>CM056695.1:8536122-9779518 GCA_029849275.1 Papilio elwesi
GGTACATTCACGCCATCTGTCTGCTGAACGAAGTTGGTAACGTTTTTAATATAATGTTCCCTTGTTATGAACGCGACGTGCAAACGCCATAACGTGTTAAACACATTCAAAAGAGAACGATGACTGAATACATAAACTGTATAACGTGTAAACGATGACTGTAATAGTACCAGACGTAATAGCTCCTGTGAACGATGAACGAATAAAAGGTATTGGAAGTGCAATTTCTTTGAAATGTGCATGAGAGGAGCGAAAGGTTTAATAAAATTTAAAACTGAAATACTACCATTTACATTCTCATATAGATATTGATATTTACATATATTTAAATATTTTAGAGAACAGCGTCCTGAATTCCATTGGCGTTCTGACGAAATACCATGAAGACAGTCGATGATCAACAGAATGCCAGCGATACCTAATTTAACGGCAAGCCTGACGAGAAAGGATGCGCCTGGCCAACAATATTCCTCGTGACATTTCACTATCTCAGCAACGGAATTGTAACTGTCACACTGGTAGAAAAAGACTTTAGTACAACCAATTACATATTCCCAATGAGGGGGTTGGCGTCAGACAGACGGCCTGCCATAAAAACTGTAGTCAAAATACATTATGGACTACGGTCATAATGTGTCAATCCCACATGCCCACTCATGAGAAGCTCAGGTAGATGATGATATAGGCGTTTTCGTAATTTGTGTCTTGTATGGAATTTTTGCATTGTTGAATTTCTTTTGAGAAAGGTTCGTTTAGATAGTCTTTCATTTGTAGATCTTATTGTTCCATTCTAAGAGGTTTCTATTTTATTACGTGTGTCCTACTACGCGATCATTGTTGTAATAAAAATACTAATATATCACATAAAATAATCGAACAGCGATCTGTTTGTGTTTGACTCGGCGTGGGAGTGTATTAAAAGCAAAATATATATTTAATTTATTTGTCCTATTCTGAAACTTAAATCGTATTGATTTAGGTATATGTGAGAAAGAAAAAAGAAGATAAATATAGATATAGATATAATATATAATAGAAAAAGAAAATAAAAGGTTCTTCTAATTTTAAAACATTATATACTCTAAAGTTAAACCTGGGGTATATTAAACTTAGTAACACATGTTACAACAATAACAAATGTAACATAAATTCCATTTAAAGTTCCACATCCGCATGCATAATACAATCATCTAGTCCGCCATTACCGGCAGTGTAGACGGGGCCAAGTTTCACCAGTTCCAAGTTCCGCAACAGTTTTGGCACCAAACTACACACGAACAATTTAAATGCTTGCAAATTTGTTACTCGGAAATTAATTCCCCTTACGTTTCGCGACGTAGAGCCTTTTCGTTATTATTCACACTTTTTGCTCGGTTGAAGCTTTTGTGGTTTTACTTTTGCCAGAGCAAAAAAGGTTTTTTGTATAGACTTAATGAAGATTTGCTTTCAATGTAAATGTAGAAATAAACTTCTTGTTCTTATTTTGGGTAAAAAGGTTTCTTTTTATTATTAAATTTATATTTTTACTTACTTATGAAATCCAACTCCTAGATGCCGTAAAAGGCCAAACAGTTAAAGGTAAATAAATATCGATCTTTGTATTATTTGTGTTGCCATTAACAAAAAAAAATCAAAGATTATTCTTAAATTAAAGGGATAATCATTTTATTTGCAGTCGTTAAAAATTAAACAAAAGCTATGTAGTAGATTCATGGAATATGATGGGCGGAACGTTTAAAACATTGATTTTCACATTACATAATGAGAATCCTGAATGTCCAAGTTGAAACTAACAGCTTAGACATATCGTAATTTTCCCATAGATGGCGTTGGTTGAATGTTAAAGATAACAGTTAAAGTTAAAGAAGTAAACATTAAACCAACAATTAATTTGTTAAGAAACAAGCCGTGATAATAAATTATTTAATAGCAATGTTAGGAAAACAAAACTAGCGCCATCTTACAACAAAGTTTTGCTTTAACAAGCTATGCGTAAAGTCTTTACGAAGGCTTTAGAATATAGGTCTAAAAACTTGATGTACACGTCACAATATTTGATTAGATGGCGCACTTATGCAAATAATTTTAACATATTACCTTCAAACGTAGACCTTTACTTTCTTTTCTACGTGTATTAGTATTATTTTCACAACTTCCCTTGCTTACACTACAAATCAATAAATATAATAAAATTAATATAATCGTATTAAAATGAACAACAAACATCACCATCGCGATGCTCACAACAAACTGCTGACGGTATACCATCTCCAGCACTATATCTGAACCACTTTTCCCTGTTGGCGGGAACAGATGCATTTTATTCTGCGTCTCTTTCCCACACACCAAATAACATATAGCCCTGTTTCACTGGTGTCGATTAACGTGAAACCATTACGCTGAGAACAAAAAAGGGTCCCCTTTGAGTAAATCGTAATATATCATCGCTTTGACGTTATGAGCTTAGGGACTAGTTTGCTTTTGTAAAAATGAAATTAAAATTTATTGGCGTAACGGTTGCGATATTCTTTCAAATATATTTTGCTGACATGACATTATATTCAGTATTTTTAGTTTCTACAAGGAAATGTTATCACAAAAACAAATTGGACTGCAATAATATTCATTCTTACGAAATTGTAGTCTGGAGGTTAGAAGAGGCTAAGGCTATTGCTGGTCCTGGGTTCGATTCCAGATAACAAAAAAAATGTGTTTTGTATATGTATATACGATAGAATATCCTTCTTTCCTTCTACTTCAATCAGATTTGAAACAAAACATGGAAAAGAGATTACTCCACAATTGTTAGATATTATTCAATTTAAGTCTCTTTAAAATGTTTTTGTTGAATATAATAGATATATACCAAAATGTTATAAGAGTAGAGATTTCCGTAAAATGTTGTCCACGGTGAATTACATTATTCCACAGTTAAATCGAATTTTATTCATCGTGCGCAAAGGCAATAAAAATAAGCCACCAACGGATCGAACTCTCACGGCGTAAACGCATTAATCAAAACACGACAATGCGCGCGGACGCATCAACCGTGCAGCTGACTGCCAACTACGATACACAACGTCGAATCGAAACAAAACCCAATAACAGATTTTGTAAAATACTTATTTATTTCTGTAATAAATAACAACATATAAGTTCTTGCCTTTTTTTAAACCTTTCCATTATGTATTTGTAATTCTTATATCGACTTGTTTTCTTGATTTTTTATAAGTGAAACAAGCTCATCTTATGTTAAGTGACTTGCAGTACCCCTTAACGCCCGTGTTTCCGTCTATTCATTTGATTTTATTGAAATTTTTCGTTTCTTTTATTAAGTAATTTCACCCGCCGTGCAATTTTACTCAGACGAAATGATATTACCTATTTAATACTACCGTAGCCACATCATCATTTCTCTGTCCTTTTCCCATCTCTGTGAGGTCGACACAGTGTGGCCGTAGCACAGTTTAACAAACCCTACTAATATTATAAATGTGAATGTAAGTTTGTTTGTTACGCTTTCACGCGAAAACTACTCGACCGATCATCATTAAACTTTGTACACATACTCTTGGAGGTAGTTAGTAGGTAGGTAGTAACAAAGGATACTTTTTATGAAAAAATAGTATATAAAAAGGGAAGTATGTATGTTCTTTATAGACCTATAGACTCCGAAATGGCTGGACCGATTTAGATGAAATTTACAGGGACTGTCCAGATTGGCACATTCCTGTGTTTGATGATCGGATCAACATAATTAATGGTACCCGGGCAAAGCCCGCCTGCCTAACGCCAACTCCTCGGGAATAATAAACTACTAACCTAACGATACAAAACATATCACAAAATAATACATGCATAATTTCTGAAATCGTCTACATACATACGTGTAAATACTGCGTCATCAAATCTAACTGTTACCATTACCAGGGAGAACAAACAGACAAAAATTCTAATAATCATTGTTCTAGGTTTTATTGCGTATATAAAAACCCTCAATAATATAATAGTTTCTCTCAAATATCTTCCATGTTAAGACAGCGATTAGTAACCTATTTACTATCTATATGTATGGATTCTCTTTCAAAACTTTAATGATAAAATATTTTTAAGCCTTTAAGCTTTTTCATTAGGCTAAATAGTAATGAGAAAATTGTTATTGTTATATAAACGCCATTTAGTAACGTAAACGTCTAGTAACGTAAAAGTATCGAACTGGTTCGCATTTTTTCCGCCAGGGTTGTAGACGTAATAATGGAAAACGAAATAAGGAAAGATATAATAAGAAAACCAAAAGATAATATAAGTAACTAAATTTAGTATAACTCTAAAAATCAAATTCATCATAAAACACATTAAAATCATTTGATATTTTTCCTTATTAATTCTAATACAAATAAGATGTTGAAACATTACAATAAGGCAATTTATCATAGCAAATAGTGTTGAAATTGGTTTAACTCAATTAGTTACATAGTGTAGTAACTATTACACAAATGGTAACGGCGGAGTATCCCTTGGGTCGGGAAATAAATGCATAAGAATCTTAAGCCGTTATATTCATAAACAAAGTATTAATTTTCGATTTCTTTTGAGATTATTGGGCTATTGTTTCTTATGAAATTATAAATTATATGCTAGTCTAAAGAATAAACTAATTTTCTTTACTATGGGATGGGATCCCGTGATAAACATTCAATCATCATAATTTTGAAGATCGTAATATAACTAATAATAGATATAACTAAAAGTTCAACCTTTTCAACTGAACAGCTGTTTTATAGCATTTTATCGACTTTAAATTAATATATCTTTTTTTTATTTATAAACATTACATTAGCGAAAACCTCACCCAGATCGGTAAAGCCGTTTCTGAGATTAGCGGTAACAAACCCACAGACAAACAGACAAAAATTCTAATAATCATTGTTTTCGGTTGTATTGCGCTTATAAAGGCCCCCAATAATAGTTTTGTTTCAAATATTTTCCATGTACAAACAGCGATCAGTTACAGTTTTATTATATCTATAGAAGAATAGATAAGACGGAAGGAAGGCCCACAGCTTATCACATTTGAAACCTAATTAGATACATGCATGTAACATAAAGATTCCTGTATCTGTTTACCCGTCTTGCATAAAAATACAGAGGCTTACTATAGTATAAATTTCTTATGATTATGAAACAAACTACTTACCGTTTTTAAGGTCTTAATAATATACAATAATTGTTTCAAAATTTATTATTATAAAATGTAGATTTATTATTATAAAAAATACAATGTTTAATGTGTAATGCCCGTTTACGCTATTTGAGATTTGCCGGGGTAATGTTTAAAATTGGCGCGAACTAACGTCCTCATCGCGCACACCGCTCTCCAAGCTCGGCGGGAACCGCTATACGCGCGTTGAAGAAATCTCCAATCAGAGACCGCGACGTAACATGACGCATTCTCTTCTTATTGGCTCGCAAGAGGAGTGCACTGCGCAAGCGTGAACAGTAATATCACAAGATCTTGATTTTTGGCTCAAAAACTTTTTTACTCCTAATTTATAACAGCAATTTTAAATCATAGTGTAAAAGATCAATAATAATTCTAATTATATTTTTTTATTATATAGTTTGTTCCATTTTAACGTTATTAAATTAGTCAAAGTCTTAAATGCAAAATACAAGTCTTGAAAAATGAATCTCTCACACCTTCATATTTAAGAGCACACTTCTTTTGCTATTATATAAAAATACATTTATAGTATTGTTAAGCCTAGTACATTCTTGATTTGACGAATGCAGGGCATAGGAAAAGCTGCTTTAGCCTTTATATAGTAGGAAGGTTGAAGAAAGAAGATTATTGAAAGTAAAGGGGAGGAGATAGCGCAGCCGTGGTTACTTAGCATCAGATTACGCGCTTGTGCGTTTACATCCATCTTTCATTAAAAAAAAACATCATACTCATAGCAACATTATCATCTCCCTGCTCTTTTCCCATTTAAATGGGGTAATGGTAGTAGTCTATACTGTATAGATTTGGGCTACAGTTTTTACGGCCGGTCTCTTTCCTGACGCCAACCGTCCTCGGGAATACACATAAACAATTTGAGACGTATATCTGTCGTAGTAGGGTCTTCTCTGATTCAACTATACCGTGTTGAAATATTTAAATGATTTTAAATAAAATACTAAAAAATAAATTCTATTATTGTAGTTTTAATATAAGATTAAATATTATCTTAACGAGTTTAGTATCAGCACCGTGTAGGTATGAAGGGACCTACATTACCTTCGCATCGTCTACGTCAACTATTGTGGTTTCGTCATATCGCTACCTACTTTTAGATATACGTATCAACCTAAATACTGAAGCAAAGAGCGATTTTAGATACAAACAACTGTCTCAGGTACTATACCGGCTAGTAGTCGTATAATGGTAGGTTAAAAAGTCCCATTATTTTTGACACCGAAAGTAATTCGACCGATGGCACTTACTAAATCGAGATATAAGCTGAACCGGAGTAGACACACCACTTATAAAGTGAGCCCAAACAAGCTCTGGTCAAAAGTGGGTTCATATACAGTTGCTTTTATTTCTACCTAAGACCATCCCGTTAGGCTAAGAGCCGTGAAAGCGTGTTCTTTTATAATATTTTTATAAATATATCTAAGTATATATTTTACGTTATAAAACACTTGGTTATAAAAAAAACTATATATTTAAAGTCATGAATGCACCAACAAAAATCCAAGCGTCGTCGAATGGTTTACGTACTAAATAAAAACAAAATCAATGTTTTAGTAGCAATAATTTTTGGTGAAAGCAAATACCATTAATAAAATTTGCAATTGTAGGTTATTTTAATTTCGTGAAAACGAAGTATGATTTTTAAGTAATAGTGTTTTATTAGCCAATGAATTGTTCAAATCGTTTACGTAATGCAACATTTATACTTGTTACTATTGTCTGCAATGATTAGCACGGCTTTCATTTCTACTCCCGGTAGAAGAAACATTGTAACAATGTAGTATTCCTAATTATCTGTAAGTTCAGTTTTGTATAAGATGTGACAAGCCTTTTAGCTATTGGAGATATATTTTAAAGTTTTATCTTGTGTTCGTTTATTATCGGAGACCCGGTATGTCCGTCTTATCGGTAGCACACAGACAAAACGGCACTGACAGAATGCGACACACTAACGTATACAGTCATTACCAAATTAACGACATTCAGGTGAAGAAAAAGCATTTACTAAACAAATCTTTTACGACGCGGTCGCCTCAGTGGATTGTGTTTGTGCATAACTGATATTGTTATGGTGATCAAATAAAGTGATTAAATAAAGAAATTGAGTAAATGCTTCACTTCAAAGATCAGAAACATGTCTTCGTGCACTCCGTCACCTCCAAGTTTGCACTCAGAAGAATCGAGAGATTCGACTTCATCCGATTTCTCAACGATCCCACCACATTACAATCCTAACGTGGAAATGGAAGACCCCCAGAAGGTCTACAAAGGAGGTGCACTTACATCTCATGGCGTCGAAGATATCTTAGCCGAAGGAGTTAACTATGTTACCCCAGAAAATGTATTCACGGATTCCAAGACGGAAGTATTAAACGTTATGTCCAACACATTCTCCCATGATTATAACTCCAGGGACTCGACTGGTTTTAGCATCCACGATATTCTTGGCTTGCACCAGTCCTACACCGCTGCCAATTCGCAGGAGGATTTGGAGCAGGGATATCAATATCAAATACCGAACTACGACAACATAAGCAACAGTTCACATAATAATTATGGTTCTGGAACTGAAGACGTTCATTCCGACGATTGTATGAACAAAAATGACAACTTATTCATGGCCCCTATAGTCCAAATTGAAAGCCAAGTTACGTACGACAGAAACTATTTACCTAATGAAGCTATACGATGTCACCATACGAGCGGTTTAGACAATGATGTTGTTAAAGATACTACAAGGGACGTAAATGAATCAAGTTTTCCAAACCAGGTAAATGTACGTCAACTAAATTATACCTTCGTGCCATTGTAATACTGAAGAGAATCTCACGGCAAAGTTATCATGAAGAAATATTGTCAAAACTGTGATTTACCACAAAATAACCGGATTTTTAATGACCTTTTAATTTAGTCACCGATAGGAGTGATTATAGCCTATACCGCACGACACCTTATTCTGTTTTAAAACATTATCGAAGTTGGTCGCAATTTAATTTTTATTCAGTGCCTAAAACTCAGGTTTGTGACATTTCAGAATTGGAGCAAATCACCTTCAACGCTAAATAACCCTGCTATAAGTGCTTCGTCTTTATCGAACGGTATGATTTTTTTCGTTTATCTAAAAAAACTGTATTATACTACACTTACTATACTAAATAAATTAACAGTTAAGTGCCATTTAGAGCTTGTTTTAAAATAAATATACAATATTGCCTGGTTTTATTATTTTGAAAAATGTAGTCGTTGAGATAGTGGTAGCCTCCGACGACCGACGTCTTAGTCAAGGTTATGGAGGTCCACTGAATAAGAGCGGCAAGGGACCGATTATTCCCGTACATAAAAAATACTGTTTAATCAGTGTATTATAAAATGTACTTTTTCAGGCATGTCTTCAGAGGCTTCATCTTACCAAAAGGGATTTACTAAACGCGCCCGGACGGCATACACCAGTTCACAATTAGTCGAATTGGAGAATGAGTTTCACCAAAACCGCTACCTTTGCCGGCCGAGGCGAATCGAACTCGCAAATTATCTACAACTCTCGGAACGTCAAATTAAAATATGGTTTCAAAACAGAAGGATGAAATACAAAAAAGACAACAAACATAACAAACCTTCTTCTTCGGTGGACGACAACAGTCCATCGAGTTCCAAAGAATTGTCACCGAGTCAAGATCACAAGTTGAGTCATGGAAGAAGCTGTGGTGGACACGACCGGCATAGAAGGTTACTGACAGACAGTCACGCGAGCCATCATAAGTATGTCGGAACTAATGAAACATTAACCAGACCCGCAGAATATTCTTCTATTAACAGCTTGAAGACTGTCATCAAGGGCCCGCAGAGCACGATTGAGTTACCATCGTATACGCCGAATCTGTCGTACACATCGTACTACTGTGCTAGCACGAATAGACCTGCTTACTCACCGTTGTCGGAGGTTTATCGTTACACAAACGATGATTCACTGCAACCAAATTCGAATGCACTATCACTGCCGTCGGATAGTTACGTGCCGAACGGAGTTAAATCAGAGTTAACGGTGTTAAACGAAGATATGACCAGGTATCCGTCTGGTTCGGCGTATTACAACGCGTTATCCAGCGGAGTGGTGATGCACCTGCCTACTACAGACGCGTATACTTTCAATGCACCTATACCGACGAACGTAAACCCGACTTACGAAGACAACCTGCAGTCGAGGGCCGCAAACGCACAGTTCGCACAGGACGCATATTTTTCCTATTTGGCTACATCCGATGCAAACAGTCAAAATCCTAATCCTACTACAACTAATAACAAATTTTCATCTTATATTAGTTTATAATACCATGTTATTTTCATTTAAAATGTTAATTTAAGCAAGGAACATCAAACAAAGGGATAAGGATTTAAATGTAAAGACCTCAGAACAAGTCACGACCAAGTACTACTTCTCTCTCTCTTACTTCTTCGGAAATAATGTGCCATAAATTAAAATTAATCAAGAAGTTTGACCACTGTCAACAAACAGAATGAACGAAATCTATTCTGGGGTCAGGTGGCTACAGGCGAGCTACCATTGTCACAACTTTTCTTCTTTGGGTAATATAGTTAATTAATTTCATAATTTAAATCACATGTAATTGTAAATATGAAAACTTTAATAATTCAGTTTATTTTACAATCAAATATTTAGTTATACTCACACGAGGGTCAACTACTTATCTATGTACTTTTAACTTAACATGAACTTTTATACTCTTCATACTCTATGTCAATGTTAAATAAATTATCATTGTTCATTGTTTTGTTTTAATTAAACATAGACTTAAATTAACAATATACATTATAATTCATAATGTACTAATACTACACAGTCAGTGTACAATTACAATAATAAAATAAATTAATTAGTACAAACGAAATTGAATTAAATACTAATATAATTATAGTATTGAGTAATTAATTGTATAACCTAAAAAATCATATAATATTTATTAACATGAAACGATGTCAGTGGCTAAATACACTTAAGTGTGAAAGCCAAGAAGAAAAGAAAAAAAATTAAGCGTGCATTCCTGCTTCTGTTATTAAATTGTCTAGAAAAATGTGTTTATGTGATAGACGTATTTCATTATTCTAAACAAATTAACGGGACCTATTAGTTTATTACAGTTTTTTTTGGAATGCGCTGACTGTGCCTCATTAATACCAGTTGGCTAAAATTAGAAAGCAGCAGAGGTCCTACAACAATGGTAACAACAAAATAGTCACAATCCAAATGATGAATAAAATTAGTGACTGCATAAATATTTCGCACTGACTGGGCTCTATAATAAACGCAAGAAAAAGTTTCGTATTCATAAAATCTGTACATTTCTAAGAACAAATAAAATATTTACTATTAATTGATCTTATTTCTTCTTTCGATTATTCTTAGGGTCGCAGTTACAATGTTTAATTTATTTAGTTATCAATGCTTGAACATCGAATAAGCGTCGTAATGACTCTTCGGGTTCGTAAAGTTCCCATTCCGGATAACATATATGTTCGTCTGCGTTACTATGAATGCTTACTGGTGAAATAGGTTCATAGTTTAAACTATTATAAGAAGTTACATTTCTTAATTCCATGCAAGTCAATTCTAAGTCGACATCGGTCAAAAGCGAGTCGATGACAGTTATCAATTCCTTCATAGCTCTGTCATCCAAAGTGACATATCCAAATTCGTCAGGTTCGTTAATCCTGGCTTGAACATAATCCAAATTAAATTTTTTCTCGGTTTCTTCTCCCGAAGAATCAGAGTAATTACCGGTTGGTTCAATTTCTCTTTGACCAGATAAGCGGCGGCGGTTCTTGAACCATAATTTAATAATTCGTTCGCTGACGTTCAATCTCTCCATCAGCACTTGTCTCTCTTGCCTGTTAACGTGTTGCTTCTTATTGAAGATCTTTTCCAATGCTAATATTTGCTGAGTGGTGAATATAGGTTTTCTTTTACGTTTTGTAATAAACTTTTCTGGACGTCGGTCTGTAATAGAATAAAAACAATTAAAAAAAATACACGCTCACGCCCGTAAACCATACGGGTAGGCAGAGATTATGGATTTCCATTTCAATGAATACGTTTTTAATCTGTTGAAAGCAATAAAAGTTACAAGTGTTTTGACTTTAATTTCGAAACTTGTAAAAGACCATTGTAAAGTATCCGATCAACATGTGGCTCACGTATATCTAAGCGAAAATTAGATTTTTTTAAGTTCAGGACTTATTGCTACTATTTATTAGTAGCAATGTGTTACTCAACAAAGTAATTGACAACTTGTGCACCTGTGTGGAAAATATATTATTTCCAAAAGAACAGAACATTCAAAGTTAGTTATAAATACTTACTCATAACTCGTTCACGATGTTTTCTGCTGAGGTTATGATGTTTAACACAGCAAAGAGGATAATCTGTTTCTCTCATCAATTTCTCTGTCTGGAAAAATATTAGGATTAATTCTCAATTAATATGAATGTATAAACAAATTTATTTAATAGTTGTTGATTCGTTGAGGTTTGAGGTGGTCCGATTGATGTTTAAAGGCTTAAAGATTTTGTATCTAGTATAATTTTAACTAAAGCTAGCTCCTAAACTGCTCATTGATGCGTCTATATTTAAATTAGAATAATAACAAATTACCTGATTATAACATCTCTGTCCACTTCGTGTTTCTTGTAACGTTAGATTAGTGCTAGGAGTAAATCGTCCATAGTTTGCTGCGTCCTAAGAAAACATGAAGATAATTAATTTATTCAGTTTCGCGAACCTGGCTGGAACCTCGCGAAGTTTGCCTCTTTTTTACTCTGGGCAAAGGCCTATTTCGCGTACATTGAAAGTAAAGACTTTTAACGTACGAGAATGTCCACGTACTTTGAATTTAAGGGCAAGAGTTAAAACTCAAAAAAAATTGTTAATTATATTGTTAACGGAATTGTAACTATAAACAGTATCCACATGTAGTCATCGTTCATAGTTATCTAAAATCTTTAATTTTTTCACGGTAGTTAATTGGCATTGAAGGCTGGCTGTAAGATTAACTAAACCCTTTGTTCGTTTGGCTCCCTCTACAGTAAAAAGAGTACCAACTACCACTACACACATATACTGATATGATAATTAATGATGTACGCTTCGATTTAAACAGGAAATTTCAATGTTAAATAACTTACACTATAATACGGTGATGAAATCATTGATGTCATATTTGCACTAGTTACAAAAGTTGTACAACTTCTACTACAAATATTACTGAAAGATGCCATATAAGACGGAAACGTGTCGGACAAACACACTGGATACCAATGACAGTAGTAAAACATGCTTAACCCTTTTATACCTGTATTAAGTAAAAACTAATTAAGGAACAACCCCTCTCTAATTTATTTTTCATATATATTTCTTAATTAACAAGTGAATAGTAATTACCTTGTTTACTTAAATATTGTTTATTGACATAAGCCTTTTTCTCCTTACGTATACCTTATTTGGTATCATATTTTTGTCCTAAAAAGTATTACTTACAAAATAAATAGTCCTATCTTTTGGATTATCCTGCAGTAAGTGTCTATAACAAAGAAATTATAATAAATATTTTTTTATTTACGTATAAATAATTATAATAGGTTAAATAGTGTTCATTTATAATTTTTTTAAAACACCATAACATATTATTTATTATTATGTTTTGATCTTAAAATATATAATTAATTATTGAGTTGAGTGACGGTAGACATCTACCGTTACACTTTTTACGTTTATTATTTAAACCAATATAGAGGGTATTATCAAATCATTCATAGTTTCGAGAACTATATTTTATTGCCATAGTTCGCGCAGCTACCGTCTTAGTTGTGTCGTTTCTGTGTTAATTATTAATTATTTATATAAGTTTATATAATTATGTTTCAAGACGAATTAGTGACAACTTTGTCACCTCTTAGCAACATGAATGAGGTAAGCACATTAATTATTTCATATTACTAATTCATCATCAATGTCAGTAACACAACTTGTATTATGGAGATGACGAAATCATAATTTAAAAGGAAGACATTAGTAAATTAAAAGAATTTAAATTGATAGCGAAATTTACCACGAGGAATAATATTAATTACTATTATCGTAATTATTTTTTTTATTCTTTCCCATATTAATAACGATATTGCAAGCCAGTTTAGAAATTTGTTTTAACTAACCTCATTAGGGCGTATTGCAAATGACTGTTTATCAAAATTTAACATAACATTATTCTATTTTAAACGTTACTTTTGCCTAAGCTGATCATTTATAATTTTAATGAAAGACTTGAAACAATTTAAATAAATAAATATTGTAGCAAATAGTGTCCGATCAAAATTTAACTAGATAAAATCTTGCGGCAATGTAATCTAAGATAAGTAGGTAGGTTATATATAGTAATACCTATACTTTTTATATTTTGAACGTCACGGACGCTGGCTTTTTGAACCGAATGAAGAAGTATACAATTTAACGAAATTTAGTAGAAAAATAAATATTGTCACGACTTAGCCAATAGCAGTTCCCCGGATATATTCATTTAATGTTTATTTGTTCTCGCTCGGCTGTTCTTGCTGAAACATTACTTTAATTTCATTTTATTTATGAAATAAATAAACCTTTTATTTTTCAGATCTATCATTGGCAGAATAAGCCTTTCATAGAAGTAGTGCCTAGTAGACAAGAGTACAAGATTAATGGTGATTATCTAGTTTTTTAAGTCACTAGTATCCTTGCAAGGCACCAAAGCAAGGTTAACATCGGTGAAGGGTGGAAGCAACGGTTTGGTAAAATCCGTGCCTTTGGCTACACTTTTCCATCATAAGTTTGATGATATTAATTTTATGTTTAACTTAATTTGATGAATGTGTACAAAAAATATGAAATTATAATGTTTGTGTTTTGGAAATACTTAAGCCACCACTATTGAATGATAGAATTAGTATAAAATTGTCTTTAATATATGTTAATATGTACGATTTTCAGGTCCGACCATAACAAGGAAAATAAGGAAGAATAAAAGAAAACGTACGACATTTACAACGGAGCAGTTGAAGGTTTTAGAAGAAGCATTCACCAGCTCAAAATACCTCGACAGTGAACGTCGTCGAGATCTGTCTAAGGTATTGGGACTTGCAGAAAAGTGTCTAAAAGTTTGGTTCCAGAATAAGAGAATGAAAAAGAAGAGAGAAGCCTGCGAATCTAGCGATTCATTGAGCGAGCGATACACCGATTCAATGTCACCTGAATCGCAAATAGAATGTGCCGATTTAAATGCACAAAGCACTTTAAATCATTGTAACTCAGATAATTTTATGAATTATTCTTATTATAATACTGGAAGCACTAATCAAAACATTTCCGAACAAAATCAATATTCACCTGTTAAGTTAGGATTAAGTCATGGAAATTTTGATAATCCCCCGTTCGATCACAATTCTATTTATGATAGCAATGCGTATCTAGCACAATATTATTATTTAAAGACTGAAAATAATTTCAATACGGAACCGAATAACGGCTATTATGAAAACCGCGGCACTCCACAATCTTGGTCCAGTGAAGGTTTTGATCTAAGTTATTTTCAGATATAATTTCTTTTCAGATATAATTTATTAAAGTATTTTTATATAAGGGCTTAGCTTACGTTATTGATTAATTTATTGACATTAAATATTTTTAATTTGGGGTTACTCTGCACTGACCCAAAAATTAAAATAATTTGTTAAGGTATAACTTAACAAATTATGAGATTATCAAAATATGGCTGTACAAATGCTTTTACAGATAAAATATTATTTTATTTAATCAATTAGGTAATCGCCATCAAAAATTGGATCAATCTTCCTTCATTGTGTTTTTTTAAATAGGAGCCTCATCTAAATTTATTATGGTCAGAATTGAATTCAACTTAATTTAAATTCCTCAAAAATTAAAAGCTTTTTTTAGTTTTCACAATGAAAATTTATTTTAATGAAAGACGAATGTTGTAATATATTCACTTATTTTATTTAACTTAACATGCATGCAATAACGAATACCATTAATTTCGAACAATTTATGTAACAATCATTCTATTTTAGCTTTTAAGTTAGTATGTACTTATCTAAAAATTTAAGCATCCAAAACGCAAGTGTTAATTTCAAATATTAATATATAAATAAATTATATAATATTTAAATGTATATTCACAAGTAATACATAAATATATATTGGTGGCTTTAATCTTTATTTCATTTGCATTCAGTAACCTGTCATTATATATCGTAAAACATTATAATTTACTTTTAAAATAACTTTACAAGCTTACAACGACTTTATTCTTCAATTAGGTTTATTTCCAGTGCTACGTCATAACAAATTAATGGCGATAAAAAAATACAATATATAAAATTACTAAAGTAAACTATCTATGAAATAATCAATAAATAATGGATAACAATCTAAAGCTCAAACGTATTATGTGTAAGTTAATTAAAGTTAATTTGAGAAGGTATATTTATTACCCAAAAACGTTTTTTTCATATGCCTACGAAAACATTTTATATTCTGTTCTAAATCATATTTATTTCTTTTATCATTGTTCCTTTTTGCATTCTATAGAAATGACACATTTATTCTATTTCCGAAATGTAATTGGTAATCTCTATTATACTTTTTCAACATAACTATTATTATTCTCAATCACTATCAGATTAATATAAAAATAACAAATGTCTTAATATTAAGATTTATTTAAAATTACCTACAAAAATAATAACATTGATATCACATCTATGTTAAGGTCTATGTACAATTTATAGAACTTTTAATATACTTATATTCTACTTTTATTATTTTAATATACGGTAACATTTTGGAAAACTTTTGTCTCTAAATAAATATAAAAATGTATAGCTGTGTTTAAATATAAAAATAAAATTAGAAATCATAAGTTACGTTGTTTATTTTTACTTTTATTTACACAAACAATAAAACTAACCAATTCAAAAAACCAAAACATGAGATTTTAAACCGGGGATCTATACTTAACAGGGCCTTTATGAAAAGGCACTGCTATAACATACTGTGGCTGATGCATTTGATTTTCATGTGTAAAAGCTATCGTATTCGATTGATGATCCATATGACAATTACACGAACATTGATTCTTCGGTATACTGTTGGATTTTGACACTGGATGGGGCATAGTTTGTGGATTAGGGAGTAAGGCAAAATCATACAAAGGCATGACACTCGATATCTCTCCTGGAGCCATCGGTTTCCATAAAAAGTTTCCACCTGATGAAAATTGTTGATTATGCTGTTGAGGATATACGGGAACGTATCCCGGAGGTATTCGTATAAATTTTTGCTGGTTTTTAGCAAAAGATGGCGCTGGAACTGAACTTTGGCATTTATTTCGACGGTCCATAGTTCGTCCATTTAATTTACGTTTCTTTGCATCGCTTTGTCTTCCTTGTAGAGTTGCTTTTGTTTTTATTGTTTTTTTCACAGCGTTAGAATGCATATGGTTCTTATATTTTTTTAGCAACTCTATTGACAGTTCAGCGTTGCGCTTAGCTTCGTTGGTGCTGCTTGTAATTGAATCGTTTTGAAAATGATGTGATACTATGACATCTGCTGTTTTCTTCCCAATTCCAACATTTTTCGTTGTAATGTCTGAAACTTGTTTATGTTCCTTCTTAAGAGAATTACCAATGGTCGACTCGCTTAAACTTGTTATTAACTTCGTTTGTGGTAAGATGGAATGTGGGCATAAATTGTTATTTGATTGCAATGCGTTACTTAATTGATCGTTAACAAATCTAGCATTGTGTTCCGTTTTGTCGTAATAATGGTATTTTGTGGTGGGTCGGTGGGTAGCATCTTTCTTTTCTTTCATCCGACGATTTTGAAACCACACTTTAACTGCTCTCTCGGGTATATTTAAAGTGTTTGCAATTTCCTTTCGGCTCACGACACCTATATACGGGGACTTCATAAATTCGCCTTCTAGATACATTATTTGGTCCGTTGTGAACGCGCTCCTTACCCTTTTTTCTTTTTTATGAATTTGTTTATGAGTTTTGCCCTGTAATTGACAAAAAAAATACGTTAAGTGAATGTTTCGCTTTAAACTACGCATACATTTTGCTTTGAAAGTAAAATGCAAGTAAAATCGAGAAGAGAATTCTTATATTCTTAAACCAAATATTATATTAACGGTGGATCAAATCAGTATAAAAGTACACAATCAGTGACCGACAATTTGTAGTATTAATAATGCCACAAGTTGTGGGTTTAACCCTAACGAGCCCATCACCATTCTACTGCAATGTTTTTTTTTTTAATCAATTTAAAAAATAAAGTATACATAGATGTTAATAATAATACTCACATTTTTTTCAAATTCCATTTTAAAGGACTGGTTCAATATTTTACGGATATCCATATTTATTATGTATATTGCATAAATTTCTGAGCTTGAGTAATTATGTTCAATATAATCCTAATTATGTAAAAAACATTTTCACTTCAAAACACAGAAACGCGACGATGTGGTCAAAATATGTGACACAACTAAGCATCAAAAAATAATTAAGTGTTATTTATACAATTGTTATGTGATCATTAATAACTATATAATTACATGAACTTAGTTTTGTAATTAATTAATTACTGTGAACAAGAATACATTATTTGTTATTATCATTACACTTTATCTTTACTTAATTAAATATTGATATACTTAACGGATCATTACAATATCCTGGAGAGGCGCGCATTAATATATTTAAATAATTTAAAGCCAATAACAAAACGATTGTTAAATTAAGTAGGTTCAAGTATACGTAAATAATAAATTGTTTATCAACCCCCCCCCTCCCCCTTTCAATGTAGTGTTAATAAAATTACGCCAGCATCCATGACTCTGGTTGACTAAATAATTGGAACTAAATGGTTGGAACTATGATAAACTACTGTTATATAAAATACATTTTACTGTTTTATATTCTTTCTAGAAGAGTGACCATCCTTATTCTTATGCTAAAATGATAGCTTAACGCTTGGGTTGGGCAACGTAGGTACTAATAATCTAAAAGTAACAGCCAAGGTAAATATGTGTAATACTGCTTCGAACCACAAATGTATATTTATGCATTTTATCTGTTCTCAAATTGTTCTTGGCTCTGGTTTAGTTAGTTCCGTAGTGTAAGCTTAGTTAAAATCGCATACAGAATATGGTTTCTCTACCGCAAGTTCACAATATAAAATTTAATGTTTTAAGTTAACTAATTAGTAACCTTTGTGGTTGAAGGTAATAAGGTCGTAAGTTCCAACCCGTTAGTCCACTTTTGTTGTAAATCTTACTCTAAAGAGACGATCTTACTGTTATGACTAGTTAGGTCTTCTGGTATCAACGTGCTTCAGATACTAATATTTAGCAGGCAAAAATTATGTTGTACATGCACTTTGATTCCCAATGATATTAAAATGTCAGTGTAAAATGTGATATTACTTTGTGCGTTTATTGATTTCCAAATGATAAGAGCATCATCAAGTTCAATGATTAGGTTGTTTGACACTCCATTCACAATAAATGTGCATTTCGACAATACGCAATTATATATATAAATACTAGTTTTGTTATATGCTCTGCTTTAAATTAATTTATATTCATTAAGTATGAATTTTACTACAATTTGGTAATATTTTGGATGAAAGTTTCCGCATTGCGTTTTCCCACTGCACTGCGTTTTACTCAAGTTGTTCAATCGTAATCATACGTTAGGTAATTTTTTTTAATCCTCGCTGGAAAGATGTTTATTGTTAGTTGGAGCGTAGATTGTTAGATGATTCCGTGTGCAATTATTTCAATTTAACGGTAACATGTGTCAAAAAATATTAACACCAAATATTACCATGGCAATAGATATTGTTAATGAAGGTTTTTTGTACTCGGCATAAGTACAAGTATCCTATAACATTTTCTGTACTCAATGTGTTGGAAAAAAATCTTGATGATCTGTTAAGCCGTTAAGGAGTAAAAGCGTAACAAACAAGCAAACTAACATTTGCATTTATAATATTAGTAAGAATACATCATGTATTACTTCTTATAGTTTATTGTGAATGAGCCCTATTAATTGTCTTCTGGTCTTGCTTACTTATCGGAGTGAAGTTAGTATTATGTTTACTTATAAAGTAAACAAGCCTTTAGTTATATTTAGCAGTTGTAAATCAACGTGCCGGCGACATCTGTTGCGTGTACAGCTCATCTCTACAACCTACTATTTCAGATTGTCATAGAATATTATTGTACAGTAAAAGTATTTAAAATGTTTTCCACATTCCTACTGACATTACGACTGTACGTGACTCGAAACAAATATAGTATACCTATGAATATTATCTCATAGAAATAAAAAAAATAATGGGATGACAATTAAGAGTGGAATTACCTATATTTTATTATCCAACATCCGGAAAATCTTACTATTGCCCTTTCAGCTTCACTCATGGTCGACTAAATACTGTAAATATGAGATTTAACCCATCCGGACTTCGCACAGATCGTTTTTCCAAACAAATCACCCCCTACTGTAGGGGATGAATTTCGAAGAATACTTTCTTAATACAGGAACGAGGAACTTTCTTAATTCATAATCTTAGTACAAGGCGTACTTTGTGCTGTGCGTCGATGGTCAATTTATTTATGTAGACATAAATTTAAATCTATGTCATATCATCATAAATATATATCAATAATGCTAGCACCTTAAAATACCTTTTGTCTGTATTTTTGTTTTCGATATGATTGATATCAATCTTTTAAACATATAAAAAACACGACGAAAGGCTTTGCTCCTCTGAAAATCGAAACCTAAGCAGGTCGCTGAAACGTGGCTAGCAGTATAAATGCCAGTCCCTATTTAAAAAGGGAGTACTTTTTTCTATTCCTTTTTTATTGTTATTTATACTATATTCTATAAGATCAGATACGTATATTAAAAGAAACGTTCCAATGCCGCATAAAAGATAACATGGTAAATGTTCTATATGATATTTTCTTAACGTTTCAATGCTACAATAATAAATCAAATTATAATAATACGAATACTTTATATTTTATTTTTTAATAAAGTATATGATACACTTATAAGTACTATATACAAAAATATTACACATTTATTTAAACTATATATAAATAATATTAAAACTTAAAAAAATACTTTAATATCATAACTAAAGTAAATTAAAGTACAAAACTATTATGTATTTACAAATATCTAAGCCTCATCTTGGAACGAGATACTTCGAATCCAAGACAAATCCCAATTTTGTTCGTTGAGCTCACTTTTAACAGATTCAACGGCGGACACGTCGGAGTGCGCCGGCGAGCCGTCCAATGAATACGCTGCATTAGACTCACAGGGCTCAAATGTTTCAGTTTTTAATAGATTCGGCGTGAGTTGTTCAAACTTTATTCCCATTTCAGCGCTACTGTCCATAACACAAGTAGGATAATTTCCCTGTACTATATTATGAGTTTCTTGCGTCAGGTCCATTTGATACATTTGAGGAATCTGAGGCACTACAGGGATCGGGGTAGGTGGATATTGTTCCACATAGTAATTTCCCTGATGGTAAACACTATTAGGAGCATTGCATTGCATTGGAAAATGCTCATGCGTTTGTACTGGCATGACTTTACTCATCAACTCTGGAGATGAATCAGTAGTACTTGGTTCCTCTGAATCATCATAACTCTCAGCTCTGTCCTTCTTCTCCTTCATTCTTCTGTTCTGGAACCAGATCTTAATCGTGCGTTCGTTAAGAAGTAGAGCTTCCGCTAGTTCAATGCGACGGCCTCGGTCTAAATATCTTGTGCGTGCGTATTCCTGTTCCAGCTCCATCATTTGGTGACTGGTGAAAGCTGTTCTTACGCGTTTGTGCTTCTTCACACCGCTTACTGCTTTCGGTGGAATCCAAACGGGCCGTGTGTACCTTTCAGTACTCCCTTGGGAGTTCCAATTACGTTGCGGAATACTTGGACCAGTTCTTTGGTAAGGAACCATTATCGGTGTATTCATAACACCTGGCAAAGGTGGTCTAATTAGGTTATTACTGCATACTCCGTTTGAGTTGAAGATATCTCTTTGACAGGATGGAAGAACTGTTGTATTGTTAATATGCTGACCGTTGTAATAAGACGTGGAGGTGACGATGTTCATCTTTGAATTCATGAGACCCCCGTTAGAGTCGGCGAAGTTGGACACCGGATACACCTTATATTCCGGCAGCGGTGCCTCGTTCCAATGCGCACTCTGAAAAAATAATCAGGCAAATTAATTACAGTTTTTTAAAATAGTTGTCAAATTTCAATGTGTGATCCGTCTGCAAGGATAAAGATATGTAAGTATGTATACTTCTTGTAGTGTCATCTCCTTTTGTGGTAACGTTTGTATATTAAATCAACGGTAAAGTCACAGATTGCTATAGGCAATACAAGTATTGGACTTAGGCGAAGTGTTTCTCCGGTCATTGAAGCCCATATCAAAAGACTTAAATACGATAGAAATGAATTAAGAAAAGTGTGAAGCAATTACCGTTGTTGTAAGAACTGCATTATCTTTCGTCCACTGGTAGTCAGCGGTGTTGGCTGGAGCCGGCGCGTAAAGCCGGCTCGTCAGGGGGGACGACTGACCCGTCACTGTTGACGACACAGACATCGTAAAGGTAACACAAATATTCAAGTATTCAACTAATGAAACGTTCACGGCGAAGGCCAAAGTGTAAATAAATGTTTTGCTAATTGGGGTGCGATTTTATACTCCTTTTTTTTTCTATGCACCACTAATTAACAGAGTCGAATGAAGGAAAGCTCGGTGACTAAACAGCTTAATTAGGTTGTTTATGATTAATCGCAGGAATCGTAATCAATGTTGACAGCGGATCAATATTTTGCATGTTTCCTTATTACTTGTAAAATAAAAATTTCATACAAATATGTGCTCAAAAGAGTCGAAGTATCATTTGTTTTTTAAAATGATTTATTCAAAATAAGACTTCCAAAGTACAGAATTGAACTCAATTTGACGTATCCACAGTTTTGCCGGTTAAACTTTAACATCTTTTAATGTTCTGTGTTCACTAGACAAGATGACACTTCTATCTCCCATCGCCTCATAGCATCTCTTATTCAAAAGATGTGTGATTAAACATAAATATTCTCCCCTAAATTCCTCGGCTATTATGTAAATCTTATATTAATAGTGGTATATGCATAAACTTATTATTTTCTTTACGATAATAAACGAGATTACAATACATCCATGTTCTGTCATACAAAGTTATCATAAAAAAGTGACAAAAACTTTTATGCACAATTGAATAATATTTTGTGTAAAATAAGAGGGATCTTACACAACATAATATTTAATTCAATTATCTAGAACTAGTGTCTCGCAGTCGTTCCTCCGCACTAATAACGAACCAGGGCAGACTTTCAGTTTATATGTAGTTTTATCATTAATCTAATGAACATTTAAATATCATAAGTTGATGACACCACAATTTGCTCTCTCGTTTCATTTTATTGTTTTCGATGTGAATTAAAAGCTATTTGAAACTATTTGTTGATATTTCAATTTTGTATTAAAATCCATAAAAATATTAAAATCTCAAAACTTTATTAAATACTATCAGTTGGCGCCCGGCTTATGTGAATTACAGTTTCAATATTAACATATTGTCCATATTTTTTTAATTTTTGTTATACAGTAAGGTGGCAAACGAGCAAGCGGCACTTAAATAAATATAAGTACCGCTACAAATCCTCTTTTCCTTCCCATCTTTCCTTTATTAGAAAGAAGAAGGTTGGGAAGACGAAGAGGACTACAATTAGGCCTCCGGCATGTCACTCATCAGACGAAACGCAGAATACTTCTACTTCACGCCTGTCTTTTGTGACGTCGTGTATATTTCACCGGTCGAGCCGACCCATTCGTGCAAAAGATGTTGGTGTTGCGGGCTCTACCACTCTTATCACTTTTTAATAATTTATTTTTCTAATTTTGAGGAAATCTTTAAAATATCGAAATCGAATACGGGAATCTTCTGGTTAAATTTATTTGACTAACAAAAAACTCCTCTTTATAATATTGCACACACATTATCAGGGGTACACAAAATTACATGGGGAATGGAAATTCTAGAGGTATAGGAAAAATACATAAAACCATCATTTACCATGTAATGTTACTTGTTTTTACATAACAACTTTTTGACAACATGTTACGTATAATAATATGATAAGCGAAATTATCGTACAGAAATTTCCATAGGGGGAAAAATAATAAAAAGCGTGCAAAGGCGCGAGCAACAGCTAGTCAGTTCATTAATGACATGAACAGACATCAAGCTATTGCCGCTTTTAATTGATTGTAGATTTTTGTCATTTAAGCAATTAACAACGTTATAAGATTATACATTTGTTAATTCTAATGGTGGTTTATACTATGTGTGATTAAAATTATTAAGCGCCATCTCGTATCGGGATCTTGCACTATAAAGGCTTTGAACGGTGAGGAGTCTACGAAAAGTTCCCCTTGTGTAACCAATAATTTGTTTATCTATCAAATAAAAATAAAATATTTCTCGATTGAATGTATGAGTTTTTTCTTCTTCATTATTTTAATAAATTAAATAGTCGCCTTAATATACAAAATACGGGCTTACGCATATGTATTCAAACAATTTAACGACTACGTGTTGAGCTCGTCCGTAAACCTAAGCGTTAAAGGACAGAACGTAGTTATTTGAATAAAAGGTAGATGGCGCTAGCAACTTTATGTCATTCAATGAATAATAATAATAGATGTATGGAATACTATTATCGGATTTGTAATATACTCCGTAAAGATATCAATTGCTAGCCCTAAATCTATTCTTTTTAATACTTAACTGTGTAATCTGTTTAGTGTTTTAAAATATATTATCTTGCTATATTTATGCTATTGTTTTTGAGTTTTTTTTTTATTATAACGCTTAGTGAAAATGCGTAGAGCTACAAACACAATTTCCACATTACTTGCACGTAGGTATATAAAATGAATACGTGCTCACGCTCATAAACTAGGGCAGAGGCCATGGATTTCCATTTGGTACGATCCTGTCACCCTCTCTCGCTTCATCTACATCCCTGCATGTCATGTCATGTATATCTTCGACTACATGTTAGTCGGTTATGGGTACCCCTTAAATATTATAGGTACATAGTACTATACGTTAGATATTAGAGATAAGACAGATTATGATACCGATTTCGATATTTGTCTTACTTTAGCTTAGCATAAATTACTGTTTGTTATAATTTTTTCATTTCATTCCTAGTTTTTCTTTCCTTGTTACTTATGTGTATTAAATTTCATAATATCCTCAAGAGGCCTAAAATAAGTCTCATTTTTCTTGATGTTTTAAATAATAATGATGCTCGATAAAGTTCATGGATAAGAATCTGGCGGCCCCCGTCCTCGAGGTATATCACAAATGGATTTATATAAAGATCTAGCTTGTGTAGAGCCTCGCGTCGACCATAAAATATTGCATATATTCTTCATAAAATGTACATACATTTCGTAATGCCTGTAATTAATTCAATATTATAAGAATATAAATTATTTTATAAACATAATATCATTTTTCTCCGCTTCTTTATTTAGTATACAGTAGTGAGGAGTCAGGATGTGTCTGGGAATACATAATGCTGTCCTAGTCGCCACTTTAATGTATGGAAATGAGAGCTTCGTATGGCAGGAAAAGTATCTTAGTAGAGTTAATGCCGTTGAGATGCGATCCTTAACAAGTATGTTAGGCGTGACGTTGAATAATAGGATTAAAAATAGTGTTATAAGGGAAAAGTGTTGCTTGAAAGTGGATGTTGTGATTAGAATTGAGAAAGGTATGCTTCGGTGGTTCGGGAACGTTGAAAGGATGAATGAAGAAAGATTTACGAAAAAAAAACATGTTGCACAAGTGAGTGGGGCAGCGTTGGAAGGGAACGTCGTCAGAAGGGTCGTTCAAGGAGAACTTATATCGATCATATTAGTAACATACTAAAGCAGGTCGATAGAAGTACTCATTACCGACGAGTTTGTACGCGTAGATGTATGGATGTAGAAGAAGCGAGAGACATGTACCAGGATCGCGCCAAGTGGAAATCTATAATCTCTGCTATATTTATTTATTTATCTTTATTAAATAAAATAACTTGGACCTAAGCTGAAAAATTTTACTTTCTTTAGCAATATAAAGAGCTCATAAATATACAGAAATCATTGCCGAAGCAACTGTTGACGAATGTGGAATATTTCGGCAAAGAACTTTTACTGTGGCCTATGCTTCAGTTTGCTTATATTGAATAAACGTGAGTTGAATAGTGGCGCAGGGTTGTCGCTCATGCGAATTCTGCATGGATTTAGTGAAACTAAATTAAATATTAAATTTATCTTTACTGGCAATTTGGCAGTTAATGACGTTAGCACAAAATAAAAGAAACTGGTGAAATCTACATGAATCCTACAGACGTAAATACTGTGTTGTTAATAAATTTACAAATTTTATTGTATATGTTATGTCATATAACTCAATAAATATGGTAAAAACAAAATGTGCTACGTTTTGCGTCGCTATATTTGTAGGCGGGGTTTATATTTGAATAAAAGAAGGGTGCAACAAGAGGCTGTCAATCAGCTTCGGGATAGGGGATTATCCCCACATTCTTCTGCCCAATTTAATTCAACTATTATAAAAGTATAAACTGGCAAATCTACTATCTATTATAATAAAACAATCGATATCCTAATTACCTTGTTTATTCTTCTTACTCTGTTGACGTAGGTCAGTGTACATTGTTCGTCAATAAAGAATTGATAACTGTATTTGTGAAGTAAAAACATAAACAACAAAAAGAATAACAACTGTAAGATAACCGTTCTTGTTGTGCTTTTATGTTTTTTTCTGTAACCTAATGAGGTTGTTTACAAGATTTGTTACGTCATGAATTAACAGGGACAATTTTTTATATATTTATAATATACTAACCGACCCGGCAATCATCTTTCCGCCTTAGAATATATTTGTATTAATTGCTGGATGGGCTGTAACCGGGTAGAGTATCGACAGTGCGGGTACTCGGCGCGGGGATAGTCGCATAAAGCTAGCAGTCCTGACATCGGTGTGAGACCTTGAGAGATAATTTTCTTATTGCTAGTGTTATTTTTATTTCGTGGGAACTTGGGAGTTCTTTATGTGGTGTAAAGTTTTATAACGTATATGAAATGCTTAACTGTTAAGTTTTTAGGTCGATAAATGGTTTTTCAATTTTCGCAATTTTTTTTTATTTTTTCAATATAGGATACCTATGATAAATGAGAAAGATGCTAATGCTATAGTCGGAAGGATAAATTGTGCAGTTATTTTAATTATTCTCGATCCTTACACAGCTTTCTCTATCTCCCCATCCATACA
Source organism: Papilio elwesi (assembly GCA_029849275.1). NCBI lineage: Eukaryota > Metazoa > Arthropoda > Insecta > Lepidoptera > Papilionidae > Papilio > Papilio elwesi. Next base: position 8,562,921 of record CM056695.1, read on the forward strand.
TGTAGGAAATATGGTAAGACGATAATTTATCAAATTCCAGGCCCTCTTATTATTGCCTCTATATAGCTAATTAAAAATCTACCTTGATAAATCATGCTCCTGAATAAAAAACGTTTTTAATAATATATTATGTACTTTTATTTTAACATTATTTTAGGTTGATAAGTAATGTATTAATTTGTCATACGACTTTAGGCTTCCGCGATACAGACTTGTCTATTGAGTCAACCGATTTATTTTCTGGTAGTAGATTAATTATATTAATATGCAATATCCGTGGGGAGTCAAGATACTTTATAGTTTATGGGAAACCATGAAAAAAACATTTACTTATATAAACAGTAATTTAAGTTTGTATTAGCGTGTGTGGCAGCCCTGCGCGGCGTCGGGAGATCATCAATCATCGCGGCAAGACAATCACAACCGGTGGCACATCTGCCACGCCGCTGCGTCGCGCCTCCACCGCGCCGCCCGTCTACTGTCGACCGTCCACCGTCGCTCGTCGCTCGTCGCCTCCCAAACTCAATACTTTGTCAACCATGCCTCTTACTAACCCTACAGCTACAAAGTTCTACTAATTTCTAAAATGTCTTGTCCAATTTACACCTATCATATCTATTATTCATTTCCCAATGCTTTAATGTGAGAGAAAAAAATCTTATTTACATAATGATGTAGTAGTATATGGCATATAAAAACAGCACCAAAGTAAAAGAGACAACATTTCGTATTTTTTTGTAAATATACTACTTAAACAACCCAACTGTCGTCATACAGTGGGATTATTATATTCCTTTCCATAAATGAGTGATTATGTAATAAAATATTGAACAAACTTGATATTTATAGATGAATTCATATAATTTACATTGTACTAATATACGAGAATTTGTAATAGGTATTTTCATGTATGCTTAATACGTACATACCTTGAATGGTAAAAGAGACCTTAATTGTATCACCATTCAGCAGATATATTATTTATCAAAAACGACCTCGCAACCTTTTTCATCGTACTTTACACGCACAAATTATAGAACGAAATGCATCTAATAATAGAATTCATTCGTAAATGTCATGAGAAAAAAGATTCATTATTTGAAATAAAAAACTTTTTATTAAATATGGAATGACATTCTTCTTTGCATTCTCTCGTAATAGGTTTGCTCCACTAAATCATATACAAATTACGTATTTTTATTAAAACATACACAGTGTTCGCGCCGGCGCGTGTTCTAATCCCGCCACCGTATTCACCTTGTTATATTCTCGTAAAAAATCACTTTTCATATATCACTAGTGGAAAATTGTAATATCGCGGCGCCCCGACTCTTAATAAACATTTTTTTTGGGCGTCGTATGAAAATGACATTCCGGCGTCACGTGTGACATTGATGAAAAAATATAAAAGAAATGACGGGATCGACGAGAGACGTGGCGTTGCGACGACACTTGTGCTTCCTGAGAGCCCTATTTATATGACGAAACAATTCGGTCCCAGCTTACAATACGGACAACCGTATTTTATTAAAAAGGAAAAGATAACTCTGAAGTCTTTAAATTGAAAATATAAAGCGCCAATATGACTTAGGATACCGACTACATAAATTTCGAAGGATACAAATTCACCATTCGACTGTCGGCGTGAACTATCCCAGCACAAACTTCATCGAAGTTTGAATGTACAGTTGAAAATAGTGCGATTTTAAAGAAGTCGGCAATGGACTTGAGAGCAGACGAACCACACTCAGTAATCTTCTGCATCCATCTCATCATATCAAGACAAGATACACAGTACATATAGTTCCATAACTATTTCTACGCTAAGAGTTAGGTAGCTTAAACTCATAGAAAATTTTTTGCGTCGGATTCGAACCTACTAACAATTACAACTTCGGTCATCGAAGATTGCCATTTGTTTGCTTCATATTGTGCAAAGGTTTAGAATACATTGTTTACAAGTTCTTCATAAACAAAACGGTTGCTTCCCTACGTTTCAGTATATTTGATCGCGTAATAAAGAGCCTTGTTCGTAGCAAAGTGCGGTGCCGCGATTGCCTTTGACAAATGAGTATCATTATTTGACAGACGCGATGTGCGGGGTCGCGGGGCGCGGGGGCCGTGGGCGGCGTGTCAACATGCTGTTGTCTTTTGTTTTTATTAAATCCACCCCCTGGTTCGGCTCTATAAAATATAACATACGGACTGCGCTGGTGTGTGGATTGATTTGGATACACGCATCGAGATAAACGTATAGCCAGCTCAACTTAATGTATCGCTAAGACCTTAAGTTCAATTTGTAAACTAATGTAGCCCAGTTCTAGATATCAAGAATGAAACTCTTAAATCAGTAATCAAACTCCAAAGAAAAAAGACTTGGGGTTATCTTATGATTCCCAATATGACGGGGTCCATCAGGCTACACCTGTTAGCTTGCAGTTTCACAGAAGTAGCTACTATTGAAACTATACCACAATTATTATAATCCACTTCAATAGCTGTGTTTGCACAAATCATTCGGCACGCAGGAACTTTGACTCGTTTTGCGCATCAAATGACGTCATCATCTGACGATTTAGTAATCTAGGGTCTAGTTAGACGTAATGATATATAACGTACATATAATTTCATTTAACAAATAATTATCGTTATAGTGTAATGAGTCGATTAAGCGTTATAAATTACGCAATTAATCTAATATCCAATATAAGTTCACCTTACGCGTTACAGTTGTAATTATTTTAATTACATTCCGCCTTAATTTGCACATTAATGGTTATATTACTATATTACCTTAATTCATTTCTTAATAATCGATTACTTACTTAGAGTATCGGTGGTAGTGTTGAGCCCGAATTGTAAGCCGACAGACGCAATCACTTTTCTATAATTATAAATATCACTGTATGGGCCAGAAGGATTTAGACCAAGATATTGATATACTTACAATTTTGCTTCAAATATGCTGCCCTGCTGAAATGTCAGAAAAATATCTTACGCCTACTCGACTCATTGGGGCAAATGGTAATTGGGACGAGTTATGTAGGACTTACACTGACTAAAACCCCACGGTGATCCCCAACAGCGATTAGAACAGGCCACGGGATCTCCGTCCGGAATTGGACCGCTACGCTTTATACGCTTTGGAACTTTTTGCGCATCGAGAGATACATCCCCAACCCATTCTTGTAGGGGCCGATCTATTGGCGCACAGGCCTCGTAACCTGTGCGCCCGCGAAGAAAGGTTGAGGTTCTAAGCTTATTCTAACATCTTTGATACACAGGGCCGAACTAATTATATTTAAAGGGAGAGACTTTGGTCGAATTTCAGATATCGATAAAAGAATAATACATAGTAGAATATACATCATCAACTAAAGCTATTTTTTATTCAATCATAAATAAACATATACAAGATATTAGACGAAGTCATCGGCTGTCGAAGTCGCCGGCACCGAAATGTAAAGTCGCAGAGGCAGCGCGGCCCGCGGCAAATCTCGCGCAACATAAATCATAGCTCGCCGGAAACGGCCCGCGACTGCACAACTCAAGGGGTTCGCTTTAATATTCTAATCTATTATGTCTTTTTTGCAACGTGCATTATTTGTATTTAGTGACAGTAACTGCGGTGCATTAGTACTAACCTGAAGAAATAAATATTTTTTATTTAATAAAATATGCTATTATATTATACCAACGAATCCACTAATAGGTGATCTTTTATAGTTCTAATATCTTCGTTATTATTTGAGGCGTTATAAGTCGTGTCACCTAATCTGGTAAGTATCTATTTGTCAATTATTTAAATGTAAAATATTTTACTTTATATAAAACGTCAAATCAGAGACGTTAATGCTTTACACCCAAAGAGGATAACACGATCATGGAAGTTTGCGTTTAATACAAATGGATGTAAAAGTAAACCGCTAATAGTGTTATCGTATCTCGTAAATTGCGCAATATATAAGTGTTTCCTATTTAAAAATACAAACTTTATTACACAAAGGAAAATCTCCAAGAATTCAGTCAGCTTAGTGGTGGGTGACATGAAAGTACAAACGAATATGGACTGAAAATGATTGAATAACATTAAAAGTGATTACATTGGAACGACGATATTACTTTCTTGACCTTAGGCTCAGAACCAAAAATTTAATTACACATCACATACAATCAAAAAATAAACAATACGTAAAAATACTCAACTCATTAATTACATAGTATATCGTTACTAAATTATAACCTTATGCGCTTATAGTTAATCGTGAAATGCGCACTTTGAATAATTATTTGCACATTATGCAAATTTAGCAATGAACAAATTAATGGGTCATTACCTTTAATAAGTTAAAATACGTGTACTGTCCTCATTCCTCCTTCCTTGTCCCACCTCCTCAAGAGCAAAAAGCTTTTCGTGTATGTAACTACACGATTTCTTATTTTAATTTTAAGAAGTGTTTTGCAATAAACCTAGATTATATACGGCGGTGAAGTTATAAAATTATTGCTTTAACTTCATAGCACAATTTTATCACAAAATACATCACATAGAGCAAAAAATACAACATTTTTTTTGTTTTTATTAGATTGACAGTAAATAATGTCCCAAGTAAAATACCCTTTATATAATATATTTTTGTTGTCTGTGCTTCTTTCTTTTACTATAATAGTAAAATACACTTACTACACTTTACTAATATAGTCTTTGTGAAATAGAAGGTTCATAAATAAGTTAAATTTTAACGGAAAAATTCGAAATAAATTTTGTTGATTTTTAATATTATCTTATATTATTATTTAATCGCTAGATTGCTCTCCTAAAGGACAATTAAACTGAGGTTGTTACAACATCTCCATAGAGTTCCCGTATCGATGATTAGTATCCTTGTAAAACGTCGGGCGAAGAGAGCTCGTGATAAATAGTCGAACGCTGGCGATAGGCCAACCTCGCGGAATAATCAAATTTTGTACTCAACGGTGGCCCCGAGTCTCGTGCAGCCACTGCCGTGTCTTTTATGGATTTTATTCCCCCCTAACAAGATGCTCGAGGGTTTCCTCGCGGTTGCTTGAATTAAATTGTCGTTGATAAAGTCCTCAACGCCGTTTTGTTATTTCCTGTTTGAGCTACACAGATAACAAAATGTGAAAAGGGTATTTTATCGCTTTCCTATCAAATTATATCTATTTGTTTTCAGTGTTATTACAAATTATATTTAAATCAGATTTAGTATTACATTAATGATTAACGTGAATATGTTGAGTTGTATATTCTTTAACGCTTTAGCGGTGTACAGATAAAGTTTATTTAAACAGTTTACTGCGCCAGTGTACGGTTAACAATCTTTATAAATACAGCGAGCCCATTGCCTATTCATGACCGGGCAAAATTTAACTCCCCTCCCCCTCCTCTGCCCGCCGTCTCGCCCCCGTATCAAACAAGCCCCTTCATGTCAAATACTCCGCGCCCCGCGTCTGTCAAACTCTTCGCCAGCGTTTGACAGGGATCCTCCCTAGCTCGCGGGGAGGTGGAGTGCCACCTTGAGTGTGTTTAATTAATATATTATGTGTTTTATGTAGTGCGGAATAGGGTTGTAAATTGAATGGATCGTAGGCGAACACCCCCGCGGGCCACGCGGCTGTCACGAGTCTAGGTGCAGGCGCCATGTCGAATGATGGATGACGTCAGGGAAGGTCGGCAGCATCACGCGTCATTCATGTGAATACAGGCGTAAGGGATACGTTTTTCGCGCGACGATATAATATCGGTGATATGCAAATTTGCCGTCGGGGTCGTGTCGATGTGACGCGCAATATAGACAATGTCCGACGGCTGCGGCCCTACATGAATGCCGGATTATTTCGTTTACTTTACTGATGACCATTAATTTATTATCGATGATTGAAAATCTTTCGATTACAATTAATTATTCGTTTGTTTATAGACAAATCAGCAGCAAATATTAGAGATTATATCTACTAATCAATTAAGCAAGAACTACTCAATAGTAGGTCTTCACGATTAAATTAAATATTTTGTCTAAAGTCTAAAGTCTAAAAAAATATTTTGTAAGCAAAAACAACATTGAGAAATACATGATTAGTATGTACAGTAAAAGTAATTTAAATGTACAAATGTAAATATTATATTTCTATGCCTGCATCATCAGCCTCCAGGACGTCCACGCCCGTATTTGGCGATCGGGTAATTTAATATATAGATATATATAAAAGTAGAAACTGACTGTCTGATACTCGTAAATCAACGCACAGCCCAAGCTATCGGGCCTGGAGACTTAAAATTTTGCTGAGATTTCTGTTATTACTTATTTTCTCAGATTCATTCATTTCCTAAATGTAAAAAGTAAGGGATGAAGGTTTTATGGAAATTAATTATTTATTAACCTCAGATCTATTTGATGATTCATGTCATGAGTTCAGCTTATGTTAGAGATTCGTCGAATAATTAATTGCACGGCGCAGGGCTCAGCTTGTGTTTTGTATTTTACTAAGTTTTGTAAATATTTTTTTAAATAAGAATGTTAGCATATATCGTTAACAGATGTTGCCACTTCAACTAAGTTTGGGCATGCTGTAGCCTATAATAACACACGTACAGGTCGACTAAACACAGGTAGGCCTCCCACAAGATGAACCAATGATCTGGTTAACGTTGCGGGAGCTCAATGGATGAGGGCGGTAGTGGACGAATCTTTGTGGCGATCAATTCAATTATTTATTTGTAAGAAAGATCACTGGGGAGGCCTACGTCCAACAGTTAACGAATGTCAGCTAAAACGACGACCACGACTACCCTAAACTATATTTTTTTTAATACATTATTCTCGTGTAGTACATATTTAACGATAGATTATTTTTCGATTTCGTATATTTATTGACAAAACTGAGTCGACCTCTATAGTAATATATTACGTAGGTACACACGAGATCATGGAATGACAACAATAGAATAACGCCACGGTTGCAATGATGAAAGAGGACTCAGTAATAAATTAAATAGAATTGAGAAATAAAATTATATAGCAAAATAACATAAGAACATGAGGGCACCGCAGTGTCCGTTAACATGAGTGACCCGAGTTCAATCCTCAGGCCTACATTTGTGCTATTTTAATGATACGTAAAGTTCTCATAACGGCGCGTCCCTGACGAATCGCTATGTCGCAACTGATTAGTTAAGTATCAAGTCAACAGTAATTGTGATCATTGTTATAAGATTCTGTTAGCAGAATTGGGTACTGCAAGTGTTAAAACACTAATGTTCGAAACATTTTTTAGAAAATATCTAGAACTCCGAAATAATTTGTTTCGTTATCAATAAATTTTTAGTATCGATAAAATAAAATAACCGCATATAACGAAAGGAGCAGTGGTGGCTCAGCGGTTTAGGCCCCGACTTACGTACTGTAGGATGCGGGTTCGAACCCAGGTAGGCGCTTTACTTTGTGTAATTAATTTTATCACTGCTCCAAAAACGGTGAAGGAAAACATCGTGAGGAAACCGACATGTTCTTAGAACCATCAGATTCGAAGACATGTGACATCCGCCAACCCGTACGGGGCCAGCGTGGTGGATTACGGCTCATTCCCTCTCTCGGAGAGGAGGCCTGTGTCCCTGCAGTGGGAAATATTCCAGAAAAGGCCGATTTATTATTTATATATTATTACATAGAACGAAAAGTGGGCCAGCGAACTGTTTGGAATAATTTCTGGTTCTGAGTGTCGCTGCGAAACTCTGGGATCAAATTTCGTCCACATTATTTTGATTCCATTTGCAATTTACAATCGTAAATACGGATCTTCCGCCACTTCCTCCTCGACCGATTTTCCTGTCATATGAACTGCGAAACGAAATGAAATGTCCAAAAAAATACTCTGTTTCTTCCGAGAAAACTTAATTCTCCGCTTTAAAGGGCCGGCAACGTACCAGTGGGCTACAGGTGTAGGTGGTACTCTGGTGTCGGGGATGTTCATAGGAGCGGTGACCACTAACTATCAGACGACCCTTTGCTTGTTTGTGACCATATCCTACGAAATATTACGATTACTCTTGTTATCAGCGTCATTGTCTTTATGTTTATTCAAAAGAGTAACGTTTCAATTCACTACTACGTTCATTAATCTCAAAATTAAATTTGCGTCTGATATTAATAGTTGTAAGGGGCTGCCGCAACATAGACGTCTCGCGAAACGTTTGTACAGTGGCTTAACTTCACCGCCTCGCCCCACTCGACGCAAGACTCGAGGCTCTAATGTAAACTTTATGAAAATTAAATATTTCACTCGCAGCGGCTCCGAGATGTTCACCGAGTGGGGGATTACAACAAATTTGCATTATTTAATGGATACCGCGCGTGAGGATTTGTCACGAACTTCACTCGCTCACTTCGGCGTTCTGTTCTCTTGATTTTGATTGATCGTTCGTTTTACATCGAACGGTTACTTCGAATAACTCGAGAAACTTTCGCGAATCGTATTTAAAATAACTTGGCTAAAAGCTCGCATTAAACGTTTTGAAACATTAAGAATCGCCAGTCGAATGCAGCTGCTTTAAAGTGCGCGCTATTTTGGCATACTTTATTTTTCCCTTCTTTATTTTTTTCATGAATAAAACAACAGATTTCTACATCCGTCGGATAACTTCTCCCACCCACCTTCGATTTATTCGTCCGGATAAAGGAAAGTTTCTATAAAATGTAACTAAAGTTTTCTTTAATATTTTTGCGTGTGATACTCGCGTCAAGTTTATGTTTTTATTTTGTTCGCGGCATTTTAGTATTCTTTGTTCTCTTTGTTACATCAGTTTGCGCAAAAGCATCTAAGATGAGCAACAAAGAGGGAGTATTCATTAAACCTATAAAATAACATAAATAAGTCTTTATCTCTCATCATCTCGAACAGGTTAAGCAGAGATATTAATAGTTACCTGCACTTCAATATCAGCTTCAAATGCCTTACAACGCTTATAAATTTTTTACTTTTTATTTAACGACTACGTCATATTTTCTCAAGGTGTTTTTTGAGTATAACGGCTTATAGGTGTTGCTACATGTCTGATGCATTTTAGTTCAGTAAAGTAGTTTAAATAGTAGGTAATCGGGAGCCGAAATTCCCAGACTATGGGTCGCACCCCATATACGTCTAGTGGTGGGTCGTCAGCGAATATTGAGTTGGCCCTAAAATATAGGACGCGACTGGACGGCATTCTAGTATGGGACTATACGAGTACATCTACCTATTTTTCTAAGGCAGCTAACAGGTGCGCCCCAAGAATGGAGTTTTTGTTTGATAGGTCAGACAACTTTGGGAACTTTTGATCTACCTCATTGTTTCCGTCACGTATGGTACTTTCAATGTTATATATCGTAACGGAAAAAAACATTTTATTGGAATCAGCCATTTTAATGATTGCTTTAGTAATATTTTGAAATAATGTCTTTAATGCTTACGGAACCAGAAACAATCATACAAACGTCGGAGAAGGCCAGTTCTGCGGTTACTCCGAATCGAACGGTCTATTACGCTCAAGGCGGTATTATCCTTGAATCATCTGTTTAGCAACGCTCTCGCAATAGTCCGTCGTCACGCCGCGGCTTGCACAGTCAGGCCTCATTTGTAATTCTAATGGTCTCACTGAAGCTGCGCAAAAATATTCACCGGTACAAAACATTTTAATTTTTATTTCCTTGTGTCATGGTTGTATATAAATCAATACATAACTAATCTCTCTCTACATACAATACCCTAGGAACAAATTTGGTTATTGCAATCCGTATGAGTATTACCTGTTAAGATTATGCAACCAAGATTAAATTTCTTTTAAAGTTTAAGCTTTGTTTACTGGAACTAGGATAGCTATAACGTATAAAGTTAGATGTAGACACTTACACATAGATAAGATAATAAGTCAATGAATGTATAAGTCTGGGAGCAGACACAATACGGTTCGCGTATCCGCTACACAATCGGCAATCTATCAAGCTCGGGAGCGCCGTGACACTCGCTGGATAGAGACGATGCAATTTAAATTTAAATCCTTGATGATATCAGAGCCGGCCCGTGTTTTATTGTGAGACACTAGACTTGTTTACAGATTTTACAACGTCACCGGATATTAGGTTTTTAAGATTAAAAGGGAATCACTTGGTAAATAATTTAATGGCAAAGGTGAAGGCAGCCATCTCGGTGAGATACTTAAATCACTTGTAAATTTAAACCAGTAAGCAACTCATTTAATTGGAAAGCAGTATTTTTGAAGTACATGTATGTATAGAGCATGAGTGCAGTGTTCTCGCCCAACCGCTTCCAAAGAGCTTGGCATGAATCGTTTAATGCGCAGAATTCGTTTTTTAGGTTTTTTGTATGAAAATGTACATGCACGAACTTACCCCCCGTACGCCAAACCGTGCCAAATTACATGCCGCTCACTATATAAATATTAACTTGTATTGTATCAATATGTCCTAAACACATCAAACATGTTTTAAAGACACACTTAATACACTTAAGTTGTAACTTAATAAACTTAACCATAGGTGTTCTATGTAATTTATGATAAACTATTTTAAAATTACAAGTTGGCAAATGAGCAAGTGAGTAGAGCGATATTAAGTGATCCTTGAACATCCGCAATACCCAGAAGACTTACGGGTGGATATGTAAGTATGGCTTAAGGTATGTATGAAAGGCTGTATCGTTGTCAAACTCTGTTTTGATAACACTATTTGTGATTAGTCTTCGTCATTCCAGCCGATATCATTTCACTGCCGAATGTAAGCCTCACCCTTTGACCGCTACAAACATGCCTTGCCGCCCAGCAGACATTCAGTACGCTCCAACAACCTTTACTAGATCATCAGCCCATCTAACTGCGTCGATGAGTACGTAAATGCATTGCCACTTAATGTTTGCAATTCTTTAATTTGTGATTCAATAAACTTTGATTTCCGTTAGGGATCGAAAGAAAAATAGGTGGCCGAAATAAAAACTACAATAATTACTTGGCCATATCCTAAAGAATAGTAGAGAAAGGCGGTCTTCGTAGACATAATATGTAGCCATTAACATACGAATGCATTAACTGTACAAACGAGAGGTCACCGTAAAACAATAATAATAATTTACACGTTTAATAATAATAATTTTATTTATAATATAAATAATAAACCAGATTAACCTTGTAGTAACATATATATTTAAATGTAATTAAATTCCAATCTAATTCGACAGGCGGCTTGTACGACGGCAGATAGAAATAATTACTGACATCTCAATTAGATGTCGGATTTCTTGAAAGAAAACTACTTAATCATTTACAACGCGGTGTATTCTAATAAGAAGTATGTTACCAATTGGTAGACCAGTGACTCCATGCTGTTTTGTGTCATTATTGTTTTCTTTATATATATATATATATATATATATATATATATATATAGATATATATAAAAATGTTCTGTATGTGTGTTGACAGTAAACTCCTCCAAACGGCTGAACCGATTTGAATGAATTTTTGTGTAGGTGTTCAAGTGGATTCGTGGATGGTTTTGATTCACAAATAAGCCCAGCAGATGGCGCTACAATCTATGTTTGTATGTTCCATATAGACTCCGAAACGGGTGGACCGATGTCGATGTAATATTCTGGAATTTGTCAGATTGCCCTAGAGGGTGATCCTGTGAATTTTCGTATCAATTGGATCAACATAATTACCCCGAGCGAAGGCGGGTCGGATCACTTGTATTTAATAGATTTTCCTCGGTGTTAAAGTTGTTCTTACTAAAACGGGTTATTTTTGTAGTTGTCGTTAACAGTTTCTTCCCGAAAGACTCCCATAAAGCTCCTAAAGCTAAAGAATTTAATATGTTGTTAGAATGGACAGCGTCACGACAGGTAAGCAACTTTGCACTTGTCTTTTTTAATATTTTTCACCAAACAAAATTATTAAATAAACAAAATTTAATAGTCATACGTTCAACAAACAAATAAAATTAAATCGTATGCACAATAAAATCTCTCGGCGGTAATTGTTTTCTGTTCAGAAAGAGTTTCATAAATATTCATGGCGGGGTATTAGCATGCAGGGAGGTAAATCCCCGTTGGTTGTGGCCGTGTATGGCAGTCATTATTTCGCCATTTGGCCACAAAAACGCCGCGCACCTCACCGGCTCGCAGCCGCTACGATTAAAGATAATATTTACATGCTGAAGGAACGCCGTAACAAATACTACGATAGAGTCGTGTTTACGATGGTATTTGTTGAGCGATGACAGATACAATCTAGCGATAGAGGATGTGATACCTACCTGAGTTGTACGGTCGTAACAGAATGTCAGTTTTTCTATGCAATTAGATTAAAAATAAATTGGGGTTACAGTAAACTGGACAAATCTTCTTACCACTAGAGACATTTTTCATGCCATTTTTAGCTAGACCATGCAGCTACAAGGAACTAAAGCGATGGAGACATAGAATGTTGTACAAGATTGACAGTACTAGTGATACTATATTACTTCATAGTCACTAGTGGTTATTAATTCCAAACGTGGCGAATACGAGTAGGATACATTTTCGACGTTTTCTAGGGTGTATTCTGTGTTGAATTTTTTTCATAATGCACATATAAATCAGTTAAGTAAGGGCTACAAATTCCCCGCAAATGCACAATAAGATGTTGCGGAAATTATATTTGTTTTGTTTTTGGTTAAGTTAGTGTGGATATGGCTTTAAGCTCATTCTTTCCTCTGTTTACGTCTATGTAAGCTTTCTGAAATTATAGACCTAATTCTTATCTCCGGCTTTTAGTAGTGAGACGTCTTTACTTATTTTAATCATCACAAGCAAAGTTTCACAGCTCTAAGGATCTATATTTAGGAATTTAAAAAACAAACATTTAAATAAACAAAGCAAAATATTACAAAGACTTAAAGTCGCTGGAACGGGTCCCCGAATCAATAAAGAATACCCACGCCCACTAAGAAAAGGGTAAAAGAAATTATAATCCTTTTCTTTTAAAATGCAATGAGGTGGTTGTTAAAAACGTTTGCGGGGAAATCTAAAATGCGTCTTCCCCGGCAATTAGTGATCCGGGAGAAATTAAAACAATGAGAATAGGGTCCGGGGGAGCGCACGCGATGCGCGGCCGACCAGGGACCGAGAGAAGAATGGAACACTTTTTTACTATATTGCTTATTCATGTGCAGATTATAAAATGCAGTGGTTGTTTGTTACGCTTTCACGCCTAAACTGCTCAATCTATCATCATTAAATACTTCACACTTATTGTCAGGGATACTTAAAATGACGTAGGACACCCGAAAAAATCATTTCCCTAAATAAAACCTAATATAGGTTGCCATGGTAACGTATGACATAACAATAACATATTTTTGATTTTTTATGGAACTAAGTGGTTAACGAGCAAGCACTTCGCCATATTAGGTGACCGATGCCCATAGGCATCTGCTACAACCCAATAAGTTGCAGATGTGCTGCCTACCTTTACAACACAAAGGAGGAGATAGGAAAAAGGATAAGCTTAGAAAGGGATAAAAAGGGGAAAAGGACTACAATTACGCTTCCGGCTGCTCACTCGTCAGACGAAACGCAGGATACTTCTACTTCACGCCTGTTTTCTGTGAGGTCGTGGTATTTCACCGCTCGAGCCGACCCGGCTTGTAATGGATGAACTCTGAAAGTACTCAATCAATTTATGTAATTGTTTCGCCATTTAAATTCTAAATTATCCAGAAGTAACATTAAGATTGTGCTATCCTATATATACACCCAGACGACCCCAGGCACGAGTTATTAGTGATCGATAAATTGTCGTTGACTTAATTATCATTCTAGTGTTCAGCTTATTTTACTACGTGTTTCGTTGGTTTGAGTAATCACAAATTAGAAGTAGATTTACAAGACTTGCGTTAGATTTTCTTTGTCCGCAGGTATCTATACACATAAGTTATGACTTCTTCAGTTTTATAATGTATTTCGTGACTAAGCAGAGATACAAATAACATTGACATGTATGCCTATGAAATTATCATAATATTTTGCTAATGTTTCATAGATAAACTCGCCACAAAAGAGTTATTAATATAATCATGGGTAATCATAAAATACGTTACGAGCAATTTGTGTTATTATTTAAAATGACATTATTTGTGTTTTTAGTTCGTGTTTTCTCCCGTTCCCGCGCGTATATGAACATAGTTGAGAGAAAAGGATTGAATTGGTATTATAAATTATTATTTATTAAGCGAGTTCAGCGATGTTTTATTGCGATATGTTATTTTATTTAAAATAACTTTACAAATGGCTGCCAGCGCTTGTTACTCGATTGTCATCGGAGATGTCTATCTCAAAAGCACGTCATCATTGTGAGATAATAAAGGTGAATGACAAAGTATTATTCGCGGTTATTCATACAACTTGGGCACGATTCTAAGCAATCTCAGCGGGAGTCCGAATTTTCGGCAAAGGGATTCAACACAATTGGATTTTTGGTTAGGAAACCGGAATAATACAATCGGGTATCGTCCTGAAATCTCCCATTTGAATCGCTTAAAGCCTCAGCGTGAATTGGGACTGCGATGGGAAGTGTTATTTTCCTCACTTTTGGCCGAGTCACCTTGCGCTTTCTAACGCTTACGCAACGTAAATAATAAACAGTTTATTTGAGATTTGATGTTTTAGTGACATGAAGTCTGTAGCTCTCCAGGACGTTGACGTAAAAGCAATTACAACCATTGACCGAACAAAGATACCTAAGCAAAAGAAAATTATTAGAAAAACGCTAAAAATATAAAGTTCAAGACATGATACAAGTATGGAATGTTATATAATTTGTTTTGAAACATGTCAACAGTGACTGCCATCGATATATTTTGCAACTTTAAGCTGTTCATAAAATCTATTTTATTGGCTATTCCCAATTATTAACTACAGGAACAGGTAAAAAAGACAGATAAAAAAAATCTACGAATTCCGGCTGAACATAGTGTCCCTGTGCACGTCTAGGGAGAGATATCAGCGGGGAGGAGGGGTCACATGCCTACAGTCTCTGGCGGCGCCGCGTTCCCACGCGTCGGGGTCACGCCTCGCTTTGACCACCGGCTGGCATTAGCGACGTACATACCGACGCTCCACTGATGAAACCGACTTAACGGTTACCACTCACCGTGAGATATTTCAATAGAATTTATGGTTTTTTAAAAAAAAGATCATTTACCTTAAACCGTTGCCGTTAACTTTAACGTTACGTCTAAAAAAATTAGCGGTGCATCCATCAAGCCAGATAAAAGGACGTTCAGTTTCACATTACCATGGGTAGCCAGACTTGTACTCCTCTTGGGATATCGAAAAGGCAACGAATCTGTTTTCCTGTATAATACATAACTTTAAACTTTCGTGGTTTTTACTAATATAAGGTTTGTCAGAGACGGGATTTTTACCACGGTTAGCCTTTTTGAGCACATTTACATGCGCCGTGGTCACTGGCTAACTGGAGTTATGAGTAATATTAATATGTCTTACGCAACTTGAAAGCTCTATCTACTAGCGTTCTATATTATTATTACTAACCAAACGTTAAAAATGTGTCGTGGAGTCGTAGAAAGAAATCAAAGCGTAGCGCGGGACGATCACAAAGCCCGCGTTATCCCAGTTGAGCGCGTCTTTGTGAATCCCGCGCTGTTGCCAGATAAACTTAATGCGTGTACAGCAGCTATACATACTCTACATACATACGTAAACACATCATTATTTTTTCACATAAATATTTGTGGTAGTTCCTGATGGTCTACAGTTTCTCAAGTGAGAATCATTGCTTGAAAAGTCGGTTTAACGCCTATCTTGTTTTTACAAACTTTACATTTAAGGGAGGCCATGGATTAGAGCATTTTTCAATGTGCGTTTGGTCTTGAATTATTTTAAATCTGCACAATACTGAATGTTGGCATCCACCGTAAGACCGAACACATTAACAAGATACTTATTCACATGTTTAGTAAATATCACCTTTTATATTAGTGAAGCAGTTTATTGAAAGTATTTCATATTGAAAATGTGAAAAATACTTTTGTGACTAAAATATGTTGTGAGAACAATGTGAAGGCCGTTCCACATTCGAGTGGCGAAACGTTTAATTCTATTAAATTTAGTCCGACCTCATCAGGAGAGGGTTAATGCTCGCTCACCGCGACACGTATTGATGACAGCCATACGTCATCGCCCCGCGGCCGCCACAGGCTATGCAAGCCCAATGTTTATGATAAACTTTTAAATCTAACACCATAGACTAATATGTTTTTTTATAAAGTAGAAATAAATTAGACAAAATTATTAGTTGCAAAGCCTCAATCTATAAGCTGCTTTAAATGTATCAAACAAAGTCTTACACTTATGGTTCTGATATCCGCTAACAGAATCTTTAAAATTGCTTTGTTAGGGTTCCGTACCTAAAGCCAGCACTCCCACACTCACCTACTCGCCTACACCCCCACGCTCTCACCCAAAATTCTCGTATCTTAATAATAACATTCACATTTAAATATTTTGTATTCAACAAATAGTGGAACCAAAGCTTTTCCTACCGTGGCATAATAAGTTTCCCGTCAAAAACTTTGTTCTGCAGTCACCTTTACTTACACAAACGCTATATTCTATATCGTAATGTGGGCCAAATAGTGTCGTGTTACAAATATGTTGCGTTTCTTCTATGTGTTAAAAACATTTTTATCTGTCCGGTTAACATGGTAATTTAAATTTTTTGCACATAGAGAAACTAAGAATGTTAGTAAATCATTATAAAAAATTGGATCTAGTTAATATTATAGATAATTAGCTACTGGCACAAACCAGGTGATCATTTAGCCCACGTTCACCTGTCTCCTTGTTCAGCAATTTTTTTGTAAATTGTAGTTTAACAAATGGTGAAAAGAAAGAAACGTGACTTTTTATTTCTAACACTGAAGTAACAATAAAAGCATCCGCTTCTGTATTTAAATACCGTACTATATATATATATATATATATATATATATATATATATATATATATATATATATATTATATATATATATATTAAAGTTAAAACTTGCTTATTTGAATTTGACACAGTTTCGACGAAGTTTTCCACCTTTAATTTTTTTATATTCTATTTAGATTGTCTTGTTAAGAAACAAGGGTTTATTTTTGTTGATTATTTATTTATTTTTGAAGTATTCGCACCTTCGTACCTGTTTTGCATTTCAAATTATGTCGCCAGTCAGTATGACTTCGTGTTTTTATTAACGGTTCAAGAGTACATATAATAAAAAAGTTTATGGTTTTACAACTACGTTGATAAAATCAATGAAGACATCAATCGTAAAGTTTAGCGCTGTATTCTCCTTCATCATTCATCTTTTCAACACAAGAAACTATGTCAGTATCTAGATATATTTGTATGTAGTTTACAGATTTTCCGCATAAAAATTAAGAAATCATGTATATATATTATATTTCTTAACGTTTATCATTCCCAAATTAAATGTATATATTTAAAACTTACAGTTAAAATTTTATAAACTACGATTTTACCTTCAAATGTTACCATTTACCTACTTAAATTCAAAGAATAGGTGACTAAACATTCTTTGTAGGTGGATCGAAAGTTTCAGACCAATCATTAGCCGCGTTAGTGCCGGTCGCTTGATAAATTCGTTCACTCGCCGTGTTCTGATTTTATTATTTGATTTGATTCGGGCTTATGTAATCGTTATCTCGAACGAGAACAGCTTGGAGATACATATGTCTATTGTAAGATTGATTATTGAACTATTTTAGGGACAAGTTTAAATATTTACATGTATTTTGATATTCGAACATTTGCAACGCTTATGACATTAGTCAGTGTCCTGGAAAGTCAGTGTCCACACTGAATACCTACATAAATGTATATTTGAACAATTATATATTAGTAAGACAATTTGTAAGTTATATTAGGAAAAAGAAACTTTATAAGTGTATTCTAGATATATACACGTATCTTATATACACGCAATATTTCTTCTATGCGTGCCTGACTAAACCGCTCCGAAGCGCCTGAAACGATTTCGATTTTTTGAATGCGTATGAGTGGGTTCCGGGATGGTTTAGATACACAATTGCATCCGGTAGATGGCGCTACCATTATTTCAAAAATGTTTCCTGCATAACGATAAAACGTTAGTTGAATTACATCAGACCATTCGACGTTCATGCAAGACAACATCTGGACTTATTTGGGTACATTATATTTTTAGGAAACAATCCGAAATTTATACGTTATTTATAACCTTACGAATTATCCTGTATAATTGTATCGCCTGGTGACACTAACAATACGTGTCAATATTTTGTCACGAGCGGCATTAGGTCCGAGACGTGAACTAATGCCGTCATTAATTTGTTGCTAACGAAATTAAGCAGGCGTCGGACACCTTTGATGTCCTGTAACCGAGCACGCTCCGCTCCACGGCGTGTCCAAACAATATGTTATTCTTAACGCTAATAACCGCATGAACACGTGAACACGTCTCTAATAATTCATTTACCTCTTTAATGTACGTAAAGTTTTCTTGTTCGAGTTTTATTATAATCTATTATTAGCAATGACTCTAATGACCGATGCACATGGAAATAGTAAAAAAGTAGTATTGGTATTTTTATGGTAGAACCAGCAGAATCTCAAGTGATACTATGTGACCACAGCTACCCGTGAGGACAGTAGGAAACAGTGGAAGACCCCGCAACAACAACATCAACAACAAACGTATTTGTTGTTCGATAAAGATCTTATGTCATAACTATCACGTCATGTCATCATAATATTTAGGATCTGAAAAAGTAAGTGGAATGCGTACAAACTTTTCCCTTTCAGTAAATTAAACAAACGTAAGGCTTTCGACTACCGATTACGACACGAAGCGAAGGTATTTTCGCTCGGAGCGTACGAGCGCACAATATTTTAATTGTAAACGAACGCCACGCCCCCTGGTCACGCGAGATCGCGTTACGACATACCACCGAATTTATACACACAAACGAATCAAAGGAAAAAGTTTATTCACCGATAAATAACTTCTACGCGCACCATGGTAACTACATTTATAATCTTTGATCAAATAAGCCAGGTAACAATATAAATATCGCCTAGAGAGTTCATGGAAGTGTCCAATCGACCAATCGGAACAATCGGTTGTCCGTGTATCGATTACATAATAGATTACACCATCTATAAATTTTATTTCGTTTAAAAAAACGCTATAATTTCCTCACGCCCAATGGGAAAAGTTTATTAAGGTTTATGATATAAAACGAAGTCGGCTCGCGCAGCCGCAGTGGGCGGAACAAGCGCTCACCACGGCTCCGCTCAACTACAACCTGTTTTTGTTTTAAATGTTCAAGCAATACCTCTCACGATTCATTTTATGTACACCTGCCACTAACAAATTCTTTTTTTTTAAATTTTATAGAAAAGTAGTCAATGATACACGATGGTATACGCTTGTAATTAAAATGCAAATAGCTACGAATTTTTTTTAATCGAATGTTTTTTATCTGTGTTTTGTATATTGTTAACGAATGAATACATATTGTATTCAAAAAGTCAGTTCATCTAAGACATGCTTAAAGAGATGTAAATTGTATATGTTTTAGTACATAAATGTTAATAATACTTGACAATTCTAGGTCAGAGATGTAGTAACTTAAGCGGTCTTAATATCTTCTGCTTAACGAGGCCATGGGTAATTTTTTATGCTTAAACTTAGACAAAGTTTTAGTCATAGCTTTTGACATTCCAACTAGTTTAAGAAGTACAATGTTTAAAGGAGAGATATATAATAGAGATAGATAAGGAGTTGTAGAGTCTAGTCATTGAATGTAAAGACTGATGGTGGAAAATTACATATAATCGAGCTATTACTGATCCGGCCTGGGGCGGCGCGTCTCGGCAACTCCGTAGTCCGGACGTAACGTACTGATTATAAATGGTACCAGACATGTAATAGCATCGATTTCGATCCAGGATTCAGCAGGCTTATTATGTTAAGTGGGGACCGAATGCGGGATGGGTGACGGCGTAATCGCACGTAATCATAGTGCCGGGCCCGGCCGGTGATCCGTTCCAAGTGGGAGTCGCCGGGATTCCGCCCGTCGCCGTATCACTAGCTTCATTTTTACATGCAATACAACATAAAACTATAGTTTTATGTTGTATTGCACGCACTGCACACAAAGATTATATGTTACAAAAGTGCGCCAACACATTTTTCACTACGTAAGACGAGGAGCTTGATTATCTGTAATATAATGTTTCACCTATTTCCGACTACACGTCCTCACATATACTGATATGCGACATCATTTAAAATTGATATTATAAAATTACGTCTCTATATATTTAAGCATTTTAAAGGGTAGTAATTTATTTTACGTTATTACGCATTAATATCTACAATGCCTTATAATATGCTTAAACATAAAATATACTTCAACAAATTCTTATAAAAAATTCGATACCTTGCGTCCCTTGAAGAATCTTCTAATATAGTTTAGTAAAACCTCTTTGAGCTCGCGTTCCCTTAAGGGTCATCCCTTTATTTCTGCAACAATCGCTCGGAAATTGATATTGATGCGGAAAGGGCAAGCTTTCCATAAAAATAGGGTTTATTTGAATAAAGGATGACCGGGCCGCGCACGCGAGGCGGGCGGGCTGCTTAATAAGATTGTCTAGTCCAGTTGGTTTCAGGAGTGACGGATTTCTTCAGGACGTCTAAATTTCATAACTTGTAAATATATTGTGCGTTTGGCTTAAGTATATTTCTTCAACTCAGTATGTTTGTTTTGCAAGTTTTTTTTTAAATAGGCACAGTCGTTCGATTTCAGTGATCGACGTACGTAGCTGAGAAAAAAATAATTAAATTGTTAAACTTCAAGCCCGGAAATCTATATAAAGGGGGATCTCTCAAATGGTAGGCAGTTGATGATGAAACTAAAACTGATAGGCATTGATGATATCATAACGTCAAGTCCATAACCACTGCCCTATCTACATTGACTGTAGGCGTTGAAGCGCAACAAAAGTAAAAGATCTATTAAGTGTCAAAACGGACTGAGTGGACAAATCGACGGGAACGCGGGAAGAATAAAATATTAACGTCAGCGGAAGATATATCGGCAAGTAATAGGCGTAACATTAGAGACGCGGTGACCCCCGGGAATAGAACCCGGGACTGACACATGGCGGGCCTGTCCGGCGGCGGAATTAGTTTTACCCCATTTCACGGAAGTTCGCTATGCCCCGCGCTTTACTACGCCGCCGTCAAAACAAAAGTTAGTTAATGGCGTGCTTGACGCATTACCGAAATTTTATTTCGTTACATTTCATTTATTCGAAACTATCACAAATTTCGACCGCTACGGAAATTATAACACCGTGATATGAATAATAACCCCATCAATTTTACACACTGGGTTTAAATATTATGTTTCCTTTCTTGTACCCGTAGTAACAAAAAGAGTTTTTAAATGTAACTATTCACGTCCCCTACTAAACTGATTGACCTCAAATGAAAAGTTCTTATTATATATTTATAAATATAAATTTTCTTTATATTTAATCCAACAAACGAACTCGAATTCGATAAAACGAATTTCATGTCGTTCTTGTTAATGGACAAAGTTGTATATTACTTTTCTAATATTGATAGTAATGTCTCTATTTTTTAAAGTATTTACGGTTTTTTGTTCGCTCAACTAAAAACAAATCAGTATTAACTTCGTAGAACTTGGTATTAATTACAAATAGACATGAAGGCTGGGCCTCAAGGTGACGAAGCCGAAGTATGCTCCGAACTGTTTTACTGTTATGGATTTTATGCAATTTAAAAAAAATTACATCAGAGTATATTTACTTGAGATTTATTTTTAATACGTTGGAATAAATAGCTTATCTATTTACTCGTACATCTTATACGTTTTCAGACCTAGTAGAAAAACCGCATATCACTTTGTGAAACTTATTTTGAGGTACCACCCCCAAAATGTAATGTAGAAACCTTATTTAGTCGTCATTTCATAACACTTATGCAAAACGGAACAAAGTATGCTCCTCGTGTTAATAACAAACGTAAAATCAGTATCCCAAAACAACAAAGAAAATGTACTCTTAATACAATGGAACAAGGTGCTTAATCGATTGTCGTTGTTAATGAAGTAGGACCAAAGAATTGACATGTACACCGCAGTTCAATTAGGCTAATGGGGTAGGGCTCAAAGGGATTAAATTAATTAGTAAGAAAGTTTTGCTCCATTTCGTAACGCCGCCTTTGTTTGTCACTAGCTTCGTATATTTTTCCACTTAGGAAATAGAATACAACAGGTGTTTCCAATTAGATTGAATTTTTGATACCATTCTCAAATATATTTTGAATTTTACAGCAATTATTTTATTATGATGGAGAGGACCTTCTGATTTATAATACTACGTGAATATTAACATTTACAATAACCAGGCAAAGAATATAAAAGAGTAGAAGTAGGGAAGAGTAACGATAAAGTAACGATACCTACATCCATACCGATCTTCAAAGAACAAGAAAATTATATTCTTCTATTGTTTCGATATTCATCGATATGTTTGCAACACATTACACAATAAATGGGGCGACCTCTGTCATGATTATATATCCATCAGCACTGATAATCACTTAACGGTTAAGGAGTATCGGGTTGTAGTACAAAATGAAGGCTAGACAGCCATCTAAAGTCTATTTAAATAAAATATACCATATTATTAATCGTATAACTACAAACAGTATGAGCACCTTCGTATTATTTATAGCTATAGTCGTAAAACAATGGCAAAGGACACAGATCGTTTAGGCGCTGTGAGCACTCCTAAAACGCTCGTAACACCTAATTAACGATATTAAAATACGCCAGAGACCGCAGAGAGGCGCATTGCATTCGCACGTTGTAAGCTATAAAACGCAAACGCTACCCTCCTTATTTATACGAATGAGAATTTTAAATTAACTGCGTAAAGCATCCCTAGCGGAGAGCGGACTCTGCCCCGGACCGCTAGAGGTGTATTGTCGTGTTCCACTTGTGGCTGGTATAAAGATATTCACTTATTTATTTCTGTAATTGTAAAAATGAAATACTTATAACTTAGGTTAATAAAATATTTCCAATTTTAAATAAATTAATAAAAATAAATTTGAATAAATTGTTTACTAAACAAACCTTTATAAACGTGCATTGTAAAGTTAAACTTCTCATAAAGTAGAATTAACCACATTTTTTTTATTACCCTAAAACTCTTATAGTTGATACATTCTATATAGAGCCACAGTCAATGCCTCTTTTTCCGATTATTACAATATTGTTCATATTTACAAACCAATAAATGAAAAACAAATCTCTGACAAGATTTTCAAAGTGCCGAAAAATTCGAGCATGTAAATTGGTTTTCTTAGAATAAATCTTATTGGAAATGACTGTCAGGTTCAACTACATGCTACAAAAAGATACATAAATTGAAACTATTATATTTTTATCACTGTTGATTTTTCTAGTAAAAGAAAAAGGTCGCATGAATTTAACCTTGTTTAAAATTGATGCACAGCAAGTAGGTTACATTAAATGAGTCATGGTGGAACATTATGAATATCGTAAGCGGGGAGTATCATGTCGCGTTCTTGTAAACAAGTCGCAGCCACTTGTCGCTGATATATCTTGGCGCGGTCAGCGAGCCCGCAATAAACCTTCGCCCGCCCTCTCCCCGTCCCTGACAATGCCTTATTGTTTACGTCCGTTCGGATTCCGGACCGTTTTCATATTATAATTATTAAATTGTTTATTTGCTTAAATTGTTTTCCACTGATACCTTATTGTGTTAGTTTATAACAATTGTCACAGTCCTTATTTAAAAGCTGAACTTACAGTTTTACGTTGCCGCCATTCTAAAACCTTTTGCCCGTGCGTTCGATTCAATATATTCGGCCTATTAATTATTCTTATATTCAGTTCTTCTCGTTTACTTTTTTACTTTACAAGTGATAGGTGTAAAAAATACTGGGGTAGGATCAATGATCCATTTTATTAAGTAGCAAGAGTTATGCAGCTGAAGGCGCGCCCAGTCTGCGGCGCGCTGCGACTCGAGGGCGCCCTCCTATCAATCATTGAAGGATTTTTTGAATTTAATAAAATAAAATTTGTATTTTGTCATCGGCGCTCCCTCTCTTTTTACACAGAGGTGTACTCATGGAGAAAAATAATAATTGATTTTCAAATGTTTCTTACTTACACTACTAAAATAATTTTTCTACTTTTTACGTAATTTAAAACGCAATTTATTCAAACGAACGACACAGCATTTTTAAATACAACCTGTAGATCTTTGTCTACGGATAAGGAGGTGACTAGATTTACTTGGAAAAGGGATTGGCAGAATAAAAACTATGATAATATTCCAAGCTGCTGTCGACGTATATATCTAGTAACTGATGATTAGGCAGTTGCTTTTTTTTCACCAATAGCCAAAAAATTATAATATGAATTAACACTCATTCAGAGTCCATCCCTGTACGCCGGCAGGAGTTGGCACGGCGGCAATGCGGCGCATCTGTTACCGTCGCCCCGCGCCGCGCGAGCACCGGCGACTGCAATACTGCGAATGTGAATCAACCACCTTAAACAAATATATACAAAACATAATTAGTAAGATAAGCTCATACTGTCCTAATTAGCTGAGACCATTGAAATTATAAGTTGCGCTCTTCACCATAATTTAACAGTGGTAAGGCCAGCAACAAGCACCACCACACAGAAGACAGGTGTGCGGTAAATGTCTTCTGCGTTTCGCCTAATGAGTGAGGTGCCTTTATTCTACATAGGAACTTTCTAATAAGGAAAGGATATGAAGAGGAAGCGGATTTGACTAGGAAGGGAATGGATAGGAAAAAGAACTAAATGTATAACAAATTGTGGCAAACCGGAAATGTGAGCGACAACATGTATGATGATGAAACCGACATATTTCTGATGCGACAAGATTATAAACCGTTTGCTATGTCTAGTCTAATCAGTCTAGATTTAGTCACCTGCTAAAAAATAGACGACTACTAGAGTCTAATTTAGAATCTGTATAGATTATATTGTACACGAAATCTAATCTACATACATATGGCGTGAAACAGTACTCAAAAGGAGTCAAACCTTTTTTAGAAAGGCTTGAAGCTACATTCGTGCTTTTGTATGCGCAGTAGGTCTACAACCCGCTAGGTATTTATTGTCGGCGCGGGTCGGAGAATGATATCTGTCCACATATACGGCCCGTAAAGATACGAGGCTAGTGAGCAACGGCCACTTTGTCCGCCCGGCTTGTTTTCATGTTTCAGATTGTTTTCTTACCCTCAGTTTATGAAATTATGGGGTCATATAATAAAATATAACGCTCAAGCTTACTTGCTTACTTACTGAGTTTTACTTCATTCAAATATTAAAATAACATCTTTCTCTAAGACTTCTCTCACACAAGATAAACCGATGATTTGTTCAAATTTGCGGAAGTTAGGTGAATGGCAATTCATGGAAAACGACAACGTACAGCATTTACAATCAGGTAATGACGATAATAGCACCTTCAATAAAATGTTCATAAATGGCGTACCTACTTAAAAGTTTTAGATTACGTCTGCAAGTCAACGGTACCGTGACAATAAATAGTAAAATTTAGTTATATTATTAACGTAACCACTAATTAGCACATAATAACTAAAAATATTTGGTAGCAATTATATTTTTTATTATTTCTGACCACATTTTTATTGTATTATTTTAAAGACGTGTAACCCTCGTTGCTAATAAACCATGCATCATGTTTTTAACTGTCTCATGTCATGTCATATCTGACATGTCACTCGACGGCTGTATAAGTAGATTTAAAAAAGAACTAAAATTCCAGCAGGAAAAAGCAGCAAGTCCCATGCGTCTATCAACTGATAAGTTATAATTTGGCGTCGCATTACGCGACATGTGCGCCAAAGGGTTCGAGCTCATTAGCGTCAAATGCTCTTGTATGGCCGGAATTAGCAGTTGCTGCTAACATAACTTTTTCGTCAATATTAAAATAACAACCGTGACGTCATCGGACTTTGGTTTCTTGTGATTGTGGCCAAGTAGTGGGTACATACACATTAATATGACTGTTAGGCACTGTCTATCGCACAAATAATAAATATATATATATAATTTAGTTATTTCCTGAACGTTTTCTGGTCGGTTCTATGAATCGAATCCTTTGGCGCTTCAATATTTCTAGCGAGAAATGAATGCGTGCGAAGCCGTTGGCCCAGTTATTATATTTTTTTCTATTGTTAGTAAATATTTTTACGTATCGACTCTGGACAATATTAAAACAAACATTTAAAATACTTAGGGAATGACAGAATAAACAAGAAGAATTGAGTTTTTACGTTTAGAAATAAATTAATACTAATGGAATATGATTTTTATACATCTGTAATTGAGGTTGCCTTAATTAGGCGTCGTTTCCTGTAGATTTGGCGGCCGGCCACCTGCGAATGTACCTGCCGCTGACGCCTCTATCCGCGCCTCCACTGCGATTAATTACGCGAATTGATTGATACTCACGACGACTCAGCAAAAACTTAATTAAATACAGATATTTTAGCAAATATTGCCCCGGATATTTTGTAGTTTTTGAACGATAAAATGAATTTAAAGCTAAAACCTTATTTAATGTCAATATTAGGTTAGGTACTAACGACTTACTTGGTAACTACGACTTAACAAACAAAATACCTATAACTAGCAATCCTAGGTTCTCTCGTGTAGTTAAAAAAAATCGTAAGGCACTCACAAGGACTACCGACAGAACTGAAACTCAAAGCTGGTGGGAAGAGTTCAAGAATAAATAAATAACCAGCTAAAATAAACCCTTGTATCCTGTGTCTTAACAAAATTTAGTACGGGAAAAATGAATGAAAAAAGTTTTACGAAACTGTTTTAAATTAAAATAAGCATGTTGTTGACGCTTGTTGCAGTGATAACGCATGTTGAGCATGTTGCTTACGCGAACCTATAAGATTTTCTCCTACCAAATGTCGTGTAACGCGGCTACAGAAGTTATCACTTCAAAAATGCAATAAGTAACTTGATAGCAAGCTTTCTATTGGCAAAGAATTTTTTAAATTGGTTTTTGAGTTTATCGGAACAAAAAAAACAATCCATTCTTTTAATATTTATATTTTTATTTTAGAGGAGTAACAGGGTCAGCGTTAGATGCAGCTGTCGTATGAATGTGTTGACTCAACTGGGAACCTCAAAATATACGGGTGCAAAGAAGAAATATTTACGCTTCAACGTTTCGTGAGCGAACAACTCCTTTCCCTTCCCAAATCCGCGTAACAGTGTAGTGTAGGCAATGCGTCCGTAGCCAAGCCTCTTGCTCCCATCTATCATCAAGAAAGCTTTACCTGCCCCTTAAGGCGGCAGGTCTGTTTATTTATCGAATGTAGAAAATAAGACTTTATAACACCTTACGCTTGCGTTTTTTTTTATTTTTAACCTGTGATTTAAACTTCCATGCGCAGTAAATTTGTTCGCATTTAAAGTCTCGGTTCCAGAGCGAGCTCGGTGCATCTCGGTTGATGCACTCGGCCACTTTTTGCGTTGCGCGGCGCGGGCAACACTCACCCGCTTATTTGCGATCATTAATCATTATTTCGGCCCAGCGCTGGGCCGGCGCGAGCGTTTCGCGTTTTGAGAAAATAACCCTTTTTTGTGGCCTGGTGTAATACGCTCGGTTTGCAACCGCCACGGATCCTTGGTGCGTGGCAATTCACGCTTATTATAAATTAACTGTTTGTACTTTAACACTTTAGGCGGTTCTTTGTTGTTAGCAATATCTGTTCAAATTGTAATCTTAAAATGAGCAATGCAATTTTTTTTAAATAAGATTTTTAATTGACTTTTAATTTTAGGTCTCAAGTTTAACAGGAATATAATCTATTGGCGTAAACCAGTAGACATTTTTTATGATGGGAGGCAGAGATGCAAGCGAGACACCAAATTTTATGAGCACAGCTCCCCGTCAACATGTATAAATACTATAAGTTCCAGATGCATTGCCAGCCTTTTGATAGGGAGTGGATAAGGAAAAAGAGTTGAGGTAGCAATGATAGAGTTTTGGAAAGTTAGAATCTTTTGCCGTACGCACGATTACCGTAGGTAAGATCGAATCGCTTCGCACGAACGCGCCCTATATCCATTATAAAAGGTCTCCTTGCCGTGTGTCTAAACGTCCGATGGTAAAATGGAGATGGAGGAATCGTGTAGCACCTCTCCTCAAAACTCATTCTGTAAAACACTGAGAGGCTAGCCACTTTCCCTCTGTGCCAAGACTGACTAAATTAAGGTCTTGATCACCGATCAACCTCCTGGCCACCCTCTCCACCGATTCCAATGTCGCGAATCTAATGTCCGCGACTTGTTACTTGCCTGCGCCTGCCCAGATATGACAGAAGTACTCCATACATGGTTGGATCTGTGCATTATATAAAGTCGAAATCTGTACCGGTGTGAAGTGTCGCCGTACCTTTATAGGAACTCCAAGCTTCCTAGCAGCTAGCTTCGCCTTAAATTCGATGAACCATCCGAAATTAAGACTCACCGAGATCTCGACTCCCTATTACTGCAGACAGTCGGTGAATTGGAGCGATACATTCTGAAAAGTCAGAGCAAAGATGAACTGTCTCCTTTTGGCGGTAAAAAAATACGTTTGCGTTTTGGTGGCGTTGAGTCTCACGAGATTGTCATTGCTCCAACAGGAGACTGCCTCGAGGATGTGACTTAGACGCTCTGCCAAGGTTTCGCGTTCATTTGGCACGATCAACTGGTAGATATGTATCTCTCTACAAATGTGCTGTCATCTGCATACATACCGGAAATTAAAAAATCATTAATATACAGCAAGGAGAGAACGGAGCCGTAAGGAACACCAGCATTAGTCGTCATAGGGAGTTTAAGATCCGTCTTATAGGAGGCGAACCGATCACTCAAGAAATCCTTTATCCAGTAAATCGGACCAGGGGATATGCTATGGCATCTTCCAGTCTATGGACTGGAAGATTGCTTATGAGGCTAGAATGCCAGACGCTATCAAATGCCTTCGAGACATCGAGGAAGACAGTAATTGCCTCTCCGTTCCCTAGGTCCCCGTCAAACTTATTTCTTTATGAAAAAACTGAGATAACAATATGTTTTATGTGAATATATTCAGCAGTGTGAACTCACGGTGAGGATGAAAGACTGTAGCAGAGTTCTAAAGCGGTTGATGAAAGATAACAAAATAGACTAAACGTAAAAAATCATTTGACAAATGTAAGGCTCGCCTCCCACGCCGGACGACGGCTGTAAATAATGGTCAAAATATTTAAAAAAAAATAATCAATATTTGTGGAAAAGGAAATTTTTGCCTTGACCAGAAAACGAATCCAGGAAATACGACGTCATAATGCTATGCTAGAGTCGCTTCAACTATAATACGTATAAATATTTGATCGCTCCTGGTAATGTAATTAAATGCAGTCTTTTTTCCTACCAAAAGCTTCAATAATGCAACATTTCTTTTCATTACTATTATAACTATGGAATATATTGGACTTGACAACGTGTACACTGACTTCTAAACTAAAAACCATTAACAAGAAAAAAATAGATCAAGGTTTCGATAGGAAAAAAACTAATTACATAGATAAAAGTCAAATGAACTTAATATATTTGTTATCTGTAATATTTAAAAATAAAATGTCGGTTCGTGTTCGTATAAGATCGGTATCGTCTGTGGGCTTGTACATGTTTGCTTTTTATTCTACAATTAGGGAAGATAAAATTTACAGCGAACAGGTAATGTTGGCAATTTCCCCGCAACTCGCAACCATCAACTACTCTCCAGGCCAGAGCTTCGATTGTAATTATACAGTGAAGCTGAAGGCAGGGTTATCTAAAATCGTTTAGTTCGGCGAGAAACGTTAATTTTAACATCGGAATTCCTGCAATTTTAGTAATTCTGAAAAATGAATAAAACTATTTAAACAATAAACTTTAATTATGATTTATGTAGGAGTTTAAGGTATATCAATAACGTATATGAACACCCACTTTAAAAGGAATTTGGAATTCAAATTGTACTCCTTGTCCGCCTGAACTCGCCTTTACAATATAAGCACGGCTAGATACACTTCTCAGACTTTTTGATTTTTCGTTAATTAAATTAAAAAAGTAATGTTAGAATAGATTCTTTCCTTTAAAATTAGTAAGCATGTTAGTAGAGTTAATGCCGTTGAGATTCGATCCTTGTGAAGTATGTTAGACGTGACGTTGAATCATAAGATTAAAAATAGCGTTATAAGGGAAAAGTGTTGCTTAAAAGTTGATGTGTTTAGAATTGAGAATGGTATGGTTCGATGACTGGGGCATGTTGAAAGGATGAATGACGAGAAAAACAAAAGTAAATGGCAGCGTTAGCAGGGGACGTCCAAGGAGTCTAACTTATATCGATCAGATTACTGACATACTAACTGACGAGCGTGTATGCGTAAATGTATGTAAAAAGCGAGATGCCTGGATCGAGACACATGGAAATCCATAATATCTGCCTACCCTTCTGGGTTACAAGTGTGAGCGCATATTTATTTATTTGTTTTGGTTGGTTTTGTTTGTTAAATTAGTTAGTGAAAATATGAGTATAAATAATGATTCAAGAGTTAAGTAACTAACATAGCGTGACTCCTTTCAATTATACTTACAAGATATTAGACCTATATACACAATGATTACCCACCAACATCACGATGTAGATATGGTAATTAATACTTACTACAATTATTCACTATGGTATTTTGTACTTAGTCTGTTGTGTTGTACTGCCAATTGTAACAATTTCTACACTGGTTGATCTGTTCCCGTTCGACTGGTGAAATACCTCAACCTCGTAGAAGACCGGCGTGTAGTAGAAGTATTCTGCGTTTCGTCTGATGAGTGAAGCGTTCTCCTCTTCTCCTTCCCATTAATTCTTGATAAGGAAGAGGAGGAGGATTTGACTGGGAAGGGAATAAATAGGAACAGGAAAAAAATCTTTCTGTTTGCTCCTTGTCGGTTGAGTGGTTAAAGAGAAATCAAAACTCAAGTAAACTCACATACGGATTCATAAAATTAGTTAGGATTGTTTGTTGTGTGTATGTACTTGCCATATATTAGGTGCATCGCCTAGTTTTATGCATTTTTAAAGCTAATGGCGGAAACGGGCTTTGAATAACTGATAGCTAAGTACCGTCGCACTGTTGAATACTTAAATAAGTTTTTTAAGATCATTTAATTATTCCTTTTAAATGTCCTATGAATATTCAACGACATCGTAAGTTATGGGATAGAAATTAATTCCGACACAAACTGTATTCCAAGGGTTTCTAAGAAAATAAAATTATAATAGTATATATACACAAACATTAACAAAATGAACTAAAACGTCTTTGAGAATATACATTATAACGATAACTTCCTTCACGGAGAGATGGATAAAGTATTCCTCCCCTAAAATACTTTTTAGGAGAGGAATACTTTAGGTTTAAGGTGGCCTACGTCACAGAGGTCTTACTATATCTACAATTATACTACCTACTTTTACATCAGATAAGTATTTGAGACGACATTGAAAATCAGGACCAAAGTATGTCTAATTAGAAAAATATAGTTTATCTTAGTACAAGAAACAAAGATTTGGATTATTTAATAATCTTGTTATGGAAATTTCAGCAACTCCACAGGTATCGACTATAGATCTTCACCCGCGGAGCTACAAAAGCTACTCTCTATTCGTAGAATAGTATCAATATTTAATACTAAAATACAACAGTGCGCTTTGTTACCTAAGATACGTAAGGGAATTAGCGAATGTCGCACAAATTCCTTGGACAAGGCGACACCTTGACCCAGATACGTTATTAAGACCTCGCCGGACAAGTCACCGGCGCATTGAGAGGAGGTGACAAATTGCCTCAAATCTCAACGTCACACACCACGCTTCTGCCAATTCAAAGTAATATTGGCTACAATGAGTTGCATTACCGTAAAGGTGTTAATGGTCCGATTTTTGCTATAATAATTGCGAATAACAATTTTGTAGGAAACCATTTCCAATCAATTAATCAATGCTAAGAAGAGACTCAACTAGAAAATAAAAGTCTAAAAGATAATAAATGCTAGAAGGATGGAATGGCGACAGGTTCAAAGCAGTACGACAACGAGTTCCTTTCAAAGTGAAGGAGAAGACTTACAAAACCATTGTAAGACCAGTTATAATGTAGGGATTGGAGTGTTGGGCAGTTAAAGGGATGGATACTTTTTATCCATCCCACAGACTGCATGCGACAGATATGCAAATGTGAGATGACGTGAAGAAACACGAATAGACGCGGTACGAAACTCGTATATTGGGGAAAGTATGAAAGTAGCGCTAATAATAGATATACATAAATTATGAACCAAAAGGTTAGCATGGTATAGGTAAGGAGGACATGGAGGAGGGGAGAATGGTGGTAACGAGAATATTATACATAAATTTCGGTAGGGGTAGGAATGCATTTCAGAAATGGCATAACTACGCAGGGAATGATTACCGAAATGACGGGTGATAGAACGATTTGGAAGACCGAAACCTGTTGTACCCATATAAAGTGGGAATAGGGCAAAGGGCTGATGACAATGAGAAGACACTAAACTTACGGCACTTATGGACTGAGGTAGGGGTAGGTGCCTGCCGCCTTAAACTGCAACCAATAGTAACGTATCCATCAGCTGAACTGTTCACCAAACGTACCTAGTCGTCTGTGTTTTGTCTGATGTGTGTGCCCGCAGGTCTCTTGCCATTTCTAACTCTTCTCTCTTTCTTTCACTCCATCCTCTTTGGAAGGAATTAAAAATGGCGACGCAGACAAATAAGTGACTACCTCTTAATCCCATATACCTAAATATCAAAACCATCTATCATAAATTATGTATAAAAGTTGTCGAAATGGTAATGGACAAAAGGTGGCTTATAGCCATTGGACCGACGGATTACCTGATCAAGACCGCACTGGAAAAATAGAGGAAAATTAATAATTCGATTAACATTTTGCTGACAGACTAATGAATGAGAAAGAGTAATGAAAGAGTAATGATTAAAGTTAAATCTATGATAATTTTATCTGAATATAATATATTAAGTTAAATATAAAAATACGTATTACGGACACTTTATAATATGTCCGCAGGTACATTGTACAAATTGAACGAACGAAAAAACGCAAAGCTACGTTTGTTGAATTCAAACATTGACCATGTTAATACAGAGAAGAAAAGAATCGCCGTCACCGTCGTAGGCTGTAATTAAATCGACCACCCAGCACCGCGACCCCGGAGCCTTGACCGACAGCGCTAATGAGTTCACATCGACGCTCCGGCGACGCCTGATAGCCGTGCGCAGGGCGACCGCGCGCCACAACCTCTGACAACAATCACACTAAGTGTTTTATAAAAAAAAAGTAAATTAAAAAGAAAAAGCTCGCTTTCAGTTAGGTACACGTAACACGTTTACTTCTATACAGCTACGGAATTACAGGGATATTCATGGATATTTTATCTGTATAACGAAATTAAAGAATCCAAAAAGGAACGAGTGTTGCTTTTTCGAAAATTCGATAGTTAAAAATACTGGCTATAAGAATACATAAATAACAGTAGGCAATAATTTTATTTTTGTGTATGTTACGAAAAAACTATTTACGATTAATCTTATTTTACGAATCTTTACATTAGTACACTATTTTTATATGTGATAAATCGATATAAGAAACTTAATTTTAAGAATCATAAGTAACTTAAAATACCTAAAGACAAATAAGCGACGCCATATTGTTGCATTTCTCATGCAATGTCCCGTTCACGAAACAAAAATCAAACAACAAAAGGAAAATACCGACAAGCCGGTTCCTAACTTTTTTCTTTATTTCGAAGAAACTAACGTGAGTGACAAACGAAGAAGGTGCTATGTCGCTTCGGAGGCTAAACTTAAATCCACTATACATAAAAGGCTTAACTTTCTTAAGACTGGTTTCCGTAAAAGACATTTTGTTTTTCAGTATAGAAGCGTCGAGAGCTCCGCCTACACTCGGTTTTAAAATTAGAACTCTTGCATGACAAACGCCGGTAACTTGGCGTTAAATGCTAAGGAGTTAAACTTTATTCACAGGCGATAGAGCATATTATTCTACTGTATTTTATTCTGTGTAAGGTGGGTCGAGCCGTAAACGCCATTGGCCCAATCACACTACGTGCAACAAACAAGAAACATCGGAGGAAACAGGACGGCGCTATACTTGCGCCTGGTGTAATACACAAACTTGTTCTTATCACTTTACGTCGTGCGTATAGTTAAAATTATTTTCCAAAAAATATCCAAACACAATATTTATAACTATATCTTGATATCAACATAAAAAAACAACCAAAAATTCAAATTTGTTTTTTTTTCTGTACCACATTCAAACGTCAAGAAAGGAGACAGCAAGTTATTCGACGCAACAAGCAAGAAAGGGAGAGATGACTTTTGTCTAGATGTATCATTTTAATTTTTAACAATAAGTTCACCTTCAACTGCAAAGGAATTTACACTCTATCGTAAAGGAATAAGATTTATTTATTTTATTGTAGAAGTTATTTATAGGACATTTCGTTATGAGTAGTTGCATGGAAATGGGCATGGCGGCAAGCGAGCAGTGACGACTCGTTTAGTCGACAGTTGACAGTCGCCACGCTATACTGACATTCTGATAGAAGCACTGATAACAAATATTGATGTATATTTTTTGCTGTCGGTACCCAATAGTGCTTTGTTATATTGGACGAGATCGAAGTGTTAACAGATAGTTTTTTTATAATTTACCTAAAACATTTATGTACGTTGAGTGTGGCAAGTGAAGTGTTGTGATCGTTGATAATGACTAAAATACAGTTGTTGTAAACTTGTTGATGACCTAAGTGGACTTTTTATGTAAGTCAATATTTTCCTTATGAAGTGATTACGTCAATATTTAACTTGGTATTAAGTAACGCGTAAGTAAAGTGGACATTTTTGTAAGTATTGGATATTTACTATACCTACAAGGAGATTTGTTTTTTTTTATGATGTGTAGAATGATTATTTACTTCAAAAATAAATGCATTGGCTACATTACTTTAAAAGAAAGAATAGTAAAATTAACTTATCACTAAATATGTACAAATTATCTAATCAAATCTAGTTAAAATAAATAATAAGCATAATAAATTATCTAAAGGCTTAAATATTCAAAAAACAGCACGTTTTTTATCAAAGACCGCTTATTGTACGAGTAATTCGTTTAAATCAATTCACAAAGAGTTGAACACATACACCAGAATTAGTATAATATTCCATAAAATAATAAATAATTTTTATGCAATTGATAGCTTAGTGACTAAGCGTCGGAATTACGGTCTTATAGGAAGGGATTCGATTCCAACTTACTATTTACATATTTCTATTCGATTCGAAAGGAAGCCAACAAACGAACAGTACTGATCTACTCATTGCTTTTGATTCAGTTAAAGTCATACTTTAATAGGGCCTAAAATAACCGAGTGTGTGTTCATGAACTAGATCAAGAAACTTAATTCGTAGCGTAACATCGTAGACTATTAGCAATAAAGTGGCGACATCTGCAATACCTTTTACTTTTTTACATCTTACATCAATATAACCTGTCAAAATAATTTATTAAAACGCAAACTACGTAAAATCTATGTCACTCTACCTTACCACTGCTGTAAAACGGTGCTTAATTCCATCGTAAAGTCACTGAACGTTAGACTATTATTTTGCGTGCTAACCGAATCGGTTATGACTTTATTTTTGTCCTATAAAACCAGAATAAAACAAACCCTTTATTCCTGTGCATGTCTTGGTTTGTAATTTGGTCATTGATAGTCCTTAGATGTTTCTCTTGGATGTACCTACCAGTTTTCTTTAATCCCTCTCTATATTTTATGAAATTAAAAAAAATTAATACATTGATATGAAACCGGTAATAAGTTATTGGCTCCGCTTAAGGCAAGTTTAGAATTCTATAAATTCATTGTCAGTCAATATCGATTGCACGTCACCTTTTTAGATACCCTACCACAGGTGTATGATAATAAGCTAGCCTAGTTTCAATACTATCCTGTGGCTAGTTTATACTATTGCACGTTGTTTGTTTTATTTTGTAGCTAATATCGGTTGTTATCTTGCTAACATTAAACAATGAAGGAATTAATAAATAATTTACAACGCTTTGTAAATAGTTCATAGCCATTGTTTTTCATAGTGCACATTCAATGTAGCATGGGATTTATTTACATATGAATTTAAACATATTAGAAATGAAAATGTATGCCAGGATGTCATATTCGCAAAGCAATTGGAGGCTATGTTAATAAAAAAACGAAATATGTTAATTTTCTTTTAAGAACCTCAGAGAAAAATACCGTATATTTTAAAAATACTCTTTTTTAAATTACTATAAGTTTAATAAGTAATTATATAAGCAATTTGAAATGCTTTATAGATTGTAACAAAATTCTTTAACAAAGCATTTTCCAGCCAGTATCGAAAAAAAACCGTCTCCTTGGTAAATTTATTTTTAATTTGTCTTTACAAAGGATACCTAAGTTTCGTATTTGAACTAGGTAGTTGTACTAGACCCGCCTCCGCGGCTGGGCGGTTTACTTCGCCCGGACACGCCCATCGTCGCCTCGTCTCCGCACTCTATATACAACATACAACGTGAATAATTTACATATAACTTAGCCTATATGAACCTCGAAAGATGTTAAAAGAAAATCCTTGGGAACTTAAATAGGTACCTTGTAGAACTAGTTTGCAGCACAATTTTATACTCTTTGGTCGACTCTACTGTCTAAAAATTGAAGAATTTAATGACAAAATAATTAAGATATCGTGAATAAGTTGTGAATAGTCCAGTATCAACTATTGTCAAACATCGATAATGACTTATTGACTAAAAGAAATTAAATTATTTACCTAAATTCTAACTCCGGTATTCTTCATCGAACGAATGAACTATTTTTTAAATCTTATACTGTAATATTTATTTAGAACATGTCTATTTAATATCAAAAGTTTGTACCAAAGCAGCATAATGATAGAAGTCTCGCGGCATCGCTAGTCTGAATCGAGTCTGAATGTATTCGCACTTTAACCAAAACATTCACATAAAACATAATGTCATCTCAGTTTCTTTAGAGAGAAAGACAGGGAGAGACTTTGAATTGCAACACGATTTTACGCCAGTGGAAACCCAGAGTAAACTTACAACCATTAAATATAATTTCAGATATCCAACCATTATGTTTACGTAATTATAGATAATACATACCAAATAACGTAGAATGAGGCGCTGCGGCTGCGAAGGGGCCGGACTCTGGTCTAGTATTAGTAATGTTTCCATAAAGGTCTACCTACTTTTTACCTTATTTTGGCAGATCGTGAAGACAATATTTTAAACATCTTATTTGACACCATCCCACCTTAAATTCGGCCTGCCCCGGTTTACTATGCATCAAAGCCTTAGGTCAGGTCAGCTGCAGTACATTTTAATGACATATTCCTGACATATAAACTTTGAACAGAATTCTAAATAAAGAGAGAACATGGTCGTAATTCCTAACGTATATTTAGTTTCGAACTTCCATAATGCCCACGAATATAAGGTTCAAAATGGACATAAATATAATACAATGTACATATTTGCCATAACATAAACATAATGTAGAGTTCCCAAGTTATAGAGAATTCAGAACCAACGCGTAATAAATAAAGTATACAAGCAGCGACTCCCCGAGCGGCGCACATGTTCTGAATTTATAGTAACATTAACGTCACAACTGGTATGTAACTGTTTTCAATGGATGCGCAAGAAAATGTTTCAAAGCCGTAGGATACATTGTGTAAATATGTGTGTCACACTTCATTTTATAGGTTAACTGTATTTAAGTTACACTAAAGAAATAATTATACTTATTACAATGATATACCTATATCATTCAGTTTATTCCTTAAATCGCCAAAGTCACGTGCCCTTGGTGAATAAAGTGGAATAGTAGTCTGTCAAATTTATTAAGTTGAATCGAATCATTTGAATGCATAAACTTGTTAACAACTTAGATTTTAGTTGTTAACGTAGACATGAATTAATTTAATATATTATTTAAATAAAATGACGTAGGTGATATTACCCAGGTGATCAAAGTGGAATAAACCTATCATTCCACTGGACTGGACATATGTAGGACTATCCAAGTGCCTTCCACGTTTTCTCATACAACTGTTTCCCGCCGTCGTCACGTGTTCATCTCTCCCTCTGGAAAGGACCTTATTAGATATTAAAGTGACAGAGGGTGAGGTCGTTGACATATCGGCCTCGAATTCAACAGACACTTCCAGTTATGACCAAGACTCCAAGACCTTGAATAAGACTGTTACTAAGTATAGCTGCTAGTAAGTTGTCATTATTCAAAATTATTTACTCATTCCCTTTTGTAATTTAACATGATACTTATCTTCAGTAACACAGGTCGCATCCCTTATCCAAGCACTGCAATCCACTTTACCCAGTAAGATAGCGAGCAAGCTCCCTCCGCGATCCATCACGAATCACGCCGGGCCCCGATGTACTGCAGACGTTTACGAGCCGAATTATGACGTATGCCTTCCGCTACACACGGGCCTGGCACTGTGTCACTACTGAAGTTAATATTTGTCTTGTGAAATTTATTTATGATGCGTAACATCACTTATTATCTCTATAAAAGGGAAACAAAAGATTTCGATTCGAATTAAATTAAATTAACAAGCCAATATTTTGCTACGCAATGGTCATCGTATGCTATGCCATTCTGCAATGTTCCTGGTATCCACTGACATATCTAATTCTATTATGTTCTTTTGACAAGGTGACTATAATACATACATTTTCATATCAACAAATGTGGTTTTTCAAAATTAATATTAAAATATATTATAAAGAAATATGACGTTTCTTTGACTGTTGAAATTTTTGAATCGAAAATGAACTAAATAATATACTTAATAAGCTCGGAGCTCAATGTGAACATTTAGTATCTAGTGGCTCTTAATTGTTGCACATTGATGATAAAAATTCATCGATAATTTTTATTTATTCAACACTTAAATAGATGTCATTTCAAATAATTGTCACTTGTTTATTTATTATTTTTCATTTGTAATTAATATTATAAACAACAGTTTCTTCCCTCTCTTTCCTACATTGCAGTTCATAAAAAATAAATGAAATTTATTCATGATTTAAGTAGCATTTGTATTTTTATAATATATTATTGAATGCAATAAAACTTTTTTTCAGCTGGTTTCATTAGAAGCCACTTCTCAACCTTATACGTAAGGCCATGTCATTCGACTTGATGTAGAAAGTTAATTGTGAGACATAAATACGAGTTCGCTATACGCTTAGGTACGTTGCAATTTCTAATGGTGTTGGCGCACCTTTGCAGATTTTCTCTTCAATCCTTTTTTGCCACAGGTCTTGTCTCTCGTGTGCTTATTAGGGACACGATATGGAGGTGGTAAACCTGCTTTACAAAGCTGACAACTATCGTCGATGGAATGTGACCGTTGACACAACACTTAAAGATGGCTTTCACACAGCACTAGTAATCAGTGCTAGGTGGAGGAATCTTAAGAAATTAATGTCCATTAGAGTTAACTTTGACTTATAGTATCCGTATCAGCTTTATTTTGTTGAAGCGTTTAAACAAATTTATCGCGATAAACCAAACAGCAGGATTACATTTAGAGCATGTAAGAAGTGTTCCATTATATCTGTGTTCCTAAATATGTGTATAAAGTAGTCACCGAGAGCTTATTTTCTTACTCTTCCTTATACGAGTGCACATCTAGCGTGCGGATAATAATCTTTTCTAACTTCGTCAGTTGATGCGTGCGGGCGTTTTAATAACAAACAACGAGCCAGTCTCCGACGCAGATCCTATCAGCGCTCCTCCACGACGATTGTTCTCTTAACAATAAATAGATACACAATGACGCCATCAAAGCAACTCATGCTAACTGGCCGTTTGATTTTAACGAACATGCTAAAATGATAGTTTTGTAGATATAAAAATATGATATACACATTAGCGAAGTCTTACATGATTGAAGAATGGTTCGACTTACTAAATCCCAGGAAGTAGACATGGACCCTGCATAATAATTGCTCTCGGTAAACTATAGTAATTGAATGTACTGGCATCAAGAGAACCTTTGCGAATCTTAAATCATGTCTTATGGTTCAGTGTGAGTAGATTTTAGTAAAGTGGACTTTGTTTGTACGTTCGCGCACACACTCACACAATAACTGTTTATGAGTATGTATACGTGCATTATGTGTCGACCCCTTAAATTGTTTGCTTCTTAAATATTTACGTACATTATTAATAGTGTTTCACATGTAGCTATTATAAATTATTCCTATTATTTACAAACAAAAATTAAGTTCACATCATTGGTTCTATTGCTTTTATACTTAAATAAATTTCTAACTTTTCAAGTAGTATACAGCAGTGTTACTTACATATTGTTAATTGTTACGTAAACTAATTGGATAATTACGACCCAATCAAGTTAATAAAGACCTTAGAGGTATATGACATGACATACATTCTCACTGAAGACCGACATGGACTGATCATTTTTGTTAATTATTATCGCGAGAATTTATTATTAAAAAAATGTTGACATTTAACATTTATTGTGAATTATTTTCCAGAGTTCATTGTACGGCCGTACACAACATATGCAATACGTATAACAGTCAATGTTCTTGTCACGAACACTCCCATTATACAATGTAAAAGTACACATGTTATACAAATACATATAGCATGTTAGTCCGTCCGTGAGCACGCAGTGCTGTGGGCGGCATCCGCACGCCATTCTATTCCCCGAAGAGGAAATCGTTACGGCCGGCAAATTGGACCCTAACCACTAGTTTCAGCCGCGGCCCACTCCCGGCACGCAGATGTTATTTTATATACTCCAGTGCTGCTTTATATACAAAATTGTGGTCTAAAATTAAACTCAGACGTGACTGATTTATGTTGTTTCGACTTTTGTTTTATTTATTGATAGTTGAACGCATAGTTTAAATAAGAAAATGTGCATTAAGTATAGCTTAAATTGCGATTTCTTGGTAATATCTGAAGTTTATTATAATTTTGTACTGTAAGATGACAGATGATGTTAAGCTTTATCTCGCGGTATTCTGCATCTATTTACCAACCACTTTACCAATTGGCCACATCATGCAACCTCTTCTGATTTCAGTTTTGTAGATAGCACCTTCCCTTTGCCTATTTGTTGCACTTCAAGTCCCTGATTTAAGTTTTCACATGGCATAAAATTACGCTTGAATTGTTATGCCTACTGGAAGATCTATGTCTAAAGTGGATTAATCTATTTGATGTATAAATACTAAAGACAAACAAACGCGCCCCAGTTAGGGTAAATAGACAAATATTAAAATAAAAATAGTCTTGGCTACTCGCTGACTGAAGAGCTTTCTATGGGTGAAGGAATTCTTAAAATCGTTTCAGTACATTTTGAGTTTATCCGGCACAAACATCGCCGCTCCGTCCGCAGGTTAGTTTGTCCCTTATCTATAAAAAAATCAAAAGTCTAGATATAAGTGTAACATAATTATTAAAACTAATGATTATTTATTAAATTTGAAACACTATAATTTGAGTATCAAAACATAAAACATAACATAAAAATCGCTATTTCAATAAAAATTTAGGAACGTTAAATTAGGAATATTGTGATTCGCAAGCACCGAGAGCTTTGACTGGGACGGGGTCGTTACGTCAAAATAGCGCCGTAAACAAATTCATAAGTAGTCCGCGCTGTCGGCTTTATGCGTTTTTAAAACGGCACTCCCCGTGGGATAACCGGGAAATGTGGAACGTAGCGTAAAACCTGAGACGCCAGAAACAAGAGGGAAGGAAACGTGCATTCACGAATATTCAAATTATCTGGCACCTTCTGTACGATATGAGCTCCTTGAATATTGAACTGAAACACCTTCAAATCAAATTGCTAAAACTTTTTTGAGACGGTATGAACTAAATAATTAATTCAATTAAACGGATTTACTCACTTTAGTGTGTATCGGTGTTGATCTTGATAAGTTTCGGACATGTTGGATGTCCTAATCCCACTCACTTCATCGAAGAAGGACCTCCGACAGGTCCGAAATTTGTCAGTACCAACACCAACGTACGCGAACGTGAGTGAAGCGGTTTTATTGAATTAATTATCTACAAGACTTTCCCTAAACTTAAAACTACAATTATTGTTTTACCTTTACAGAGTGTCCGTATGAAGGATCCATTGCCACTTTACCGTCTGATGTTAAGGCATACAGCGACATAGTTCCATATTCTTATTGTGGATATTCCCTGCATGCGGATAAAGAGATTTGAAGCGTGGTAGAGTCCGCAACTAAAACATCCGTTGCGCGAATGGGCCAGTTCGACCGGTGAAATAGCACGACCTCGCAGAAGACAAAATGCTCGTTTATTGTGCGTACAGCAAAGGATTTGAACAAGGTGCCAGTGTCAGCGGTTCCGTCCAATTGCGACATAGATACCTTCAAGAAACATCACTAATTAACATCTGGAATCATACTAGTGCACTAAATTAATAATTATAAAAAAATCTTAAAGATTTCCACCTTCCTTTTTGATTGTGAACTTACAAGATTCGCTTTATCATTGTCGCTTGCATGTTCGTATCATCAATATCAATATTGCGTCACTTCGTCCTATCAATAACTAACATTATAATGTAAATCTGTACAATATTAAGGCATGTATATCATGATCGGATACAAAAGATTTAAAGTAGGTGTCGTAATAGTATTGTATAAGCTTTTCTCAAGTAACTTACAAGTAAAGTGCCAAATAACCATCAATTGATTGCGTTTTTTTCCCAATACACTACTAATAGAGTCTCTTGTCAATACATCAAAAAGTATGTGCTTCAGTTGGTGACACCATTAATTTATCAAAAGGAAATTACATTTCATTGTCCGTTGTCGCGCGGGTGACGGGTACAGTAAATTTTAATTCAGAGCACACACAGCGACCGGCACGCATTAAAATAGGTTTAACTGGCAGCCGGTCCGTTTTGAAAAAAAAAGTATAAAACAAAGAGGCGCGATCCCGCCATACCTCGGGGCGCGCCGCAAATACCACTGGAAAAAATCGTATTTCGTACGCGGTTTGAATTTTAATTGACATTCAAGTGGAGAGGAAAGCCGTCAGTTGGCCTATACGTGAATGTTTAACTATAGGAGCTAGGGTAAGGTTTGTAAATATATGTCCAACAAGTTGTAAACGTGAATCTTTCATGATGTCAAAACGTTAGCTGTCATGCTTTGATATTATTATAATTAACACATCCTCTCGCCTATTCTTTCATTTGTAGTTAAAACACTGCTAGACATAGGCTTCCGAGATTACAAATTATTCCGATCTGTATTGAACCTTTTAATTCAATGACATATTGCTTTATCATACGGTCCAGATGGTAATTCGAAAGAGACCTGAACTGATTTTACCGACCTATCGTTTAAGAATAGATCTTATCAAGAATTGAAGACTTGAGAGTTTGCCTTCTATTAATAAAACTTTATAAGTAAATCGATAAATTGAATATGCATATCTATAGGCCTTGAATCCTCAGTATTTACTCCCTCCTACTGCTTAGGTACTACTTCCAATACAATCGTAAATTAAAACATATTATACTTCACTATCGTGTTTTTTATGTATCTTTACTAATTTCATTCTTAATCCTTTAGGCTTAACCTAGGATAAACCTAAGT
This sequence comes from Papilio elwesi, assembly GCA_029849275.1. Taxonomy (NCBI): domain Eukaryota; kingdom Metazoa; phylum Arthropoda; class Insecta; order Lepidoptera; family Papilionidae; genus Papilio; species Papilio elwesi. The sequence goes on from CM056695.1 coordinate 8,607,038, forward strand.
GTAAGGGGCTGACTGCCAACCTACAGGAATGGCAGAGGATTCAGAAGATGGATATTTAAATGTTGCTTGAGTTGTGATGTCTCCAGCCATAGATCGTTGTCTCTGAGCAGTAAAACTATTTACATACAGCAATTTACGCCTTTGTTATAATTTTCACACGGAGTAATATTTCTATTTTTCATTTCCCGCTTAATTTTTTTAATTTTCACGCAGTCATTTATAGCGTCTGTCTCTGTGACATTCAGTCGAGTTCATGACAAATTTAATAACTTTATTGTTGAGCGCATTACGTGGGACCAACTCCATGATGGTCGCTAAATTATAATAAACAATTCCGTGTGCTCATCACCGCTCCGGCCACGAAATTATTCAACACAAAACCGCGGTAATGTCGAACGTCCGCGGATAATTGCGAAATAACCACGAGACGGCCTCCTGTTACATTTCATTTGGCGTCCCTCTTGATTTGAGGTTATATTGGACACGATTTCGTACCGCTCAAATTAAGATTACTCAAAGTCATGTCTGAATACCTTTTTTTTTGTTTTAGGTATTTGTCACTCAATCCACATAACAAAAATATTTATCATGTAACAGAAGATGTAATAAATGTGACCACATATTATTAATTACATCCATAAATATAAAAGAATTCACACAATTTAATTGTTTAAGCTGAAAGAAAAATCATCATTTACTAACTGATGGTCTATATTTACTAATTTGGTACATAAAACCAATTTGTTCAACGTTTACTCAATATAACGTCTATGTCATTATAATTTAGTTACACAATAAGTTGCGTAACATTTTATTATATTTAGTAGAAATCAAAATTTTTGTATGACTCACCTCTTTCTTTCGTATACCATCCGCAATAAAATTTTACTGATTTGTTCACTGTATCTCAGAGGTCTCCTTCTTTAAACGACCAAAATGTTATGTATCCAAAAGAACTTTAATAGAGTTACTGAAAACCAAAGAACTTTTCTTACACAGCATAAGAACGTAAGCAAGATATGCCTAGATTAAAATAATAAGGTACAATCGAGTAGTTGACCCAGCAGCAGCATTTGTCGCACGAATAGACCGGCTCGACCGGTGAAATACCACGACCTCTCAGAAGACAGGCGTGAAGTAGAAGTTTTCTACGTTTCGTCTGATGTATGAGGCTTCAGAGGTCCAATTCAAACCCTGTCCCCTTCCCATCCTTTTATACTAGGAAAGTATGAAAATGGAAAAATAATTTGATAGGAAAAGTAAATATCCTTTTTCCTGTCTATCCCCTCTTCTGTTCATTCATGTTTGGCAACGCGTCTGCAATTATTTTGTTGCTGATTCCTATGGGAAACCATCACTTGTTAACAGGCCTTCTGTTTGCTCGTCTTCTTCTATCATTTAAAAAAACATACGTAAAGTGTTAAAGAACCTTTTTTTGTTTACAGATATCATGATCCATACTACAAAAAGTTAAAAATTTTATAAGTTCTACGCATGCGAGCGAAAATGTTAGCGCATGCTGCGAAACGGAAATCGCAAACAGCACGTGAATGATCGGCCTGTGGCTAGTGGGCGACAGTGGCAGAGATGCAAGAGATATGCAACACCGCCGCGCTGCCGCTCGATAGCAACCCCCTGGTGCGAAAGATAAAATGCGAAGAGTTCCCCGTCAGGAAGCAGGCGAGGGGCGGCATGGGCGTGCGCGATGAGATGGAGGACGAGTTCGCGGTGAAGACCCGGAACACGCCGCCGATGGGGCCGGCGCCCGCGGTGGATGCTCGGATGGAACATGGGGGCAATGGGTTCTGGCTCGCCGCGGTCACTGCAGCCGGCGCGCCGCATCCCATGCTCGACACCTGCACGGAAACTGGCTTTATCAACAGCCAACCCTCGATGGCGGAGTTCATGACGGCACTTCCGCAGCTGGGAGGCGGCGAGCTGAGCCCACAGCACACGCCGCCCGGCTACGGCCCGGACCTGCCCTCGCCCGGGGGCGGCCTCAACGTCCCCGAGTATCCCTGGATGAAAGAGAAAAAAACCACCAGGAAAAGCAGTCAACAAGGTCAGTGCCTATCATACATTGATGTACTTTTACTTTCTTTAAACGGACAAACAAACGCCATAAGTTATAATATATTATACCCTCTATAAGGCAGGGCGGGTCATGATTTCGTTGATGTGATGCCAACACCACGGATGCCAGCAATGTTATAATGCTGTTTCATGACAATAATCTTACATGTAGTACAGTCCATAGCTGCTTGAGCCAGCTGGTCATAATATTGATATTGTCACACTGTTTTAACATTTTTTATGGAAATATTTTCATCTAATAGGTTTGTAAGCAGTTAACTGACACAGCCATCGCTTAACGGTGACGTGCAACAGTACGGCTAGTGGCTCACGAAACGACTGCGTTTCGTAAGTGCGCCTAACTGCTGCGTGAATAGCGGCCGAGGAATTATTATTGTGCCTTTCAACGGCAACAACAAATGGCCATTCAGCCATTGTGTTCTGGTTCACGGTCCCAGAGTTTCTTTAATGAACATCAAATTACTCCGAAATATATTGAATTGTGTGTGGCGACGACGTCTCGTGTCTGTAACTGCTGGAAGTGGGGAGGGTGGTACCCAGCGCCGCGCTGGTGGTTTTATTCGAGGCACCGACCTGCCGCCAACAGGCCGTGTAACGGAACGGATATTTGTCATGCACTATAACCACAAATTATAAGTGAGAATATTTTATAACATGAATCTTTTCGTTCTTGGCCTTTGTACACAGGTTCGCCTACATTATGTGTGTATTTTAAATAACATAATTAATCGAGAACGTACAGTCGAAAATACATTGTTTCCCTATCCTTTTTCTTCTTAGAAAAAATAAAATCCTTACTTAATCTTTATGAAGATATATTCCTTTAAAACAATCCGAACAATTTAAAGCGGATGTAATGATAAAAAAGTTCAAAATTGAGATATGCGACTAGTTTGATTTTTTAAGAATTGAAAGGTTTTATTTTACATACGGGGATGCGAAGAAGATTACCTGGCCTTTAAAAAAGACTGGGAAATTAAAAAAAGTAATTCATCAGAAAGCGCTTCTTCACATCTTAAGTTCTTAAGAAATTAATATAGATAACGAATCCTAACAATGTTAATTTAAATTCATATTTGTTTTTTCTTTCGAGAATGAATGTCGTATATATTCGGAAACGACTTGGTAACTATGAAATAGGTAACCGATGATTTCTCAATGATGAACAAATGATTTGGGACTGTTATTGATTTCCACTGGCATCAGTGCAGACTTGTAGGACTAGGATCATTTTTTATTTCACAACGAATAGGGGCTACGAAATAAAACGCTTGATAACGTTCATTCGATTTTTTCGCACAATCAAACGTCATAATGTCGAGTAAAAGACGGAGTGACCCCAAATTTGTCGTCGGTAAAAGACACGGAGAACAAAGCGCGCTGCATGATCCGTCATCATCCGTCGGCTGAGCGACCTCACCTGGCCGCCGATACATCATGCTCCACATTCATCCCCCATGATCACGAAATTATTGTCAATCTCTTGTACCTTTTAAGCGACAACATCTTTGTATAAAACATATTAATATTATGCCTAACGTTTTACACGGTAGTCTTAAATTCTGCTCAATTAAACCTTAATTTTTTTGAACTAGTATAGCAAATGGTAGAAATTGTGAAAGATATTCCCTATTGTTAGTGCATAAGTCAACAGTTTGCTTCCTCTGGTTAAACTTAGAAAGCAGTTTTCTAATGGTAAAATTATTTAAATCGATTCACTAGTTTCATTGTTTTACATTTAAATTAAAATACTTTTCTTTTATAAAAAGTAACGGTAAAGATAAAAATGCTAAGCACACTTCTATCCTGAAACATGGATCAAAATCTGCATGTCTTTATAAAGCTATTAACAGCCATAAGAATTTTAAAATATGACATCTATGTGTCTTCCAATTTCGAAGATCATCGCTAACTCTTAACTCTAAAAGTGTTAACTAAAAGTTTACATGTACATATAGATAACATTTGAGAGCGTGTCATAGAGAATATTTGGTTGCATAACAATTACGAGGCGGCGTACAGCAGCGGACCCCCGGCGCGCGCTGTGGGGGTCCGGCGAGCGGTGAGCGCCGAGCGACGCGTTTACACCACCTACCGTCCACTGTGGGTTTTATCTCTTACAAATCGACACTAACCTGACTCTTTACAATACAACATCGTGTTCAAAAAGTTTTAGGATTCACAATTAAAAAGTATTTATAGATATGTTCTCTATTTTTTTTTATGTGAGAAGGTGGCAAACGAGCAAGCGGATCACCTGATGTAAAGTGAGCGCCGCCCATGAACATCCGCAACAAGCAAATGTGTTGCAGATGCGTTGCCTACCTTTAATAGACAGGAAAAGGATATTTCCTTTTACGTGTTAACCCCCTCCCAATCCTCTTCCCTTGCCCATCCTGTCCCCCTTATGAGGAACGGGTGGGATTGGGAAGAGGACTGAAATTAGGCTTTCGGCACCTCACTCATCAGACGAAACGCAGAGTACTTCTTCTTCACGCCTGTTTTCTGTGAGGTCGTGGTATTTCACCGGTCGAGCCGGCCAATTCGTGCAACAGATGTTGTTGTTGCGGGCTCTACCACTGTCTATATATTTACATACATCACTCCATCTATTGGTTAAAACCGTATGAGTAGTTTGTGAGTCTATCAGTTTCAAACGGATGTATGTATCCCCACCCACCCACAATCCAAATCTCCACTGCATATACACTGTTATCAAACAACAGAAAACTTTTTCATCACATTAAAATCGCGATTGCTCGCATTCCTGTCGTATGTATTCCGCGAACTCAATAACCGAGGCTCGGATGCACGGCCGTGAACCGCTACCGCCACCGCCACCGCTACCGGGGGGTAATCCGTCACTGTCAGCGCTATCGAGCTCGCCTCTATGCAGCCGCTACATCGCTACACCGTCACAACGCTTTTATACCCGCACCGAACTTAGATATTGGATTTACAAAGTTTTGACTGATTCCCTAAAGTGACAACGTATCTTCTTACGCTCCCACCGAGTACTACAAGCCCGGTAGCTGTTTTCTATTTGCTTTCCTTACTTATTCTAGATTTGCAATTTGAGTTCAATAAAATCAACATAATATGTTGCATTCTTACAACTTACCTATATCTATTTTTATTATACGTATAAAACTTAATAACACGTCCTTTTTCATATTTCACTTTTTAGCCATAACTACACAACACAGAGCGTTTGTGATGGCGGGTGGTTGCACGTGTATGGTTGTAAAAGAGATAGAGGTGTAAAAGAGATAGAGAGAGGTGAGAAAGAGATACGAGAGCTGAAAATGTATTTTCTGATAATGTTATTCGTCCAAATTGTTCTAGAATTATACATATTTGATAATTTAATTAATATACTGTCTATATCTGAAAAACCGCGAAGCAAAGCGGGTGCTTGCAGCATATGTGAACAAAAAAATTATCGATTATGTTACGATCTGATTCCGATTTTTGGCACATCCATAATTTCTTTTTACTGTCAGCTGTCCAAAGACCTCTTATTTTCTGAGGACTCTTGTGTGTCAATAATCCGGCAGTGTCAGCAAAAGTCGGCAAGAGACACTGTCAGTCATTTTGACATATGCTCGTATATTCTGTCGAACATGTTCAGGCGACAAAGTCTTTTCTAAATTTTAACCACAATTGAATTGTTTCGAAGTGAAAATTTGAGTACCGTGTAATATGAAGACTTTAGGCAATACAAGTCACAATTAGCACTGCCATTTCTCAGTAACGATACAAGGAGCTGTCAGCAGGCCGAACGACTACATTGATATCAATAGAAAAAGTGTTAGAATAGACAGGATTAGACTTTGTAGCGGAGAATTATTGCCGGAGAGATGTGCTTTTCGCACACTCTATGCTATATGTTGGCATTATAGTATCGTTCCTTGTTTCCATGTCACCAGCACATGTTCAATCTTCACATAAAAAACTATTCGCGTGTACCGGCATGCTAAAGGTATAGGTATCTAGGGACATGAAATAAATTGTTCGTCGGACCACGCCTCCGGGCCCTATCTCGAGAAATCGAAATTAAAATGAACGCCCTGCCACGATCGATCATTTCGATTCATCTTTAATACAATGCCGTATTATTTTTACACTGTCTCAATTTGTTCGGGCGCGTCTGACTGACGTATGATACGCACTCTCCATTTAGAAAGTTACTTATAGCTATTAAAATTGCGAGGACCGTTGCAAAACGGTGAAAGCGTATTAACTTTTTCAATGCATTTAGGAAAACTACCGTCAACAAACCTCTTGCTGTCTTATGTTTTCTAAAAGAGTTATTTTATTATGTGCGTTATATTTAATTATTTTATTTCAATAGAACCAGTTCGCTAGTAAAACTGTACAACTTATAAAGTCATTTAACCTATGTTACTAGAACTTTGTAAACGACGACCAGTAATAATATTGATAGAGCTAGTAATGTGAGCAACTTTTACATGAAGGGGCCGGCCTGCTCCAATATATACTGTAGTAGAAAACCTATGTACCTATAGTATTTACTTTTACTTCTGCATTTCGACTGATGGCGGTATTAGTTGTCGAAGGCCTCTCCTAGTCTCTCTTCCGCACCTACTCCTAAAGCCAAGACTAGTAATGCATGGCTACATAAATATGTTATTGCGATTTTTTACTATATAAAAATAAAATATTACTCACTGTCATAATGTACAAATAGTACATACTCGCAACCCGCCCCAGCTTCGCTCGAGTGGAGAGATAGAGTAATAATAAAATACACTATAGCCTATGCTACTCGCTAATAGAATTTTATTATAATAATTTTTGTATTGGTGAAAGAATCTTTTAAATTTGCTAAGTAGTTTGTGAGCTAATCCGGAACATTCAGACAAATAAATATTTTCTCTGTGGTATAATGATAAATACTTCTTCGCTTTGCAATATTATGAAGAGTTTTTATTCTAATCATTTATATTTCTACCCTTCCGTTACTTTATAGAATGAACCCTACCCACGATAAAGTATTTACCTTGTAAAATAATAGGAGAGGAAATCGCGTGAGCCATCATTTATAACGCGGTCTGTAACTAAACAACTGAAATATTTACTATAATACGAAGCCATTACACGTAATGATGATGGCTTGGGAATTTTGTCATTCCATGCCTTTGTTTATGAACGATCCTTATTAAATATCGCCGATCAATTTGAACGTGCACCAACACGACGTGTCGACATTATGTAAGTTCCCACAATTACACTCCATATCTGATTTTACACGAATATTATTATTTATTATAAAAATATTTTTATTAGGTACATTATGAAAATTTAAACGAGATTATTCAAATATTTACTTAATTAATTAAATAAGGTTTCAAACATATTAGCTTAGATTCGTCAATCATATGGCTAATTATTTTCCTATTTACTTGACATCTTTATATTTTCAACAATTTACACAATATCTTTATATATTATAGCATATGTGTTATTCTGATGTATAAGCTATATTATTGTAAAGTTTAATCAGAATCCATTCAGTAGTTTTTGCGTGAAAGAGTAACAAACATCCATACATCCAAACTTTCGCATTTATAATATTTGTAGGATTTACATTACATATTCCATATCTTATATCAATGCCGGTAACAAGAGATTAATTAACAAAATAACTATATATAAATGTAAGTATAATATACACCAATAAAGGAATTACATACCCACATATACATGGAAGACTTTCAGTTTAAATTTAACCAAAGTAGCACTAATATGGTAATTACACAGTCAATAAAAAGTCCTCAATTAATGTATCATAACAAAGTAATGTTAGAAAACGGAACATGAAACGATAAGAATAATTTTCTCAGTATTTTTTTAACCGAAAAGTTTCGGACCTGCCGGAAGTCCTTCTTCAGGATAAGTGTGATTAACACAGAGACAGGTCCGCAACTTGTCGGTACATAAGTACGAGAAAAAATAACGCGAACGTGAGTAAAGCCGTTTTTTATAAAAAGTCAATGTCTCATGAAAGTTTTAATAATTTTATTATGAGTAATATTTGTCTATTTTTAAAGCGGGAATCATATTTTACGAAAAAAAACCTGTTTACACTTTCATTCTCTTAACTTAACTTGAATTAAGCGTGGCACGGCAACGAGAAAAAATTCGCGAACCGTAATAACTCAGGTAGTTTGATCTTTGTCTATACCCCACTAACTTGACCATAGATTGTAATAAATCTTTCGGCGAGTTCTCTTTGATTTATGTGAAAAATGACCGTAAATTTGAGGTTGCGTCGATAGTCCCGAGGCGGTCTCAACATGTCTCCGATCATGGGATGTCTCTCACAAATTATGTGTTGTTAGGTTAACGGCTCAACAATTTTCTAAAATGTATCTTCCTAGGAATTAGGGAAATAAATTTAAAATACAATAAATTATACACTCAAAGATTACATAGATAATGTTAAGCCGGTAGAACAGAAACAAATGTTTTGTTTATGTTCATGAACCATGCATGAAGAACAATTTGTATATACAGAAAAAAGGTCGATCGATTTGAAATGTGAAGCTATGGTATTATTGAATTCCTTAATCTGAGTGATAACGTCTTTCGGAGCTTCAGATCCTGATGCCTTTCAAGTAATGAATTTCGGTTTTTTTAATTTTACGCACAAAAATTTACTTAAATTTATATTTTTCATTACATGCAAACTGCCTTTTAAATTCACGTGCATAGTTACATATAACGTATTAAACATTACATACGTAATCTAAATGTACAGAAATCTGACGAGAAGCTCTTAATTATTTTAAAGTCATTAAATTAATATCCTCATGATTAGTTTATAACCCTTTAATATCACACCTGCCGACGAATGCAAGAGGCTAACCCGGTAGCGTGTACTAAATTCCAATACATCCTCGTATAATGACGGTATTCATTGGCTGTCAATACATCGTCGGTTATGATTTACGCCGGGCGATGGCAACACTTTCGCCTTCGCGCCGCCGCATCATCCCCGGGGCATAAATCAATGCGGACAACTGGCGGCCCGTGCCCCTTTATCGGTGATTCCAAACGCCCAACTTCTGAAGGTTAATTTCGAACGTGTCGACTCCTGTATGCTTTAGGTGCCAAATTTATCTAAATATTTGTCTTTTAGTAATTTTTTGGTAATTAAAATGAAATAAGACTATATCCATAAACCAAAATTAACAAAACTGTGTATTTTGTAAGCATACAGCACAATATTGTTAAATTTCAATAACATTTACTTTTTATTATATTTGATTATTATGCATATAGTAAGGTGTGCAATAAAGAATAAAATAAATAATATAATATAAAACTAATTCATACATTTATTACCTAAATAAATTCCTTATTAATAATCTCATTTTCATCAATCTTCAACAAAAAACTTATGTCTTTTGTTGAAAATTACCAGTAAAATATCGTTCGTTGGATCACTAAGTATTATCTATGAATCTCAGCTGGAAAGTGAAAAAAATACAAACCAAAACACTAGTTCACGGAGGCAACCTTTGTATACCAACTGGCTTCGAAAACCTGTATATAAATAAAGCTAGCCTACAAACCTTAACATCCAACCTATTCATCGTAAGCAAACGGAAGCCTTTGCTGCAAACAAACAAACAAAATATAATCCGAGCAAGCCGACATCAAGAACTGGCCACCAATCAATAAATCACTTTCGCCGAGGGCGGCCGCCGGCGCCGGTCTTTGTGCTCCTCATTGTCGGCGTGAGTTTAACAGCAATTAGAGACAGTACCTGCTCCATACGATGCGATGCTCCTCGTAATCCTATTACAAGATCGCAGTGAGAACTACTCGTGGGCGGCCGTAGCTATTGTGACTACGATTTTTTAAACCCCTAATATTTAAATGAATTTCAATGGACGGTTCCCAAAATGAAATCGTCATTTTTGAACGAGTTTTTATATTTTCTTTATTAACTTAATGTTAATAAATACACTAATTGTATAACTTTAAAAGTGAAACAGTAAATGAGGAAGTTAAGTAAACTTTTGATCAAGATAACTAAATACACTATATCCAGAATTTTCAAATTAGGAGAGAGAATATTCTATTGTACTCCCTATAGATAAGATAGATAAAAACGTTGGTATGGAGAAAGTACCCGACCCGAAAGAAGCCGACGGGTCGCTAGTGATATAATGAATACATGATAATTACATACCTCCAGATGCCATGTTACAAATTGACGTTAGATTTTATTCTTTAGTTGTGCAAAAATATATATTTGTGATATATGATGTTTCTGCGATTTTTCGAAGTCACCAATGGCGACTTTTAATGGCGTGGTCCGCGGGAAGACAATTCCATTGTCAATTGTAATTTATTAATTCAAAACCTACGGCTTATTAGTAATTTGGTAAGATGCAAAATTTTAAAATTAATGTAATTTACAATAACCATTAAAACATTACGTAAAAAAAATAGTAAATATTTATTAAGGGAGATAAGAGCAAACGTTTTAACATATTTCGCATAATAACGTTGGAATTTTACAACCCTCCCACGATTCTCAAGTGAGCTTTTGAGTAGTTGTAAACTGATTTATCATATCAGCCACTGTTCGCCAAACAAGCATCATCTTACACACATAAAACCCCCATATCGCAAACACGACCGCGCACAACATTCTCGACAATATGTACTTAAACTTGGGGTCCATATTTGGTTTACCACGATAGCATATCTTCAAAACATTACCCAACATCTGAATGACTTTACTCAGTTTTCAACGCAAAGTAATATAAATCTTAACGATTGGGTTTAATGGTGATATTTGCTTATACTAGATTGGTTGTTAATGTTTTGTAAGGGGCAACAAGGTCAACGTACAGCTCGTCCGAGACGAGGGTGCGACTGACGACGTATCGTGCTGTCCGGTTTCCGGACACAACGCTACTCACTCGTAATTAACTAAGTTTCTTAAGTCACTACAAGCGTTTATTGATAAAGTATACCGTCGCAGATAGAGATGGACTAGCTCTAAATTATTACATTTTAAACTCTCTAAGGAAATCTCTTTTAAGAATCAGCTTAAAGTTTTTTTTAAATATAATAACTAGTTTTTTGGGATCTGGTTTACTCGTCGAGTATGGCTTGGTTTGGATCATTTTATTATATGTGCATAAAAGTAATGTCGTATTTACATAAAATCCAATATTAATAATATGATGCCGTAATATGATAAATTGTGATACGTATCTAAAACAACCTTTAAACAGTACATATTATTACGCTAAAAATGATATATTACAGTGATACATCATTAAAATTTCATATCCACATCGTCTGACAGAGCCGCAAGAGCATATTAAGCCTTAAGATTATAAATCAAAGACGAACATCTTAAAGCCAGCTCGCGAAATCCGTTTAATCATTTCACACGTTATTAATAACTCCTTTGAAATTAAACAATAAATTTGGCGGGGCTAATCGCCCGGCGCGGTCGCAACCGCTCGCTGACTAAACATTTATAGAGACAAATTGTAGCGCCACTAACACGGCCTCTACGATGTATTAATCTTATCGTAGCGGGGCTACGCCGTAGCGCGGTGGGGCGCCTGCCGCGCTACGTTCGTGTGACATTTAATGATGGGAAGAATATACCTTCGAAAAAATATCGGATAAGTCGTCTTAATTAAAAGATAGGAAAGATTGTGGACCTTTTCTACACCCGCGTAGACATATTGTAAGAAATTATACTGCGTGAATATAGATGAATATGAATCAGGCTTATTTCAAGGCAAATCGCAACTCACAACAACAACTATAAGACTTCTTGTTTTATTTTTTTGATGATACAATTATTCTAAAATTATTCAAGCAATAACTGTCATTAAATTCTCAATCGATCTTCAAGACTCTCAAATCTTGTACTGGCAACAAATCTAACGGGTCTGTTGCTTCGTGATACTATGTGTGCAAATATATATTAAGCAAATTTTAACACTATATGAGCGTAAATATTGCTAATGTACAATATTGATTATTTATTATTTATTATTACTAAGAACGCAGAAAAATACTACAGTTCCTGAAATATCCACGTTAACGCATAGTCAAATATTCATTTACACTGCTTTTAAAAAGCAAAAGCATTCGTTTTTTAATTTTATACACTCTTAAAAATAATTCGAAGTTTTTTATCCTTGCTACAATTTATAAAATTTGCTTATTCGATACATAGTGATTTGCTATCTCAAATCACCTTTACCGATTAGACAATAAGTCCAAAACTGGTGGCTGTAACATATCTTATCGGCGCGCCGGAGAGTGATGGTAAGGTTTCCTCCCCATTTCCCTCGCATGATATATGGCGGGGCGACGGTGGCGAATGCGACACAACTATTAGTGCATCCGTCATTAGTCACCGTCAACGCAGCGTTTAGCCACGACTGTCGACCGGCGACCGGCGACCGGCGACCGGCAAGCGGGGTCGCCCGCATAAACAACTACATCTCTCCAGGGGCCCTTGAATATATCTTTTGTTATAGAAATGTGTCCTAGCGGTCTTCAGGAACATTTGTTTCGCGATCATATTATTATTTTTACAGTGAAAACATTGATTATATTCCTTTTTGAAGATGAATAAATTTACTTGTAGATTTGATACATTAATAGATATTTCAAAAGACTATATAAAGTTTTATATATTATACGAGTAGGATAAAAGAAATTCATTGAAATGATTGAAATAAATGTCAATGTCAATAAGTTATGATATATTAAATATCTCGTAAGAAAAGTAAATCCCTTAGTTAAGGTATGCATATAGTCGGCATGCTATTGTTTTACGTTCTCAATACGATATAACGATCAGAATTTTTATTTCGTCTTAACCAGGTTGCTAGTATCAAAGTGTTTCTTTTTTTACCTTCCCATATATCACTCCTTCAAATTGAGCAATGAATGGTGATAGATTTGCCCTTATAAAATTTATAATCGAATAATCTCTGTTCATAATCTCCCCGTCCTTTTCCCGCTTGATCGGGGTCGGCATAACAGGTTTTCGCCTTCAACATCAAACAATCTCTTTTTAGTCTTAACACGGACAGTATTTCCTATATCAACACAGTTCAATGTTAACTGGTTTTCGGTAATAAAACTATAACGCAAAACGTTCAAACTTCGAGAGCGTCGTTAACAAATACACACGTCTTGGAGGGCTCGTCGGGCTCGTCACGAGGGTGTTAATTTGCTAAGACTCCGCGCTAATGAAAGCCACGGCTCACCGCCGACATCCCCGATCCCCGGACCGATAAACGCTCGCAAGAATTTTACCAGGAAATTGGCCCTTTCAACCCTGTACCACTTGCCTTAGCGACCGTGATAGTATCTCATATACGTAGGAATTACTAGCACTTAATAGGGCTACTTAGTAAGCCTAATAAGCTCGTTGAAAGTAATAGGAGATCGCTGTGTCAATTTACAATGATTGGATCAAAAAATATCATCATAATTATTATCAGCCTGTATATATTCTATGTATGTATGTACGTAGGTATTCTACCACATGCACGCTCCACATTTCACCTTTCCTATCGTTTTCATTTTTGAAGCGGTTCATTTGATATAAATTGACCGCTACCATAATCAGCAATAAGCTATCGAGTTGCAAGTGCGTTGCCTTAATGGACAGAAGGGAGGATAAATAGAAAAAAGGATATTTCCTTTTGCTATCCCTCCGTTCCCCCATCCAATTCTTCTTCCCTTCTCATCTTTTGCTTTAAAAAAAGGATAGTAAATGGGAAGGCGACTGAGATTAGGCCGGCGGCGTTAAAAAAAATGCAGAATACTTCTTCTTCCCGCCTATCTTTTATGAGGTTGTGGTATTTCATCGGTCGAGCCGGCCCACTCGCACAACCGAATTTGTTGTTGCGGGTCTACCGATGTTAAAATCATGTCCTTACAGCGCTGTCCATGGTGGCTTCAAATGAGTCTTGTAAATACAAAAGTAAAGGTCGACCTCCCTGAAGTGGATAAAGATTATAATATTTATTAGTTCAAGCAGTTGTGTTTGGCCGGCAACTGTAACGAAGTGATCGATAAATATATAGATTTACTACTAGACTAGGCTGGGCAATTACAACAAATTCTCTCCATTCTCGTCTCATGTTTATTTTTAAGTACTAAATGGAAATATTTTAATTCTATAATCATTGTAACATAATTATAAATGCTATCAAACACAAATTCCATTCAACATAAGCTATAATTAACGGGAAACACTTTAAACCACACGCGGTCACATTCAAACAAGACGACGTGGGGCGACGCGGTCGTAATATCGAGAGTGGCCAATCGATTGCCGTGAGGGAATCACTCCGCTTTGAAACTAATTTGATTTTAGCATATTAAGGGTGGAGTGGGGGGGGCGTCTAGATATAAGGAGCGCGTCTTAAACCCACCCCGCTCGTAATAACCGAAATGATGTAAGGTGCGCCCTTAATATCCATCACACGCGTCCCCGTATTTGCTTATCTACGGCAACACGGAAGTTTAAAAATCGTCTAAGGCCACGGAGGGCTACGATACACACACACTTTACACACTTAAGCATATTAATTTTATACACTGCCATGATAAGCTTGAAAGCTATACTTATATTGAAAGCAGCTCAAAATTGCTCTAACAACGTTACGCGATTGAATTGTCATTCCTAAATATTAAAAAACTATGTAACAATTTTATAGTACATCGTAAATCTTCCTTCTGGATTGTTAACAGAACAAAAAGCAAATACTAGAATGCTAAGAAAATTGTCCTACCTCTTATATTTTCGCAGATCGATCACATTCCCTTCTTTCGCTACTGACGTTTGCATTTACTTTGTTTATCACAATTTATGGATTTACTTGAAATGCAAATTGGTATCGCGTACTCTCATTCTGGAAACTTAAAAGTTTAAACCTATTCAAAATAAGGTGGGGTACTGCACAATCAAACGGCAGGAATGTCGTACGGAAATAAATGTTGAGAAGGAGGGTAGATACGGGTAAGTGAGTGCACAAATGTCGCCGGCCTCCTTTGGAGAGCTCTCAGTCGGATGTAGGGCTACATAAATAAGGTTGGATGAAGGTGCTTCTTATCAAAGGTGTCACCTTACTGTTGGTGATACTTTTACGTGTTAAATTTTACCTTTTGATGAAAATTAATATACGTGCTTAAATCAGATCAAGGTGTTTATTGATTGAGTGATCGTGTCAAAACATCTCTCCTAAACGCTAGTGCTTGATCCGAATTAACCTAGGGGTGATTGTTAGAAAGCGTCTGAATGATATTTACTATTAAACTTCAGTGTACTTACTGAGGCAGCGTTCTTATCTTAAAACTCAACTTCAAAGTCAACAAAGGCTATAGTAAAAATGTTTATGAAATAATTAAACATATTTTAACCATTAAATTACTTATTTAAACCAATTATTGTTATAAGGCGCTTAGGATTTCTATTGCATACTAATCTGACAGAAACAAGAACAACGAAACTCTGAAACTACAAAGTTGTGGAACAATGTGAAAAAAAAGAAAAGTCATTTAATTTATAATCATTAAATTAATGGGTTGGATATTTTTACAAAACATGAACGCTTAAATATGTCGCTACAAATAAGTAAAGGAAATTGTATTTTCTTTAATTTAAAATTTAGAAGTATCTAATTCATCTAAAACGCGAGCTCGCAGTGCGGGCTGCTTATTGAACCGCGAAGCATTTGTAATCGTTTAATACCCCCAGTTCTTTATCAGCGCCGTGGGGGAGTATCGGTGTATTTGCCGGATTGCACCCCCTCTCACCCTCGGTGCCGCTGTAATATATAACTTAACGAAATCTATCTGATCATCCTCGTGACCAACATTTGAATGGAATAAATACAATGTTACAAAATTGTATTATGTATTCCACGAGTACTATTAAAAAATATTTTACGATAGAATACATAAAGTCATCTAGTCAACAAGTGAACGATAATCTAAGAGCCAATAATAATATAACTAACGTAAGGGTATCGACAAATATGCACCATCTATAGTAGATATCCAATCCTGAATATCCCAGGTATTTCAAGTATGAACGCGAATCACTCGACAACTTGGTTGTCATGATTTATATATTTAGAATGAAGAGAAACCTTAAATTTTCTCCTTCCTTTTAATAGATAAAACAGGTTTTGATATTTTCTTAAAATACGTAAAGTAAAAAAAACACAACTAATGCGGCACCGTAATGCTCGTAGTATAATTTTCAATCAAATGGAAAAGGAACGAAACAAACTTAAATCAAATCGATAATTACATCATTTGCTTATCAGTTGACCATTACCGAAAATCGAATTTGACATTACAGCGTCCGAGACCGTCCTAACTGTTCAAGTCAACAAAATAAAAACATCTTATCGATACCCTGGAGTCCAAACTGCCAGGGACGCACTTTAAAGAACTCATAAATACTTGCCATTGCCAAAAAAAACAGTCGGAATCTTATCGTCTTCGATTTTTAAATAACGGTGCGCGATCGGTAGCTCAGTTGAGTACACGGTTTTTGTCCTCGGTTCCGCTTTTTTCGGGGTGAAGGGAAGGGAGGTTTCTTTTCGACAATTTAGAGGCGAGCAGATAATAAAAGGGCCCTCTAACTGCTCCAATCGCACCCTAATGAAAACTTGAAATACCTCATTTCAGTATCAATAACTTCTATTTAGCTAGACACGTGATACTAATAGATAAAGTTTTATGACTGATTGTTCAGAATTTGTTTATTCATATCTCACAAAAATCGATTTATTTGAAATCGTACTAATCTCGTTTACTAAATTTTGTCTTTCATCATAGCCAAATTGTATACACGACATTTACGATACTTGGACTTAAATATAAAGGAGACAAATACCGAATAGAAACAAGAACTGAATATGCGAATGAATTTTGATATTGAAAGTCGATAATTAAAATACAGCCTCTGGTGTATCGGGAGAACTTATATTTCTTATAAGTTACGTAAGTTTTACATACTTTAAAAATGTGTTTAGTTTTTTCACAGTTATGTAAATAATATTTTTTCTCTCTGATTTTGCTTACCAAACTATAATATAACATGTCAATATCTCAAGAGTGAATGTTAGATATAGAACAGGCCAACCAACCATCGATTTTGATAAGTTTTAAGAAAAATGTAACCCATATATTTATCTAGTTGCACTTCTCGCTTACATGACAGCAACGGTTCGGAATCCCTCCAAAACAATATCGTCGTATGGTGATCTTGTTGGCCAGCACTTGACCCACTTATATTCCTGCGGGAGTAAATCGAAAATCGATGCGACAACGACCTCCCGCCGCCGCTGACGCCGCCTGAACTCTCGCGCTTACCTTGCACCTCTTTGTGTTCATACATCAGCTCGTCTACGGTGCCACTGATACCTCTTCAGGGTCGGTACACTTAAACAATATCATTAAATACATATTTAAGCGAATCAACAACACATTAAAACACCGATGGGTCAGTAATACCTTGGTGGTCTACTATTGATAGGTACTCTTATATCATTTAATACACTTCTACCAAATGCATCTAAGCGGGGTTGATGAGCTCACTACCACTCTCAATTTTCATTACTTGAAATTATTTATTAATTTCTAATAAAAATATTGGTGCAGATATTTCGTGATCACATGCACTTGCTTAATTTATTTTACAGTTTCAGGATACATATTACATACAACAAAAGTATTTGTAAGACATGACATAGTCGTATAAATAATAATTTGGTCGGCGTCGCGGATGTAGTTTTTGTGACGACGGTTATTCCCCTCGTCCACGTGGCGGACCTTAATTGCTCAGCTGGGACGCTGCACGGCGAGCCAGTGTTTTCCTTTTTAACTAAGCTACTCATTACACTACTAACAAAATACTGTTTGACGAACATTACAATCGTAAAATTTGAATAATTTCGATTGCAGGTGTAAAACGAGAACTCTTATATGGCAATATAAAGATGGTATTGTATTTGTCGTCTAAGCTTAATTTCCTTCGTAACATAAGGCTAAGCTTGTTTTTATAGCTAGTAGCTGTACCTTGTAAGGACGAAAATTGTCTCATCGGCGCAACGGTGATCAAGGAACGTTCTGGAACAAAATGTTAATATGTAAAGTTTAAGATCTTTACTATCACATTTTCCTTTGCGCCGCAAACATTCTGATTAAGACGCCTCAAACTTTGCCAACTGCCGAGAGAATTAACGCACACCCGCCATATTGAGATTGTTTCAACTCGTACAAATTATGTACAAGCGAGCACATGTCCTTTCTCAGAACCCGCCAACTTCCATGCGTATTCGAATTCCTGTATGGAGTAGAAATACGGCTTTATAGGAGTAAAATCATACTTTCTCCGCAACGGGCGCGCGGGGTCCGTGGCACTAATGACCGCGGGAGGCGAGGCTTCTGTCTATACTATAACTGTGTACAGTCAGCACCACAAGCACGCTTTATATTGCGTTTAGCTGCTAACCCACACTGCCGCAACACTCACACACGCCTCTCCCTTCGAGAGCGCTGCGTTGTTTTTTTTTAGTTATTATTTCGACGTGCACTATTTTTTTGATGTGAGCTCTGGTCTACCTTGCGGTTAATTTTTATAACGAACGTAGGCTTCTCTGTGTTATGTATACTCATGATATTTTAAAATAGCCACGTCACATCTTTGGCCGTCAGTCGTGAACCCTTTAAGTTTTTTAAGACAAAGGTAGATATCGAGATCATTTTACTAATAATCTTAAAATCAAGGCGGGTTTTCATTGATGTTTTAGTAAATCCAAACTACTGTGAGTCGCAAAACACATTCGGGTGGTATTGAATTGTCTTCGAGACCAATTAGAAGGGCCTGTCGCTGTTTTGCAAGTCACGCTCGGGCGTGCATATGTTAGAGCAGAAGTCGGCTTCCGTGCAGAACGCTGACTCACGGGACCTGTGTCAAATCTCAATGGACACGAGTCGGCCTTCTGGCCCGCACGTGTAGGCATACTAAGCAATTATAATTTTGTAGTAAGCCTTTATTGCTGAAGATTATTTACAATAATTGTTTAATATGGTTTTGGTTCGAGCACGTTCAAAGGATGAATAAAGAGTAGCAAGACAATTAATATTAAGAGTACCCGCAACTCAAGCAGACGCAGATTGCATTTTTGTCGAACATAGAAATTGCGAATGTGAGTGTTAATCTATTAGCATACCCTAAGAATCACACTTCGTCTAGAACTATCTACGTTTTCCTCTGTAGCTTTAAGATCTTTGATCCTGAGTCAACGATTAGAAGGCATAGTACAAGCCATTTTTATACTGAGACTACATGTATGTTAAGTTCCTCTGGATACTCACTATGAATTTTTTTTTTAAATATATAAAATTTGTTTCTTCACTTCACTTGCTGATTAAGTGTAGCTGTTTATTGTACTCGGTCGTATAGAAACTATAATAAATGTTAAAACGTTTTTTTTTAAATATTAAATCGTTTTAAATGCAAACTGACAACGGAACGGCTCTCTCCGGCGTGTGACTGGCAGCGTGCCACACTTTGATGTCAATACTCGATGATTGAATTACACAACAAACAACGCTGTTTAAATAACAGAAAAACCTTTCCGCTCTATATGATATAATACCGTTACATTTCTTATTTTCATCTGTACATATAAAAATGAATGTCTATCTCCCTCGGTCACGTCGGGACCGATATCGCTAAATTTTTTTGTATCTGTTATTGTCAGAGGGTTATTATGAAAGTAAAATAACAACCATTTTTTTTTATTATGTAACTTTAGCGCATTTATAGTTTGACATAACTGTTGCTGCGATTGACAGAATGAAAAAACTATTCATATACAGGTTAAAATATCCAAAAACTGTGTGTGTGTGAAGAAATAAACACTATGTTTTTAGTTTTTTTTAATTAATTATACCAATTCGACTTCAGTATTCTCATAGTTTAGACAGGACAAAGTCTGTCGGGTCAGCTAGTTATTGATAATTACGAGTTGCGACTATAAAGCAAACGTTTAATATATTGACACCACATTAAATAATAAATATGACATAAAAATGTTCAATTGGCACATCACCGATGGCTATACACTACACTGAATCGATTACAAGAGAACTGTCTTCACCAAGTAGCAAAAATAATGCCGATAATTATGAAATTTTCATTCACGTGAATGTACAGTTATTACTAAGAAGTTACAACTGCACATTACATTACTATATTATAACACAACACAAATAGCTTATTAGCAACGTGATGGAATAATCTCAACTTATTATACATACACACACAATTCAATATCTACTTACAACGTAATGAGTTTTATTCATTGTATCAGATATTTATAATAATACTCGAGAAGTAATACAGGCATACTACGTCTAGGTAATATAATTGATTCAAGAGGAGTTCCAAGCTCAATGTTATTTTATAGAAGAAAACAATATTTAGATATAGTACACTCGTAGTATGAGTCACTGTTAATTAATACATCAAAATATTACGTTTATGACATATGAAACGCGAAACAGTTAGTATTGCTGAAGGGCCTTGTCCTTCGTAAAATCTTAGAAAGAATAGGTTCGTTTAAAAGTTCTAATAACGTTTTGAAATAGTACGAAAAAGACAGAATAAGAAAGAGAATTTGCATGACATAAAATCGAATAGAGTGTAAAATGTTTAACATATGATGCGTTATTCAAAAACGTTATTGGTATAACGCATCATCCATCAGTCGCGCGACCATCGGTAGGGTGGGAATATTGCATAAAACGGGACGCCGTTATACATAGCAATGCAAGAGAGAAAGGGAAAATATAAGAGTTTTGAATTTACATAATCTGCCCGGGCACTTTATCATAGAACCACGTGGCGGTGACTAGTGCAGCGGCGAACGCCGGGATTATATCGCCACTTCTGCAACCAACTCGATTGCATCATGCTTCTAAGTTTTACGGAGCGTGCGTAATGTTTAAAATTATATCCCTCGAAGGAATAACATTACGCATAAAAACAATAAATAATAAATAAAAGACGGATTTAAAATGAAAATTAATAGAGCTAACAATTATATTAAACGTTCAAAGCCCGATATCGAAGGAGCGTAATGATTCAAGTTTTATACGAAATGATAAATATCACACCGACAGCCAGACTCGTCCAAAAAACGCTTAACTTGTCCGGCTACAAAAGGAAAAAGCCAGCGTCTTCCGTTCGGCCGGGGCCAAAGAAAAAATCTTCGCGAGGGACGCCGGGCCTTCCATTTATCATATTCCATATTCATTTATTCGTCAAGTTCTGGATTCATTTATTCGTCATGTCTTGATTTCGTCTCATTTATTATTAAAAATGAACTGTCCGGAGCACGCCGCGGATACGACATCGGGCCCCGGACTGTTTCAATCTTAGAATAATTTCATGCTGAATTAGGTCGTCGCACGGTCGCCCTCGCGCTTTTACAGAACAGACAAAAGACAAAATTAGCAAGGATTAAATTATTTATTTACAAATACAATATTTATCTACAATATTGACCTAATTCAAAATTAAAAGATATGTCGTTTGGGATATGCATAAATAAGCTGCGAAAAAAGTTTTTCAATTTTTGTCGTAGTTTTGTTGTAGTAAATATAAATACGTTTACGTCAAATTTGATATTACCATATGTATGCTTACTGTTCTTGTTTACTACAATACATATGAGTACAAACAACAATCTGTTTTCATAGATTTTAAGCTGGCACCTAATTTATAAAGCTCCCTGAGAACTCAACCCCTGATCGTTAGATCACAATTCGAACTGACCTACGTCGTAGCATCTATTGCGATAAATACATAAAGTCGCGAAGTATTTGATACAATAAGTCGATGAAGAGGTCAGTGGCTGGGCTATCGGCGCCCCGTCGTTGGCTGCTGACCCCCGGGTCCGGGATGATGGATAGCGAGCCGGATACCTATCTCAAAGGCAGTATTTTAACCGAGCCACTTTAAATACCCTTTAACCTGGTATATCTGAGTTAACTATTTTAAATTTTATCTGGTGTAAAAGCTTTTAAGTAAAAACTTAGGTCCGATATTAATATATATTTTTCTCATTTATAATAATTTTCTGGCGGTTAAGACGCATAAATATAGTAATGAAATTTAAAGACACTTTATAATGAATAAATAAATAAACAACTATTTTTTGAATACTCCAGTAGGTCATTAAGGTTAAAGGTTTTGATTGCATCAAAGTCGGCGCGTATCCTTAACCTATATCTTTAAAAAATCTTTAATATATATAATAAACAAAAATAATAATAAATTTGAAATTCAAGTATGCCTTTTGAACTATAAGTCGCATAAAATTATTCTCTATGACGAGAAATGTATACGAGGATATGAGTCGGGGTCGAACGGGGAATATATTAGATCCATTTGTAGGCAATCTCGACAATAAAACGTCGGTCTTTGTGCTCGCTGTCGGCGGGACGCAACGCGGCCATTCCACCAACATAACAAATGAGGCCGCATTACGAGAGGCCCGCACTACATACGTCACGGCACCATTTAAGCCCATGCAATGTTGGGACAGGTAGTAATGTATGATTTTGCATGTAACGACATTATGCTGCTAATAGCTTAATCATATCCATATACAAATCTTAATATAGTGAAACTGAATCCTGCAATAAATAATAATTTATCAAGCATTAAAAAATTGTATTTTATGGCAAACACAGACCGATAAGCATTGGGATAGTTGGATGTATTACATTGTTTAAACCTTTTGCGTAACAAGATACTTAAACTTGTACAAATTTCGGTGAATAATTTTTTTTATAAAATAATTGTCGTTAATACCGTAGCACCGGTAGGTATAACCAATCCCTCTTTGACTATATCCTATAAAGCGTAATGTTAGTATCAGATTTTTTAGCATCCTCGGGCATCCTTTTTTTTTTTTTATGGAATAAGGTGGCAAACGAGCAAGCGGATCACATAAGTGTACGCTACCCATAGACATCCGCAACAAGAAATTATGTTGCAGATGCGTTGCCTACCTTTAATGGACCGAGGAGGGTAAAGACAGAAAAAAGGATATTTCCCTTTTCCCGTCAACCCCCTCCCTGTCCAATCCTCTTCCTGTTCCCATCCCATCCTTACAAGAAAAGGGTGGGAAAGGGAGGAGGACTCAAATTAGGCCACCGGGACCTCACTCATCAGACGAAACGCAGAGTATTTCTACTTCACGCCTGTTTTCTGTGAGGTCGTGGTATTTCACCGGTCGAGCCGGCCCATTCGGCAACAGATGTTGTTGTTGCGGGCTCTACCACTGTTAAAACTGTCTCCTGTTTCTTTCACAGAAACTTGATCGTTTGAGACTATCAGCTACATATTATATATATTTATATATATTTTTACACTTTAAGTAATCATTACAAAACTATGAAAAAACCTAATATAATTCCAATTACTCAAATGAGTTTTAAACGCGAGAAAAAGAGGTGCCAGTACTATAGACATGTTTATAACTTACCTGTTATGTTCCCGGTTTTATTTTTTCGTTCTACCATCCCCTTTTATGTGGAGAAATGTTTTAATTTATCTACATTCCCTAATTAACTTTTGTGTTCGAATTCAACTCTTCACGTTACAATCATAAGATGGCAATACACCTTAAAAAAAACCCAAACTTAAATAAATTAAACATTTCTCTTAGTTCAAGTCGCACCAAGGTCAACGTTCAACATTTACGTCACAATCCGTCTCGAAAGCTTCAAACTGGATTGTAAAAAACGCTGGTATACAGAGCAGGGCCTTTGATGGGCATCGCGGGGACCCGCCCCGGGCGCCGGTGCGACAGGAACAAATGACCCCCACGCATCATAATAAATAAAACAATTTGTTGTTAATTAGATTTCGTGAATTTAATTTTCATGCCGGTAATTGGTCGGTGGCCACAAAGAGCCGGCGCTCTATCGGTGATGGATGATCGAAAGGCGCCTTCTTACTATTTACCTTCGCCCGATCCGATGTAATTAGACGGTTCGGAAGTTTGCTCACGCTATCGACCATAGACATGTTACTGTTACACCTGTCACTTGACCCATTTTGACAGCTAAAAATCACGAAGAAATACTCACTCCATTCTATTATTACCTTAAAACATGAGGTTTTATCCCTATAATATTTTAATCGAATATAATAAACTATTTTTGTATTTATGCAATAATATTTATACTATACATTAGTTATATGCGTACAAAAACGCCGATCAAATCAGTTTCAAAGATAGTGACAGCAACATTCACATTTGTCGAATGGTGTAAAAATAATAAGGTAATAAAAATAATAGGAAAAAAGAGGACAGCTAGTGTTTATTACTTAAGCGCATAACGTGTATACAAAAGAAAAAAATGTACGATTTCGCTAGTAGTAGTAGTTTACCTGCATGCATAGTTGATGTGCATTAAAAGTTTCTGATTCCAACAAGTCTTACTGTGGCTCTAGAAATCCGTAGGGCCTTAATTCGTTGGTAAAACAACAAAAACAAAGCCGAAAACAATGATTTCTAATTCCTTTTAACTTTATCAATATTAATATTTTTTAAACCATCTCATCCCAAACTAAGCAGAGCTTGTACTATGGAAACCAGATAACTGATATACTACATATACTACTTTTCTTTCGTAAATACATACTTAAATAGATAATTACACATAAACACTCAGACTCAGGACATACATACGTTCATGCACACAAATGTTTGTCCTGGATTGGAATCGAACCCACGACCCGCGGCGTTAAAAGCAATTTTCATAAAAATTAAATAACGTATACTCCTATACCTTTCTTGAATACCCACCCATTAAAAGAGAACTTTAGTTAATTCTTGTGTTTTTATTATTATTAAAATCACAACATTTTCGGTGGAAACAGTAGAAGCAAGTAAACGAGAAGAAAGAAATGACAAATCGGTATACGCTTGCATTTATATACTCGCTACAAAACGGCACGGAGCGTAAACTTTAAAAAAATAAACGCCGAAAAGAAAAAATCTTGAAAAGTCACGGACGCTTAACTTTCTTCCCCCGTTTTATTTTCGTTCCCTCTTTGCAATCTGTTGTCTCTACTACCCTCCCCCATTTTAGTATAGCACTGTCCCGTTCTATTTAACTGATAAGTTACTTTCTTTTTTTAAACTGCAGGAAAATCGAAGTCGTTCACTGGGCGAAATTAAATGCTGGGAGTCGCGATGGATGCCATAAAAACAAAATATGCCGAACGTTAATCATGTGATTTATATTTATTTTTGTTTAGCTCCTTAGATTGTTTTAAAATTGTTTTTAATGTCTCTAGTAACTCGACCTCAAATACCGAAAATTGTGTAAAATAATAAACAGTGGTAGAGCACACAACAGCAGCTGTTCGATTGTGGCAGGGTAATATTATCGTGTTTGTGAATGTATTTGATTAATGCTAGTCACATACTGTCAGGCTTCCTAAAAATAAAGTTAGCTTACACTACATCATCATTGTATCGCACATTTAGCACTTAACAAACTTGGTGAATTGTGTAGCGACCTATCTTTTCCTAGATGATTCTATCTGAACTCTGTCTGATTTTATTCAATTTTTTGTAATAATTATTATCATGAATTTATCATGCCAAAGAAATTGTGTTGTTCTATCAAAAATGGAGTTTGCTGTAATGGCAGGCGAGTTCGCGACCGCATATATTGTATCTTTTGGTACATCTTCAAATAAAGAAATCGGTATCCAACACACAGAAAATCATTGGTACAAGCTAGCTGTGATCTTGATGTGTTCGTGTTCTCCAATTCGTGCACGAACGCTCGTATATCGTTATAAATAACTGTTGATTGGAATAACCGTAAATTACTAGAAGCTATATTTTTTCTGTGGATGAAAGCAACATAATCAAGTGAAATAGAATAAAGGTTTTATTTGCAAAGAGAGAAATGTTACATCGCAACACTAGGGTGATAGTTGCAAGCTCACCGCGCCACCGGTATGGTTAGCAAATAACGAACACTCGTTCCTTTCGACAACAACAACAAGGCAATTTCCGCTGCTGCGTCTGCGTAGAATTTATTAAAATTATTTGACTAGCTCTATTATGTGCCAATATACATAAAAATCTTCTGTTAGTATAGAGTGTAAACACAGCACACAATAATTAAAATCATACTCTAACGTATCATCTTGATGGTTTCGCATATTTTGTGCTCGCTGCTGAAATATTTTTTATATCTTGTCAAAAGCTATAAATAAAGCAAGGGATATAAATCATATTAAATGCACAAAAGACGACGGAGGAAAGGTATAAGCCAATCTTTAAATATCATCATCAATATTAAAAGGCCATGGATACCTGGAAAACTGATGAACGAAAAGAACGTGGCTATGGTGAAAAGGAGAAATATAAAAGTAGGAAAATCAGTGCAAGCAAGGTATGAAGAATAGAACGGCTGTTGGGCTGGATGGGAATAGCAGTGGAAGTATGGAAGTTGCGAAAGTTGTATGGATGGAGGTACACTGGTACCCATCTTTGAAAACAAAGCTCTGTAACAACTATGGAGGAATAAAGCTAATGTCGCTAAGTAATAAAGTATGAGAAAGAGCTGGAAGAATGAGAGAGGACAGTGAGATAGTCCGGAACCAATTTGGATTTACGCCTGGACGGGGGACTACGGACGCCATTTTTGCTCTTCGCCAATTGTGCAAAAATATAGACGTATCCATAAAAATAATTCTCTTTAATGCACATGGTGGTTGAAGACCTCGAAAAGGCATACAATATGGCGTCGCGAGAGGTTCTGCGGCGGGATTTGAAAGTGAAAGGAGTGCTTGGGAAATACCTGCAGCTTATTCGTGCACTGTACTCTCGTGCACAATACACACGTCCGATCCACTGTTTGGAAAGTGACAGTTTCGGGGTCTCGGTACACTAAGGGTCGGTTATCTATTATGTTATATATTAAGCTCATCTCTTCTTCCTGATAATGGATGTACTGTAATCAGACATGCAGGAGGAAGCACCCGCGTGTATGCTTTTTGCCGACGACATCATACTTATAGGGGCAGATGAACGCGAGGTTCAGAGCAGGTTGGAGTAATGGTAAAATAAACTGAAGTTAGCTGGTCTTATGACCAGCAGGACCAAAATCGAACATTATGGGAAGTTGGTGGTTCAGCCATCGTTCAGAATCGAATAAACGCAGGTTGAATGAAATGGCGGAAAATCACTGGAACGCTTTGTAATCCACGAACGCGCCTTAACCTCTTAACAGACCTGCAAATCGGTCGTAAGACCTGTCGTATTGCACGGATGAAAGGAGATTACATGTGGCAGAGATGCGAATGTTGAGATGGATGTGTGGCGGCGTGAGAAGGATGGATAAAATAAAGAATGAGTATATTAGAGAAAGTCTGAAAGTTACGCCAGTGACAGATAAATTGAGTTTCAAGAGGTTAGTGTGGTATGGGCAAGTAATGCGAAGGGATGAAGGATATATAGCGAATAAGTTAGAGAATTAACGTGGATGGTTAAACGCATTATGTATAATTTTGTATAGTTAAAAACAAAAATGGGTTTATACTTTATCGCCCATATAGTTACCCGAGACATAAAAATATAAGTGGCATCGACTATTCTATCTCATTGAACCTTTGAACTACGATATGGTCGCGAAAATATTATATTACAAGATAAAGAAGAATATTGTCTTCTGCTTCTGACTGTACTGGGATGCAAATGTAACGGGCTGCCTCGTCACCGCGAGGGCGGCGCCGGCGTTTCTTTGAATAAATTGCACGGCTGCAGCCGTCGCCCGAATGCCGCGATTCGCTTTTCCCGGGAAACATTCTTCCTACACCGACTACCATCATTTCATCGCGCACACCTGTATTTCCCGCTACTAACTATCGCACAACAAAAAACCTATAATATCCAACGCTCGCTCACTGTAGGCTTTCTTATGACAGATCATTACTCCACAAATATCGAGATCGAGGTGAAAGTCCGTATCTCTTTGCATCTTTTGCGATGCGTCAACGGTATACTTCGTCTTTATAATACGCATACGTATAAAACATTATATTGGGGTTACCCTAGATATGACCAGCTCGCTATCGGAGGTACTCATAACGAATCAACTACGAAAAAACCACTTTGATACCAACCAATAAAATAAATACCGTTTATACCCGTAAATTTCAATATCCCACGTTAATGGTAGAAGACATAACCTATTACATTTGGATATAGTAGCTTTGAAATATTGAAAGAAGAATGGGTTTTGTATTTTCAATTTATCCATTACAAAGAAACAGATCTTTTACGTTTTAATATTAGTAAAGACATAGAAGTAACCAGTTTACAATTGTCCTTTACTAAAGTAAGTTGTAAATAGTCAACATAATTCCTAGATTAGGCTAAAACTTGTAGAACAAAACCGTCGGAGCAGCGATGAGTCGCGGCTGATATCGATATGAGTGACTTGCAGTTAGCGCCCTTTGTCAAAACAGGGACGATGTTATGCCCAACTAACGACAGCTCTGCTCCCCCAACCGTGCACTTGGATTTACTTAGCAAATATTGTCCTCACTAACGTTACATTTGTTTCAATCTTATTAACCGCCATGTTTTCTGAGATAATTAGATGGTGATGACAAATTCAAAAATAATCCAAATATCAATATTCGTCTTGATCCGGAACTAGTTAAAACGATATGAGATGCATTGCTAGGCAATTTTATACCTAATAAACTAACTAGTTTATTAGGTATAAAATTGGCTTCCAAAAAAACATACTATAAATATATTCTTGTAAGTGTAGGTAAACTTACTATCAAACTAATGTTATAAAGTTGACACCATAAACTTGGTCAGTAAAATTTCCCTTCTTCGCAGAGAAGGCGGTAAATCTTATCGGGCGACAGTAAACGGGACACGCGGACAAAAGTTGGAGCGGCCACAAAACCCGGCAAATTGCCGCGGGAATGTCCATAAACAAGTGAACGTAGCGCGAGCGGAATATTCAGGGGCAAAGTTGTCCACTCCGAGTCCAGTGTATAGGCAACACTTGCATGTAACGATCGGAGTTCGGACGTATACGTCACCGTGCATTGTCCCCTTAATGAAGCCCGTTGGTCGAGTTTGCGATGGCCTAACTTATTGTTATCTGAGCGCGTTATGATTGCCACTTTAACTGTTCTCGGCCTCCTCACAGTTTCATAAGTTTGTCCATTATAAAGTTAGACGGCGAGAGATAATGAGATCTTGTTCACTATGTGTCTAACAACTATACTAATTAAAACTAATCAGTCTAGGCAACTCGTAGGCCTTTAGTTCGTAACATTCACGAAGCCGAGGATTGTTCAAACCTTTAAAAACTAAGCATCTTCCTAATTTCTTCTTTACCCTAACCTCTATCTAGTTATATGACTTATGTACATACTTACAATTCAGATAATTTAGGTCTCATTAGATTTTCCTTTAAACAAGTTAAAGAACCTTTTGTAATAAAAACAATCGCGTAAATTCTCATCTACCATCAATAAAATGTTATCAATAATTGGATATTGATCGTAGAACTAGTCGAACGATGAAAAGGCTTATTTTTTCTATATGAACATGTACTTTATGAGTATTGTACAGGATTTTTTAAATATTGAATAAACCAGTCGCTTGTTCACATGGTGTTCGGCTGTGTGTGACAGGCCGGTCGTGTTTGTCGCCCGCGTCTTTCAGCGCCGCGTCCGACAACACCACTTTGGCGGATACGTCTCTACATTTAGACGTCTATCTTCGGCAGTGCCTCAACATAAATATAAACTCACACTGTTGCCGATTGGCATCGCAATATGTGTTATTTTTATCACTCATTTCCTAAGCCAGTTCTTTTTTTTCTTGTTTCTATTTATAACGAATAATATTGATGTATATTTCGATAGAGTCGGTTCAGGTGTCTCCTATTAAAAGTAATTGCCTTTGTGAATATAAGAACTTAAAAAATATAATAATAACATTGTGACTGTCGAAACTTATTTACCCCTGGAATTAATTGTATTTTTATAGATTTCGGTGACTTCTACCGTGAGAGTCGACGAAAATAACCTAGCACAATTTAGTCAAAACTAAAGTAATAGTGCATTTAAGAAAAACGAGTATAGCATGGCACAAAATTCCATGTCATCTAAATATATGTATAATCCGTATTATTATTTAAAACCAAACAAAAAAGCAGTACACGGAAACAGAACTTAGTAATCATATATGTATAACATAATTTATTTTATCTCTTAACTGAGTCAGTTCGGTAGTTTGTCGTAAAGCTGTGGAAAATAAAACGTTGCATACCGACGATTGTATAGACTTCCGTTTGCTGGAGCCGGGACGGCGATCGGCTGGTTTCTTTTCATCTGCAACCTGTGAATGAGGCTAATGATGACCAACTAGGGTCACCAGGTCAATTTATTTACTCGGGACATTTTTAGTTACTCAATTTTGTATTAATCGGTGAGACGATTCGAATAACCTATGTGAATTTCTACGCCTTACCTTGAAAACATTGTTCTTAACATAAGGATTTGCATACGCTTAAAAAATAATTACAATTACATTATATAATTAAATTATACATATTATATAATACCTATGAGCCCAATTTAAAATAAAAGTAAATACGAAATAATAAACATAACATAAAGACCCCCAAGCCCATCATCTGAAGAGTTAAGGAGAGATTATGGAATTCCAATTAGCATTATTTTGGTACATAAGCGAAAGTGCTTTTCAACATATATTTATATTTCAACTATTATACATTTCCGTCATTGGGAGTCAAGAAAACGTAAAGCCACTTAGCTTTAGGAAAAGTCCGTGTGAGCAAAAAAATATTTTGATTGTTATTCACCACTCGTTTAAAAAGATAAAAAATATTTTCTGAATAAATGCTTATGGTACGCACACGTACGCGGCACCGACCAACCGGTCATTCATCAAGACTGTCAACGACATCTATTGACAGTCGTCTTCAACTGCAAGCCGTCACAAAATGTATTAAACGTTTTACTTTTATAATACAATGGTATATATCTGCCACGCAATACTTGGGTCATGCAATGACTAACCCTTTTAGAAATTTGTAATCTAAAAAATATGACAAAATTTTACTATGCGGGGCAATGTGTCTTGTATATTTTCTTCTTCATACATCACAGAAAGTTATTACGACTTCGGCACAGGATGTCAAAATCTATGTACTTACACGAATACTGAATGTACAGAATACATGTAGCATGTCCTAATGATGAAATTCCATTATTTTACTGTTAAAATGTTTTCAAAATTGGCAGTTTTTTCAAAACTAAATTTGAATAATTTTAACACGTTTACGCAACCGTCACTTGCTAATCTGGGTGACGGACTACTATTAGACAACAATAAGATTGTGTTTCATTAATAAGAACTAACTCTATTTCCTTCTGGGCCAGACAGAGGTATAAGTCTCTATCCGCTAGAAGCGAATATATTAAAAATATTTCAATATTTGACGAAAGATTCAATTCTCAAAAATAAATACTTTTGAAAAACATTACTCAAACTTTGATTGGGATAATATCGCGACGAGAACCCGACAACTAGGCAGTGTTGCCGTGAATAAAAAGAGATTCACTACAATATTTCGTTGATTTCGATTTTTCGGTCACGTTTACAGCTTTTAACGATGTTATCTTTTGAAGTAACCATAATAAGAATTACTAATAACTAGAGAAATTTTTGGTCACTCGGCGGCAACGATAGTGATAAGAATGTAAAAGAAAAATAAACCATTATAATGACATTACTCATTGTGGCAGCCCCGCGGTGGGCAGCTCAGAGGCCGAAAAAAACTAACAGTCCTGAGCCGAATTCAAATGAAGAATGATTCTTATATGAAACCGAAATGACAGGATGAAAGGATGAAGAGAAACAAGCACAATAGAGGTAGCGGCTACTGAGGTACGAGTCCGAACATGAAGCTTAAGCGTGCAATATATTGAAGCAACGTTGTTTTGTCATCAAGATTAACTTATATTGGATTGAATTTAATTTTTTTGAACTATTTGCATCGAAATTTAGTATTATAAATAGAAGAAGTTCCAGATTTTTTTTATGTGCAAGTGTTCTGACTTTGACGTCGATAAAAATGTGTCCATTGTGACAAAGGGATTTCATCTTGAGTGTAAGTCTCTTTGAAACAATCCAACAAGTTACGGTGTGCAAATATTTTTTACTGCTTTTATGGGATTTATGAATGTTGTTGAAGAGTAGTCATACAAAAGTATTTTAGTGCTAAATTGCACTAAGGTCTTAAACCAGATCTTAAAAAAATAAAATAATTAACTAATAAGATAATAACTTATATAAAACATATGATTTGTTAATAAAATTGAAAACACAAAATAAAACATTCTAAGGAGCTATCGCCCAAACACCAAGCGGCATAAAGTATGTTCGACATTCAAAACTGTGACCTTATCTCGTAAAAAACGGCAATTACAAGCTACCCTCGGTATCGCAGTGCAACCGCGAGTTGGTGAACTCCGACAAATGCTAAGAAGGAACGGGGCAATGAAATTAAAAATATGTCTTAAGGGCAATTAGCTTTAACTTTTACAGTAAGTGCCCTATCTGGCCGGCGCGAGGGAGCGCCTTTCAATTGCGGGGAACGCCAGCTTTCCACTCTGACTTTTATGAACTCACCGCGCCAGGCCGTTTTAAAGAGTTCACTTGCTCTACTTGTTTTTGATAGCTTAAATACTTTGAATTAGTATTAAATTGGCTGCCATTTATTTATCTAAATGGTGATCATCACCCTTCTAAACATGTACACTGCTGTTACGGCCAGCCTACACAAGAATCGCCACTTCGCCGTCGCCCTTGTACTTCCATCCAGTGGACGTTTATCAAATTGTCGGCCAATCTTCTCTGCTGCTATGTATATATGTGCTATTTGAATTAGATAGAAGAATTTTGATTTTGAAAAATTGAAGAATCCTTGTACCATTCGGCCATCTGCTTTACGACGAATGTGCTGCTCACTGCCACTAAATATACGTGATCAGTGAAGAAAAAATTAAGTTGTATGAGTGCACATTTCTATTTAGATTATAATGACCATTGTGATATGAAACATCGTCGTTTTAGTGACCAAGTTGTGGATTAAAAGGGATAATATGAAACATATATCGTCCATACATAAGCATCAAAAGTATTTTTTTTATGTAAGAAGGTGGCACACGAGCAAGCGGCTCGCCTGATGTTAAGTGACCACTGATGAATCTTTGATCATACGCCGCAAGCAATGAGTTAAAGATGTGCTGCCTACCTTTAATGGACAGAGGAGAAGATAGACAAGATAAAGATATTTCCTTCTCATATAATTCATTCCTCCGTTCAATCCTCTTCCCCTTCCCATCCTATCCTTTGTGGGAACTGGTGGGAAGGGGGAGAGGACTGACACCGGGCCTCCGGCACTCTCTCGCCAGACGAAACGCAGCAATATTCAATACTCCTGTCTTCTGTGAAGTCTTGGTATTTCACCGGTCGTTCCGGACCATTCGCGCAACACAAGTTGTTGCGTGCTTAAAATACAGGGTGTCCCAAAAGGTTACGTACATAGGAAGGGGGATGATAGGGGTGGTCACAAGGGTCACCAGAAAAATAAAATAAAAATTCCCCTCTGGGTATTAAAAAAAATAAAGGGCATTTTTTAAAAACTTAAATATGTTACACCTTCTGGGGCAATTTTGTAACCAATGACCTACAAATATTGCTACATTTAAAAAAAAAGCTATTATGTTATCGTCAATAACCCTTTATCAATATGAAATAAAAAAAACAATACAACTAACAAAGATTTTAAAGAAAATTAAGTTCTTGTCCAGTGAAGAACTAAGTAATTACGATTTCAATCAACTTCCTCCAAGTGTACTGAAAAAAAAGTACTATGCAACTCCGGCGAGTAACTTAAAAAGATAGGTAATTTTATTACAATTCCAAAATGGTATAATACTTGCTTAAAAAAAATCATACTAGGACATTTAAAAATATTTTTTGCGAACAATACCCCTTCAAAACAAAACATACTAATAAAACAATAGTCTCAAATTCGTACGCAGATACATTTTTTAATGTCTATTCTCTTCCTTAAAACTTAAAAAGACAGGTAATTGTATCGCAATCGTTTTAAATGTAACTAAAAAATAAACAATATTGCAATTATTTATTCAAATAAAATGTTCGAAATGTCTACCACCAACATAAATACACGCCCTGCATCGTTTCAAAAATGAACGTGAGATATGGCGAGCAAATCTTCTATTATTAATTGATTCCGCTGCCTCTGTGATCCTCGCCCTCAAGTCAGCCAAGTCCCTGATGGGTTTTCCATAAACTTTTTCTTTTATAGCACCCCAGTAAAAGAAGTCTAACGGGTTTAAATCGGGTGAACGAGCTGGCCACGCTATAGCACCGGCCCTTCCCATCCACCTACCAGGGTACTCTTCGTCTAGGAAATCCCTTACAGGCCGTGCATAATGTGCTGAGCACCCATCATGCTGGAACCACATATTCCTGACTGTTTCTAGCGGCACATCTTCCAACAGATTTGGTAGTTCGTTTCGTAAGAAGTGTAAGTACGCTTCGCCAGACAGTGCCTCAGGTAGCTCAAAGGATCCAATTATTATACCATTCAGTATTCCGGTCCACATGTTCACTTTAAGACGATATTGGGACCGATCTTCTCTAAGTAGGTGAGGATTTTCTACGTGCGTACGTAAATTGTGTAGGTTCGTGTATCCGTCCTTTTTAAAAGTGGACTCGTCAGACCACAATATTTTATTGAAAAATTGAGGGTCCTCCCTATGCATGCGCAACATCCTACGACAAAATGCAAGTCTCGCAGGATAATCGCGTGGTAACAGAGCCTGTACGCGTTGCACGTGGTACGGGTGAAACTTCTCAGCTTGTAATATGCGATGAGCAGTACTTTTCGGTACACCTGTACCTGCTTCAATTGCCCGAACTGATGTACTCGGATCATCTGCGACGGCTTGAAGGACTTCATCTTCGACATCGAACCGAGGTCTGCCTTCATTAACCGCTTGATGAGGAAATCGACCCTCAGACAATAGTCGGTGGACATTGACGAAAACACGGCTATCCGGGTGACGAGCGGCGTTCGGATATCGTTCTCGGTAGAGTCTTGCTGCAGCACGGGCATTACATCTACATTCGCCGTAAATGAGATGCATGTTCGCATATTCTTGTGGAGTGTACGTAGGTGGCATGGTGGTACTGTGTCACACACTTTAGTCCTTAAAAAGCCGGGTCGTTGGAAGAAATCACAAACAAAGATAATAATCAAGTCCAGAAAGCGATGCAAAGTTGTTAGTACACAATGAACACAAACGAATACAAAGGATGCGCTGTAAACGAGAGAGCTTAATGTACTGACCAACTATTTGACTAACCAAAGATAGGACACCTACTTTTGTCTCTTTCTTAGTGTATCGCCCTGTCTCTCTCACTCACCAACAAACTTTTTTGCGTACGAATTTGAGACTGTTGTTTTATTGGTATGTTTTGTTCGTTTGTTCGCAAAAAATATTTTTAAATGTCCTAGTATGATTTTTTTAAGCAAGTATTATACCATTTTGGAAATGTAATAAAATTACCTATCTTTTTAAGTTGCTCGCCGGAGTTGCATGGTACTTTTTTTTTCAGTACACTTGGAGGAAGTTGATTGAAATCGTAATTACTTAGTTCTTGACTGGACAAGAACTTAATTTTCTTTAAAATCTTTGTTAGTTGTATTGTTTTTTTTTATTTCATATTGATAAAGGGTTATTGACGATAACATAATAGCTTTTTTTTAAATGTAGCAATATTTGTAGGTCATTGGTTACAAAATTGCCCCAGAAGGTGTAAATTTTTTAAGTTTTTGAAAAATTCCCTTTATTTTTTTTAATACCCAGAGGGGAATTTTTATTTTATTTTTCTGGTGACCCTTGTGACCACCCCTATCATCCCCCTTCCTATGTACGTAACCTTTTGGGACAGCCTGTATATATAACAGAAGAAGAAACTAAATGTCAATTATTAACGTTTACTATCACGCTCTACGAAGATAATGAGTTACATAACTCATTATCTTCGTAGAAGTTTCGCATTAACTTTAACTACATAATTAATAATGTCCTAGTATACCCCTAAGCAATCTGAATAAATTAGGACGTATATTATACATACGTGTAATCTATGAATCATTCGGCTCGTATGAAAGAGGTCGCGGTGTATTTTGTACTTACTTCGTTGTTCGGTAGCAAATTGTTTCTTGCTGGAACATTTCAGTCAGTAAATAAAATTCCTTTCAAAGCAGCGGCAGTAGAAGTTCGCTGAGAAAACAAAAGAACTAAGTGGACAATCATGCCGCGTCGCGCTCTAGGTAAAAATTCTCACTCCTCGGGAGCGAATTGACGGAGTGTTTTACAATAAATTTCCATTTATAAAGCCACAAGCAGGCAACGGGCGAAGGGGGAGCGGGAGGGGAGCACAGCTTCCGCCGCTTTTTTCCTTCATTTCCTTAAGGCCGCGTGGCTAGGGCGCGCCGCCCGCCCTGCGATCGAATTAAACGCTCGCCTTTTCTCTATATACAAATGTACGTTTAAAAACATTTATGTTATTAACCTAATAAACAATATTAAGTACAGTTTAAATATTCAAACTTTCACGTCTCTTTAACCCAGTCGGAAAATAATTAATGCCATACGAATTTACTCCAATCTTATTAGGTCCCAAAAACGGCAGAAATCGGTTCTAGCGTCTTAAAACTAAGTACTCACAAGGAATAAACAAGTACAAACAATATAAAAAATTGACACAGTAATTATGAAGTTATTAATACGCAACATATTATCAAGATTTAATACGCAAGCAAACCCAGTAGCAGGCTTATAGTCGCCGAGGTGATAGTGAACGTCGCATAAAATATCGGCGGGATAATAATTAAAAGAAGCGATAATGTCCCCAGCGCGGTGAAAAACGAGCGCGCCATCCTTTTTATTTGATAAATAAAATTTATTTCCTAACGCCATGCCTTCCCGCTTCTTTGTGGCTTTTAGCTTCCTATAGCCGCTATTCCTTGTTTTAGAAACGTTTCGCCACAAAGAATTTTACTTAATTTATAAAATACCCATCTATTGCCTTAAATGTTTTTAGTAATAAACAAAATAATAATTTCAATTTCCTGCTTCGTTCTGCTGTCGTTTCTTGTGATTGCTTGTCAAAACAAATTAACATAGTAGAAGAAAATGTACTCTGCAAAAGTACAGTATTGTGTCTAGGGAAGGGAGGGTCCATGCCAACGTTTCATTGTGTTTCTAATATCTGCATACTGAACCATAATTCACAAAATGGCTTAAATTCCAATCTGCCTCCGAAATAGCAATTCCAAATACCCTTTTGCTACTAATTCAACCACAATCACCACTCTTGTTACTTTGCTCCAAAAAATCTTCGGTAAAGATTCACAGGTTCGAAGGTTTTTAATATTATCAGATCAGGCTTGGTTATGCGTATATCTTCCCTTCCTCTCCCTGTGAGTACCTCTCAGCTCAGCGAACTTATTCAGTCCTGTGCCAAGCGAAATAGATATAAAATATATAATTTTAAATATAAAAGTCGAGAAAGAACTATAAAATAGTGCCACGTGATATTTGTATCAAACTGGACATTATACTTTTCCCCGGCATCTCCAGTCGGCAACCAGTAACTAATGAATAGAAGAGATCTCGTAAACAGAGAGTTTTCGAGCAGATGTCTTCATGCGACGGCCTCTCCCCTCAACTATTAACCTTCCCGCGTCTCCGCTCTCCGGGGATCGCGCTAGGGCTACCATTTCTTTAATGAGAATGATTTGCGAACGACCCCTACATACTTTAAAAAATTGTTTCGTAATAAGTACATTACAAGTATTTAAAAAAAATTGAATGTTATTTTTTTTATTTAATTATATGCATATGAAACTTGAGTAAATGTAAAATATTTAAGTAATATCCAAATATAATCTTGTATCTTTCAATTAATCAATCAATTTCTTAAAATATGTATTTATGTTAAGAGAAAACATCCCTTAAATGTTATTAAATTTTGTTATATATGAAATAATATTATCTATAAATTATCCCGAAAAAATGTTTATTCCCTCGTCATATATCGCGAGCTATGGTAGCGTGGTAACTTGGTAACCCTAAAACGCACCGCTTTAACTGCGCACTAAATATTCTCCCGGCGACAATTGCGGTTATGAAAAGTGCACCGTTATTTATATCCTATGCCGTTTATTTTTTGTCGCCCCTTTCAAGGGCAATTAAATACCGCCAGTCTTAAAGCACTTTGCATATTCCAAGGAGTCGCGTCGCAGCTTTATTATCGACTCCCTAATAAAGATAGGCAAAGGTCGATGCTATAATCTATAAATTCTAAAGCATTTAGTAATGTCTCTAGCGGTTCCGTACACGGTTATGTTTTTAATTTGACAAAAATAGTATAGATAGAAGAAATTGTTAATTAAAAAAGAGCCATTAAAATATTAATGACCTCTCCACATAAATACAGGGAAAGAGTGATGTGTTACACTTACACTAAGCTGAACGGTAAATAGATATTTGTGATAATTGAAAAATAGCACACGAATTTACCTCGTCTGTGAATACAACATATGTATTATACATTTGTTTAAATCCGCGATAGGTCAATTGTTGTTAACTAAAACTAACCCAAGTCTTGACTGTCTGAAGAAGAATCTGACTTGCACACAAAAAAAATTGCTAAAGATAGCAAATGGAGACATTTTTTTTCGTATCATATCCAAAACTTTGTAGATTTTGCTCCGGTGCAAAGCCTAATTTTTATGTGCCATCACATTTCTCGGTGGCTCAGTCAAGGTGAATCAGTAAAACTATTCAGCCGTACTGAAATCTCTGCTTATGCTACCCTGATACTACAAAGCAAGAGTAAAATAAGTATATGTTTTTGTATTATTTTTTACTCAAAATTCAATATTTTCAATGTATACTCGATGAATGTACGGTATTACTGAAGTTTGCGAGCAATGCGCAAGTGACGGTGGGCGTGGGCCCCAATCCATTTGCCTGACACCGTAGGTTATTAAAAGTTGTCGCGCGCCAGACGGAGAACTCCCAGCACTTTGACACTCTATCCCCGGGGTCATTCGTTCGATGTCGCTAAAATAAAGATTTAATGAATATAAGGATATTTGTATCGAGGAACTGCTTCCCGGATTGTGTCTTTTCAATTTCTGACTCTCTTGACTTAACTCTTATTTACATCAAAGTTAAAGTAAAATATTTATATTTCCTCCTAAAATTACGTTTAAGATTGTGGATTATCATAGAAATCTTTCAAATTTTCCCATTTGTATTGTACAGTCATACATTTGTATTGTATAGTCATACATTTGTATTGTACAGTCATACATAGGTAAGAGAGTAACTGTTGAGCTCCTCGCTTAACGAATCTATAAGAGGTTGGAAAGAAAAATTGTTTCGAATGATTCCTTGTTTCCGGTTAAAATATTTGTTTATAACTCAAACTACAAGCAAAAAGAACCGATATCATTTTTGTGCCACTGATAATGCGGTCTAAGTCAGTTTCTGATAGCGTCTCCCCTCCGACAATCTAAGCAACATAACCACTCGTTCCCAAATTGAACCGCCTCGGATCTGTCTTCAGTAATCCATGCTTATAATTGATGTGACAATGTCAAATAGGCCCCCGATACGGCTAATCGGAAAAATACAAATCTGTCTCTTTATGATAGATTGAAGTGTCTTCGAGTATACATTCTAATGCTACATTTAACTTCTTTGATACATTTCTTTTATTTTATAAGGGAACATAACAAACTGAGGATGTAGGTTGATGTGTATGGTCCATGAGATATTTTACTAGGCTGGCTAATATATTGTGTAACGTGTTCTGAAGTTGATGTCTTGAACATTCGTGAGACGTTTTTAATAAACTAATTAAAAAATGGCTTAGCTCATATTACATACCATTACGTCTACTAACGGCGTCCTAAACGACGCTGTAACTGATGAGATATGGCAGAAAAATTTCCTTTTTTCGCTCTTGAAATATTGGATTTTTACATTTATGCCTTTCACACCTCATAACGTAATATTTCTTGCCGAAATATTCCCCCTTTGATAACTTTTCTGTTGCAGCGGCAACATTCAAAATAAATGTTTGGCAATTTATCAACAGAAGTCGACGCGTGGCACTTCGCCTCACTAGTAAACCTACTGCTGCATGTTTTCAGGTAGTAGATACTCGACTGCAGGACTTGGAGGTGGTAAAACTACGCCCCTAATTTTATTTTGCTAATTAGTAAGGAATCAAACGATTTCCAGTTTATGTTCAGTTGTGGAACATACCTATTCTGCAATGCCATTAATGCCGTTGAGAAGCTGTCCTTTAGAATTAGGCTAGACGTTTCTCTGAAGGATAGATTTAAAAATAGCGTTGTAAGTCAGACGAAAATTAAAAAAGGTATGCTGCGGTTCGAAGAAGTCAAATGAAAAACCATATTCTCTGTCTACCTCTCTGAGTAACGGGCGTCGTCGCTTATTTCTTTCTGTCAATTATCTATCCTGCAATTTTAATTTTATTGTATACTGGAACATTGTGTCAAAATCAAGAGTACACAAGGAAATTAATTAAAGAGCTCCTAAAGCGAGTGTTACCTCGAGAGGTCGACACGAATAATGTGACCGCAGCATTTAGCAAGGGGCATCGAACGTTCTCTAATGGCATCCAACCGCCAACTGGCCACCGCATTAATCCTTTACCGGCTCTTGATTAATTATTCAAACTTGCCCCGGGGCTCGTTCCGCACACGTCCTTCGCAAACTGTGTACAACTACATCGCCCCGATCGCTACTACGACTAGGTAAATGATCGCGTCTTTTAACTTTAACGTCTTTATAACTCTGCTAATTATGTTTAAATCGCATGCATTTTTATCGAATAAACTCTAGCTCAAAATTTGATAAGAGTTAAACGTTTCACCCGAACTCGAATGAATCCCGAGACCGTAATGTTAGAATCGAACCTACACCACTTTGGTAGGTAATGAAATATGCTCTAACCAACTGGCTATTAGGCTTTATTATATATCAGAGATCTTAGGTATATATCTTAAAAAAATATGAAAACATATTTTCTAAACAACGTGATCCTATTTATTTTACTAATACTAATTTACTAATTACTAATACTAGACTCATCTTACTATCATACTATATTGTATTATATAATTTGAATGGATGGATGTTTGTTCTACACTTCCACGCCGAGGTTGCTGAACAGACCTGGATGTTTGGCGCAGAGATAGATTATTGTCTGTTATAGCACATAGACTACTTTCTATCCCGAAAAAGTGTCAGTTCCTGTGGGATATATGGTTTGATTTTGTTTTCCACAGATGTATATAAATATCGATGTTTATGTAACAACATTTAATTTAAAATAAAAGCAAAATTAAATTTTTTGAAGCAACCCATGGTGTTGATTTGCATACAGCGAAAAAATATATAATGAAGCATACAGTGGTAGAGCCCGCAACATCTGTTGCACGAATTGGCCGGCTCGACCGGTGAAATACCACGACCTCACAGAAAACAGGCGTGAAGTAGAAGTACTCTGCGTTTCGTCTGATGAGTGAGATGCCGGAGGCCTAATTTTAGCCCTCTTCCCCTTCCCACCCTTTCCTCATAAGGATAGGCCGGGAAGGGGAAGAGGATAGGATGGGGTTAACGGGGGAAAGAAAATATCCTTTTTCCTGTCTATGCCCTCCTTTGTTCTTTAAAGGTAGGCAACGCATCTGCAACGCATTTGTCTGTTGCGGATGTTCATAGGCGGCGCTCACTTGGCATCAGGTGATCCGCTTGCTCGTTTGCCACCTTCTCACATAAAAAAAAATAATAGTTTTAAGTTTGTATTGTGTTTTAATTTCAACATTTTATAAGAAAAAATTAAGACTAATTTAATTTGGACAAACGAACCAAGGTTCAACAGAATCAAGCAAATAGCCCACGGAATTGTGAATAAAATAACTAAATAATAATAAGGTTTTGATTAATTTTACGCCAAGAAAACACGAGGATTAAGTCGCGGGAACAGCTAGTAATATTATAAATGTGAATGTGAGTTTATTTGCTTATTACGCTTTAACTACTCCATTACAACTCACCCGATCACCATGAAATTGTCAGGAGTATAGAAAATGACATGTACAACTTACCTTTTATCCCAAAAATAAAACTGCTGCCTAGGCCTAAAATATTGGTAGCCATGGTAATGTTTCATGTTTTGAAATAACAATTCTGTCATTCTATTAAAATATAGAACTCCATTATTTAATTGAATAAAACAACGGACAAAAGCGATATTATCAAATGAAGTGCGGACAAGGCGACTCCTGACTTGACCGATGTAAGTGACCCTAATCCGCAGTAAATCTTCGCCGCTGCTTACACCGGCCCGCTAGAGGGTTAAACGAGCACACACCATTCTACAACCATTTATTACCCCACTTGTTTTATATCTGAACAAGGGTTTGTATTAATATTTTAAAACCTCGTGAGACCCTTTTGTGACACGACAAAGATATGATATGGATGTTAAAATATGTTGCTGGTAAATCGTTCATTCAACTTTTTATACTAACTGTATAAATTCTTCCCTCTGTCGGAGAGGAGGCCTGTGTCCCTGCAATGGGGAACATTCTAGAAAGGCCGATTTATTATTTTATTATTATTATAAATTCTTATCTCGTTATTTTTCTTTATTGTAAATAAAAAGCACTCACGTCCGTAACAATTAACAACAATATAAAGAAATATTTGATTAAATAACCGATGGTTACCAACTTACTTAACTTACCCAAATGCTAGCAACTTATGTATAACTCTTCTTATGCTAAAGGTTACCTATGGGTTCTGATGACTAATGTTAATCAACAAAAGTAAATTAATACATTTTTAAATATCGGCTGCTCTATGAGCAGTCTTCTTAAATCAACTCCAAAATTTAATTACATACATAGGAGTAGATTTAGGTATATGAATGAAGAACTCCATTCATTTTCTTACAAACATTGTAAAACAATACATAATTCATTTTTCTACAACCGTAGCAACCCTAGCAAAAGATAGTGTTGTTCAGTGATGCGTGAGGAGCATATCGAGATAATGCGAACATTATACGCGGCACCT
Source organism: Papilio elwesi (assembly GCA_029849275.1). NCBI lineage: Eukaryota > Metazoa > Arthropoda > Insecta > Lepidoptera > Papilionidae > Papilio > Papilio elwesi. The sequence goes on from CM056695.1 coordinate 8,650,578, forward strand.
CTCAAGCTCGCATAATCGCTTCTCTTACTATACGCCAACGCAAAAACACAAAGCCAACTTGCATCTCCCACAAATTCATCATAGATGGTACGTACAGTTCGGTGTAAAGTTGTACAGTGATATCACTAATAATATTATTAACGTAAATATTGAATTGAAAACGTAAAATTTTTTTAACCAGTAATGCTAAGACGTATGCATCTAAACAATTTGTTGTAACTTATGTATACTCTGTGGGTATTTTTTGTAATATTAGGCAAAGATTGAAATATTCATGTGCAGAAAGTAGGTAATCTATATATAGGATATCATATTCTTCCATTCGTCCCTAAAAAAAGAAGAGGTGAAAGAAGACAACATTTTACACTATTCTCTCTTCGGGCAATCCATCCGGATACAGTTAGCTATCCATTTAACCGTCCCATACACTTTGTAACATGCTACTCAAGTCTAGCACGAATCACGGGATGCTTTTTAAAAATTAAATGAATCGCTGTTAACTCTAAGCTTCTCAGAGATGGTTTCACTATAAATAATATAGATGCCGTATCATTATATTTGTCGGAACTCAAATATGGTAGTGATTGAGTCAGTGGCCATAAACCTCACCAAGTCTGACAATCTGACCTGGTAGAAATTTGAATATCAATAACTATATTAACACTTTTCTCGGCAACGATACGTCCGAACTTATATTTCAAGGAGCTGACCGAGGGCTATCGTAATTTAGACTTCAGTTAACCGATGATAATTTAACGCAGTTAACGCGCGTACGGTCGGTAGTTATTCAAATAGTTATAGTAATTTTAGCCAGTAAATGTGTTCATGATATAATATAACACAGCCTTAACTAGCAGTAAACAATAGGTATATTTTTAGTATCTACGTTGTAAAACGCTCACTTATGGACATATATATTTCGATCATATGGGTCCTTATTTTTTTGAATGCCGACCTAGAACATCGTATTTTTTTTAATTCATCCTGGCGTGGTAACCTCAGTGAAAAGCAAATCGCATAAACAAGCAGTAAAAAGATATTTCTATTTTTATATCTGGATAATAAGAACTTGTAATAGAAGGTGAGAATTTTTTGTACGATAAGATTTCGAGTTAGCATCCTCGACGCGGTAATGTTAAAATATTTATGTGTTGTTTTTTTTTCAAGTTGTATGTTTAATTCCTATTACGAATAATTATAAAATATATCTGTGCATCGAAATACATACACAATGTTTTTGTGGCATTTTACAAATATCATTACCCTTGTTTTTCGAGTTTGCACGGTTCTGCAGAAGAAAACGCTAGAGCCCGTTATATTTTGAAATTAAATAAATCAAATAATTTATCGGTCATTATATATCAAAACAAACATTTAAGTCTACTACTACTATGTATTGTGCGCCATTACATCGTATGTTACGTTAACGGGGCGGTCGAAAGCAGTCAAATGGAACCAAGACTCGTGTTAAGTTTGATTGACAGCAGCCCCCGGCCAATAGCGAATACGAAACTGACGAATTACGTCAATCAACCGCTTCTACCACAGAACTGACCACGATACCCCAACATTTGAAACAAAGTATTCTACCCCTTACCACGTCCAAATACGACACAACGCAACTACTATAATTATGCGAATACACACGATATACGAGTACCCGCCACGCGAACGCTATCCCCCCATTATTCTCCGCCCTTTTGTAATTTGAATTTCGAATTCCAATTCTTATTTGTGGTATAAAAAAATAAAAAATATACCGTTTCGACACAATGGCGTCAAGGGCGGTTCTCTGACATGCGATCAAGTTATTACATTAAAGGAAAGCGCGCCCGCGACTACCGACCTGGCCTGTTATTTAAACTTTCCAGGAATGGTATAGAACATTAATACGAAGCATGACATTTAATATAGACCGTCATATAGTCGACCATTATTGACAATGACTTGACTTGCGCTTGTGTGCAATCTATTTGCCTATACAACATTTATGTTTAGTTTGAATTGGTCAACATTTAAGATTGATAAGATTACGAATTGTTACATTTTTACGATTTAAACGTGTCTAATTTAACATTGCTTTTTTCAGAAAACGGTTTGCCGCGCAGACTGCGTACTGCCTACACCAATACACAGCTCCTAGAGTTAGAAAAGGAATTCCATTTTAATAAATATCTATGTCGACCGCGACGGATCGAGATTGCTGCCTCTCTTGACCTTACTGAGAGACAGGTAACTATAAATATTACCTATCTTGAAAACAACAACAATTGAATTGTATATTGTCTAAGTATTTGTTTGTTTTTAAGTTCAGTATTATTCCTTAAAATCCATAATACATATGGAAGTCTTGGACATCATGACACCCTTCCTTTCAAATCTTTGATTATGACATTATTGTATTATATTGTAATAAAATAAGAAAGACCATCAGTCATCAGTTTACAATTAGTATAGTCGTTCTGCGAAACCAAACATAATTATACCTACGACTTTAATTTTAGCAAATAAAATTGTCTTAACATCAACAATACCTACATTTGATATCTATAAAATGGAGACCTAACAAGAAAGTATTCATAACATATGTAACATAATTATTGTTTCAGGTAAAAGTGTGGTTTCAAAACAGACGAATGAAACATAAACGTCAAACCTTAAGTAAAAGTGAAGACGGTGACGACAAGGACTCAACGACTTCAGAAGGCGGGAAGAGCTCAAAAGCGCGAGACAAATTCTTGGAAGATGACGGTCCGCTCTCGGGGAAAAAGAGCTGTCAGGGTTGTGAGCTGCCGCCGGGCGCTTTGTGCTCGCCCACTGAAGACTTACCGGAGCTCACGTCTCGAACGAGGAATAATAACACACCCAGTGCAACAAACAATAACAGCTTTGCAAGTGATGGCGCTTCGAGCGTGGCTTCATCGTCTTCTCTAGATAAACTAGCAGAAGAAGACTCAAGAGATGCTCATCCTACTGCAACGCTTGCTCCTGTACCGCGAAACTTGGCGAAACGAATTAAACAAGAGTCCAGAAAACGTTCGCCTTCGTTGGATGCGACGGGTTGCAAAGTATCACCGTCTTCTTCGAAGGACGGCCTGGTAGTAATCGGTGGAATGTCAGACGGTGGTAAATTCTCATCGGTGAGCTTAACCCCATCTTCTACACCCGGGACTCCTTCGGGCATGCATCAAAGTCCGCTTGGTCATTACCCGCGGCCATCACCACCGAACGTACCACCAGGAGCACCACATCCCCAAGCGGTGCCCAATGCGATGCCTCCGTATGTGATACGAGGTAACGTGCCTCCCGGCCAGTTCGGACCGCATGCTGACTTTCGTATGGATTCGAAACAGTTTGGAAAGTTAGCTCAATACCCACAGGGCAATAGGTCTTTTGACCCCTATGGGCCGGCGCTTCAAGGCGTTGAACAGCACACATATACCCGCACTCAGCAGCACACTAGACCCCAGGACGCTTCTCCGTCGACTAGGTCGAGCAATGGAGTCGCACGGCAAGCTTATCCGCATGAGATGTATCAGAACTACAGTTACACTTATGGTAAGGAGCAGGCGGCCTACGGTCACCCAGGCTACGAGCAGCCGCAGGGATATTCCGGCGAGCACATGGCCTACCCAAACAATCATTACGGCTACCATTACCATGAGAGCGGTCAACACGAACACGCGCATGCGTACTATGGAGCAGAGGGTCAGAAGAATGCACCTAATGAATACGGTAGATGGAATGATGCGAGCAACTACAGCCAGCAGCCCGCGGTGACTCCGGCTGCGTACATCCCGGCCGGTTCACAGCCGCCCGCACCTAATGACGCTTACCCGAGCAGCGGAGAGTGTGCAGACGGTTACGGCTCTTTTCAGCAGTTTTACGAGGCGACGCACGGCACGCCGGCGGCCGGAGAAAACTCCAACTCGTCGTCAGACTTCCACTTTCTAAGCAATCTCGCTAACGATTTCGCACCCGAGTACTACACCATTTGAGATAAGGACTTCGCCGAGCAGGCGAGCAATCTGTTTGTTTAATGCTTCGAAATACGTGCATATAATACGATTAGACAAAGGTAAATTATTTTGATAGAACTCAGTGGCGCCATAGGCGAAGTGGACATAGGTGAATCCATTTACTGTATCTTTGTACCGATCAACTTAAATCTATTGTTACTATTTAATATAGTCTAAGTGAATTTGTAACAAAATGTACATATTTATGAAATCTTAGGGTATACTTTTTAATAGATCACAATATAAATATTTTTACTGATGTCTACGTACTCGTACCTACTATTACTAAGGTGCTGTTATCAAATAGACACCCACCTTTAATTACAGGCTCTGGTATTATTAATATTGTAAATATAGAACGGATACCTAATGTTTCTTATTGTTTAATAGGTATATAATGAACAATCAAGTTACAAATACGCAATGTCTTTTTATGAGCTTGTTATAACAGCTTCAGCCGTCTGATGTTGGAAATTTAGTATTGTCATCTATTTAAAATAAAATTTTACGTATCTTCCTCGACCTGTCAAGTGTTCAAGTTAATAATGATTATGTAAAATTGAATTTTATTTTAAAACACATTAAAAATTGTTTACAAAATTAAGGGATAGTCGTTGCCTTATTTAGTTAATATTGTTTTGTGACTATAAGACCTATTGTAGATACATAATAGTAAGATAGAATAATAAGCGACTATAATGTAGATACCAGTGCATCATTTTGGCCTATTGAAAATAAATAATTTGGTGTCGCACATTATTTTTGTTCTGTTTATATTTACATAAAATATTTAAAAAGAAAAAGGAAAAGTGAGACTTAAAAGTTTTGTTGTGACTAGAATTGAGAAAGAAGGTATGCTTCGGTGGTTTGGGCATGTTGAAAGAATGAATGAAGGGTAACAAATTCATGATGCAAAAGTGAGTGGCAGTGTTGGTAGGGAACGTGCAAGGAGAACTTATATCGATCAGATTAGTAACATACTAAAGAAGGGTGATAGGAGTACCCATAACCGATGAGCTTGTATGTGGGCTAGGTGTCCCATGGCGCCAAATGGAAATCCAGAATCTGCCTACCCCTCTGGGTCACGGGTGTGAGCGCAGAATACAATAAAATGTACAAATTACTTAAACAGAGATAGATATAAATAGGTTGGTCTTGGTGGATGTCAAATAGAACTGGAGACTAGAGTCGTCAACGGCGAGTTACTAGTTAATTTGGTTTTTACGACTTAAAAGCATTGGCCCCAGATTTAACTCGGCAACCCACTTGTCATCAATATATATAATATAGGTTTTGATCAATTAACAGATCATCATCTCCCTGCCCTATTCTCACGTTATGTGGAGTCGGCACAGTATGGCCGTAGTCCATATATACTGTATAGGTGTTGGCAAAAGTTATTACGGCCGGCCGCCTGCCTGACGCCAACCGTCCGCGGGAGTAATTAGTTGTGCTACTACATCTGATTTTACCAGTGTGATCAAAGGTAATGCCGTTTCCGTGACATTTAACTGACGCGAGCACTGTTTCATTGGTCCGGTGCATATCTTCTCGTCAGACTCGCCATACTGTACATACACTATGTATCGCTGATCTGCACTGCGTTAACAATACAGGGCTAATAACAGATGAAGGTACAAATTTCTTATGCCGTTTCTTAGATCAATAAGTTGGATTCAAATTAATAAAATACATAATTTTTTTTTAATTATTATAAGTTTTTAATAATATTATTTAAATGTGTGATAATACAACTTGATAAGGTGTTGGGCAGTTCATTCTCAAACCAATAAAATCAAACGAATATGCATGTTCAATATCAAAACAGACTTTAAACTCTATATATTGAATAATCGAGAACAGCGCGCAAAGAAAAATATTATGTTGACTTTAGATAAACTGCACGACATTCAACATAAGTGTTAGACTAACGAGAGATTAAATATAAGCAGTTTAAAGATTTCTCAGTGCGGCTATTGTTATGAAGTTGAGGCGTTCTGATGCTCACCCTGAGCTTGCATCTTCATTTCAATCATCATACAAATAGCATCCTTCACTTTTGTCTTCTCTATACCCAAAACTTGTATTTTTTCCATCTGTTCCGTTACAAACTGAATTTTTCTTTTAAAATAATCTTTTGCCCCATCAATATCCTGTAACAATTACATTACATAGTATTTAAAATTGTTTTATAGACAACAAACAGTGTAAAACAAAGTAATTTCCGCTGTCTGTTCCCTTAGATCTTTCAAAATATGCATCGGGTTTTTATTCGGTTTTCATCAATAGACAGAGTGATTTGTGAGGAAGTTTGGATGAATAATACATGCATATTATACTAGAAAAAAGCAGAGAATTTCAGAGATTTGTAATGTGATGTATCTTAAAAAACATATTTTGTTGGTTACATTGCAAATGTTGGTAAAACCTTATGAGATTGATCAAAATAATGAACTAAAGAATTGTATATCTAAAAAAAGATCTACAAAAAAGTCCTCCATGGCATATATCTATCTTTTAAGGACATCTTCCTATGCCCATTCTAACTTCTAAGCAAATAGTTACCTAAAATGCATTTATTGATAATCCATTTAAACAAATCCAGTATTAATCCCTACCAACGTAAATACTCAAGGTAACTAATAGTAACCTTCAGTATTTTATGCAAATTATGATAATCCTTTAATTTAAATTAGATTATCTTAGGAATCATCGAAAAATAAAAACTAATGCAGGCGAAAATATAATCAAGCCCCTGGTCTCATGCTGATGTCAAGTCTCATTGCTTGACGCTACCACCCCGACGCCGCGCCCCTTCCTGTCGTCTACTGTGCTGAACTTAAGCTCAATGTGCTTTCAATAAAGCAATTGACCTGGGTATAAAACCCATCCAGCAATTAATAAAAAATTAATATAGCTAATAAGTTGAATTTTAAATTGATTGTATCTTCTGTCTCAATGTTACAGATACAAGTATTGTTTTTGCAGTACAGGATATTATTTATTTTATTTTATTTTATTTTAAAATTTTGTTCACAATAAGATAATTTAATAAGTTAAGTTTGCCTATACTTCTTTAGTCTTGTTATAAAAGATATACAGGCGAGCTTAACTTGTAATGAGTTAATAGCTTTCTCTCATAGCTTACCTTCAGACAGTCAAAGTTTGTTTTCATCATCACTATTTATTTATTTAAGGAGTCACAGAAACAAAAATTAGATATGGTACATAAATTATACAAATGAATTCTAATGTTTCCTACTGATTGTCTTACTTAGAACAATTATGATTAAATCAATTCTGCTTTAAAGGTGGAGCGGAAGTTTGGGAATAAATCAATGTCAAAAAGTCTAGTATTGTGGAGGATGCATATTCCATGTATCGGTTCGCTCTTAACAATGTTGGTTCTGGTTGTCAATACATGGAAAACATGTTTTGATCTTGTTTTTTTTGGGTGGTATTCTAAGGTCCAATACAGATAATAACCCGGGACAGTTAAATTTGCCAAGATAGATATATCTAAAAGTTATAGCATCATTAAGTGGAGCAGCTGGTACTTAGATAGAAGATTTTTGTAAGTTGTTCGGGGGAAATGCATAGGATAGTTTAGTATATGTAAGATTTTTCTAAATCTAAAATTATTGTCTCTATTTACAGCATAAATTGGATTCCATATCGGAGACACATAATCTAAATTAGATCTTACCATGCATTGATAAAGTAGGATTAAAGGTGTCTTTCCGCTTGAATGATGATTGTTATGCTTATGATAAAACCTAACATACAAAATTTAATACATGGTCAATATGTTTGTCAAGTGTGAGCTTTGTGCCCATAACCCCAAAATCTCGCATACTGGTAACAGAATGAAACGTAACTACAGAGATAAACTGGTTCAGATTAATAATATTTCGGTTTCTAGTAAATGTTGAATGCTTGCATTTATTATAAGGTAAAAATATAAAAGGTTATACAGTGATCATCTGCCTATTTAAATCATTCTGTATCAATAACATGTCATTCAAGTTAGTAATAACAGAACAGAGTTTTGAGTCATCAGCATATAGTAAGAATTTACAATGTTGGAAGCAAGACGAAATGTCGTTTATAAAAAGAACCAAGAGGAGAGGGCCTAGAACTGAAGCTTGTGGTACTCCACAAGATGAAATCACATGAGAAGAGGCTTGTTCATTGAATCCTACTGATTGTATGCAATTTTTTAAGTATGATGCAAACCAACTCAAAAGATTACCTTTGATTCCATTAAGCGAAATTTTATTCATGTATAAAACAAAATAAAAATAGCAAGCAATGTTATTTTACTTAAAAATACTTACTTTTTGTGCATAGTAGCCAGTTCCAATATCTATGATAACATTATCGGTGTCTGCAATTGTACCAGACACATACATAGAGCTAGTTAAAGGAACAAGGATAGTTTTTCCCTTCGTAGCAGGTGTTAGCTTCTCCACAGTTTCACCCGAATCCACAAATTTGCCTTGTGCTATCTTCAGTGCTTGTAAAGACTCTTGAAAGACTTGAAGATCCTACAGTAAATAAATTTTTGTTACATATTACCGTTTTATTTTAATTAATAAGAACAGAAAGACAAAACGAACTTACATGATCCACTTGCTGTTTCAGTTGGGCCAACTGGTGAAGGTTCAACTTAGACAAATCAATCTGCTGGATGCCTGGTCCCGGAGCCATTGCAACCGAAGCCATATTTATACAATTATTTTATTTTAACTCAAGTATTACAAATAACAAAGCCAAGCCAGTCAATTTTCACTGCATAATTCTAACCTCAAGCCTTAATTTCGTTCGAAAATAACATCGCTATTGCATTGCATTGCTCTTTGCTCACGAAAAAGAATAAATAACTCATTTCAAATAAAACTTCAAAATGTAAAAGTATAGATTAGATATACCAAAAACTGGTCATATAGCATTCTTATTTTTTTTTCTAAATATTATAAATCATACATATCGTTTATTCTTGATTGTTTGTCATAAATAATTGTTTATTCGTATCTTTTATTAATATTTTTTTATAAATAGTAAGTACTCTTAAAATAATTAGAAATGTTTTTTTAAATATTTCTATGCGTCTTTAAATATTTATTTACGTTTGTTCTATAATTAAATATATTTGCTCTAACGATAAAGTGTCTATATTTATTTAATTAACAATTTTCATTTACCTGACTAATGCGCATGCATGGATCTGGATGCTGGATCTGTCCAAAGAGGATATAAAAGGATGGATCTGTCTATGTCGTTGTCGTTTTTAGTCTGAGCAAAAAGTGATATAAAATATAATTTAAATGTATTTGACTACTTCCATTATCACAAAGTTATATAGTAATCTCAATTATACAATTATATAGGCATATAATCTCAAAGGAGAGCAAAGGTAATGTAATAACTACGTTAATAAGAGCCTTAACTTAAAACACAATAATGTCAATTTGGCATAAATTCTACACAAGCAAATATTTATCGTCGTTTTCTGACCTGAATACGAGGATAAACTATTTTACCAACCTAACGGGCTATACGGTGAAGGACGCTTGATTATCAATATCACTTGGTTATCGATATCGATGAAATGTAGGATTGTGGTGTATGCTTCTACCAACTTTATAATTCTATATCTGAAACAACTTTACATTTGAGGTCAATGTTGTATCATTTATAATTGGAATTTTTATTTCACAAGATTGAGCTTAAATGTGGCAATTTTCTCACTTTCCATTTAAAGTTAATTTATATATTCAGTGACAAGCTGAGCCCCGCGGCTGAACCCGCTACAGAATTTGATTTAACCATCAAAATTCCAGCTTAAGCTGAACCCTCTTTATTATAATTCATCATAGATCTTTAGTTAACTTACATTTTCAATTATTTCTCCATACAACTTTTCACCCCATACTTTAATCCCTTAAAGAATGAATTTATGACAAGACTCTATTTTTATTAAAATCAGATCAGAATTTTTTTTGCATCATAAAGAGCATCACAAATGAACAGTGGGTCTATTATAAAAGTGATCACCGATGCCCATGAACATCCGCAACACCAGCGGACGCATTAACGGCCTTTAAGGAAAGAGTACACTCGCTTCTTGAAGGATTGTAAGTCGTATTGGTTTGGAAATACCGCTGGCGACAGATCGTTCCACATCGCGGTTGGGTGAGGTAGGAAATTTCGGGTATAGTGTACTACATGTTCTTTAGTCAGTAGTGTGTAGGCCCGAAAGAGTAAGCGTAGTGACAAAAGGTAGTTGAGTAAGCGTGGTGATGCATGATCCGCCACTAAAGGCCACTGAAGGCACTATAATCATTGTCAATATCAATTGTCATTTTATTCATTAATGTCATTGGAATGGAATGTTTTGTCCGTGGTTGGTGGTTGGACCAATCGGACAACCCGTAGGAAAGGAACTTGAACACAGAGGTGTGTAACCTAACTAAATTAAGGTTATACGTTATATATACGACGGTGGGGAACTAGGGAATAAGAATTTCTACTTAAAAGCGAATTAAATTAACAAAGGATAAAGTTGTAAAATATAACACATTTTCAGATAAAGCTGAATAAATTGGAGAATATAATATTAACCTCGTTACACAATGTCTGTTACTGACTTGGAAACTGTCGACAATTTTGTTAATTTTATCGGGTAAGTTATAATCATAATGATATTGTATCGTGTTACATAATCTCGGTTAGAAAACGGAGTTCTATATACTTTCTATATTTAAACAATGAATGTCTTATTTTCTAATTTTTATTTCAAAACATTTCTTACAAACAAAATTCTTTCTCTTTTATTTACACAAACAAAATACTTCTTTAACTTTTTTTTGGTAAAGGTTTTTTAGAGTTGTTTTAATTTCAACTCTTATTTATAGAAGTACACATCAATATTAAACCCAGTGACGTTTTTACACATTTTCCTCTACTAGTCAACTGTTCAAGTATTGACACCCATACTAACCTCTACAATTAAATACCTTTATTCGTAATTATATTAATTACATTTTTTATGTCAATGCAATTCTAACTATATTATTTGTACACTATCAACTTTTTCCTGTAAGAGATTAAACTAATTCTTAAGGGATTGATATGTCAGTTCCTAAAACATATATGTAAGTTATGAAACATATAACATGTTGAATTTCTTGTGTAGATCTAATAATATTTAGGTTTATGTATATGAGTGATTTTATTTTAACCATAGCGTCCAGCATACTCAGCCTGCTGGTATAGTTAGGAATTGGGGGCTACTTTTCCACAATTCCACGATTAGTGCATATTTTGTGTGTGGGCGGGGACTAGAATCACTCCAGCCAGCCCAGCTCCTCGAAGCTGGCTGGTAAATGTGTGAATGGTTAACTTTTCCTAGTTTACATTATAATATGTGAATGTGTCAAGAGTTAGTTTAACCTATGTTTTCAAATTCCTTTCAGCTCCCCACAGTTGACAGTAGTACATTTTGCCACTGATTGGGCAGAACAATGCCCTCAAATAACGGCAGTTCTAGATGAACTTTCAGCTCTTCCTGAAATCAAGTCTAGTGGTAGTAAGTTTGGTACCTGCAATGCTGAAGGTCTTTCAGAAATCTCACTTAAATATAAGGTGTGTATTTAAAAAAATACTAAAAAATAAAAATACTAATAAATACATTGAATTGCTTGCTTGTTTGCCACCTTCTACTATAAAAAAAAGAGGTACACAATTACTCAGCCTCCATAACATGAATGTTATATTAAACACAGTAAATAAAACTTGTATTTCAATTTAAAATATTATGACGATAATAAGTTTGACTTCATTGACAACAGTCTCCATCAAAAATATGATAATGTATCCAAGTTCTAGTAGCAATTAAGAAATTATTTAGTAATCAAATGACTGGTGATTGAAATTGCGTGATTAACTTAAATAACCTGTAAGAGCACCCTGAGTTTGGTAGGTCACAACCAGTGGTGGTAATATTTTGACTAATGATGATGATGACTCGTAACATTTTAAACTTTGGTACTTGGTTGTTTTACAGGTTGATTCAGTTCCAACAGTAATATTGTTTAAAAATGGAGCACAAGTGGATAGGGTGGATGGAGCTGATATTTCACAGATTACATCCAAAATAAAAGCTCACAGTCTTGGTAAATCTGCTCCCACTACATCAGCTCCTAAGGTACCGCTAAAAGAAAGACTTGAAGCACTTATAAACAGACATAAGGTTATGATTTTTATGAAGGGTGACAGACAAAAACCTAGATGTGGATTTAGCAGGACTCTCATAGAAATTATGAATGAGACAGGGTATGTATAATATTGCTAATGTGTACCAACCCAATATAAGTTTACATTACACAGTTATGTAAACTATACTTTTAACCTGTCATCCTGATATGATGACTTTTATGTATTACTACTACTATTATGTATATACGTCATATCCAATTCAAGACATAAAACAAAATTATAACTAAATTCTTAGGATGCATCTATATCTGGGGAATGCACCATGAATTCGCAGCTCGCTAGTTGCGTGCGTGAATTTTATGTGTGTTATGCGCCATTCTTGCGTCGCCTACACGCCCTGCTGGTATAATAATATGAGGTGTATTTTCTGTTCTAACTAACACTCAGCGTGCCTTTTTACATGTGAACAGGTCATGGAATTATTACAGTCAGCCCCAAAACATATAAGCAACTTTTATGTTCCTAGCAAACTGCTGAAGAAGGTTAGGTGAACAAAGATACTCTGTATACAGGCACTAAGGGAATGATTCTCTCTAGTATATGATAGTGATATTTAATAAGTGATACTTTTGTCTTTACAGTGTACCATATGACACCTTTGATATACTAAGTGATGAAGAAGTACGTCAAGGTCTTAAAGAATACTCTGACTGGCCAACTTACCCACAATTGTATGTAAAAGGAGAACTAATTGGAGGCTTAGATATAATTAAGGAAATGAAAGCTAATGGTGAATTAGAATCTACATTGAAGGAATAATGTGTGTAACTTGTGTTTAATTCTTATTTATTAATTAGATAAATTGGGTACTGAGTTTTGTACTTGTTTGTTTATTTTCTTAAAACCTCTAGTTAAGTCTTTAATATTTATAAATAAAATGTGCTTCTCGGTACAACAGTTATTTTTTTTTAAATTAAATCGAAATCCAAAAATATCGCCTATAACAGATGTATCTAATATGAAGCGTCTACTGCTCGGAAACATCTCTAACGATTTGAATGCGATTTTATTTTTAAATTGATGTAACTAGATCTTATCCATAAAATATGAAGGTAATTTACATCGCCATCTCTTAATGATCACTAGCAATGAGATCGGTTGACAACGAAAACGATTCAAAATATTACTGTGAAATACCGCTAGATGTCATTGTTCGAAAGCACGATTATATGATGTGAACACAATACTCCTCGACAATATACCAGTGATTGCAAAAAAGAAATCTAGAACCAGTACAATTTCGCTTGTGACCGTTAAATTTTTCAGGTTAACAAAAATATTTTTGAACATACATAAGCAATATTCAATAAAGGGAACAGTGATTCTATACTTATTACAAGTTATGGGTCCCCGAGACTATCAAGTGCACTTGACAAGTCTCATGTGATTGACGGTTTAACTTGATGGGGGACTTGACGCTCATTAATGGTGCCCTCTAGTCTGGTTAGTGCGCACATCACGGTCGCCTTTCAAACTGTGCCCAAGAAAGTTGTCTTTGCTTAAGTTGCGGCCTCAATTGAACAAAAACTTGTCAAGTCCCATCAAGTCGCGTAAAGGCCCTTAAAGCGCCGTCAATTAAAACTGTGAATAACGATCAAGCCGCTGATTGCTTGTCGGTAGCGTCAAGTGTACGCGGTAAAGTAAGCGATCAATATTCGCTTCAATCACGTAGACGTGTCAGGTGCACTTGATCGTATCGGGGACCCCATTAGAAAACGAACCATAGACTAATCTGTCACACTGTCATTCTACTTTGAAGTTTGTTAAGACAGTAGACTTCATCTTCAAATCAAATCAAATGACATCAACTTACCTTACGTGATTACGAATATGATGTGATTGTAAATATTTTGTTGACGTATACAACACTATTGTGCTATTTTATTCAGAAATTCGAAAGAAAATGGCAAAACCGAATTCTTTTCGAGCAGGTACTGGTACAATTTAATTTATTAGAAAAACGCAGTGAACCATAAATATTTTGTTATATTTGTAAAAATTAAACATTTTCTTTTAGAAATGTTAAGTAAAGCAAGAACTGCAGGTGATGGCATGGAATCAGTTGATTTTGTTGTGGAAAATAAACCCAAACCTGAGTATAAGCGTAATATGTCAAGTAATAGTACTGATTCACTTTTACCTGGCCGATTGATACAACTGTATCCCTCTAAAACAGTAACATCAGAAAAGAAATCTTCACATGTGTATTCTAAAAGTCCAAAATTTGTCCCTTATGAACCTTATCCTGGTGCAGTTAAGCCAATTGCTTCTCAAGCAATGTCTAAGAATACAAAGAAATCAAGAAATAATATGGATATTAACACATTAATATCTCAGATGTCACAAATGGATACTAACTTAAATGAATTTAAGCCTAGACCCAAGTTAGCATCTGTTAGTGATAAATCAATAACAGATATTGAAAAAGATGATACAAATAATGAATTAAAGAAAAAACTTGAAGATTCACATAAAGAAAATGAAACTTTAAGAGAGCAGCTAAAGCAACAAGTTCAGGTATGATACTAAAAATCATACACTTTATTGATATCTGCCTACCCCTATGGGTTATGGGCATGACGGCATATTTATTTATTCCAAAGTAAACTTTCAGTGTATTAATGTTGTTTTTAGTAGGCAATGGCCTAGTGGATGAAGTAATATAGCATGTTTGATCTTTCATTTTTAAGTTGATAAGGAAAAGTATAATTTTCAGGTAAATAAGGAACTAAAAACAATGTTGGTTGCTTCTATGGGGGAAGACCTTGAAATTCAAGTACAATCATTAAATGAAGATAAAAAACATTTAGCAAATGCTTTGCTTAACTCGGCACAACATCTTTCAACTCATCAGGTATTTAATATAATAAGCTTTTTGTATATAATACCATGCAAAATTGAATAATAGGGAGGGAAGAACCGCAGAAACCCCTTCATGTTGTTGACAGTCTCCAAAAGCTATTTAAACCTTTTTACAGACACTACCGGGCAAAGAGAACTGTCTGTAATTCTTATGTTAAACTAATAGAATAGGCTTTTAGTACTTATATGTGTGAAAAAAATCCTTTCCTTGTTTCACCTAACTAGTACCAAGTACAAATAAAAGTGTAAAGGGTAAAGTGAAATTATAAAATCTACACATCCCCTTAAACTATTGTTAAACCTTAAACTACTGCTTCAACTTCCTTAAACTTACATGATTATGTATCGTAAAAAGATTATTTTCGCTTATTATTTTAAACAATATTAAATAAACTCGGACTGACAAAGGTTTTTAACATTTTGCAGGAACAAACTGAGTGGCTCGCTGGACAGTGTGAGGTATGGAGGAGTAAATTTCTTGCCAGCAGGTAGACATAGTATTTCAGTTTTGTTTTATTTTATTGATATTAATTAAATCTTAACAAAAGATACTAATGTAATTTTTTGTTTATAGTTTAATGGTAGAAGAGCTAGCAAATTGCAAGAAGTTACTTAATGAGAAGACTGTGAACTTACAACAAGCTTTAAAGAAATTATTGGATGAGAGATGCCGCACAAGAGATATGATGCTTAGCACATACAGAAATTTATATAGTCTTCATGAGAAATGGCTAGAAAATATAACCATATCAGACTATATCAGCAATAGACCAATAGGGAACTTAAACTTTACAGCAACATTGCCACATTCAACAAATATTTTAGACATGGCATCGGTAAACTTGAAATTGTCAGAAAATATCAGCAGTTCTGTTGAGAAGCAAGACATTCACCACTTTAATATGTTACCATCTGCTACTGAAGCGGAAATTTATGCTGAAAATGTAAGTATTAACATAGAATCACTATTTTATTAAGTCATGAGCATAGCTGCATCTTAAAACATTGTAAATTATACATGATACTGGAGTTTTGCTGCCTTATCTGTTTTATATTATGTGCCTAATATGCATAGATTATTGGTACAATTTCCCGCAGAAGTACCCCATTTGCAGGAAATTGTACCTCCGCCTTTGTAAATTTTTTATGGAGTTATAATGGAACATTTATTTACATTGACATTCAACACTGACAACACAACCCTAAAAAAAGAATTGCTTAAAATCTGTAATTGTTTAAGGTAATGGCTATGCCGCTAGAAGTTAAAAAGCAGAATGACGATCCAGTGAATGCCTTGGTGAGCCATGCATACAACAATAGTACCAGTGTTACACCACCAGTCGCTTCCTGTGTACACTGCAATGGGAGAGTCCAGTTATTATAACGAATTTAGGGACTGTTATGTGTTTCTTTCTTTCTTTCAAATAATTGGGGATCTATTTGTCGTATTGTGACAGCTACTAACCAATCCGCATTTTAAAACTAGAGGAGACTTTAAAATAATCCAACATAATAATTAAGTACCTGGATGAGCTTTGCTCTTTATTTTGGTATTATATATATATATATATACACGATATGAATAGCATAATGATGAAATATTTATTTACAGCCGCATTCATTTCTTTTAAAGCACGGTAATTTTTTCTTTTTTTTTTTTAGTATACTATAGATACGAGTTAGATACGTTTATAAAGTGCTTCCAATAATAGTTTTTCTCACAAAATTACTTTGATAAAAGAGAAAAAAATTATAGGACTGGAGACATTGTGTTCTTGGGTTTTTTTTCACTATTTTGGCGATAATGGCTTACACGTAAAGCTCGCATATGACGGAATTTTTTCCATGTTACTTGACACATATCGTTATATTTTAGACATTTCACACACAATCTTTATTAATCATAGTATTATGTATTATTCTGATGCATAAGCTATAAACCGTTATTTTAATGTTTCATTTAAATAACGGTTTTTTTTAATTCATTAAAAAAATAACAAAGAAGATCAGCAGATTCATTCATCTTTTTTCCTCGTTCCGGCAATATACACATAGCACTTAATTTTGTTATAAATGTTGAATACGTCCTTTTTACTATCGGGGGTATTGAGCAACGTGGATTTGATGTATCCTTTATAATATCGGTTCAAGAATCAATGATTGGAATTGTTAATAATTACATGGAAAAAGCGTGCTTAGGTGGCTTACAGATATTGAATGATTTTACAAAGTGACATACAATTTTGTTTCAAGAGTAGGTAAGCATATACCAATCCTACATTAACCAGGTCAGTTACATACGTAGGCTGTTAGATAAGTACTCGTTTAAGGGGAAAAAAATCCCTTTCTTTATTTCTAAGTTGTCAATGTATATAATGCCCTGCATATATCAAAAAACGGTGAAAAAACACACTGAAGTAGTCACTCGGTTCCGTCTTTGTTCTACCGTGAGAAGTCGCGGCACCCATCTCGCCGATTATTTCTTCATACCCCAACTTATCTTCCGATTGAAACGTTTACAGCATCAACGATTTTTCTAAGTTTAATTCGGCGGCCGGCTAAAATGATATTTTCAATTTTCCGCTTGTGATATCAAAACATTTGGAAAATGGGTACTTATAAAACAGCCCCCGTACATAGAGAGGGCAATATGAAGAGTACTCAGTAAAACTCTTTCAAGGTGTAGGATTTGTGCCAAATGGTCTGTCAGAGACAATCGTAATTGTTTTTATTTTATATCCACTGTTCCATGCAGTAAGGTCGTTAGACGGAATAACAATAATCTTAGTTCATATCGTTGTTTAGGTCATGTGCATGAGACCTATAGATATAACATTCGTCTGATTCAACAAGTTTGCTTCAATAATAATAAAAAAGATAATCCCTTACCCATTGAACTTTGTGTTGCAAAGATTGTAAATTATATTGATATTGATGTTGGATGCAACTGAAAACAAAATTTACTTTAAAACCGTTAGGTCCCAAGGCAAATAATACTTTTTATATGTAAACATTCTCCTATTACTAGGTGGAGCAGTAGAGTATTTTGATATACTTTTTTTAGTTCCTTCACATTGATTAATTTTTATCAGTGTCAAGCACTCCTAGTGACGTTTGTGTAAGTGTCATCAATCCATAGTACTTTTTGTAAACTTCAAAATGGTGATCATTAAAAATACCGCCTTTACCGCGCCGGACGTTAATGCATTCATGTTTGATAGTATTGAGTTCCTTTCGGCGTTTGAATAAGTCCATTTTTTGTAAATGGCAGATTATATATTTTTATTAAAGATTACCACCAACCCTACCTAAAATCGTCTACCGCAGTTAAAGATATTTTCAGTTCAATAAGCATGTTGCTGACGCTGTCGCTATCGCATTTTTCGCATGTCGATCTCGCGAACCTATAATATTGACCCCTGTCTACTATCGTTTATCGTAGCTAACACTTGAAATAGTAAAATGTTTGTTATTTTACTACTTAAGACAACCTTTGTGTCATTGCAATAAATGCAATGTAGCGGGCGGCGATTTCGATACGGCGCCGCGTAGGTTTTTTCACAATTTCGAGGGTTTTTCATTTTTTGCGCGGAACCCTAAATATTTTGCTTAAATTAAATTAGCCTATTTGAATTCCGACAATATTAGCGTTTCGGAGATTACCCGCAATAAAAGGACAGACAGACAAAATTTTAACAAAATTGTATTTTCGTTATAAGTATCGTATATATATCATGTGCATTGAGTATGAAACCCACGGCACCCGCTCCTCCCTCGCCGGGAACAGGGAGCCGACCACCTGCGCCGTGAGGAGCGGCTCGAGGGACCTGGTTAGCGGGGGCGCCCATGGTCGGAGCTTTTGGCTCACGACCTTGTACGGGCGGCCCCACGGGTTCTGATTTAGGCTGTCGAGCCTGCCCGAGGGGTCTCCACCAGTACACCCGCGTCCTCGGGAGGACCGGACCTGCGCGCCGCATCGCCGCGTCGCAGACGCGAGTAAGCGCTCCTGTGAGCCACTCGCACCTCGCGTCCGCATCAGTGCCGCTCAATGTGGCGTCGGCGACCCATCTATCCACAATGGCCGCCTCCTTGGCCAGCCCCGGGTCCAGAGTGGACACCTTCCACCGTGGACCCTCTCCCGGCAAGGGACGGTCTGGCGCGGCCAGAGCCTGCGCGGGAGAGGAGACCACGTCGAACCGGATATACCAGTGATCCGACAGGGTCTCCACTCCCTCCTCCTCCCTCCACCTTCTCGTGCGTCGGGCCAGGGCGGGGCTCGCGAATGACAGATCCACGATAGACACGCCCCGACTCCGAACGCACGTCTGGGCCGTCCCCCTGTTTAGGAGGACGAGCCCTGTGGACACCGACCAATCCGCCAAGGTCTCCCCCCTGAGGTCGGTCACCGGAGAACCCCACGCACTCGATTTGGCGTTGAAGTCTCCGGCGACCACCACAGGGGTGGGGTGCAAGTCGGCGACAAGAGCGCCGACTTTGGCGAGCATCCGCTCGAAGTTGGCAAAACTCCTGCTCGGCGCGAAGTACAGGACCCAACCGCGGCCCCTCGTTACTCTGTCGAAGGGTGCGAGGCCCGTGCGCCGCCAGGCGACGATAGCCACCGAGTCGTCGCGATCGCCCGCCCAATCGTCACGGGCGCGAACGTAGTACGGCTCGGCGAGTATGGCTACGTCGATCTTCCACTGCGCCGCGGTCTGAATCAGCAGATCTTGAGCCGCGACACAGTGGTTGACGTTCGCCTACAGGATCGAGACAGCGATGGCCATTATTTATGGTCGGTGTCCATTGCCTCCACCTCGGCGGCTGCCGTAGACGACGAGGCGGGGGGTCCTGGATTGCCCCCGCCTGTCTTTTTCTTGCCGCCTCGATTAGGAGGCCGGTTTATCGCCGGGCACTTCTTGTGTCCCAGACGATGGCCAGCCTCCACGCCCTCCGACACGCAGATTGCGCAGGAGGGCTCCACCTCGTAGTTCGCGGCCTTATGTCCCGGCAGGCCGCACCGGAAACACAGCGCGCTGCGGTCGATGCCACAGTCGCACTGTGCCCCCAGATGGCCCGGGAGCAAGCAGCGGTAGCACCGCTGCGGCCGCGCCTCGAGGAGGGTTGCCTTCGCCGTCGACCAGCCGACCGTGAACCGGCCGGAGGCGACGATCTTTTTGGCAGCCAGCACCGGGCACTTCACCCACACGGTACCTTGGCGGCCAGGTGGGCGATTTATAACGCCCACCTTTACGCTTTCCGGAGGGCAGCCCCCCACCTTCGCCACTTGCGCCGCCACCGCCTGGCTGGTGGCCGCATCTCCCAGACCGGAGATGCGCATCTCTGCGCAGAGCTCCGGCCGGGAGATGCGGGCGACGTCCCCGATGGTCGCCCGCAGCTTGGCCGCCAGTTCGTCGGCCTTGTGGCCCATGTCGGTGCCAGCCACCTCCAAGACTCGGCCGCCGGTTCGAGCCGTGCGGAACCGTAGCCCCTCGATGCCCAGGACCGAGAGGTCAGTAGACTTCTCGGCCCTGTCCATGACGGTCTTATAGGTCGTCGTGGACCCCTTGGGGATTATAACGACGACTGCGGCAGATTTAGGGGCGCGCAGCCGCCGTCGGGGGGCCCTTTTCCTTTTCTTTTTGGAGGTGGCGGGGGCCGGGGCCGCCGTTTTCGGGGCCTTTGCCTTCCGCGCTACTACGCTCCAGCCCTCATCGGATTGTGGGGCGGGAGGCTCCGGCTGTGGCCGGTGGGCGGCCTCGGCCTCACGGGCCGCCAGGCTCTTCTTGCCCTTCCCCTTTTTCGCCGCCGTGGCGTATGTCGCAGCGGGGACAGGGGTCGGATCGGGCACCGGCTCTCCGACCGCAATACTCCAATACCCGCAATCCGGGAGTCGACCATGAATAAGATCTCCTCCCGGGTCATCTGCGGGGGGGCGGCCGCCTGCCGTTTCACCGCCTCTAGCTCCGCCCTCATCGCGGCCAGCTCGGCCTGCAGGTGGGCGACGTCCTGCGACTCCGTGCGGGCTCGGAGCGCTCGCACCGCATCACCTATCGTGGTCATCGCCTCGCGGACGCTGGCCACGTGTTGGCATTTCATCCTTGCCGATTTTTGGGCGACGCTGGCAATCACGTCCAGCGCCGCCTGGATCGTGCTAGCGAGGTCCTCGGCGGAGGGCTCGCCGGGCGTCGCCTCCTTGGGCCCTCGGGCATCGCTGGCAGGGCCCGGGTGCGCAGCACACGTCTCCTCTCCGCGACTTCCGCCGCCAACTCCGCCTCCACTTGCAGCTCCAGCTCTCTTTCGCGCTGGGCGTTGCGGTCCGCCTTAGCCCTGGCGAGGCCGGCGTACTCTCCAGTCGTAATGGGGCGTCCGCGTCCCCTTTTGCGCGGCGCCGATATACTGGCGCCGGCCACTCCCTTTTCTGGCGTCCGCGAGCGCTTCCGCCAGAATCTGCTCGAGGACCCTTCCCCGACAGTCTCCAAGGAGATGCAGCTGCCGCTGTCTGACTCGGATAGCTGCCTCTCTCGTACCAGGGGTGAGTCGCACCGAGAGAGCGAGCTTCGCAACTCCCGGCCAGCCACACCCGCGGCCCGGTTTCCGTCTTCAGCCATATCGATATGCAGATCCCTCCAGGGTTCGTTGCCAGTCGTCGTTGTTGTGGTTTGTTTTTTGTTTTTTTCAATTGGTAAATTCATATGAGAATCCCACGAGTATGGGGGAAAAGGGTGTTCCCGGCCGGCAGAGCCCCCTGTACCGACCTCGGCGTATTGCCGTGGAGGTCCGCCAGTTTCCACGGGTTTTAACGACTTCGCTGTCGGGTTTTTAGTGACTGATCCTTGTCTTGGGCTGGCCAATTAAGGCAAGCCCCCTGTCCCGGTCGCTACGCCGCTAGACGTGACAACGACACGCTACGGCCGATACAGGTTGCCCGACGTTGTCCCGAAGAACATCCCCCTGAGTGCGGGTTAGCGCACCCAAGGGAAAAGCCGCGCCGCGGAATACTCCCGCCAAAACTACGTCCGAAGACCGCTGTCCAACAGGACCGACACGCGGGAGAAGTTTCCCAAGCCGACTGAGTCGGCGACGACGCCGGTCTGCATCAGTTCACCGGTGGGCTAACAGAGCCCGACCGTGCACTGGACAGAAGCGGCAGCTCGCGGGACACTCAAAGAGCACCACGCCGCGGGCCTTGAAGGTCCGCCATCCCACGACCCCTCACATGGGTCAGCTGGCTGGATATTGATTGGTCAGCGACAGATGACTTCCCTTCCCCCGCAGAGGAAACGAACCCATCTGCCGCCGTCCAGGGTGCACCAGGTCAACCGCTTCCATTCCCCCGGGACTTGTCCCAGAGCAATCCAAGCGGCGACCCATCGTGGAGGTTTCCGACCCTCGCACCCCGTGCAATTTTAAAACTGAGATTGCATTCTCCAGGTTGTATGTCGGTTGTGAGATCAACACTATCTTTTGATTTGATTGAATGTAAACATTACTTTTCTTTGTTTTATTACTTTTTGATCACATAACATATTTAATAGGTATTGTACGTTTATATATTTAAAAAGTAAGCACAAGAAACTGCCTAATCTAAACCTAACCTAAATCAGTCCAAATGCTAAATATAAGTTTTATTATGAGAAAGAGACATGTTTCACGCAATAATTAAACTCAATTGCTAATTATTAAATTTGCTAATAACCTTTTTTTGTATCTTGTTTTACTTACAAATATTTCTGAGTGCATAATAACCCAAATCCCATTTTATCGTAAAACAAATAATACAAACATTTATCAATGGGTATATAAAATCTTTATTGTTAAAACACTCTGTAACAATTACTGTAAATATGTATACTTGTAAAATAAAAATAAAATCTGTTTTATCACACTTTAAATTATACGCATTTTTATGGGACACAGGTCGTACCTCCGCCCACGCTGGAAGAGTTTTGGCTCTTATTCTTCACGCGTCTTCCACTTATTTTAATGGAAACGCAGTTATATATTTGATTTAATTGATGTTTCTCTGTTAAAAGTGGTAAATCACGCAGCAGCAGACTTAATGGACACATTCGCACGGAGAAGTACCAGAAGTAGAAATACCATCTGGTTCATCCCATTCCTAGCTCCTTTTCGTCACGCACGTACTCGTTTTTGTTTATTGGATAACGTCATGTGTGTACATACACAAAACGACAATAAAGCTAATAACATAACTCTAATGTCTAATTTTTAATTAGAAAATAAGAACGAAATCAAAAAAATGAAGAAAGACTAGACTACTCGTAGATCGCATCGATACACGACGCTTAGCTTAGCATTAGCTTGTTGCAGATACCTAAGCGTGACCTGGGACATACAGTTTGGGAAGCCCTGATCTAGCTTTGAACTTCTTGTTACTTTGCTTTTTCAAAAAAACTATAAATGGTTATAATATTTTCCCGAACAAGTCAATCTGCTAGTAAAACTACTGCGTATTTAGCACTTTATAGTTTTTGGTTTCATAGTCTTGCATACTTTTGGGCATATCAAACGTAAACATTCATAGAGTTTAGACAGTAGATGATCCAAGAGTTGGTCGACGGTACTGAGGTACAGTTGGTACCGCAGCACTACAAGTGCAAGCGGTTGTAGTAGTGCAACATCTCCGTGCCGGTGTAGTTGTACGCGAGGTAATCCTTGACAGAGATGTACTTGGCGCCGCCGAACCAGTCGACCATCGCGATCTGAGCGATCTTCATCTTCGCAACGAACCAGTTGTGATCTGAAAATAGGAGGTATGTTCACAAACCGCTACAGAAGCTAAACTTGCAATAAATGTTACCTAGCTAATAATGCATGGTATAAAATGTACATAGGCGGAAAGTATTTTTACGTTTCGTCTGTTTTTCTTTTATGGTAGAAGATGGCACACACGCAAGCGAGTCACCTGATGTTAAGTGCTACCCATAGACATCTTACTGCTACCCATAGACATCCGCAAATTAATTGATACTACACAAAAATGTGAACTAAAAAGTAACTTCAATGTATGTAGATTACGTACCAGCGGGGAAGTGAGCCATAGCGGGGTGCCTTTCAAACAACGCGGCTTTAGCGAACGTGTACTCTGGAGTACCTTCTTTGACCTGTAACAAATTTAATTTCTTGAATTTAATCCAAACAAGTTACATGGGCGCCAGTTGTCTAGTAGTATAGACAAAAGGCTTAAAATTTATTTAACTTTGTGCTTTGCCTTTATCCACCATGTCCATCTCTGCTCACAGACACGAGATGTTCTGTGCCGCATGGCATTGTGCCCGTGGCAAACATTCTACACGCTTCGCATTATTTTTCTTTCTACTCGGCACTCTGGTCGGAGCGTGATATTAAATCGTCTATAACCTTCCGTAACGATTAAGTTATCAAATGCAAATAGCATTTTTATATTCCGATTGGTAGCTCCTGAGGTTAACGCTAACAACTTCTTCCGCTTAAATATAAAAAAATAGTCTTTAGGGATAGTCCCATCGTAGCCGCTCAATTTTTATAGCTTTGATAATGTTTGGCTCATTATACTTTTGGTACAGCTCATGGTTGTATCGTATCCTCTATCGATTATTTGCCATCGATTATAATTAATTCGTGAACTTATTTCTAAATCCAGAATGGCGGAATTAAATAAATAGATAAAAAGTGAAACGCTCCCGTAACGACAAAGTTAAAAATCTATAGTTCCACAAGCCACGTTTTTGTTTGTTATTAAACCCTTTGTCGCGAATGTATGTTTTGAGGGCACTCCTCTGGTTGCCACAGCCAGCATCGGTATTCTCGGCGTTGACATATCGAGTGACGTTCAGTTTCGTGGTCACTTGGAAGACAAGGCCAAATTGGCCTCTAAAAAGCTGGGTGTACTCAGTAGAGCGAAGCAGTATTTCCAGCCGGGCCACCGCCTTCAGCTATACAAGGCGCAAGTTCGGCCCCACATGGAATACTGCTCGCATCTCTGGGCGGGAGCACCCCAATACCAGCTTCTTCCATTTGACCGCATACAACGGAGAGCGACTCGAATCGTCAACGACCGAGCTCTTACCGATCAGCTTGATGCTCTGGCCTTGCGGAGGGACGTCAGCTCCCTCTGCATTTTTTACCGCATATACCACGGGGAGTGCTCCGAAGAACTGTTTGGAACGATTCCTGCCGCCGAGTTTCGTCATCGTACGACACGACAGACCGCCAGGTACCATCCACACCATCTGGATGGCTGGCATTCCTGAACAGTGCGGTTCTCTCGACATTTCCTGCCACGCACAGCCGCGTTGTGGAATGGTCTGTCCTCGGCGGTATTTCCAAACCAGTACGACTTGGGGTCCTTCAAGAAGCGAGCCTTTCTTTTTCTAAAAGGCCGGCAACGCATCTGCAGTTCCTCTGGTGTTGCGGGTGTCCATGGGCGTCGTTGATCACCTGGGTGTTCCCGCCGCTCGTTTGCCCCCTTCTCTTATATAAAAAAAAAAAAAACTGTTTTCCGTATTTTAAACTATCGTCTTTTGCTGAATTTCACCGACGCCATGAGATTATCTATTTAAATTGTATTCGTAAGCTAGTATTTCTTTTCGATTGATTGCTCAATGAACAAAAATGTTTTAATAAAAAAAATTTAAAGGTACAACCATATTGCTTCAATGGAGCGTAGATATTTCGTCAAATGGCGTAGTTTCCGTACTGTCCATATTAATACTGTGATCCAACCACCTCGACAAAGTCCATACTTACTTGCCATCTGTATTTATCGCTACATATAAAAATGCTCTTCTTGCTGTCTGAACACAATAAACTCAAAAACGATGTAACGGTTTTTATCGATGGATGGAGTGATTGATGAAAAGATTTAGGTATTTATTAGGTAATTAATAGTATAATTCCAGAACGTTTTGTGTAAATTGGCTGAAATATGAAGATTTTATTTTTCTTTATTAGTACGATACGACTTTGCTAGTACGATACGAAAAGTTAGCGTTGTCTGACCCGCATGGGATAGCGTGAGAATCCGGGGCGGGTCATTAGATATGAGAATAAATATTTAGTATGCAAAGCAGCTGTAATTATTGAAAAATCAACATTTTTTCCCAATAAAACAAAATCAAATGAAGTGTGCGATAATCGGATTAGAAAAATAACTCGAGATTTGTACTTAAGATAAAAAAAAATATCAGAAAAGAAAGAGCTTATTATAGCAACGTATACAGTGTATACTTCTGTGTCCATCTCTTCAAACCAGTCATTATATTATCATTTGCGAGATAGCAAAGTTGATAAGGTGGACGTGTAATAACTCATGTAGCGAGTGCAAATGTAAACACACCTCACGCGATAACGGCGGCTTATCTCCGCGCGGGCAAATGCTGTCAGGGCCTTTTTAATTTAATATTAAAATCAGCGTAAATGCGACCGGATTGACTTGTTACATAATACTGATATAACATGGTTTCCTAGATCTGCATTACGATTATACGACTTTACTTTATACATTCTCAGTCAAGGTAAAATTAGGTCGTTATTTGTTTCAATCATCATCTACTGCAGCGCCTCTTAAAGTAACAATGTATCTAATAAAACTTTCCAACCCTGAGATCGACCTCTTGGCTATCTTAAAAGCGATAGATAAAGTTTTTATGGGTTAAGTTACGGCCTAACGCCAATTCTCCTAGAGAAAAATAAGCTACTAACATAACAAAATATATTACATACGAATACATACAAAATTTCGAAAATCGTCTATGTACGTATAAATACTGTGTTACCAAATATAGCTGTTAGCATTACAAGGGAGCGCCGTGCGTCTCCGTAATACGTGCGTGTGTTATGTATCTCAACGCAGTGTGTCTAGCTGATGTTTGCAAAATCTCCGAAACTGTCCTGTTTTAAACGTTTTTATTTATAATCACATTGAGATAACACTAAATGTTAAGTAAAGCTTACCACAATACAATAGTGAAAACCGCACCCAAATCGATTACAGAAACGTCCGAGATTAGCGCGCTCAAACGCACACGCAAAAATTATAAGAATTGTTCTGAGTTTTATTGAGTTTATGAAGGCCCCCAATAATAGGTTTTCTCAAATATCGAACATGTACAGACAGCGATTAGTTACGTAGATTAAAAATCTTTTCTTCTGATAAGTCTGTTAGTTAAATTGGTGTCTTTTTATCATGTTAAATCCCATGCTGTGTTAAGAATTTATGCTGGCTTCGTAAGGTTCATATTTTTGATGTCACTATGTTACTATAATACCTATCTCTATTGCCACAGTAATATCGAAGGTTTTTGATGGCATGTTGAATTCACAGTTGACCAAACACATTGAACTTCATGACAATCAGTTCGGCTTCCATTCCCGACTATCTACTGAAAGTGCAATTTTGTGTGTTAAGCATGCTGTCAAATACTACACAAGTCGACAAACTGCAGTCCATGCTTGCTTTCTTGATCTTTCGAAAGCCTTTGATCTGGTTTCCTATGATATTTTATGGAGAAAGTTAGAAAAAACTAATTTACCAACAGAACTCATCAACATCTGCAAGTACTGGTATGGAAATCAGGTCAATGGCGTGCGATGGTCAGGAACAATGTCACAATCGTACAGGTTAGAGTGCGGAGTTAGGCAGGGGGGATTGTCCTCGCCAACTCTATTCAACTTGTATATGAACGACCTGATTCGGGCACTCAGTAGCACCCGGGTAGGTTGTCACATAGATGGTGTTAATGTAAACAACATAAGCTATGCTGATGACATGGTTTTGCTGAGTGCTTCGGTATGTGGCATTAAGAAACTGATTACAATTTGTGAAGAATATACCGTGCAGCACGGGCTAAAATACAATCCACTAAAAAGTGAAGTTATGGTATTTGAGGCCAGAGGAAACAGTACAGGTAACATATTTCCAGATATTATGCTAAATGGTACAGCTTTGCGTACATCGGGTAGACTGCTGGTACGCTACCATGCGTAAAAGTTGCGCATCCCTGGTGCGCAGAGTACGTGGCAGTACCAACAGTATCCTTTGCATGATCGCTAGTCGGCTGGACTGCAGTTACATCAATCACTGCTGCGCCATTTCTCATGGAATGGCACAGTAATGAGTGAATTTGTTTTCATTTTGTTTTGTTTTCTTTCTTTTTATTTTCTTAAATTTCTTTATGAAGTAAGTAGTAGTAGTTTTCGATCGTCCATTAAAATAATATTTTAATTAAGTACGCTTGTGTGATGCGCCAGTTATTACAGTTAGCTGCATAGCATAACATCTGTCCAAACGATTTTATCACCTGTTATAATCCTAAACATTTTATATCTTTGTACATTTTTTTTAATGTATATGTATGGACTCATGGTCTGATAATAAACAGATTATTATTATTATTATTATTAAAGAAGATTATTTTAATCCCATGCCCAAATTTGCAATACCTGTGATCAATTGTAACATTCACTGGTTTTTCATGTTTAAATAATAATTTCACAAGCACGACTGTAAAGTATTTCCTTCTTCCTTCAAAGAGATCCTGCATTCATACATTTTTAAACAAGAAAAATAGAAGATATACCTTCTTCATGATCCCTGTCAACATAAGTCGGGTGCAGCGCGGGTCCTCCGGGTCCCACTTCTGGCTCTCGCAGTATCTCGTCTCTTCGAGTGATACGAGGACAGTCGCACGACTGTTTTTCTGATTAATGTAAAATGGGATATTAAATTGATATTAAAGAATAACACTTCAATCCAATTTCAACATTAGACGTAACAGACGGTGTCAATACTTACGACAAAAAACCGTAACAATATAATATGTAAAGAACTATAACAAATATAAACTGTGGCAACAAACAAGCATATCGCGTCAAATAATATCGCTGACACAATTTGTCACAATCGGTTTTTCCCTTCAACACAAGATGTCTACACTCTTCTGCTCTACAAGCAGAAGACTGTAACTATGTTTGACATCGTCCCATCTCATTAGCAGTGTATTTCTGGGATAAGCCCCTCCCCAAAATCAGTATTCCGCGACAAATTTTAAAGTGAACTTTATTATTATTCTAATAATGCTTAGCAAGCCGTACATATAAAATATTTCTCCTTTTTTACTTCGTTAAAAGCTCACTGAGCTCAATTTGCAGCCGCCGCTGCATCTCATATTAATAAATATAACCATAATTCATGGTTCAAAGCCAAAGCAAATGACCACAAGCTGACCTAAACTCATCTAGTTTGAAATACTTTACGTATTCCATGCGATTTATGCTACTGCTTTAATTTACATGAAGAATAATGCATTGGTAGAAAGCAAGATAAAGTATTTATTCTTACCGATAAATCGCGTGCGGTAAAGTCCAAAGGAGACATATAGAAGTACGGCATGCCTGTAGAATTGGCCATAGAACCGTCCACTATGGATTTAACATTTGTAAAAGGAAATCCAGCAATAGCCGGCTGCGTTGATATAGTGGCGATCGATGCCCAATCTGGAACAGATTCGATTGTTACAAGACTGAAAGATTTCAAATTAAAAGCAATTGAGGGATTCCAACTACAAATTGTTCGAAGCCATTCAGCATAATAACACGTCACAAAGTAGAAGTGATGAAGGTGAAATTGCCTTTAGGAGTAATCAAAATGACTTTGATTTGAAACGTTATCACGAATCTAAAGCTTATTCAACTCTTATTTTAGAGATTCATACAATCAATGTTTTGTGTCGTGTTCCATTTTTGAAGTTAACGAACACTGAGTTGTATTGTGCGTATTTTAACAGGTTGACATAAAGTAGGTATTCAAAAATGCCACTGTTATCGTTAATACTCGAACAGTCATTTGTGCAGCGGAATTTTCTGCCTGTTTTAATTTTAAAAAAAATTAAATGCGTATTTTGTCTGCGCTGTGAACTTGTTTTTGGATGGAAAGTAAAGCTTTAATATTGTTTATCCTCCGACATTTATATGCTTGACCTTATATTTAAATCGATTCGCGACACCGATGTTATTAAACATTTTACCTGCTGTTAGCAAAAATTTATAAAAAAAACGTTCACTTTTTATACAGTATACAAAAATATTCGTCACCCGATCATGGTTATCAACGATTGACCTACCCTACGCCATGTCTGTTCTAAACATCTAATAGTTATGTATGTTCCTATCTACCCCAAAAGGGTAAGAACAGAAGTTCTCAAACTTATTGTATTTACTGTAATTCACCATTTAAAAGACATCCACTGTTAAATACGGATCTCTATCAAGAATCGCCGCAAAAACCGGTCCTTGCCCGATCGAGTGGAATAACGCAACCTTCACTACATTATTGGCCATATATAGTCTAGTCGGGCATGTTGAAAGGATGAATGAAAAGAGAATAACGAAACAGATTTATGTTGCAAAAGTGAGGGGTAGTGTTGGTAGGGGACGCCCTAGAAGAACTTATATCGATCAGATTAGTGGCTTATTAAAAAAGGGCGATGTAAGGAGCACCCATAACCGACGAGCTTGTATGCGTAGATGTATGAATGTAGAAGAAGCGAGAGAGGTGTGCCAGGATCTCGCCAAATGGAAATCCATGATCTCTGCCTACCCCTCTGGGTTACGGGCGTGAGCGCATATTTATTTATTTTTATTTATATAGTCTAAACCGCTAAAATAAATATTATAGTTTATTTATTAAATAAAAAACAGTACATTACCACAGTTGTGCATCACATATCGCGCCATCTCCACTAGTTTGTTGTGGTCCGGTGGACCGGCGGTATTCTTGTGATTGGTTCCTCGGGAAGAAATTTCGTTCTCACTGTCGCCTTCCAGCTGTCTCTGGGAGACCCAGGCATCGGACCCGTCGTGTAAGTACAGAAGGCATACTGCTATAGTTAGTAACGTCCACTTCATTATTATATTTTTAAATGATCCTGTAACAAAGATGTAACGACGTGCATAAAGATGTAAAGAGTATTTACGACGTATGTATGTGTTGGTAACCTGGTAATATGCCGTAGGCCGCATTTTATAATATTTATAGGTTACATTCTGCCGAACGTGCGCAGGATGTCTAATTTCTGCTGATTTTGTTCTGCTGGGTGCAGCAGAAAGACCTAGACCTAATAAAGTGCCCAACAGCTAGATGTCTTGTACTTCTATATACCTCGGTAAAATGTTTAAAGAATACTAGGTTTTAATTAAAATTGTTTAGTATGGATACAATTTGGACTATTATAAAATGTGCTAAGAATCAAAACCCAGACTTTAGAAACCAAATATTGAAACTATTATGGTATTTGTACGTACTAGTTGAAAATATCGTCATTTCAACACGTATTCATTGTGTACGATTAAAAAATACCTATAAAGAAGTTTAATTTTCCTTATTGGTTTTCCTGTTGTTGCGTGTATTGATAGTAATGTAGATTTCATTCTGCTGCTAAGTAAGTTATATTTGGTAGTTAATAATGAGAACAACAGAAAATCGTCTACCATTATTCGATAGTCAAATAATTCAACGGAGTTTTAGCGAAGAGCGAGGAGCACGATTAGAGAGGGAAAGAGAGACAGAATTAAAATCTCACCGTGACCTCTGTTCTTTGAGATATTATTGATTGAATGGGTACTTCGTTATTTTACTTTTTATCTCGATTTTGATACGTTTTTCTTAATATATATTGCAAAGAAATAACTAAAAAAGTTCAGTTAAAATTTCCAAAAAACACATAATAAAACACTTGCGAAAATTGTCGGGTGTAAGGAGGGCCATTAAAAATAATACCTATCTATGAGTCTATGCAAACATTTCTAAACCAGGGAACAAATATAAAAGATTGCAAATAACACGATTCGGTTGGGTTCAATGTGTGTGTGTGTGTGTCAATTTAAAATAATTAAAATACAAAACTCGTCATAATGTTTTGAGGACTCCATTATGATGCACGTACTATACAAAAGATATAGCAAAAAAAAATTTAATTACAGTAAACCTCCAACTCAGTAACTCTCCAACAAAAAGTCAACTGTTAAACTATTTTTATGTACGAGAGGTGGTAAATCAAACACTAGTAGCGTATGCACTGATCTACTTCCATGTTAGGTACCTAATTATAAAACTTTTTTCCAAATACCCGACATCAACAAAATCGATTCAGTGCCTTAAATTTGAAAACATAACAGACAGACTCATTTTCCCATTTGTTGTCTTAGGAAATAGATAGTAAACTTTGTAAACTTAATTAATTAACTAGTAACCTAGTTAAGACGAGTCTAGTAACGACTTTGATATAAATCGTATTTATGCCATCACTGCGGTTGACATCCTCCCTCCAAAAAACTACTCTCCAAAGGACGCGTCGGTAAATATTCTATAAAATAGTTATGTCAATTGAAATAATAACATGTTTCACTAAATGGTGAGCACACTTAACATAGAATGTTAAATAATTACAATATACAGGGACATATTTGTATAAACATTAGCCTGCCATTTTACTAAACATACGTGCAGGCATTTCTCACAATGTTTTGTTAAACAGCCGAACGAACGCGTTATGTATCAGTTTTATTACTTGCCTCAAAGATAACCGAACTCAATTTGCTCATCTGCTGACAAGGCTAGTAGCACAGGAGCCTACGTTGCTTATCTTGTAAATCCCTCAAGCGTTATGGCCCAATTGGATTTTGAAAATTAGATGGTTTAAAGAAAAAAAATAACAGTTTGATTTTTAGCGGTGGGGAAAGGCTCTACAGTCTTTATTTACAATTTTTGTTCCTTCGGCTTGTTGAAATCGTCAGGCTTTCTTATTACGTTATCTTTGAACTTTTAAAATAAAGTCGGTTAAAAATGAAACTAACCGCGCTCGCTTCCGGTGACGGTTTTGTATAACAAGTTTGCTTGCATCGCGCTCAAATCGTCCGGATATTGAAATGCTCTTTATTAACGCGTAAACAACCCCCCTTGTCTTAATCTGTATGTGACGCGCTCGGGTATGTCGATTCAAAGATCGATTCTTGTTTACAAATTTAATGGGCTACCCTAAGGGCGCGGGTCTACATGGATGACCTGAAGGTAACCCTGATATGAAAATCTGACGCGCTCGAGGATGTACAGAAATCCTTGCTGGCTTCTGTGGTATAGTGACCGCACACCATGTTACTATTTGATGTCATATTAAATCCAAAGTCAAAGGAACAATGGTTAGAATCGAGTTCTCGAAGCGACACAACGATTATTAACCACTGAACTCTCATAACATTATAATCTGAAGATTTAAAAACTATTGGAAATATTTACAGTAATATTTTGTACTTGAATATTACGCAAAGTAACGTATATGTTTCCACGAGCTTTGCAAAAATTGAGATAATTAGGTAATGTACATAAAAACAAGTGTGATGCTGGCAATAGCAACCTTATTACTAATTTTTAAATTGATTTTGTATCTTAAATATTATATAGTTATCAAAAAGAAAAAAAAAGAATTTATCCAATATTGAACGTTATATTCTTTATCCAAAATCGTCTTGATATAGTAAAAATTGTATAAAGCCAAATATAAATTACATGAATTTTAAATTGTATCAAAGTTCTTTGTCATATGTATTCAAACTTTTGCATTGCTAATTATTATAGCATTGTCGTTTTCAAGGTCATTCTAGATTTAATGTCTACATTAAAAGTGTTTATCATTGTTAATAATAAAGCAGGATTACTTTAAAACGAAACGAGTAGACAAAAAACACTACTTTTTATAAATTTAATAATTTAAGCGAAGCAAATAATCATAAGAATACAAAGCAGCACTTTACCTTATAACTACGTTGTTATATGCAGTATGCGCTTAAGTACAAACACGGATCACTGCCAATAATACTAATTATATTTCACCGAACGACCTAACATTCGGTGCAACACGGTGACCAGTCAGAATTGAACTAAACGCGCTCTTCTAGGCGGAAGTGATAAATTAAACAGTAGTGAATAGCGCATGTAAACGATTGGAATCTGTCACTATCAAAATTGACAAGAACTTTTGACATATTTTTTTAATTCAATTCTATTCAGGGCTACCAACTTAGAGGTTTTCCCCTCAAATTTAGGGAGTAAACAAATGCGATGGGATTTTAAGGGGTATGAATATTTTTGGTGTGATCTTTTTCGTGAGTAAGAAAAGTGAAGGAATAAAATAAATGGCCTGAGGTAGCCTATCTAGCCAATCATATTTATTTTTACACTTGTCTATTTCTACATATAGTTAGTTAAAAATAACTTGATTAGAATGACAGCTTTCAAACTGGCTTGTATGGACGAGAGTAGACTTTACTGATGAATTGAGTGCCGACGCGATATAACCGTTATTTTGAAACTATATAAATATTGAAAAGAAATAAAATTGAATAGGTTCATCGCAGCTTTTTTTTGAGCCTAATACGTAATTTAAATCATTCATTTCTAAATTTGGGCAAAAATCTTGGCCCTATTTATATTTCTTTTTTGAAAATGTTTTTTGGGTTTTTAACCCGAGCGTCATGGGCAAATATTTTCGAGAGGTGGTAGCACTGTCTCAAGTCTAGCATTTATTGTTTTACGAGTTAATGAGGTTTATGCACGATTTTGTTAATAATTGTATACGATGACTTCGTGACCACAGTCATCGTATACAATTATAAAGCCACAGGGCTTAGCGGGTAGGACATTTAGCTATTACCCATAGGTTTTGTGTTCGATGCCAAGCTGAGGAAAAACAATTTTTCGAAAATTACCAATGTGTATAATACGTATGATATGTATACCGTTAGACCAAAATGGTAGGAAAAAATAGCTCCATATAATAAAATGTAATTCGTAGGTGGTAGCGAACAGTAGGAGGAAGCAATAGGTAGGGGGATAGCAATACCGCAGACCTGTCACATCAACGCTATTTTAGCAGTGACTATCAATTTAAATGAATCTTTCAACGTAGTAAAAAAACAAGTTTGTTGATTCAATAGCATTTATTTAAAAAAATACTATATCTAATAAAATATACAGCATATTAACGTTGCTGCGTGCTCTTTGCTATCTGTTCTTTAAGCATTAGGATACTCGCGCGCTGCTCGGGCGGTAGCAGCGCTATCTGCTCGTCGGACAATTGTAGCACTTGCATTATAAGCGCAGCCTGGAAATAATTCATTAATTAGCTCTTACGCCTTTTAGTTTATTGTTATTGACATAAATAATCATTATACGCTTTTCCCCTCTAATGTAACCAATTAAAATACAATCAAATCATCACATAAACAAAAACAAAACCGACTTCAAAAAAACTATGTTCAAAAACAACAAATGCAGTAAAAAGTAATAAATAACTTTACGAAAATAAACATACAAATCAATACATAATCATAGTTCTTTTCGGAGTCGTGTACGCGGCTTTTGAAATCACTTGCCTGTAGTTTTTAATTACTTTGTAGTTAAAACTTTCGATATCTACTAAACTATCTGTCATAACGTTATAGTGTTAACGGGAATTATAATCTTTTTTTTATGTGAGAAGGTGGTAAAGGAGCAAGCGGATCACCTGATGCTATGTGAGCGCTATCCATAGACATGCGCAACAAGCAAATGTGTTGCAGATGCATTGCCTATATTTAATGGACAGAGCAGGGCATAGACAGGAAAAAGAATATTCTTTTCCCCGTTAACCCCCTCCCCGTCCAATCTCTATATAATACTCTAGTTTACAAATGTATATTTGGATAAGGATTAATAATGAATACGAAAAAATAGCGTCGTAAATAGCGTATTATTTTTAATTGATTAGTCTTATGAAAAAAGTGTATATGCTGTTGCTGACTTTTATTTAGCTGAATTTTATTTATTTCCATAAATTAAGCCATATTCTTATTTATGGTCTATGTTTTAGGTCAAGCTAGGGTTTTTGTGATTTTTTCTGCGACAGATATAAATAAAATTAAGAAATACCAAAGACAAAAAGAAATATGACTCACCTTTTCTTGATCTGAAGCACCTGAAGGTATTCCCTGGATTGTCCTAGCTTGGGCCATGCTCGGCATGCCGGGTGGCATTTGTTCTGCAAAAACCAAAATATATCCTTTTGCTACTTGGTCATTAAACATCGTTTTTGTTATACTTGTGAATATTGTAATGTATAATTATAGAAGACAACTTGGAACATTTCATGTTATTGGCTATGTTACCGCTGTTGTTAACTATTTGAATACTGCTTACAATGTAAAGCTTACATGGTTTTTGGAATATAGTGACTCAGTAGATGTCAACAAAATTATTACAGAAATAACACGTGATTTATTCATGTTACTTTTATAACGACCCATTGAAGATTTGAATACATAAATATTAATACTGCAATGTACACTTAAAAAAGGATTATAACACTCACGCGGTGGCATCTTGGACTGAGTTCGTGGATCGTTAGGCCGCACGCGAGGGTCTGCATTGAAGCCCTGGGTGTTAGCGAGGCGAGGGTCTCGAGGAAACATACTGAACATAATTATTAAATATTACTATTTAGAAATACAGAATATACAAATATTTAGTACAGTTGTGTTTCATTAGTTGCTTGAGGTATTCAAATCCCAATCCCCTTCTTCCGAATAAAACAAAACTACAGCTGTTTCTGGTACGTAAAGGATATTATATTTGTATTCACTTAACTTAAAATGTATTTCGGCTTTTATGCTTTCACAAAAAAATGTATTAAAAACAGATGATGTATGTTAAACCATTCAACTCATCAACCAGCATCTCAATGAAATGTTTACACAACATGATCAAATCAATATTGACTTACGTTTCTCGTGTCTCCATGGGAACGGGAAGACTAAAGAGAAATTTTTATTTAAATTTGTAACAATAATAACTTCACTAGCGGACTGTCGCGGTTACAACTGAACCATTGAACTTCATGTTGTTAATTTTATTATTTCATTAAAAACAATAGTACATATAACCTATAACGAAAAAAGTGATTCAAAGTGTCTCTATTACGTAATTCGAGTGTAGTAAATCAAATTTCTTGTATAATACTTGTCTTGGGGCAGCGGCGGCGGGACGGGGTGCGGCACGGGCGGCAGGCTGCGCATGTCCTGGTCCAGCAGCGGGGGAGCAGGCGCCCGCGCACTGCGCAAGTCCACATCCACCATGCCCCCGCGAGCTAACCAATCACGGAGTAAAATATTATAATATAATATAATGTTTTCGGTGTCAACTCACATAGTGACATCTCTGATTTCTCGAATAGAAAGAGAAAGATGATAACACGTGTGTGAATGTCGTCGACGGTGCGAACACGGTGTAACATTGATAGAGCTAGCAACAATAGTTGCACGCATGGGCCAGGTCGACCCAGAATCCGAGAGTACATACACAATCCAGTTCTTTATCCACTTCCTTAAACTTTCATACAAAACAAGTTAGGACTTGTGGTTTTTGCGAAGGAAAGAAAGCTATTCATTATTTACTATGTTAGTACTTCCAAAAGGACCAAGATGGGTCACACCCTACTATTTTAGTTCTGACTAGTGGTCTCTGGTGTCTGCACCAGAATTAAAAAAAAACATCTATTTAATTGTGTGTATCTTGATTATAGAGAAACACGTATGCTGGGCTATGCTTCAATAATAGGGTTATTTTTATTAAATTAGTATTAGTAAAAAGCATTTTTATTAGGGCTGATTAGTTATTCTGTATGTGTGCGTAAATTATATTAATCTTGTGCTATTATATTGTATTTGGGAAGGCCTTCGTCAAGCATGGACTAATACAGGCTCTTCATGGTTCTAGTATACAAAAACTATCAATATGTAGTACTTACGAGCATACTGATTGGCCGCAGGAACAGGATTGTTTATCATTTGTGATTGTACTGAAAAATTTAATAAAAATATAAATTAAACTTTGCTTCTAATGCTAAATATGCATTGTTATGTTTATTTATAGAGTACTAGCGCTTCGGCCGGGAGCACTTATGTTGATCCGATCACTACGAAACTCCCGCTCTCAGAAACACACACTGGACAACATTTCCTGAATATTTTATTGAAATCAGTCTGAGGAGCGGTTTGGAGCCTACAGGGAACATATTTGCTTGTAACTATGGAATTTCTGAGATGTCTAAAGAAGAGTGGTCTTTGTATTTTCCTATTGTTCACAGTGAATGCTTCGAAACCATAGATAACTGGAATATTACCTTGCTGTGGGTTTGGTGGTACATAATTATTAGGCATTGGAGGTTTGTCATTGGGCTGTAAGACTGGTGGCACAGGATTGCTAGGATGGAGCATGCTCTGAAAAACAACTAACAGTTATAATTGGAACATTTAAAATTTAACAACATAATTTTATTAAATCAAAAGTAAATGAAATTATATAATATACATGCCTAACCCATACAACTTAGGATCCTTCAACAGAATGTATTCCCTCTTTAAAGACTGGCACTGCATCTGCAGTTCCTCTGATGTTGCAGATGTTCATCGGGGGCAGTGATTACTACTCTTTAGGCGACCCGTTTCAAATCAATCAACAAGAAAATTGTACCAATGGTTTTCACTCGGGGATGTGACATAAATATAAAAATGAAGTAAAAACAAACCATTCATAAAAATACAAAGTAAGACGTAAAATAATTTTTAAGTATATGATTTTGAAACTTAAGATTTTTTTAAATTACTAGCTGGCCTAGCAACCTTCGTGTCACCATATAATTAATAGATGATTCACTATTTTGGTGATAATGGGCTGTTGCAGGCTTTTTTGTAGAACTATTTCAGATAAGCATTATATATATGCATAACTCTAACGGTTTTTACAGCAGGTTTTTTTTATTAACATCTATTCAGTAGTTTTTACATGAAATAACAAACATACTTACAAACTTTTGCATTTATTATATTATTCCAACTAATATGTCATGCAACTTCGATTTATTAAATTAAATGTCATGCAACTTACAACAGCAGTAACTGGGTCAACAATTCTCATTATCACCTGCGCCTGGAGCAAAGCATACGCCAGTTGGGGATTCTGAAGTAACATGTTTCTAGCTTCAGAGGGATTGTTCTGAAAATAAAAGTATTTACTATTGTAAAAATGTATACTATACCTGTATAGACACACATAAAATTGTTGCATTTATATTCGGAACTATAAAATAAAGTACTTTAAGCTAATGAAACAACAAATAAGATTAAATTAGTTTGAAAATTGTTAATTGTAACATAAATCAATAATTTGCCAGTTGAAGGGATCATGAAAAAGACAGTTATATAAAAATAAGTGACTTACTTGAACACAAAGCTTCATTTGTTTCATGAGTTCAAACATTTGTTCTGGAGGCAAAGTAGCCACTGCTTTGCTGATTGCCTCAGGTGCTTTTTCTGGTTCAACTGTATCACCATATGGATTTTCTACCTGTAAAAATTTAAAAAAAAATTGTAAAACTGTTTTCATTCTTCACATTTTCACCAGTTGTTTTTCGCAAGCTAACCTAATGTGGGCATGTCGTTTTACATAGCTAAACTTTCATGGCTGTTTTACAGCCATGAAAGTTTCACAGCTTAATAAGAAATATAATATTACTCCAAAAATTATACCTGTGGACCCTGCATCAAAGCTTGCATTTCCATTCTTGATTTTTCCGTACAAGCATTATCAACTCTGAGTGATCGGCCACCAATTTCATAACCATTTAAATTTCTCATAGCACTAAGCGCTGTTTCCTGATCCTTATATTCGCAAAACCCATAACCTTTAGGTTTCCCAGTCTCTCTATCAAACACCAGTTTAAAAGACAAGACAGGCCCCACTTCGCTGAATATATCTTTAAGCTTCTCCTC
This sequence comes from Papilio elwesi, assembly GCA_029849275.1. Lineage (NCBI taxonomy): Eukaryota > Metazoa > Arthropoda > Insecta > Lepidoptera > Papilionidae > Papilio > Papilio elwesi. The sequence continues at coordinate 8,690,597 of CM056695.1, forward strand.
CGTGGCTTCGTAAGGAATATTACCCACTAAAACATTATGAAATATAGTAAACTATTCAAAAAAAGTGTTGATATATTTTGTTATTAATATTGTCAAAATTTACCGAAGACCGATCTCATGGATTTATCCATGATACTCTGCTCTTCTTTTTCTTTACTTTTATCCATGTTTATAAGATATGATATATACAATTAATATTTTAAAAAATAAACTAAAACAGTTCTTCTGCTCTGAAATATAACCCGCTACAAGCTGCAATATTGAAATAATTCAACATAAACTGACTGATGATTGGCTGATATGAACTAAGTAACTTAACTTATATATATCTGTCACTTATTGACATCTCGGTCGTCCTCCCTCAGACTAAGCTTCTCTTCACTTATTGTCAAAGAGCAATTTTGGCTAATGAAAAAAAAACAAAACATAATGAAAATTTACCTTCTTGCATTTCAACGTTATTGCTATAGTTTGACGCTAAAAAAATAGTACATTTTTTCTACAAAATATACTTACTTATGATACTTAGGATAAACGATACTCTTTAGGAAGAGTTAAACCTTATTTTTTTTTTCTAAAAAAAATATATGAGGAGCAATGATTGTTATCTATCTGTTATCTGTCCTGTATGTAATTGTAAATTTTAATTTTTCGAAGAAGAATGTACTGCATTTTCATTATTTTTAGAACAGCGTATTTTCTTGTTTAAGTTTTCCTTGTCTGGAGGGGAGTATCAGTGAAACGAACTTGCACTCATTACATATCTTCAAAGTAATTCAGTAAACAAGTTTTATACGTTGACTGACAATTTCCATATTGCAGGATACTATTATTGATTGTGTTTATTGCAATATAATTAAAAGAATGTTACGGGAGTTTTAAATACGGTAATAGTACAATTAAGGCAACAGAGTGAGTTCTACGTCATTGATAATATTATCGGAATGAATCTCGATAATTCGTCCAGAGAAAATTCTGAAGCCTTGGATTCCATTGGCACCGTAAGTCCGAGAGAAAAATATCACAGCATGAGGGAAAAAAAATTATCGACTGCTTCACTTACAAGCTCTGAAGGAGCGCGTCCAAAAGTGGTAACCGTGAAACATCCTGAATCAAACAAGCCTAAACCTACGGCCAAGAAGAACAAACCCATACAGGCTGATTTAGATGTCATTAAAGAGTTTTTGCGGTGCCGTGAAGAAGGCGTGAAGCGACTCGATCTAAGTAAATCTAGCATCACGTCTTTACCCCCCAATGTTAGAGATCTAACACATTTGGTTGAATTTTATTTATATGGAAACAAATTAGTTGCCCTTCCTGCAGAATTTGGTTGTCTGACAAATTTACAGACTCTAGCATTGAATGAAAATTCCTTAACAAGCTTACCTGATTCTCTTGCAAATTTGAAATGCCTAAAAGTGTTAGATTTGCGACATAATAAATTAAGTGATATTCCTGATGTTGTATACAAGTTGACATCATTGACAACACTATTTCTTAGATTTAATAGAATTCGAGTAGTTTGTGATGGTATTGCTAATCTCACCAACCTAACTATGCTCAGTTTAAGAGAAAACAAAATCAAGGAATTGTCATCTGGGATTGGTAAACTAATAAATCTGGTAACATTTGATGTTTCCCACAATCATTTGGAACATTTACCTCAAGAAATTGGCTTTTGTGTTAATTTGTCCACTCTTGATTTGCAACATAATGATTTATTGGATATCCCTGAGACAATAGGTAATCTGCAATCTCTCACTCGTCTTGGTCTGCGTTACAACCGATTGACTGCCATCCCTGCAAGCTTAAGCAATTGCAAACATATGGATGAATTCAATGTAGAAGGCAATTCTATTTCACAACTTCCCGAAGGCCTGCTTGCCAGCCTCAATGAATTGACAAGCATAACTCTCTCTAGAAATTCCTTCATGAGCTATCCCTCTGGAGGACCTGCTCAATTCACTAATGCATTTAACATTAATCTAGAGCATAACCAAATTGACAAAATACCTTATGGTATATTCTCTAGAGCTAAAAATTTGACTAAACTAAACATGAAAGAGAACTTATTGACATCTCTGCCACTTGACATTGGAACATGGCTTAACATGGTGGAGCTTAATTTAGGCACTAACCAACTAGTTAAATTACCTGATGATATTCAATGCCTTCAAAACCTGGAAGTATTAATACTATCTAACAATTTGTTGAAACGAGTCCCACCCAGTATTGGAAGCCTAAGAAAACTTAGGGTTTTAGACTTAGAAGAAAACAAACTGGAAGTTCTGCCAAATGAAATAGGATTTTTGCATGACTTGCAAAAATTAATTGTCCAATCCAATCAGTTGACATCATTGCCGCGATCCATTGGTCATTTGATTAATCTAACATTTCTTAGTATTGGTGAAAATAATCTGCAGTACTTACCAGAAGAAATTGGCACCCTGGAGAACTTGGAGTCATTATATTTGAATGATAATCCTAATTTATGTAACTTACCCTTTGAATTAGCCCTTTGCGTGAGCTTGCAAATAATGAGTATTGAAAATTGTCCATTGACTGCTATCCCACCTGAGGTAGTGTCTTCTGGTCCATCATTAGTCATTCAATATTTGAAGTCCCAAGGGCCATATAGGGCTATGTGATATCAGAAAGACATGAGCCTACTGCATGAGGGCATTTAAGCTTGATAAAAAAGCAAACTTCTTCAAAATGTCTACAGCTTTTCTTGGAAATTTGTCAACAATTATTAAAAATCATATACACATTGTATGTATTCTCTGAATGTTTCTTAAGGTTTTCATATAACTTAACCTTAGAGAGATGTTGAAGGATTGCTTAAATATTTTTAAACGCTCATGTCAGTAAAATAATACATATACCAGTATTCTGTTTATAGTCGGTAATATTTATATCTTTCTACGCTATTATCAATGTCTTATTGGTTAGATTAAGATCTCTCATATTTATAATAATGTGTAAGAAAAATATAAAAAATAACAAAAAGAAGCATCAATGTTAGTATGATTTATGTTAATGACATACTTCTGATGTACATATTATGTAATGTGTAATTAATTATCTTAGCTTATTTGGTCTGTATACAAAAAAAATCTCTTGAAAAGATTTTATCTTTTAATGTAATTCTCTAAGTATGTAAGACATGGTGGCCAAATGATGTAACTTGCTTAACTGACGACTACTCTGCAACTTGCTTACAATGCAATCAATATGTAATTAAATGTAGAAATGTTTGGATAGGTTGAAGCAATTATTAAAATTATTTTAAGACTATTCTGTTGTCATTTAAACATTTTTTTTATATTTGGAAGATATGTGCAAGATAACATTCTTCGAGTCAAAATATTATCCATCGAGATATTGACATACAATTATATATTTAAATTTAGTTTCAATGGTTTATGGTTATACTACAATGAATATTTTGTTAAGTAATTTACTTTTTGTTTAGCTTTTTTAATATCAACTGATCGTAGATCAACTGTAGTATTAAAAGTAAGTTTATATTTTTCTAGTTTGATGCATTTATTAATTGTATAATAATATGAAAAAAGTTTTGAAGTGTTATTAAGTATATTGTTTTTTCTGACATTTATCATAGAACTGTGAACACTAATTTCCTCAAATTTCACTTTCAATCTGAACTCAAAGGCTCAAAAGAACTAATATTAATTGTAATAAATATAAAGTAGAAAAAATCTTTTAAGGAAGTCTATTTCAAGATCAACTTTCTTGCATACTGATAAATTTATCAAGATTTTGTTAGTTTACCTTATGTGTGTTTAAATAGGTTGTATAACTATAATACAATGAAATCTTACATCTATGGACATCTAATGTTTGTTAAACTGGGTTTTAAATGTTAAAAATTTTAAGTTTTTAAGTGGTAGGTTTTTCTACTTTGGTAGAATACAATCATGTTCTTATGTATTTAAATTTTGTTGTTGTAAATATTAGTTGCTTGGGCATTGACGTATTTCTTGTGCGCATATATGTGAGCAACTTTGCACATAATGCCAATTGTCCTGTTAACTTTAGGAGCTGTAACTGTTTGGTATGTGGAAAACGTTTATTAGTGCGGCCGGTGCATGAGTCAACTGAATGTGTCAGTGAATTTATCATACTCATACCTACGTCTTGCTATACGCGAACCAAGTGTATTTCTCATTGTCATTTTTGGCATGAAAATACATGTTTAAATATAGTTTGGAAATATTTGTTTTTACTTGTAATCAGATTTGATCCAGTGTTTCTCAATCTAAAATCTTATCTGATGTAGGTACCTACTCCGATTTCATTTCATCGTATATTAATACTATCAGTGGTATCTGTATAACTGAATATTGACATGACCTAATTAAAATTAATACAACCATACTCAACATTTTGTGTATATCTAATTCTATTGAATAATAATGATTTACTAAAACGGTTATTTCATCATTTTGAATTTTGGGAAATACTGGATTCACTTTTCAGCCCCTTATTTTATTATTTCGTTATGTTTTACTAAAATTAGTTTAGTATAAAGAATGAATAATTTAATCATATACGAAATAAGGACGGAAATTATAAGAATTAAACATCGTTACTTAAAAGTATCAATGGCAAATGTTATTTATGCTTGTCTATATAAGTAATGAAATCATTTGAGATGAACTATATAGATTTTCCTATCTGTGTTATTGTTTTAATGGCATGTAATACGTTATAAGGAATAAATTAATTAATCAGATGTGGTTATAACTTTTTTTTAATTGGCGAATACTGGCCAAATATTCTTCGACTAATTTAAAAAATAGAATGGATTTTTTTTTAAAAGGAGGTTATGAATTCGACGCGTGTTTTTTATGTATGTATAGCAATATTACAAAATTTCAATGTTTACTTCACTTTACCTCACGATTTCCACAAAAATACATTTCCGGTGAAAGTGTAATGGCCGCGATGTTTAGTAAATTACGATTTTTTTACAATCGTATCTTTCAATATTACCTTTACCTGTAGTACGTTATATACGATAGGTAAAGCTTATAATCGATTCATACATGTGACTCGTTCTCAAGGTCTAAAAAAGAAACTAGTTCGCATAACGGGCGTTCATCGAACCTTTTGGGCTATCAAAGGAAATAAAATAAGACAACTCTTTACATTTAATAATTTATGAAGTGCAAGTGGAATTATTACACAAGTTTTATTGTTAAATTGCGCATTTTTATATAAATAATTGAATAGTTATATATACACGTTACATTGTAAATCAAAGCAGTCTATAAAATATTTACGAAAGATCGATGCGATGTATTCGGATCACACTAAATGCTTCGTTACCCTTAAGCTATGTTCTTCACATACAAAAATATTTTGACCTAATAAATCACTATAAAACACACGATTTCATCACATGCCTATCTAAAGACAATACAAAAAGTAAACAATACAATATAAATGAAATCATTTGTATAATACACGAATATTTTTAATATAAATCAAGAAAATATAAAAGTAATTCATAGCAGACTTGTTTGAGCTGTCACCGTTAACTAAATCAAACACAAGACTCGTATGAATTCATAATAAAAGTTCAATCGACGCAAAAAATATCGTAATAAAATTGTTGGCAATATATAAATTCCACAATTCCTCAGAATATTGCAGTAGACTTATTGTCTAAGTTTATGAAAATAAAAGCATATAATCACGCTGTAATTTCATTTAAACAAGCACTCACGGACTAGGACTAAGGGTGTGTCCAAAGTATTGTCAGCCACCGGCTGTGAGCGCAAGCATGACGCAGTTTTTTTTCTATTATTTTTATATAGTTACATACTAAAGCTTTCACTGAACTAACGTTACGCCATTACGCAATTCGTAGTCGCTTACCAAAAATGCAGTCTGATTTCACTTCTACACCAAGCCTCACAGTCGGCAACTGATAATACATTCAGTAATTTAACGTTTTTGTGAACATGGCCTTATTCGGACTAATGTAATAAGAGAAAATAAGCCTAAATAAGTATTGTATCGGTATGATGCGGGTTTCACTTAAATGATGTGATTTTCATTTAAGATATTGAATGATTTGGTTGAAATTGAAAAAATGTGAAGGTTTCCAGAGAGCAATAGAACTTTTAGAAATAGATAGAAAATAAAAGAAATCGTAACTAAATCTATGGTGCGTGAAAAAGAGAATATATTTTAAAAAAAATAAGTATTTACTTAAATAATATGCTTTAGTAAAAATGTAATTATCGAGTCTGACAAAATCAATTAATACTTAAATTCAATTTAAGTAATTGTATTGAACTTTCGTCATTTATCAATGTGCTGAATATTAGTATAAACTTGTCGCGATACAAGGTTTCCCTCTATCTTTTTCTCTGAAAAAACTGAGATGCCAATATGTTTTGTGTGAATGTTTTCGGCAATGTAAACTCACGGTGAAGTTAATAAATTGAGGCGTGGAGAGAATGACAGTTTCGCATGAGCACAATATTCCCGTAGCTAACTTCACCGACATTCAGTGTCGGTTATAACAAATATCAGTAAAAAGATATATAATAATAACATTATATATTTTTGTCAGCAAATATAATTTATAGAGAAATTAACAATTGTTTTATGATAATGTACCTACCTGTATAAAATCCATTTCCCGCAACTAATATGTGAGTATGTCAATACACAATAACTCTAGCGTCTACGTCTACAGTCAGTCCTTATTAACAAGTTGCATAAGAATAATACATATCAAAACTTCGAGTTTGAGGTTTCGCTTGCATATTATAAAAATAATATCATTAATCAGTTCTATTGAACAGTAACAATTTGTTTCCAACCGCGAATCATTTTACAACGCAAACTAAAACGTGAAAACTTATATCTATTCATAAATCTTTGGCATTTTCCATATCGCTTACATTATATTGAAGCATAAATAAAATTATGTGATGTCATATAGATGATGTGATATTAACATAGATTTATTATATTTTATTAGAACAGTTATATTTCAATTTAACTATAACACTCAAATAGTAAGTCAATCATGTGTGCATGTGTAGCTGGCCGATAAGAAAAATAAAGGTGTAAACATCTTTTATAAAAAGAAAAATGTCAAGGTTTTGACATATGTCAGGTTTTTCAAAGGTGAAAATATCTTTGAAAATATTCTCGCTACCCTCTCTCATTATATGCAAATGTATATTTTTGTTCTTCCTTACTATTCTACTAGTATATAACAAATCTATGGTTTAATAAAACAATTAAAAATAAATCTGTGATGAAATTTATGGCACACATTTGTCATAGAAATATAAGCATTTGTGATGAAATAAATAAATAAATGTGTACGATTTTTCGCGCAAAAATCGTGGAATCGTAACAAAAAAATGTTTAGCTGTGTGTTGGTATAGAAACATATTATTACTGTCGTTTTGAGGAGATTCCCGCGAGCGTGTCATTATTAGATATTTTGGTCGCTGATACTGTATTTACATAATGAGACACTTCCTTTGATGTCTCTTCTGAGGTTCCGGTCTTAAAACTGCACGCACCGCTTCGTCAAACACCTGAAATAATAGTCAGTATGTGTCAGAACTTTTTGTAGCATTGAGAATAATAGGAAGTAATTTCTTTTAAAATATTTATAAGAATTAATCAACAATCAAATATTACTATGTAATGGGTACAATAAAGTCCAGTGGCGGGTCCAGGACTGTCGTTTGTGGAGGCTCAAGCCGCTGCGAGCGGGTATCGTTTTAACACAGTAAAAATTAAAGAAGCACATTACTTTGTCAACGTGGGCGCTAATGCAGGGGGAGTTGGTTGAGGATAAATGAATGAGGACCTGTAATGATCTGATCCGCAGCCGAAGAAGAGTGTACTACGCTCTCTTTCAGCCACCATAAGTGGAGATTGGGCGATGCATTGGGTCCACGCTGTTTTAGAGTATAGCGCATGGCGCTTCTGTGCAAATAGTCTTAGCAGGAATAGGGAGCTTCGGCTGAGACGAGACTAGCATACGGTCAATGCCGTCAGGAGCACAGAAATGTGCGAATGCGATCCCGTGCTCTTGACTACTGGCGGCAAGAGGGAAACCGTGGGGGTTTCAGTCGGTGCGAGTCCGACATAAGCACTCTTCTACCCTGAAGAGTAGGCATTGGGCATTTCGCCACGATAAAAAGGGGGGGGGGTTGCTTGGTGGGTGTGACCAGAATAATGTTGAACATTACATTAACTATGACCTAGACAAAGTATTTTTGACTGTCAAAAGCATAAAATTGAATATATTCAACAGACACTTTGGCTAAAGTCTGTGGGTGGCATGAATGGGTCAATGAGATAAGGTATTATGATTACAAAATACTAGCAAAAACAGATTAGCATGCTCATCACAATTATTAAATTAAATTTAACCCAGACATCACAGTAAAAAGTCAAATGCATACATAATTGTTTCATAATAATGCTTCAAAATAATGCTTCTTCTAATCATATCATTTACCTAATATTGTGTGGATGCATAGTCAAAAGGATTCTAGAGGAAAAAATGACAAGACCAATTTATAACGGCTAAACTCATATATTGTACTCCTATAAAATGCCCACAGTCTTCCTGCTATATTTTGATGGTGAAGTATGCAACAAGCAGGTACCAGCCAGTCCGACTTGTCCACGTCCCCGTCGTCCTCCCTGGGACCTTCTGCGCCCGTGCCTTGAGCGCGTGCACCATCAATATAAGAGCGTAGATGCTAAGGACAGAGGGCACAAGGCGAGTAACCAGCGCCTCAAAACTGGTTCAACCTCGGCAGGGAAGACACCTAAACCTATAAGCTAGGAGGTGGCAGCCCCACCGAGTCAATGGCGGTATAACCATTCCCCCAATCGGATCTTCGGACTCGGTTGGAAGAGGTCTCAGCGGCCTTGGACCTAAATCCCTCCTAAAATGATTGGCGCAGAAAGCAAGGGGAAACTACTGCGACTATATTCCCATGACAGTTATCATAACCAGGCCAACACACAGAGAACGTTCGCCATGCGACCCGACTAGCAACCGGCGCCGACCTGCGTCCGGGGCAGGCGGTGTGAAATTGGCTACCGGCCATGGGTTAGCAGGAAACCAGGCCCCCCATGGAAACTGTGCTACTGGAATAACCTTAAGGCTGCGCCGTACCCAGAAGATAGGGACTTGGAATGCGCGAGGCCTTCTTATGCCTGGTAAGCTCGAAATCCTAGAGACAGAGCTAGCCAGGTGTGGTTTAGACATATGTGGGCTTTGTGAGACTCATTGGAAGAACAGCGGACATCTCCTTACCAAAGCCCACATCATATATACGTCGGGAAACCCAGACAACAGCAGAAACGGAGTGGCCTTAGCGCCTTCAATTAGCCTGAAGAACTGTGTGATGGGTTATGAACCAGTTAATGACAGGATCCTAAGTGTCAGACTGAAGGCGTCACCAGTAAATCTGAACATCATACAGGTCTACGCACCTACAAGCTCGGCAAGTGATGAGGTTATAGAGGACTTTTATAACACCTTAGAAGCCACTATAGCTAAAATTCCCAACAGAGAATCACTGTTAGTACTGGGTGATTTTAATGCTAAGATAGGGAAGGACGCACACCAGCTCAGTACCTCTGCAGGTAGATTCGGCCTAGGCGTGAGAAATGAAAGAGGAGAGCGACTTATACAGTTTGCATCAGATAACGACTTAGTGATTTCAAATAGTCAGTTTCAACACCATCCCCGGAGACTTTGGACCTGGATTACACCAGACGGTAGACATCGGAACCAGATTGACTACATACTAATCAAGTCACGATGGAAGACTTCCATCCAGAATGCTCACACTCTACCTGGAGCAGATCCACAGGAGCTTGATAGTGAACTCCGCTAGGACATCAAACCCACCTATCACAACACGCGCTCGGCAGCGCTGGATGAGTGACAAAACTCTGAAGCTCGTCGAAGAGAGACGCAAGTTGAAAGCATCAGGAGCAAGTGTCCAAGACCAGAACAGACTGTCAGCCCAGATCCAAGCAGGGTGTAGGCGGGATCACAATGCCTACCTTAGCAAAATATGCGAAGAGATTGATATCCACTCACATAAGAACGAGTCCAGAGACCTGTACAAGAAAATCCGCTCTGTGACCAAAACCCTATCTTCCAATTCCTGGGCCATAGAAGATAGTGACGGCAGAGTGCAGTGTGAGCTAGAAAGCATATCAAATGTTTGGAAGGACTATTGTCAGTTTCTGTTCCAAGACAACAAGTCAGAGGAGTTTGCCAAAACTGAGCCCACGAATGAATCCGAGTTAGAGCCAGATATTCTTGAATCAGAAGTCAGAGCGGCCATAAATAATCTGAAGAATGGAAAGGCTACAGGAAAAGATGAAATCCCGATAGAAACCATAAAGGCTCTGGGTGAGATTGGTGTATCCACTTTCCTCAAACTCTGCAACAAGATATGGAATACGGGTATCTGGCCCAAAGAATGGACGCACACGGTATTTGTTCCACTACATAAAAAAGGCTCAGCAAAGAAATGCAACAACTACCGTCTAATTGCACTCGTATCCCATGCCAGTAAGATCATGCTACACATCCTTAATGAACGGCTGAAGAGCTTCCTATCTAAGGAAATAGCACCAGAACAGGCAGGATTTGTAAAAGGTTAAGGAACTCGAGAACAGATCTTAATTGTTCGCCAGATCATTGAAATGTCTCGGGAGTTCAACAAGCCAACCTACATCTGCTTTGTTGACTTTTCGAAAGCATTTGATTCGGTGAAATGGCCTAAACTGTGGGACACCTTGTTACAAATGGGAACACCAAAACATCTAGTGCATTTGCTTAGACGTCTCTATGAAGACGGAACTGCGTCAGTGAAAACAGATGAAGTCTTCTCGGGCAGCTTTCACCCCAGCGCTGGAGTCAGACAAGGATGCATAATTTCCCCGCTCCTGTTCAATATGTACACGGAGATAATTATGCGTATAGCTCTTGAAGACTGGTCGGATGGTGTAACTATAGGTGGATACAAAATTGCCAATCTACGATATGCAGATGACACTATCCTTTTTGCCACTAGTAGTAGCCACATGAAAGAACTTCTCCTGAAAATGGAACGTGTCAGCTTAGAATTTGGCTTAAAGATAAATCACAGTAAAACCAAGATGATGATTGTCGACAGAGCTAACAACAACTTGAAAAACATAACCAAAGTAGAAAACTGCGACGTCGTACAATCCTACATCTACCTTGGGGCTCTCATCTCAAACCAAGGAAGCTGCATAGATGAAGTTAAAAGACGCATGGCTATGAGCAGAAGTGCAATGGACAAGCTCAAGAAAATATGGAAGAACAGAAACATAACAAAAGCCACAAAGGTTAGGCTCGTAAAATCGTTGGTGTTTCCCATATTCCTGTACGCCGCCGAAACATGGACCCTACGGCAAACCGAAATTCACAAAATAGACGCTCTGGAGATGTGGTGTTGGAGGAAAATGCTCGGGGTCTCATGGACCGAATTCCGAACAAATGCCTCCATCCTTGATGAGCTTGGCATCAAAGAGCGCCTATCCAGTCAAGTGCGATGTCGGATTCTTAAATTCTTTGGGCATGTCAGTCGACGTGGAAACGACTCCATAGAACGTCTTGTCGTACAAGGGAAAGTAGAAGGTACAAGACCACGGGGGAGATCCTCGATGAGATGGACGGATCAAGTGAAGGCTGCGGTGGGTGCTCCGGTACACGAATGTGCCCGATTAACGGGCAAGAGACAGAGGTGGCGGAACGTCGTACGGCGGGCACTGTCTGCTGCCCAATGTACTGGAGCGTGATAACCACGACCACTCTGTCAAGAGTGAAGCGACCAAGAAGAAGAAACTCATATGCAGTCTGGTGTATATACCAACTAGTTCTGAGCCCATTAGGGGCCCTTCCCTATGGAAAACTGATCCCACTGATCTAAGCATGTAACCATAGTTGTTTGATTGCAGAAGAACAAAGAGATGTACACCAAGACCTTGACAAATGGGAATACCTAATTATTTATTTACAATATTTTAAATTGTGACCAACCTGCTTTAATCCTCGCTGTGTCAATGCTGAGCATTCCATATACTTGACAGCTCTGATTTTGTTAGCCAACTTCTGTCCCTGTTCCCGTTTTAATGGAGACATTCCCTGTTCGGAGAGCAAACTCAGTGTCTCTCTGTCATCCCTTAAGTCAATTTTTGTCCCTGGTGATAAAAGAGAAATAAAAAAATTGTACAAAATAATTATTTTTATACTATTTTTATTTATGACAAATATAAGAAAGTGATTATTCCTATATTTATTTATTTCAAGAGTACAGCTAAAACTTCATTATCCTTTACAGAAATTATTTAAATAAAATTCAATGGCAATACCAACGGTAGAGAGACATTGAATAATCAATACACAATCAGGAAATATGTCTTACGACTGTGGTATTGCAACCTTATCTATAAAAAGTTAATTCACTACACTTTAAATTACAACTAAAATCTCTAGTACATTTGTTGAACATAATTTGAGTTGATTTTCCTTTCTCAAATTATCACAATAAGAGATATTTGCAGTATGTATGTTATGTACAGTGTAAAGTCTGTATTACAAAATGATAGGATCTAGACAGGAAGGTAATTATAATAGTAATTACTCTAATTGATTATCATGATTAAGTTTTTGTTTTCTTTATGTCTTTGTATTAATAAAATATCTATTTACATAACTTGATTCTTATGTTCTAAGAAGTTTAACATTATAATGAACGACATTATGAAAATTTTGCAATGAATTTAATGATTACTGTCTATATTTCAATTGATCAAGCTAAATTTATTTAAACATTTCTCAAGATATCAACTGCCCCAACAACTTTCACTTTTAACTTTTAACTTGCAGTTACTTTTCACTAGCCTATATTATTTCAACGTAGTATATGATGAAATAACAATAAATTTATTATTTAAAACATATTGAAACCAGTGGCATATACTCTTTTTACAAGTGGTGTATGATGGACTATGGGACACTACTACATTATTTTTATTGTTCATTTGTTGATATTAAGTCACCTAATCTGCTATCTGCAGAACTTCAATCAGCTTTCAATCTTTAGCTTTGCAAAGGGTGAATAGTTTTATGTATTTTAATAATATTATGTATGCAATTAATGCAACACTCTGTTACAAAAATAATAACTTAATATAAGAAATTTGATGTAGATAAGAAATGATGATTTCACAGCTATAAATTATAAGTTAAATATATATAAACTTTTAAAACAATAGGAACTAAATCATTGAAGGTTTGAATTTTACTTACCAACCAAAATAATTGGTGCATCAGGACAGTGATGTTTGATTTCAGGATACCATTTGGATGTGACATTTTCATATGATGAGGGACTGAAAATAGCTGGCATTTAATATTATTATAATTAATTCACACTAATATATTTTTAAATTACTAATAAAGTTACCTTGTTACACTGAAACATATAAGGAAGACATCAGTTTGTGGGTAGCTCAATGGCCTCAGTCTGTCGTAGTCTTCTTGTCCTGCTGTATCCCAAAGACCTAATGACACAGCTACACCGTCCACCACCATAGGAGCTGAATAGTTATCAAATCTGAAAACGCAATAAATTGATAAGCCAATTAAGTTAAAAAATACCCATTACAATTACAAAGGTACTGATACTTATTAGGTTCAGTCTGTAGTTATTGTAATTAGTATCCAATATGAATAAATTTTTGCTTACACTGTAGGCACATATTCGCCTGGAAAACTGTCCGTTGTGTATGAAATTAACATGCAGGTTTTACCAACAGTCCCATCCCCAACGACCACACATTTAATAGGCCTTCCCGAAGACATCTAAAATAAAAATAAAATATTGATAAATAAAGGCCAACCTATGAGTCACGGAAAATCCAAAATGAAATAGAAACATTATTTATATTACCTTAAAATGAAGTTTAATAAATTATTTCCACTAAGTTTGAGTTATTGTACGTGTTGATAGATTTGTACGTGTTTTACTTTAGATGAATACGACTTATGAATCAAATTCCGATCACAATATAGAAAAAACGCATTGAATGATGGATGGTGTATATTAATATCCATAGATAGGACATAGGACATATTTTTTTTTAGTAATCGCTGCGCTATAGAACATGTAATTTTTCATTCGATTTCGATAATAAATTAAAATCTATGGTAATTCCCTTTATATTGTTTATTTAATTCCATTAAATTGTGTTCATTCGAAAATTTTAATTAATATGATACTTCACGTGTCAAAATTTGATTCATAGCAATTTCTTGTCTTGACCAGTCTTTTTCAGGATTAAAAGTCCAAGAACCCAGAGCCTTTAAAATTAATTAAAAAACAGTCTTTTGACGTTTCCTTGCTTGACAACTTGACATCTACTCTATACAACACAAGATCAAGCTGATCCTCACTGACTGATCCTCCATCACCTTATTCATTATTTTTCAGACCTTGTTTGTTTTTTGTGTTTTTGTTTTATTATACACAATTTATACAATTTAGTATCACTTTTTTGTGTTGTAATAAATTTCTGTTTAATAATTGTTCACACAATCTGATCCTATTGAAGTATTTCCTGTGCTGATAATTAAACGGTAAGGAGCAGCAAACGACTAATCAGAATTGATAACGCGTCGCAAGCGAAGTTATGAGTCAGCAAAGTTAAAAGAACGTTTATGTTTATTTTTAGATGGGGGACTCTTGTGTGGAGACTACAGAAGCTCCAGCATGGCTGTCGAAACTGGAGAGTCAGCGCGAAAAGTTGAGCAAAGCCCGGCTCGGTCACGATAGCGGTGCAGGCGCCCCTTGCAATTCTTGTGGTTAGTTAATAAAAATATACTATATATTTATTATAACTTCTATCTTATCTTATCTATCTTATAAGTGTTTGCTTTGCATGGAATTCTAATATTTTTTGCTCCCTAAGTTTGAAGGTTGAGCCTAATATGCAGGGCTTATTATTACTAAGTTGACTTTGAATGATGGGATTAAAAATAGCATTATAAGTGAAAAGTGTGGTTTATAAATGGATACAGATGATTAAAAGAGAATTGAGAAAAGTATGCTTTGGTGGTTTGGGTATATTGAAAGGATGAATAAAGAGAGAGTAACAAAACAAATTTATGTTGTAAAAGTGAG
Organism: Papilio elwesi; assembly: GCA_029849275.1. NCBI lineage: Eukaryota > Metazoa > Arthropoda > Insecta > Lepidoptera > Papilionidae > Papilio > Papilio elwesi. The sequence goes on from CM056695.1 coordinate 8,705,854, forward strand.
TGGCAGTGGTGGTAGGCAATACTCTAGGTGAACTTGTATCAACCATATTAATGGCTTATTAAAGGGTTATTTATAGAGCACTCATAATTGATGAGTGTGTATGTGTAGATGTATTTATGTAGAAGAAGCCAGAGAGGTGTGCCAGGATCACACCAAATAGAAACCTATCATCTCTGCCTGATGCCCATAACCCAGGCAGTGGCAGTATGGGTATGAGTGTACATTATTTATTTGACCACTTAATATTTCCATGTAGTTTTTACTAAAAAATTGTATGTCTAATTAAATATCTGAGTTTTCTAAAGTACTCACATAAAAGTGATTTTAACACCATTGGCATGTCAGCAGGGGATGGTGAGAGATGCTGGAGTGTGTGGACTCCTACCAGATCTACACTTTGTGTATGCCACAGTAGCAATAGTTGAGTATGTATTCATTTTACAGGTCCAACATGCCCAGGGTTAGACCTGCACTTTTGGCGTAAGGTATGCAGAGCTTGCCACTGCAGTAAGGATGTGCATGATGTGCAAGATGATGACCTATCTGGTTGGGCTCAGTTTGAACTTCTTGGAACTGCCAGACCTAAGAAGGCATCATGTAAGTACTAGCTAACAAAAAAAAATTGATTAACCACATATGTGCAATTCTATTTGTTATAATGTCCAATGAGCCTATTGTGTCTTAGAAATCATCGCCATATTTTGTTTATTAATCATTATTTTATATTAAATTAATAAAGTGTATCAATAACAAAACTTTTTAGTATTATATACTTAACTTTGTTATTAACCACTGTGTCCAGTGGTGAAAACCATTCCATCCATTAAGTACTTTTCAAGTTTGACATATGAGGTCTTGGTTGTACCTTTAAATTATGTAGAAATGAAAAAAGTCCCATGCCATGATTGTGACTCCTACACAGTTCTATCACTTTTGGTTATAGTTTTAGGACTTAGCTTAGTTACAATACTTTGTGCTGCATTATAAGGGGTGATGATACTGAAGAAAAACTGACAACTTGTTCAACTCTATAGGTTATAAGAAGTCAATCGCAAGTTGCCGTTACTTCTCTGATTAATTATATTTATCACATTTTGTTACAGTGCCCTTGATTAAGATTCGCGGTGTGACAGACCAACCAGTAAAACTAGACTGGGTGCCTCCCAATGCCTCTACAGAACTGGTAATTCTAATTCTTTGTGGTTTTAAATTGAGATTTGTATATTTTTTATATAATATGGAATACACAACTCATTACACATTTAAAGATAAAGAAATGTTCATGATCAAGATAAAGTTTAAATATTTTTCACACACACACATTTAATCCATAATACTTTCCTGTGAGAATTAGAACTTTCCAGCATATCATGCCTATAGAGTATACTGCAGTGATAATTTTTGTATCACCATGCTTCTCTGTGTGCCTCTTCCTTTTTACTTACCATAGTAAGAAGAATAGCATCATTGCTATTGCTTCTAGGAAGTAGCATAAGAGCTTTAGTTTATTCCAAATCAAGATGTAAAGCTTGTAAACTAAGGGTATATATACTTACTTTTTACAATACAATTCGTAATTTTTTTTCGGAAACCATTTTTTTTACAACATTGTGTTATAACATTAGGTCATAAAGATTTAAGATAAAATAAAGTGATATTGCTTAACCTAACATCTTTGATGAAAGTATAATAAGTACAATAGCCACCATGTCTCGTTTCAGTTTGAGCATCTGGAATGAAATCGTTTTGAATTATGAGTACTCAAAACTTTCTTTTTCACAGGTATCAGAGTATATGTCATGCCTGGGTCCGTTGGCGCCGGTGTCGGGCTCGGCGGGGGCGCGCAAGCGTCGCGCACTTCTCCGCACCCAGCTGCCGCCGCACGATGTAGCTCCGGCCGCGCGACATCACGCCACCGACCAAGAGAAGTCAGAGCATACGGTTAGTTTATTTTATTAGCAAGTACACATAGAATTTTAATCACATATTAAACACTACTGTGCTTCTAGATTGAATACGACTACTAAACAGAATAGGATTTCCATTTTCGCCTATTTCCATTTCGTCCTAGAACATCTCTCTCGCTTTTACATTAATACATTTACACATACATGCTCATTGGTTATGGGTACTCCTAAAACTTCTACTATTGAGGCAAAATAATAGTAAATCCTGATGGTTATACTTTTATTTTTTTGGGTTTATTTTATACTTTTGGGTTTGTGTATAGCATTACTAAAAATTTTAGTATTTTGTATGCAATGTTTTAATATAAAATTTATTTTTTACAGGAATACATCACACGTATCAAAGACCACGTCGTGGGTATGGGTAATGTAGTCAGAGTGGGACCTTTACAAAACGGCGAAGTATATTCTGTGGAAAACAGTAAAACACACGGGACCACCAAATCATATGCTCTGCCATTAAAAATATCAAATGTCTCACGAGGGGTTAAATACAACATTGTTCCAAAGAATGCATCTGATAAAAAGCTTGTTCTGGATTCTCAAGGCAATGTCGTCAGCAGTGCTGCTAATCTACCCGATTACAAATCCAGCCCTATACTAAGTAGGATTGTAAAGGATAAACTCAATGTTATGCATATTGAATCTGATAGAATCAAGAGTGCAGTTGAACATGGCCCGGTCTATGACAAGCTCCTTAAGAACTTGAGCGACTTAAATATGCCAGTTTCTAATGATGTTTACCTACAACCTATCAAACTATTCAGGGATGAGTATAATAAGAATCCACAGTTCAGGGATGAGACAAATGAGTTTGTCGGCAAAGTTCTAGGGGCCCAGATAATGGCGGATTTGTGGCCCACAAGCAATAATAACTTAATTGGTACTGCAAAGATACTCGATAGCCGGATACAGAAGGGAACTATTTTCGCCCCGAATGGTGAGATATGGAGCTGGAAACATGAACCGACCACTCCCGAGCTCAGTGGAACAATTTGCTCTACGAAGATAAATCCACAGTACTCTACCACCACCAAACCTATGAATCAAGTAGAGCCTCAGCAAACGGCGCCATTGAGGGAATATCTTAGAACACAATCCGAAGAGGATCTTCCCCCACCGCCTTTGCCTAATTACAATACATATCCGGGGGCAATGTCACAACCTACTACCGGCGACTTGAATATAGATAACCAGAATAATTTACCAGAAAATACTTACAACAGCATGTCACATCCTGTGGCCCAATATGCGGAACAAATTGATCCTATACTCACTCAGCTTGCTGACATGTCCCTGAGCCCAGCTGAGTTGGAATTTAATAGAAAGTTATACAACGAAGGTGTGCCATGTCAACGTTGCGATAAAGCTATGTTTGCGGGAGAGGTGGCCGTGAAGGCGGAGAGAGCTGGCCAGGAAGCTATATGGCATCCGCAATGCTTCACTTGCTGCAAATGTGGAGAACTGCTGGCAGATCTTGTGTATTTCTTCTATAAAGGTGAAATATATTGTGCTAGAGATTTGGCTAACGTTCTAGAGATACCTCGCTGTGCCGGTTGCGATGAATTGATCTTTACAAGACCATATACAGCAGCAGAAGGGAGAGCTTTCCATGTCCAACATTTTTGTTGCTATCATTGCGATGCGCCGCTAGGGGGTAAAAAGTATGTGCCGGATGATAAAACTGGCCTGCCGATTTGTTTGTCCTGCTATGACCAGTACTACGCGGAGCGTTGCCGCGCTTGTGGGGGCGTGATCGGGCCGGAGCAGCAAGGAGTGTCGTGGAGTACAATGCATTGGCACGCTGATTGCTTCATCTGCTCTGGAAGAATGTGCGGCAAGAGTCTTCTCAGTGGCAGGTTTGTTGTTAAACAAGAAATGCCATTTTGCAGTGTGCCTTGTGTTCAGAGTAGGATTAAGTGAAATTTCATGACACCCTCGACACACGGGTTTGTATAGTATATATATTCAATATATTTTTGATATTCTATATATTTAAATATATCTATCTATCCAATATATTTATATAAAATTTCCAAATTACAAAATTGTTGACTGCTAAAATATTAATAATTAACTGTACATTTTCATTATACTACCCGTGCGCAATAAGTTGTCTTGCGGTGACGTCACAGACACATGGTCGTACTGTGTACAAAAAATATCTCAACAAACTTCCCCCCGCGACTTCCTGTCCACTATTTGTTTTTGTAGCGAGTATTGTACTCGGAACAACGCCGCCTTATATTTATTATACTTGAGCTCTAGAGAGTCTTATCTTATTGCTTACTTATCGCGCACGGGTAATACGTGGCTAAGTAAAAGTTAAATTTCCTCCCACGAAATTAAAAAATAAACAAAATTTACAAGTATTTACACTTTAATATTATACTATTAATATTTTGATATTCAAATATTTAGGGACCAAAATTATTATTCAATGTGACTGACTTATTAAAAGTATTAAAGTTTTATATAAATTTGTTATTAGAATTGACAGCAAAGTTTTATAGTTGAAACACATATATGTCAGGATAACAACAAATATATATTTAAGGTCTCTAGGGTGATTCTACAGAGAAAAAGCATTTATGTATACACATTTATGTATATGAGGCTAGTTTTTAAGTTTGAAATTAAGGTATAGAGTCAATTAATAAAATCATATATTACGCCTACCTTCGAATAAGGTTTTGTGTAAATAAAAAAAAATAATCGTTTTAGGTTTTGAAGGTTGGGAATTTGAAAAAAGTTTTGTAAGTCAAATTGGGTAATATTGATGGTAGAAATATGTTACTTCATTTTAGACTATGAACAATATCTGCAATAATTAGTTGAACGATTGCAGTAAATAATTCAGAACATTGCAAATTATAAAAAAGTAATGTTTCAGATAAAATCTCTAATCATTGCATAATGTTTATTTTTTGGGATGTTTACACAAAACCTTGTTCTAAAATAAACACTACTTATATAACAAAACACTAGTTTTATAATAAAAGTACATTCATAAATATATTTATATTTGCATTTACACCTTAGTTTTGTAAGGTTAAAATGAAATAAGTTTATGTATGACAATTTTTATACATTATTTTGATGAGGATGAGAAGTTTGTATTACAACAAATCTATGTCAGTGATATTAAAAGGTGATATATTTTGGTACAAATAATTGTGCCATTATTGTAATTGAATTTGTATTTAGAAAATATAATTATACAATAAAGGTACACTTCTAATTTTATTGTTATTTTGTATATCTAATTGTGTACCATCACACATTAGATCTGCTTGTAATTTTGTAACCAAATATATTTTTTAGACCCTGGCATATAATGAACTGAATGAACAGTGGTAGGCCGCAGCTACAGCTGTTTATAAAATGAACTGGCTAACAGGGTAGTGCCATGACCACATAAAAATAAATCATGTAATACCATCGTGAAGAAGAGGCAACATATTCTCTTTTATAAACAAAAGCTACATGTCCATTACCCTTGTCATTTATTTTGTTGTTAATCGTAACCAGTCGTCACTTAACGGGAACGCCGCTTTCCCTTTTCTACCATAAAAGACCGGTCCGGTTTTTTTCCGTCTTTGCCCACCCAAAAGCCTAAAAAATATAGAAGCTGTAAATAGCGGATGCTCTAGTAGCAACATGTTTTTTTTATAGTACTAGGTAGCAAACGAGCAAGCGGTTCACCCGATGTCAAGTGATCGCTACCCATAGACATCTGCAACTAACTAATGAGTTGCAGATGCGTTGCCCACCTTTAATGGTCAGAGGAGGGGACAAACAGAAAATGGTTATTTCCAAATTATATACATCCCCTCCATCGTCATGTTTTCTTCCCCTTCCCATCCTTTCCTTATAAGAAAAGGGTGGGAAGGGGAAGACAACTAGAATTAGGCCTCCGGCACCTCACTCATCAGACGAAACGCAGAATACTCTATGCCTGTCTTCTGTGAGGTCGTAGTATTTCACCGATCGAGCCGGCCCATTCGTGCAACAGATGTTGTGGTTGCGGACTCTACCACAAAAAGAGTATTGTTGAGTATGTGGGTGTTATGTACTTATTACACTCATGTCTCGATTTAGTATTCCTCAATGATGAGGATTTATTTTTAGTTTTTTACTTAGTTTTATATTTAGTTTATTCTCAACATTGAATCTAGGACATGTGCCATGTAGTGACGGTAACATTTGGTTCTGAGTTAGCGCATATCCAGGATACTTGAGGACGGCTAGCTAGAATATCTTTCTCAGAATTCCCTTCAATAGCCAAAAAATGACCCATGGCTTACTATGTTTGTTATCCCTACTAATATTATAAATGTGAATGTAAGTTTGTTTGTTACGCTTTCACGCGAAACTACTCAACCGATCATCATGAAAGTTTAATATTCTCGGAGGTATTAGAAGTAACAGGATAATTTTTATGAAGAAAAAATATTTTTCAGAAAAATAAAAAAAATGTTTGTCAAAAATTCGAACAATCTAGCCTACTTCAACGCCATCTAGCAGTCCAGTAATGAAGTTGCAACCCTGAGTACTGTAATACTGTATTATCGATGGTCACATCAATATCCAATCCAATTGACTATAGTTTCTGCTGTTTGGGTTTTTTCTTTTCACAGGAATTGTTCAGATTGGCACAGCAGGTGTTTCTGTCTTTGACAGTGATCGGATCAACATAATTAGTGGTACCTGGGCGAAGCCAGAGCGGGTCATTAGTATTAATATATACATATAAATACTGCGTTACCAAATATACCTGTTACTATTACCAGGGAAGGCCGTGCATCTCCGAAATATGTTCGTGTGCTATGAATATCACAATGCACAGTGTGTCTAGCTGAAGCTTGCAAAATCTCCGAAACTGTCCTGTTTTGAATTTTATATAAACTTTCAATCATCATGATTTTAAAGATCAACTATAAACTAAAATTTCTATTGAACAAATCTGTGACATGATTCTTGAAATTCATATAACTATTTTATTTATGAACCGATTGGGATAAAACAACACTAACTGTTAAGTAAAGCTTACAATAATATATCATTGAAAACCGCATTAAAATCGGTTAAGACGTTTTTGAGATTAGCGGGCACAAACGCACAGATGTGCAGACAAAAATTCTAATAATCATTGTTTTGAGTTTTTTTGTTTATAAAGGCCCCAATAATAGTTTTTCTCAAATAACTTCCATGAACAGACAGCAATGAGTTACGTTTTTATTATATGCAGAGATTTTCTTTCAAAAATTTAATGTAAAAATATATATGAAAAAACATTTAAAGAAGTATTAATCTTTTCTGACTGACCCAAGTCGTGGTTGTATGAAGCAAGCTAACCTGCAAACTGCGCAGTAGTGGAATGCCAAACATCGAAGTGGTGTGGATGGAGGTTGGTTGTGTGATGATGAAACAGACAGGAATTGTTCAAAACATGTATATCTTGGTATTTAGTCTATGGGATGAGGCATCAATAATATAAATGCTTAGGCCTTGCACCTCTTTTCTACTCAATGGTTTGCAATGCACCTGAAATTATTTTTTTAGTAATGATGCATAAATAACACAACCCTAATAGTAGACACTTTAATACATGTTGAAGGATGCTTAGCATAAATTTTGGTTAAAAATAATCTTTTCTGATCTAGACACTACATCATAAATATCAGGTACAAAAGTTCTTTATCAAAGTGATATAATTTTGAACAGTATTTATTATGCAATAGATCAGATAGTTTTATTAATTGTCTTTAACATTTGTTGCTTTTGTTAGTTTTCATTAATATTATTGTATTGTTAAATGATATAATTTTTATTTAAGCCATTATTAGAAACATATAAATTATTTTTATACCAATATAAATCAACACACTTATTAAATATATACTTAGATAAATATATTTATATTAAGAATATAGATATAGATGATTTAGTTTGTCTTGTACAGAGGTAACAATTGTATTGTGACAAATTAATGAAATGAAATTGACGCAGTATTCAATTGAAAGGTAAAAAGGACATTTATTATTATTTTATACAAACCAATATATAAAGGCAGCATGCTTGCAGCCATTACTTAGCAGACTTAATTTCTTAACAAATCATTACAAATTCAAACAGATATTTTTAAATTTCCCAGGTTATTCTTGAGTTTATTGAGGTTCGTCTGTATTGCATCTTGTTTGTTTTCTAATGCTGATATATGCCCTTCTGTCCTTCTAACTTCTTTGGTGATATATTCCATTCGTTTGTTGACATTTTGTTTAACTTCTTCTAAATCTTGCTTAACCAATACTGGACCAATAAGTTTGTAAACTTCTGCATCTTTCTTAAGCAGCAGGAGTTCTTCTTTAACAGCTTTATTTTCATTTAATTGACTATCTAATTGTTGTTTCTGGGATACGGCTATTTTATATTCTTTTTGTACACCACTGAATATCTCCAACTCCTTTTGCATTTTCTTCTGTATTTCTTCAGCCATTTTATAGAAAATGCTAGTTAAGAATTCGTAAATGTATTAAAATACGTCTTATGTTCTTATAAGAAAACAGACTTTCGACTTAGTCTTCAAGCAATTTTTAGGTTATGTTTTTTTTTAATACGGCAAAGTATAACGCGCTAGTGTTTCTCAAAGAGAATGTAATAGCTACGTTAATAAGAGGCTTGCCTTCGAACAAAAGAGTTATGTCACTTTAGCATAAAATCTTAACCAAAACGGAAATATTTAACGTTCTATTTTAGGAAAAACCAACCTAACGGGCTAAATAGTGAAGTATGCTGGGTTATCGATATGGATAAAATGTACAGTTGTTATCGAGGCTCCTATATTTATAATAATTATAGATAGGTTCATCACTACTATAAATACACAAAATAATTCAAATTAAACTCAATATGTAAAAAATTATTTCGTAGAAATTATCTAACTAAAGCAATTTTTTCACACTAATATCAATTAATATTGTATTGTAAAAACCAATTTTGATTTTATTGTAAAATTTTGCAACTACTAAATTGATTCGTTTATTCACTATTATCCAGCAATAATATACACATTTTTATTATGCTATTAATAAAGCATAATAAAACAAATGTATAAGATGATGAGTGTATTACTAAGACGATATCCTAATCCTTACCTCCACACTTCGATATTCGGCTCATCACCATTGAACAGACCGTAGTAAGCTCCAAGCCTCAACTGACAAGTTTCATCATAATCTCCAAACGCTGTAAGTGTAATTTTCTTTCACATGATTAGGTATATGCGCTTACCTAATTGAATATTATATCGTTGTGTTATTACTTTTTTTATATATACTGTTTACTTACTTTTTACTTTTATATATTTTATATATACTATTATTTTTTTTATAATAATAAAATAAAAATAAAAATTACCTTTATTGTCTAATTTACTTACGACACTTGCACCTAAAATCTCGTACATTACAATTTACACAAAGTAGATTAAAAATAACTTTTAGTGTTTTGATGCCTCACCGTGGGTTTCCACTAAGGTAAAATCGTGTTGCGATACAAGGTTTCTTTCAATCTTTCTATTTGACAAAACAGAGATGACAATAGATGCTTTATGTACATGTTTACGGCAGTGGAAACCCACGGTTAAATTACACACTTGTTACACACACCATGTTATGAGGCGTGTAACCATATTAATGTGTAATTAAAAAACTCTAATATTATTACAGTCTTGCATTTCAGTAAATAAATTAGTACCAGGTATAAGTTAATAATTTAATCTGCACGAATACATATTATCATTTTCATTACAGGTTTTCGCCATATTCGAGTGTCCACATATAATTAGCATTAGGATCTCCACTTTTTTCGGCTTGTTTCTTTACATTTTCAGTCTTTGTTAGAATATTTTTTAATGTATTACGTAGTTTTGACTGGGACGGATTACGTCCATCTAGTATATTTTCGAATCTCTGCTTAAATGGTTTTTTTCCAAATCTTTCTCGAACGAATTTGTCATAAAGATCTTCAGTGTCTTCGTTTTTGTTGTTTATTTTACTGTTCCGTTTTTCATCATCAGGTTCACTATCATTTTGGTGAAAATCATAGATATCATCGTTATTTCTTTCTTTGGACTTTTCATATAAATCGTCATCCTCATAATTGTAAGAGAATTTTCGTTTTTCAGTATCTTTAGCTTTTTTTGTTTCATAATGTGGCGGCCCATCGTATGTGTAAGATATAACATCTTCGGGTAGTTTTATTTCTGGGAGTTTTATAGGTACATAATTGAATTTAATATTTAATTCATCGTCATATGTAGGGTTTATTGGTGACAATGTATCCAAAGTACCTTCCTTATCTTCCTCTTCACTTGACATTTCACTTGGATTGATAGACGTAGTTGTAGTATTGCTGGTTTTATTTTTATTTGCATGATTGTAATCTAATGGAATTCTTTCAAATTGCTGTTTAACATTATTTTTTTCTAAATTATCGCTTTTTGCAGAAGTTTTTTTTTCCTCCCTATCGATATTATCCAAGGAAGTAAGTGACACTAATTTGCTGTTGTTTTTTAAATGTGAATTATTATTTTCCTCGGAAATTTCTTCGCTTGACTCGATGCTTCCATTGTTAAGCTCTACTACAGGTTTTATTTCTTCATCATTTATACGAATTTGCTTTTTATTTTCCCTGTCCGATACTTCTTCGTTGGAACTAGAATCAGTGTTTATTTCTTTACTTTCAGAACTTTTACCCTCGTTACTCTCTTCTTGGCTCAATGTTGGTATCTCGAAAGAGTCTGTGGTACCTTCTTTAATATATTTTCCTCGCGAATCCTTTGGCACTTCAAGCGCATCTTTATTAATGTCATCAAGATTAATGTAATCTTGTTTTGGTAATATAAGTGCCTTGTTTATGCTACTTGAGTTATTTTCGTGGTCACTGTGTATTTCGGCAGATTTTCCCAAGTAATCTTGGTTAACCTCACTGCTATTTTCTATTGAAGACTCATACGATTTATCAGTTTCCTGATTTTCATCGCTTTGGTTTTTCTTGCGTGGTATTGGGTTAAGGTTTTCTGTTTCTTTACTTTCTTTATCATATTCGGAAGAACTTAACGAATTCTTTTCTTCCCGCTGTCCATTTTCTAAGCTACTTGAGGTTTCATCACTTCCGCTTTGATTTTCACCTGAATCCTTAGGTCTTGCTTTATTTTCCGATTGGTATTTATGTTTATGGTTTTCAACGCTTTCTTGTGATTCTTCCTTACTTCCATCATTTTGTAAGCTTGGATAAAATTTAGAATTAATTGCTGCTATGGAAGGGTTATTTTTCTTATGTTTTATTTCATTACCTGGTTTTAAGCCATCGGTATGTATTGTCTCTATATTAAAATCTGCTAAGTTGGAACTTTGAATAATTCCTGCAGTTTGTATTACGGGTAAAAATAATTCTTCTTTAACTTTACCTTCATTGGTATCTGGATAATCTACTGTACCTGCTAGATCTTTTGGTTGGAGTATAATGTCAATGTCTGATGAATTAGAAGACCTCTTTCTTCGTTTCAATCTATTTTGAACATGTCCTGTAGACTTTTGTGGTATATTAACTTTGAGGCTTTTTTTGTAAATATATTTTAATAGTGTATTATTATTATGACTTTGTGTATTATTAAATTCTTGAACAGATTGTTTCTTTTCTTTCGAAGCAATTTGGGTACCGTTTTCTTCAGATATCTCCGTAAAGTTGTCATCATATTTGATTGGTATTTCAATGCTTAGTGCTTTGATAGTTGAAGTTGAATTGTTAAGATCCTTATTAATTATTTCATCGTTACTAGTGTTTTTGATAGTATTGATTTCTGTTATATTATTAGATAGTTTATTAAACGTCTCATTATGATTTTCTTTTGAAGATGCAACTGCGACCGTTACCTGTAAATACATTCGACAAATTGTTTAGTTCCGTATAATAGTTCTCAATCCTACAAATTTATTGTAAATTCTTTTACTCTCGCATGGTTCAATAAAACAATGGTACTATTGCTATTATTTATTATTGAAGTGTATGTATTTACAAAAAGTACATTTTGTGTTAGGGTTAATAATACACTATGCTACTTTCATTATAAAATAAATAAAAACAACAAACTTATTAACATGCTTAGCCTAAAAATTTTGTGCAGCTGTAATTGAAACGTTAAGTATACCGTATCGTCTTTTCTGTAAAGTCGCAAACTATATCTACTATTGTTAAACAATAATTATTCGTAATTTTATCCCTAAAATATATCTACAGGCAAGATACCATTCATACTTTGTAAATTCACAATAAATAAATTGTTACTGTTATCTTAATCAAAGAAAATAATTCCACATGTTGATAACAATTCAGAAAATAATTCCACATGTTTTAGTTGTGCATTTTAAATATCATTATGTATAAGCATTGTTTACTATATTTTACGGTAAGCTGAGCTGTATGAACACGCTATATTTGTTTTAAAATCTAGTGAAAAAATACAATCTACTAAATGTGAGTATAAAAACATAATCGCGATATCTATATAAATATGACAAAAAAGCGATAGACATTCTATGCTATATTCTAAATACATTTTGTACAAATTGATTTAAATCTAAATTATAAATAATCCGTTAAATTACTACGCAATAATGTGGATACATAATACATTCTATTTAACATTATTGAGCAGCTATTAACTTTGTACCACAAACATCGGAAGTAATTAAAAATTATTATCCATCGCTCCCAAATTCTTCGTGTATCTACGAATTCGTTTTTTCTCAAAAAATCTGAACATTTGTATATGGGTCACAGCTTACTGACTTTGTTAACCATTTTTGTTGTATCGAGTTAGGATTTTTAAATAAATTCAAGGTCTGTGGTACAATATTAAAAAAGAAGTTATGACATAGTTAAAGGTGTAAAAATTATAATGCTTCACGCTATTTTAATTATAACTTAGGAAGGGTGACGTTTAATATATGTACTTCGTCAATAAACTTTACCTAATCTAAATTTACTTTCATAAAATGTGGTAAAATACATTTTGATGTCATAATGAGTGAATTAATTTAATTATAAAGAATTCCTATACATTATTGTGTCAATGTATGGAAGCGCTGTTCATGAAAACGTCAGCCTCCCCGTGTTGAAAAAACGATTGATTTTAATTAAAATACGGTGAACTACTTCTATGACTATTGACTACAAAGTTTCTAATAAATACTTGAGTGCTGGTGTGACTACTTCTTGCCCAAAAACGGGTTATACGTGAAACTACTCACAAACTGCTTGGCCGCGCCATGGAACGGAACGGGATCCGCCCATTTACTAAAGTCCATTTGTGGTATAATGCCACTTCTACACGGAACGCGAGGATTTCTGTAAAGAAATAAAATATTAAAGTTGTAATTTTCGTATTAAACCTCTTTACTCTATAATAGGCTTTGAAGTAACGGTCAGTTGGTTTTCATCATATTATCGGTAAATGTTACATTAGTCTACTTACAGTTCGTGATCGGGTAAGACCATGGGGTAAAGCTGGACAGTGTCGATGATGTCAGTATTGTCACAGATAACACGAGCGAGTCGAGATTTCCTTATTTCCGACAGTTGTTCGGGTGTAAACGATGAAGGCTGGTTAGGTAGCTCGAACCTAAAAAAATATTATTAACGATTTAATGATAATATCAGAGATATTGATTTTGAATTTGTTTTGTATAAATACACGACACTTTTATCATATATACATGATCGTACCAGAATCTATCACCACGTCTCGAGTAAGAAAATTGTGTAGCGATGATACAAGCAAATGTCGGCCCCAACATGGAACCTGGGAGAGGTCGTTCGGATACGCCGCCGGACCACAGATCCACGTCAATCGGATGCTCGAATATAGTTTCATATTTGCGTACAGTCTCGTTAGGCATAGATCCAAACAAATCGTCGAAAGATTCTGCGCCGGATAAGCCACAGAATTTTCTAAACTCCATGTAACCGGGTAGGCCGAATTCACGACCTCTCTGCATGTTTAACGACACCAAATCCATTCCAAAGCGAGCGCCAACTTTCTTGAACAGATGGTTTGTTACTTCTTGTGTGATCGAGTCATCCATAGCTTGTGCTACTTGGTTCATCAATCCCATAACGTATTCATCGAGAACACCAGCTCTGTATAGATCGTAGGGTCTTCTAATGAGATCGGACAATCGTTTTGAAGCTGGAATACAAATATTTTGTGTAAAATTCACTGTCACAAGTTACAACACAACTGATTAAATGAATGTACGAATATCAAGAATAATAAGCCATACCAATAAATTTGTGAGCCTTTGACCATCTTTCTACGGCAGTTGGTAAAAGAGAATGTCCGAAGCGATACGCGGCCGCCGCAAAAGACGCGAGCACATCCGGGTTTACCTCAGGATCATAACCATTCCAATAGCCCTGTAAAAATGTTTGGATAACCACTTTTAGTTATACTCGTAATAAAATGAAGGTCAAAACAAATTTCTTCACATCGCCGTTTACAAATGACGAGAGAAACCAATGGCTGTGTTCATTTTCATTCTAAGTTTTACCTGTTTCTCCAACACCAAGCCGAATTTTTCCATAACATCTTTTCCTAACAGAATGGGTAAAAATTCGTTGAATGTGATGTGTTGTATCTCGGCGATGTTGATCCTCCTTGCCTCCTGGAAGAGGGTCTCGTCGTCCCAGTGCGGGTTGACAGCCGCCAATCCCTCGGCAACTCTGTTGTGTTCACGCGCCATTAACGTGTGCATTACCGTTAACACCAATTGTTCATTCACACGAATTTCACCTGAAACGTTAACATTATTGCAATTTATAAGTTATATCATTAGCAGCTATCTTGTTTCAGTTTTTTTTAAATGATTAGGAGGGCAAACGAGCAGTAGTTCGCTTAACATTTCGCGATCACCGATACATACCAGCTTCAAAACAGTACATATTCTTGTTCGGTCGGGTGCAACCCTCATCGGGAATGTCAAGCTTCAATGGGAGCAGATCCTTGAGACCGTACTCTTTGAATACTGGGTTCATGCGTAGGAGTCCACCGTATCCAGTACGTAGCTTCCTGTAATAGGAATCGATAAGAGAGATATTGGTAAGTGTATTATAGTCTCGGGAGACGTTGCTGCATACGAATACATAAATCAAAATAAGACATTACGGAATATAACACTTAACCTCACGTTTCGATAAGCGACACCAGTGTATTCCAGATTATTTCTTTATACTGAAAAAACTAGCACTTGACCAAAATGCCGCCTGGTGTTAAGTAACTATTTGCTCGAAATCAGTGCGTAAAATAAACTAGTGCGTACCACCTTTCGAGCAGTAGTCAATTCACTCTTCTCTTGAAGGTATCAGAAGGTACTTTACTATTGGAGGAAAACGCTGACAACTTGTTCCGATGCTTTATGCAATAAATACAAGTGAATAACTAAAATTTCATTTATGCATATTTCACCGTAAAATCGTAAACATAAAATAATAATAATAATATAAACTGTCGTAAAATTTAACTGAACCTGTACAACCTATAGTTAAATTTATTTAAAAAATAGGTTTAAGATCGTAGAATTGTGATCTTGCCTTACGTTAAAGCTGGGCAACGCATCTGCAACACATTTGCTTGTTGCGGATGTTTATGGGCAACGCTCACTTAACATCAGGTGATGTACTTGTTCGTTTGCCACCGTTACGTTTGACATGACATTGTAAATAATACAGTTCAAAATTATCCGTCATCTTTTAAATTTGGCTGGTAAGATTATAAACTAAACCATGTTTACATTTTTATGGTGACATATATATTATACACAAAATAGTTATATCTTGGTCTTAAAAACCATCAACCAACTGGGTAATTCATTATTAGCTTGTTTTATTACTCAAATATAAAGTATATTTGAGTAAATCATCGGTGTAAATCTGTTCTCTGCGCGCTTTTTGGATGTTTACCGGATGTTATCGGAATTAAAATCGAAAGGTACAGTTACTTCATTATTAAAAAACATTCACCGACTAAGAAAGCGGTAAACATGCCCGTAAATTTTTTATCTGAAACGAAATGTGAGTGTTAAACGCCTCAAGCTAAATAGTCGAATTTTGCGAATCACAAGAGAAGATTAAGGCTGGTTAAAAATGCTTTCAGCCATTACGGCCGTAGGTACCTGGAGAACTTGTCGGTGACGCCGTATACGGTGTTTCCGTCTATCGCACCAGTCAATGTGTTGAACGGAATTCTCGAACCTAAAGACATGTTTCGATCATTAGAATACACGGATTTGTTAAAATAATGAGAAAATACAATTTTACTACATTTTAAATTATAATTTTTTGTATTGATTCTAACAAATTTTACTGTGAGGGAATATTATTATTAACTATACTGAAAAATATAGTTGTGGTAGAATCAGCAGAAATTACTGCTCACGGAATACGGATGTGAAAAAGAGGTTTTCATAGTTCTGCTTCCGTCTGATGAGTGAACTGCAAGTACCAAAGTAGGCGAATGGTTGTGCCATCCCATCCTCTGGTTCCTCTTTCTTTCTAATCCTCTCCCCCCAACAATACGCTAGTTATGCATCTGTAACCCCTAGTTGCAAATGATGATGGCCGTCCCCTAACTTACAGATGACTCGTTTACTCCTACCATTAGAAGCTTTCTATTGGTCATGGAATTTGGTTAAAAATTGGTTGTGTACTTTTTGAGTTTATGCGACAAACATTCAAACCTTTTCTCCTATTATATATTACTATGGATTAGAGATTTCCAAACTAGGGGCCCGACCCAACAGTGAGATGCAACCCACCGAACCAACGGATGGCAGTGTTACCGATAGGACGTTTTAGTTTATGGCTACATTTGCATATTTTGAGATGGAGTAAAAAAGTGGATCCCGTGATAAAATTTTGTTAGATGAGTTGGAGCCTATATAAAGCGGAGATAATATATTCTAGTCTGAAATTTTATTCGTATAAAAAACAAACGATATTTATATAATTATTGTTTTAATTTTGCACTCACGCCCGTAACCCAGAGGGGTAGGCAGAGATAACGGATTCCATTTGGCGCGATGCTGGCACACCTTTCTCGCTTCTTCTACAGCCATACATCTAACTACGCATACATGTTAGTCGGCTACGGGTACTCCTTATATCGCCCTTCTTTAGTATGTCACTAATCTGGTCGATATAAGTACTCCTTGGGCGTCCCCTGCCAACGCTGCCTCCCACTTTTGCGACATAAATTTGTTTTGTTACTTTCTCTTCCTACATACTTTCCACATGCCCGAACATCCGAAGCATACCTTTCTCAGTTCTAGTCACAAGATCCACTTCTAAGCCACACTTTTCCCTTATAACGTTATTTTTAATCCTATTATACAACGTCACGCCTAACATACTTCTTAAGGATCGCATCTCAACAGTATTAACTCTACTAGGATACTTTTCCTCACAAACTTTTAAATTAAAATGAGAGTATCAAAGCATACCGGAATTACTCAAACAACAAACAGTAAAACAACACTATTACAGTAATTTAAACATTAAGGTGATTAAGCAATAGCAATAATTATTATAAAGTTAGAACAGTCGCGTAACTTAACATACTTAATGTAACTTAAATGTCAAATCAGTAGCGATAAGTGAAGATATTAGTTTAAAACTTTATTAGTCAGACAAGCAAATATTCTAGGTTCAAGCACTGCAAATTTAATTCAAACTAGCATAGATACATTTATTCACATTATTTCAAACAAGAAAATTACAAATAAATGTAAATGATGCCAAACCAAATGTTATGTATAGTTCTATGGTATTGGAAGTGGGTTTGTTGCTTACCCACATACATTTATATACCTTCGGGTGATGTGTTCGGTACAAATACAACGTTCAAAAATATTTCTAATAAATGTTTATTTACTTGTGAAATGTGATGCTCGTGCACTTTTATTACTTTTACACGACTTCACAGCACCGTCATTTTATTAATTACAACGATTTTACAAATACGGAGACGATGGATTCGTACTACGGAAAACGCCTGACTGCGGGATTTTACAAAGCCACCAATTGGCGACTTTAACGGCCTCACTTTTCACGTGCTGATTAGGTATGTCTAACAATAATGCAACGTTTCGCAACAGGTCTGTTAGGCTAATGATCTTCTCGGCGAATGGTTTCTTAACATCGTTTACACAAGTGTTATTTATTGCCATTTGCATAAGTGAGTAATATGTTTAAGAAATAAAGTAACGCGTTATTTTTAATCTGAAAATATTATAAAGTTTTCTAGTTGATTTAAATAATCAAAAAAAAATGTGTTTTTTAAATTGACAGACTCACTTCACCTGATGTCGAACTGATCTGATAAATATGGTAAATCAGGAAAATGTTTTATTAAATTACTTTTCAATAATTGAGAGAAGCCAGATCTATCTGGCTTCGGTGTCGGATGTAAAAAAGATATATGTAGTATATTCTTAAGTTATTCATTTATGAGTACTAGATATCGTAGTGTGGGTTGACGACCTACTAAAATAACTATTTACCACTTAATGGACCGAAGTGATTAATGTTCTATGTTAATAATGTTTATGTGTAACGGATGCTATACTTTTGACGTCATGTACGTATGTTTTCATTTTTTCTTCTCCCTGCCTTTTTCCCACTTTTCTTTGTGAGGTCGCAATTGTACGATCGTAGTCAATACTATAATGGGTGTGGTGGGTCACCTATAGTTACAATCGAACCTCGGATTCGAACCATCGGCCATTTTGTGCATGTTTCGCAGTCCGTACTCTTAACCATTAGGCTATTGTGTCTTGTACATATGTTTTAATTTGTTAAGTATCGTAAAAATACGATTATGTATTGTTGTTGTTGTTTGCTGCATATTAATTGAGAATCGTATTCCCACCTATAAATTAGCTTTTAGATTAGCTTATAGATTAAATTGATTAAAAGTACAGAGCAATAATGATAATAAAGAGAGAGGCACAAAGCGATGTTATTTACGAGCATTCCTCGTGCCCTCGCGGTCAACAATATTCGACGGCATTGCGCAACCGGGAGCACCGGCTACACGCTGCACGTAACGGATTCACTTTCGCCTCTCACCGAGGCAGACGATTTTCCATTTAGGGTTGCCAACCGAAATACAAACTAACATAGTGAGAAAAATTATAGATAAAAATTGTATCTGTATACACTATGCTTAGTACTAACGAAACAATTTAAATATGTTCTGAATTCATGAATAGACTTACTTTAAACTAAAGCTAATTTAGATCAATTGTTTCGGATAACATCCGGTGACTTCTATATGGAGGTAAAACAATTTAATTATGCGACTGTATATAATAATAACCGACGAGTTAGCTTCCGCTAAATGGTTTGGATAAAGGGTTTGATACAAAAAGCGGTAGGTTTAGAGTATAACCGCATTGTGAGAAAGTTCCTCTCGCAGTAACTCTGAACTCCGAAACCCGTGGAACACTATTTGTATATAATATATATTTTTTAGATTTTATAAAGTATATAGTAAAAGAATAAATTTAAAAATAATTAAAATAGTACTAAAACTATTCTGTGGATATCTTTAAACAAACGGTAGTAATCTATTTAAATATTCAATTTATTTGTAAGTTTTTGGCCTTGTTTATTTTTATACACTTATTCTTATATCTTATGCCATAAATTTTTATTTTTAATAGTAATATGAATAAAATATAGTGTATCGGTGTCAACCCTAATTCGAAGTGAGACTGGTCACACGCTCTAATGTCTAGACACGGTCGATTGGATAATTTTTCTTTAAAAAAATTAATCTAACCTCTCAATGTGTACCATGTCTTAAATAATTTATGTCATATGTTAAAAGTACAGGACGTTATGTGAGGTGTGAAATAGTGCGTTCAATTTAGTAATCCTGATTTCGACTTTGTTTTTAAATGGTTTTATAAATAAAAGCTAAAGCTTGCCCTGGTTGTTTTTCACAACCCACTAAATCTGGATATCAAATGAAAGGGCATGACTCGTAGAATATTGTACACTACGATTATAACTTAATGAAATCAGATATAAAAACTTTAAAATTAAGAATAAAATAAGTTAAACGGTTTTATTGAAAAAAAAATGATGAGGATATTGTAATAATTCAGTAGGTCTTAGGTACCAGTCAACACACCAATCTCCGAATAATTATCTAAATAGAATTTGTAATGATTAAATAAACATTTTGACTGTTGAAAACAATTTGACGCGCCCCGCGACTTTATTTTGTCATCGGTAATTTGCAGTCCTATCAATGCATCAGCTAGATTTAAAATGCCCAACAGCGTGGGATCTCTCAGCTCTGTAGAAGCAATAAGTTCACACGGTAATAAAATGTATGAGAGTAAAAGTGATATTAGCACTTCGTAGTGTCAGTAGTTTCACAAATCGACCGCAAGCGACCGATTGTGGTCGAGACATGTACTGGATATTAAGCTGGTCTGACGAGCTGTCAGTCAGCCGTGCCGTGTAAAACGGTATGTTAATCACCCACACAGAACAATTGTACCTTACTGTCTCTGAGGCCTTGAGCGGTGTCCTATCTGTATTGTTACGAAGTTGTCCATACTTTACATATTAATATTGTAAAGGGGAAACATTTAATTATTTGTGATCTGTAAAATCTGTATCTACTGAACCGATATTGATAATTCTATGACCATAAGAAAGCTATGTTTTTTTAGAAGTAACCTAGAAATATTATTGATTTGTGATATTTAAATTCCTGACTTAAAAAAGGAGAAGGTTATTAAGGTAGGTTTTCTGTCAACTTCAAAAAAAGCTATTTGATTTGGTTAATATAATATTGTTAGGGTTATTGTAGTATCTTTTCATTAATTTAGTTTTTACTTGTCTGTGCGTTTACTTACCTAGCCGGCAGCCGGGTCTGGGCGAAGGGAAGCCACGTACGAAGTCCATGCACTTGACGCCGAAGAGGCGGTAGAAGTAATCGTCCTCTGGTATCCTGATCTCGTTGCAGTAAGGGTGTTTTAGATGCAGGGGGCGTTTGCAGCACTCTTCAGGATCATTGCGGTGTACAGGGTCTGGTAAAGATCGTTACTTTAAGTAAAGGTATACAAACTGGAAAGCTTCATGCGAAAGCGCAAAGAACTCAAGAATGTTAGATAGTCAGATGACGTATGCACACTTTTTCTTGTGGCATCATGGCCACCTCCCAATATACGTACACTGCTGAACGTAGGATTTCCTCATGTATGGTCTTAATGATCGCTCCTCCGATGCTCTGTGCACTTCCATAACTATGATCAAATCATCGGTTCGTCTTGTGGGAGGTCAAGCTACATTGCGTGTACTTGTACGTAACCTCTGTGATAGAATCTTTGCCTTATTGTATTATGATTAGGAGAAGCTTAATTTTTATCGAGTTTATCGCCTTACCGAGCGGTGTACCGGTGAGTGTGTAGTCATGGTCCATGAACTGTCCCCAGGCGATAACCATGACGGTGCCGGCGTGGTCGTGGAAGCCATCGTCGGGGTGCATTGTGCGCGACACCACGCGGGAGAGGGGCAGGTCGCGGCCCGTGTGTGCGATGCGCGGCGCGTTGATGCCGTCAGAGAACAATGGGCCGATTAACCTGGCAATATACTTTATATTTACAACGTTAACACTGAGAACCACCACCTAATAATATCCCTAAACTTAAAGAAACTTGCCATGTTATGCCTCAAGATGAAAAGCATTAACTTAGTTAAGCTTAAAATTGTCTTAGGCGTTTTGGCTACGTAATTACATGTATAGTATACTTTTAAACAGCACATGATGTGTCAACCCTAGTTCGAAGTGGGACTGGTTCTACGCTAAAGTATTTCAGCACGGTCAATTGGATAATTTAAAATAAAAATATAATCTGTCCTCTCACTACATACTAAGTCTTAAGTAATTTATGACCCATCATCGAAGGGCATTATTTGAAGATTAATTGGTGACTCCAATTTATTAATGATACACCATAATAATGATTTTTGTGTCTTGTGAAACTGTTTTTATTGCTTCCAATTTAGTAATCAAAGACATTAATCGATTATTTTATTCCTATGAATTTTATACGAATACGATACCTTTGGAACGGAGCCATAGTAGCACCCCAAGTGGGATGCTGCAGGTTGTTGCATAGACCATCCAGACGTCGGTACTTGCCGGCGCGGCACTCCACGTGCGAAAACACGGGCGGACACACTTCCCGGATGAGAGTGCGAGATGTGTCGATCAATGGCAGTCCCTTCTCGATCTCTTCATATGTCAGACCATATCTACGAACAAAAAGTAATTTAGAATTACCAAAATGCATTTTATATTTTTGAATTATTACCTATACTAGACTTATATATCTATTTTGTTGGGTTGTGTCGTTAAAAAGTTGAAGCGTAACAAACTCACATACGCAATTATAATATTAGTAAGGATGACATTATCGTAAGATACTTTTAGTCTTCTTATCTTAAGATAGATTTTTAGATGACAAGGCTATATGGTGACTACTGCTTATTTGTAAAAAAGAAAGATTTGTTTGCAAGTAAATGGATAACTGCAACTACACCACTGACTTGAAAGATTCTTTCACAATTACAAAACGGTACGATACCCATTAACATGAGTTATATTTTTATATCTAACGTGCTAAACTAAGACTCAGACTACACATACAGATTTTTTGAGTTATTCAATTCGTTACCGTACATTAATCTTCGGCATTAACATTTTGGTAGACATATTAACAATCGAGGTCAATGACAAATATGGAATGTGTATCAAGGTTCCTGTAACATAACATTACGTTTATATGTCGTGTGTACTTGGTTATATTAAGCAATTTATGAGTTATTGAGTTGCGTTAATCGACCCAATTAATGGTTTAAGCCGAAAACTCATCTCGCTTATATTAAAAAAAACTGTTTAAATAAAAATTAACTGACTCATGTGAATAGTTTCATAGTATCAATATCACCGAATTCTATATTTCACAAAATTCGAATTGTTCTGCCATTCGAACTGAAATTCGTCTAACCGAAGATCGGCAAAAAGGTTACATTCCATGATGGTGCGTCCTAATGTTACTTGAATATCTCATGAAAAATCCGCAATTCTACTTATTGTTAACTTAAATTAATTTGCTAAACACTAAACGTACGCTAAGGTTTTAAAATGATCATTTCTCGGCAAAGTAATTTTGAAATTTGTGTTTATATAATATTTATTAAAGATGCTTTTATGTACATGCTTTTTTTATTCTTTCTTCTTTAAATTTAAGGTAAGTAAAGGGTATTTATAATACTAGAGTAACGCCCCGGCTTAGCCCGGGAGCACTAATTACGTTGATCCAATCGAACTTCATAGGAATTTAAAGCTTTTCTGAAAATTTGATCGGAGCCCATAGAGAACATGCATACTTACACACACCGCCTTTTATGTATATACATATATCCGTATGGATAGAAGATTATTTATCATGTGTATTATACTATTTATGACATATATAATACATATGACACTTATGACAGCGTCATAGTATATTGTATTGAATAAAATTGCTAAGCTTGTAATGCAATTCGCTCGTGAACAGAATGAGAGCACACGTGTTCAGTGATTAACATAATTACGCTGCGTGTTGTAACATTGACCGAAAAAAATGTATTTGGTCATAATGTTTTACGTTCCATGAAAAAGAAATTAAAACGAGAAAGGTCATGACCCCCCAGTCATAATACATACATACAGTATAAGAAAAGAAACTAGTTGTACTTTAAATTTCAGTATACTTTCTGGTTCCTTATTACATAATATCATTGTAGAAGCCAGGATCGTACCAAATGGAAATCTGTAATTCTTTACTAATCGTAAAGCACATTCTCACATAAATATGCTAACAGGTTATAAATATAAGTCTATATATACATTATAAAAAATATTTCGTAAACGTAAAAACAGCTCCACACTATAAAACGCTCCTATTTTAATTGTGTTTTAAAAATATAAAGTGCCTAAATAGCTGTAATTTCTATTTGTAAGCAGTAAATGTTATTGAACGGTTGATTGTAAGACAACAGTTTGAGCTACACTTTATAACTTAAAACATTCAACCTTCAAAATGTTAGAAACAATAGACCAAATCAATCACATTTGACGAACGAAGGCGGATCCACCTTAAATCTTTAATGGGAATCGCAAAAGACCTAGATATGTCCATCACGTGAGACTTCGTACACTTATATGACCTTCTCGTTGATCCGCATCGCTAAGAATAATGATGTAATTACTCTACTCAACGAAATAAAAAACTATTCTGTCTTGTATTGAATAGACCCAAGATGTGCATTTAACAAGACAGAACGTGAATAACGTTGTTACTAAGTACACTAAGCTGGCCACAACATGGCCCTGCCAGTTTATTTCCAAAAAGTCAGTGTAAATTAATAGGCAGTGTTTATATAACCTATATATTAAATGCATACTCAATTCCGGACACCTATTTAAGTGAGAACTATAAATGTCAAAACGTAGGTTTTAGTTAAATTTGCTCACAGATTGAAACGTATATTTCCTTTTCAAACCTCAATTAAATTTGATCTCATAATCCTTGGACTAAGCTTAAAATAACTAACAAGATATTAGTCACATCCGGCAAACTACAACTCCTGTTTAACTTATATTTTAACTAGGATGACATTTAAAAATCCTGCCTCTCACTATTTAAAGGTCAGTTTACGACTGTTCAATTGCACAACTTTCGAAATAAAACCGTAAGTTTTATCAGTTCAGAAGACAATTTGAGAAAAACATGAATGAGCGTTTACTATGCGTTTCTACAACTATGGACATTTGATGCAAATGAAGCCAAATAAAAATTTACATTATTGATCACATCCTAAAGTCTAGATTTGAAATTCTAGAACATACGTGGGTGTCGTAATCATAGTAAGAAAACTGTGAACTCTTTATTAGATGGTCAACTGTCGTAAAGAGAAATTGTATATTTGTACACATTTCACAGGTTTGTAATTTGGTCCATAGATAAAAGACGAAAAACACTAATATGAAAGTCAACGTACTTGCAAGACAACGTCTACTGGGTCCGCTAAGCCAGTTGTAAAAGAAAAACATATATTTTATCAGGATTAAGACATAATAAATGATGTTTTAACACGAACGAACGACGAACGCATTGTACGCACAAATTCTATAAAAGTATAGCGTGTTATCGTGATCAATTGCTCCAAATATTCAAAAGCGTTGCGTGGTTTTCTTGCCGGACCGTGACAGATATATGTATAAGATGACCTTGGCTTAATCAATAAGCTTAAGTCATAGAAGACAAAAGTACGGATCTCATGGCATGGTCATAATAGCCAACCTTGTAGCTCTATATTCTATGCCATTAATTTAAACCAGGATCATGTGGGTACATAATGAAGCACGTAAGGTCAGTTAAGTAATGAGCAGTCAAAATACTGACCGGTCATTATGCACTATAGAGTGAAGCACGAAGAAGGAATTCAAAGCTACATTCTTTGTTCGGATCATGCATTAATTAGCACAGATTATGTTCCCTAACAGTAATCATCTCGAGACGACTTCGTGACTGACGTTTATAAGGTCTTTTCTTCAAGAGTCGTTGGTGTCAATTGGCAATTCTTATTTGATTAAGTTTAAAATTTTAAGTTGCGTCTTTTGTTTTACAAATTATTCAACACATGGTTTATATTTCTGTGATAATTAATGTTTTAATTAGCGTCACTACTAGAATAAGAAAAAGAAGATACGAGAGTTATTCGCGCTTTTCCTAATCGTAAATGAATTGACAAGAAGTGATACAATTTCAACAAAACCCTGAAGTGTATTTACAGTCGTTCTTTAAACATACAACAATGAATATGTGGTAATTTGGGGTTAGTATTGATAAGGATATAATAGCAAATATACATACGTTCTGGCCAGTTGTATTGAGATGTCGAGGACTAGTTCGCCGACGCTCGCGAAGTCCTCAGGTCGCCAGTCTCCCTTCGGCTGCGCCACCACTGCATCAAAATATTTATTAATAAATCAAATAATGACCTTATTTTCCGGTTTATACAGTTGTGATATATTATATGTATATGTGTAATTATTGATAATATAACAATTAATAAGTACATAATTGTCAATGATTGATGTCCGGCTTCTGAAAGGCTAACCAACGGGAAATTAGCCAGATTGCTGTCAAATGTCTGATCAAATGTCAGTTGTGTTGCTAGAAGCATGATGATCAACTTTTTATTTAACAAACTCAAATTGATTTGATATAACGGTTAACTTGTCTGGAGGGTCAGTTGAAATAAAATACAAATGTAAACTTGACCCAATTGTGAACGACTGAATGTTCGGTTCAATGTTTTTATAGTTCACTCACTGAAAGAAAACGTTCATGACGTCATAAATGGGTAACGTTTAAGTTCCAAGTAACAAGTTATAAAATAAAATATCTTAAAGCGAAGATCGTAATTAGTAAATCCGAAAATAAAGTCGGTATGTCAACTTCAGTACGCGATATATTTGTTTGCCACTTATCTATGCAAACACAGCATCTTACTATTGAGGCGCCCACATTTTCACACATACGCGTTATTTCGAGCTGGTTTATCTTTACTATTATCGCGACACAGTTACATTTCTCATGTCAGTGTAAACATACTGAGCGAAAGCTAACATTTTTTTAAAGACAATGGGTTAAATTTTGTCTTTGTCATAAACGTTGTTCTTGTTAGAATGGCAGGCTTAATGATTCAGAGATATCGTTAGCTTTGTCCTTCTTTAGATCTTCAGGTGTTTGCATAGGTTTTTTTCCCAATTGTTGCCTAAAGTCAAGAATCAAAATGTCTTTTTACGGTAGAAAAAGGTAGAGGAGCAAGAAAGAGGTTTGTCAGATTATCTAACTACCGCTCACACGTAAGCATTTTCATGAAAGGTTAAGAAATATCAAAAGGGGAAAGGACAGGGATTCTCTTCTTTTCCCGTCCCATTCTTTCCCAGACCAAAGTCAGAAGTGACCTTATCTTCACTTCGCCTTTCGTGAGGCCGTGACACTTCCTCAGCATTTGTTGCTACTGATGACTGGACCACTGTTACAATTTTCTGTTTTTAGGAGATGATGGAAAAGAAATTTGTAATTTAATAATAGTTTCACTCACGAATCCTGTTCCTGGCATCGAGGTAGGCCTGGTTGATAGCGTCGTAAGTGATACAGGTGTGCTGACCATCGTAACCGCTGGAACATAATATAATAAATGAAATTACACAATAACGTAAATATAATGTGAACCAGCTGTTTCAGTTTTTGACGGTAACAATTCGAAACGTTTAATTAGCCCAAGAAACCAATTCACTATAGTTATTTAAAAAATATATTCTGGATTCGAATGCACAATAATGTCGGTAGAGTAAAAATAGGCTTTTGAATGTCAACGAACTTTACGCTATTGTGTAAACATTTTATCGGAGCTGAGTGTTAACTAATCCATTGAAACTATAGGCACACTCTTGTTCCGGTAGACAAATCACATGACTTGAATATTTTAACATAGATTTATAAATAGAATCATGTCAATAAGTTTAACGGAGCCGTTTACGTTGGATTTTAAAATGTTTATTTGTCAAAACTAAGAAAATAGAAACAAGACAAATAATTGTGTGTCTGTAAAATGATTACGGTGATATTTAATGCATTTACATATTATTATACTTGATAAACCATTACTAAAGAGTCCTCGTAATTTATATACAATAATCAATGCTTTTTGAACTATTGTTATCGCCATCAACGCAGATTTCACCGCATAGAAATTGTTGCATATTATTATGCTCACAAATCTTGCCAGGAACATTTGTTTCATAGGGCATGGCAATCGTCTAATAACATATTCTCTCACGATTTTGTTTTCCAGCCTGAGCCTGATCAAACATGTCATGTCGATTATGTTAACATATACGTTACTCTGAAATGTCCTAAACTGACTAATAAGGGGAAAGATGTGATCAATCTTGTGAATTCATGTTGTTACCTTATAATATTTCTAATTTGACGTGTAATTTTTAAATTGAGATCATGAGATGATTGGGAATGAAAAATAAATCAGCAATATGAATCGAAGAATGCGATTGTGTAAACGCTTCCTACATTTATGTTTGTTTAACGTTCTAATAACGGGTAAATCTGGTTAATGTTTAGTCACTTTTTAGTATTCATAGATGAGATGGTTACAAACTTTTAAATATCGAGACCAGTTGGTTGCATACCTAATGGTAATTGCCTATCCACGATAATACAGTACAAAAAAAATCCCCATAATATTTTGTTATAGTAGAAGGACCCAAAGGAGCAAATATCGTTGGAAAATATATGAGCTTTGGATATGTAGTCACTGTTGGGACTTATTATAACCCGTATATCCACGTCCATTCCGTGGGCTTCGCCTCTTGTAATGCCTAGTGGCGCCGCCATCCCTTACGCCCGTGCAACTTAATTTAAACCTCACATATAGTATTAAAATATGAATAAATATCTGTGGAGTGCCACACAATTATACAGAACTTTATCTAAAAGATGTAAGTAAATAAGGAAGTAGTCTTGTAAGACTGTATCTTATTACTTAAAATCAATTCTAATTTATGCTCCACAATGTAGAGTCTAAAGCATGCTTTAAAGATTCTACCCTTTAAGGAGCGTCTGAATGTTTGTGCACTTCGACATTTGCTTTCAACTTATAGCTTTTTGCTACTTCATTTCGCTCATACATGACGTATTACATAAATGCAATAACAAGTTTCGTTCGTCCGAAAGCGATCATCACTGAATTATGATGGGTATTAAATAACATATTACACAATTTTTAAATGCTCCAAGGAAGTGTCTAATGATAAGAAATGTTTAATGTCTAAAGTAAACCATGGCTAACACGCACTAGTCAAGATGGCAAGCAAACCAAGTTCGATAATTAGACAAACTTCCGTAATATAAGAGTATCGTACAAAAGAGAAATGTGCCCATTAAATTCCCATAAACACCTACTAATCGATACGACTTTAGGTTTTCTTTAAAAAAACTATGTAATAAGTAACATGAATAGATAAGAGCAAAGACGAAGACCATATTGGTATCACGTGTGGATTACAAGTGTCATTGATTTTTTAAATTATATAAAGCTGCCAGTATCAAATATTATCAGGAAGAAGAAATCCAAACCGGAATTCATATTGCCGCTGTTTCTATAAATGTATACGTATAATACGGGCAGGGCGTGACCGATAGAAAGTGGACGAAGCTCGTATCGCGACTCGATTTGTTGTGTGAATTTCTACAATATGTCAACAAAAGTGGCCGTGTCCGTTAGTCTGACGGTAACGGTACTACAGATTATGCTGTATTGAGCATTACGTCTTTTCAAGAACCAACCAATCTGTGAATTTTGCTTTTTCTTTTTTTATAATTAAATAAATTGGTGAAATATGTCGTTCCACTATATTTTAGCTATATAGTGAGAAATAAAAGCAGTATATTATGTTACTGCGAGATATGTTTTACTGATGTAGTTATTTTTTATTAAGTCGGTACAAATTTGTTAAGGTTTTATTATCTTGAAGCAACATATATTTTATATTTTATTGTAGTCTCAGGGGCTGAAAGATAACTTATCATCCTAAATTCTAGTTCTAGAGTTTGGACATGAAGAGTTGTACACATGTAAATCTAATTGTCCCTTAGTACTACAGTCAGATAATTTGTGTATTGTTCTTATGACTATACGATAATGTTTTAATCGACGTACAATATAGCTGTATATATATAGATATATTTTTACCGCTTCTAGATTTTTTTTAACATCGCCGACTACAACTATACCGGGACTAATAGAGGTTGTTTGCAGAACAAACGATGTCCGAGAGCATCGGGCCGTTAGCCAAGCACCTTACTGTACTAGATACCTTCGACATGTGGGCGAACGCGAACAGTTATGATGACATACTTGACAACGTTAAAGGGCTGATAAAATATTGTAAAACACAATAAATATTTATAATTTCGAACAGGATTCTAATAAGGAGAAGTAGGTCGTTTGTGATTCATATATCTCATATAACTCATCAATCACAGTAAAAAAAAACATAACGTTCAATCATTATTTATGCTGAATTATTTGTGTAATTTGTTGTTAAACCAGTTCGGTCAGATTAAGCGAAAGGATTTGAAAGTGAACGCGCTCTGAACGTTGCCTAATGTAATGCGTGCGAGATGGTAGCATTGTTGATAGCTGGATGTTACCTTCCTTACGTCACTGCATCAGGTCAGCTCGTGACCGAGGAGCCGTGCCCACGCGATAAAGTAAATGGTTGTTAAACTTTCAGATAGGTAGTGATCTATCGCGATTGCCGTTTGTGGAGTAATTTGAGTTAGATAATCTTCTTATGACTTTATAGTGAAAGGAAGTTAATTATAATGGTCAGATGGGTTTTCAGTTACTCCGTTCGACTACCGTATCTGCATCCCGTGTAGAGATAACTTACTCCTTAGCCCTTAATTATTTAGTGGAAATGTATACTTATTGTACATTTATTAAAGACCGCTGAAGAATAAATTCGAATTATTTAACGGTTATTTTTGGTTTCGTACCAAAACGGATTATA
Organism: Papilio elwesi; assembly: GCA_029849275.1. Lineage (NCBI taxonomy): Eukaryota > Metazoa > Arthropoda > Insecta > Lepidoptera > Papilionidae > Papilio > Papilio elwesi. The sequence goes on from CM056695.1 coordinate 8,736,616, forward strand.
ATCAAGATTTAAAACAATGAAAATTAATGCAATATTTTTTTCAAATTTTGTAGTAACACTTGATTATTAAGACGTATCACAGGAGAATCACAAAAGTCAATGACGTTTTTATAATATATATACATACATACATTTATACATATATCCTATGTATAAAATAAGAAAAAGTCAATATAACAGGCGAATGCAATCTAGTGTAAGACGTGTTACGTCTAATATAAATACATAAATATGTGTCGAAAAGTGAAGGGCGATGAATTTCTAAAGACGACGCTACTAAGAGCAAGCATGAAAGGCATCGTTGTTTACATTCGCATTCACGATCGCCACCGAAAGCTTTACATAATGTACATTTAGAAGTGACGTGAGTTTTGTAACCGCATGGTGTTATTACGCTACATGAGAACCATTTAAAGACTCTTAAGAGCGTAGACAAAACAAGTGAGCTATTAAACTAACGACCGACGTAGAATAGAGATGGAGAAATGCGTGAAAAGTGTTACGCGAGACTGTGTCAAGTTTGTTTTGACGAGACAAAGTACAGTAGTTCAAAGCAGCAGAAAATACAATACATAGGCACTGCTGGCAGCAACAGCAAATTATAAAAGTCGTAATACAACGATAAATACGATGAAGATAAATTGTAAAATTAACATTAAAAGGAAACTTTAGAGTAAATACAAGGTATTTGGTCTTATAGTTTACGGTAGGAAGTCGCTGAATTCGGTGCGCGGAGTACTACATACTGTAGAAGGCATTGGGGAAGGCCTAAGTCCAGCAGTGGACTGAAACAGGCTTATAGTATGCGTATAGGCAAATGCGTCTTAACGCCGTTATGATATGACACTTTTAAATTGATTAATATTCCGACTAGTTACAGCGTCATTAAAATATTTACCCCAAACACTACACGGTATTGCCGGAGTTCAGGATAGCTCTTGCGGCTCACTTACATATCTTCGGCAAGGGAAACTTTGAGCATAAAATTATAAATATGTATTATAGCCAAGTTCATTTATATTTAGATTAATATCTATCGTGCGACGAGTGCAGCTGTATTTAAACTTTATGTAAACATACATCTGCCATAATTTGCATTTTTGTAGGCACGTTAATTACATTAATTTTATGAATATATAAGAGTATATCTATTAGTAGTGTTATTTGTTAAATTGGGTGGGTTATATTTCAACATTTTTAAAGTATTTTCCCTTTTTTTATATATATGACAATATGTTTAATTACAAGATTCTGAAGTTGATCTTTGGTCTTTAGGTAACGAGAGATAATATTTTAACAGTTCTTTAAATTTGCATTTTGTAGTACTTACAAGTTTCCTTTAAGTAGATTGAGGCTGTAGTCAAACGCAGAGGAGCGGCCGGGCCCCGTTAGGTAGAGGGCGCAGTCGTCGTCGGCGGGAACGGTCAACGGCGCTAGGGCGGCGGCGTAAGCGCCCCATAGCGCTAATATTAGCGCCCTGCAATATTGATACCAACTTGTTAATTATGTTTGTAAATTCGCTTCTATTGCATTCTAGAAGTCTTTTCTTAATTTGTTGACAAAAAACGGCAGAAGGTTACCTGAACCCGTCAATAACAGGCAAGTACCAAGTCGATTGTTTTTGCTTCAAAGAATTTAAGATCACTTACACACAGATACTTTATCAAATTTACAATCACTTAAACGTATATTAAATCCAATAAAATAGTATTTTATTGCTGTATTGCATCAGTATTATTATTTTGATCGGATTTAGTCGTAATGTCAGCACAGTTGGGCCACATCAAGGAGACTATTATGAAATCTTCATAACCCAGTGCTCATAAGCAAATATAAGTCTTATGTTACTTTGATTTAAAAAGGGCAAATATTGGACTTTTGTTTTAATTTTATGACAAAAATAACCTAGAATGTTTTTATGTCGAGCGTTAAAAAAGCTTTAAAAGCATTTATCTTCAGAGGTCATCGATAAATATTCAGTATGTTCAATTATTCAACGAGCGACAGAACCCGTACGGTACATATCCGTTCGGTATATTCTACGATAACTTACGTAGAATATTGTCACGAATAAATATTAAGCAGTACGAAACCACGTAATTAGATACAGCACGCCGTACAATCACCAAATGTAGGACGAATGTAATGAAAATCTTCGTGGGCTCCGTTCTCTTAAAGTATTTTGCTTCTTATTTATGCATCTAACATTTTTGACAAATCGTATTATACGAAAGAAATTCGGTCAATAAAATACTGTAAAAATGCACTAAGAATGTAATTTTTTCGTTAGTTTATTTGACTGCTAATTGAAATGATAATGATCCTTCATTTTCATTGTGTTTTTAATTGCTGACGTTTTGCCGTGAAATAGTTAAGTGTATTTTTTTCATATCTGACAGCTATAATATCCGAGTTCTAGAAAGCACATAGGAGAAGAGAGAGCACATATTGCCTAGCCCAGTGGTTCCCAAGGTTGACTGGCCACGGGACCCATCTAACATAAATCCAATATTGGAACCTATCTCTTGGCTGTCTTAGAAAAATGGGTGTATGTAGCCACAAACTACAATATTGGCAACACTGCTGTCCGTGACTGACCATCAGGACGTTAATTCGGGCGGTCACGTTCCACATTTTAAGGCCCATTCAATATTTGTTATTTGACCCACGGTTTGGTAATCTCTGGCCTAGCTCAATCTACTTTCACGTCCTTTAATCATCTCCTTTTTATTATCCATCTACCCCAAATAAAGCTATCATCGCACCTGCATCTCATATGATTGTTTTTGATGTGTATGGGTAGTGAAGGTCACTTAACATCATGTTGCTGATTTGGCTCTGCTTAATGCTCTGCACAATAAGCATTCGCATTTATTGTAACAGTTCAGATTCGAACACATAATGTGGCCTGTGAACCTGACAATGTAAAAAAAATTGACCCGGCTGCAGGCGAATGATTAAAACGACGAATCTTAGATTTTAAATTACAAGCTAAACTCGTCAGTCAGCACTCAATATGTGAATGTCCCAGTGGGTGACCACCCTAATAAACCGCATAAGTAAAATACAAAACATTTTACTATGATATGAGAAAAACAACATTCATTATAAATGTAGTACATAAACATGTCAACAATCATTGACGGATTTAAATAATGGCTCTGTGGTGGTTTCAATTCGTGCTTGACAAATAGCAGTAATACATATTTCTCGGCATCATTGACTGGAAATTTATTATTTACATAAAAGCTAAGTGAAGCGAACATTAGACTCACGAACTAACAATGTAAAAAATAATACGACCGTATACTGAAATGGAGTAGCCACATTTAATAATAATTATTGTTTAATTCATATATATATTTCGACAAACTTGTGTATATTATATGTAGCTGTGCATCACGGTTTTATTGCCGCGGTAGACATTGACGGGCGGTCAATGTCCTCCTCCTATTTTTCCTTCTGTCCGGAGATATAGCGTAATGTTAAACAGCCTGTATATAGTTTTATTTAATAATTGGCCTGTGAAATTCAAAAAGAATTTTTCAAATCCGATTAGAAGTTTCTGAATCTAACGCCTTCAAACAAACAAATTCTTAAGCTTTACTATATTAATTAATTAGTATAGCCAACAAATCATATTAACTATTGAACCATTTAAAAAGCAATAAATCATTTTTATAAATATTTCGCAAGGAATCTTAAGCGGACTAGCGTAAGTAAACACAGTAAGCATTTATTGCTGGGAGTACGTCACCTTACGTTACCCGTTACGGTGTTATATTTTTGTAACTGTGTGTACATTGGCACCATATACGAAATCTGTTGCAGGTTGGTTACAGTATACACGATTAAGCTATCAGATTTAAGTCGAAACAAAAGTTGTACTTGAAGTAACCTCAAGGATAATTAAATACTTGCGGCGAACTAACTCAACTGTAATTTATAGACTTTTTAGTATCTACAAAATAAAATTCTCTATTAGTAGATATAAAAAAACATATTATTCCGGTCAAAATAGCTTTATTATCGGTGTAATATTGAACCAACTGTCGGTAAAAAATTACAATAGCATAAAACACTATTAAAAATAGGTCCCCCGACCGAGTTATTTAGATAGGTTACCTTATAGCGATGAGGTTTTGGTTCGCACCCTGATTGTGTTAAGGAAGTCAGCATATTTGGGTAAATTACAATCTTTATACTTTTCTAAATCTTCCTGAGTCCCATCGCAATAATGTCAAGGGTGCAGATGTGTGGCAAGCGACTTATACCAAGGATTTACACAGAACACAGATTTCAAAAATATATCAACATCATTCACGCCCGTAATCTTTAAAGTTATCGTACTTACGATAGGGATCGTATTTTCTAAAATTGTAAGACCGACTATAATTACGTAATCAAGACAAGTCTAAATATAAAGTAAGTTTAGTATCATCAGTGAAACGTCTGTGAGTTCCCGTCTGTCGAGGTCCGTGGCGGCCCATCACTCAACCTGTCATTCTATTAATGGGAACCTTCTAAACTTCGCATTGCGTTTGAACGACAAGTCGGTAAGGGGACTGTGATATATGTGAATTACTTATGCGGCCAGAAAACATCATATATATATATATATATATATATATATATATTCCGGTATTCACGTACATATCCCCGAAGCGAATACACCAACTTAAGTTGATCCAAAAAGATTTTTGCGCTGGGCCACAGGGTCTTCGGGGTTCGTGCGCAACGTCGATTTACATGTGGACTTAGAGCTGCCTACCATAGCACAACACCTGAAGTTGGCGTCACGCCGCTATTTCGACTCCGCTCGGTAGGTTCCGCAAAGACTATAGGAGGCCTAGGCACGTACTCAACTATCGAGACCATGCAATAATGATCGCTCACGCTAGGTTAAAACAACTTCGCAAAAAACTCTAGACTCCGGATAATGACCGGACCGATTTGGTTGAAATTTTCAGCTAAAGTTTTATAAAGATCGGATCAACTCGAGGTCCCGGCCCATCTCGCTAGGTAAGAAGCTCGAAACTAGTCGGTACATGTACCGGATTACAAGTCAGTTAAGCCGTTATTTAATTAGTTTATTAAAATGGCTCACGTAATTTTAAATAATTTTCTTCGTAAATTATTTTAATAATCTACCATTACTTTTAAATAAAAATATTGTCCCGATGATCCCAATCCAAGACATTAGGATGTTATGATAATTTAGTAACTTAAATAAGTGAGTATATTAACAAAATAATAGAAAATAAGTTAAAATTATGTCAAAAAAATAAGTTACTGAAATAGATAAATGTAGGTCAAGTATGATAAAAGATAATTATATTTTATATCGAACTAAAACAAGCCATAACTAAATGAAGTACATTTCCTTGAGAAGTGAATTGATGTATAAATTATATTGATATGAACGAAACGAGAGTAAGGTAATCAAGATCATACCATACAGCGACCACTAAACAAATTTAAGCAGTCAATATTTCGTGCACTCATAAATAACTTGAACAGTTAACATAGCAGGATGTACGGTATAAATACTTAGAGTACCGTCGTTTAATAAATTGATTTCCTTTAGACAAGAACGTTAAGTACGAATCGACCTCGCTTAACAAAATGCCATCGTTAATATGTTTTTGTCCTTTCACTTTTCATATCACTTTAATCAAAGCCGTCGTAAATTGTTCGTTTACGTCTAGAATTTCTACATTTAATCAAAAATATTTGTAATATATCATCTATGCTTTGAACTGATATTTAATCATCCTAAGTTTTCTGACGTAACCAAATTATAGTCAACTCGAACAACACATAGTAAAAGTGGATAAACTAAAAGCATACTAATAATTCTTTATGATCAGTACTTTTTTATTTTTTATGGGACTTCACTCTCAAATTATAGCGATTCCATTGCTCTGTTGTCACTTTAAGCGGGGTCGGCACAACATGTTTTCATTTTATATGCCTTTCTAACAACCGTCATCTTAGTAGTAATTGCTTTCTTGCTCATGTCATCTTTCACTACATCGGTCCATCTTTTCTCAGGTCTACCCCCACCAAATTATCCCTTCACTCTCCAAGCCACGTGTCATTTTTCCCTCCTCATAAAATGTGTGCTCTCAAGCACATCCCATTCGAGCCGGGGTGCCTCAAGGGTCGGTGCTAGGTGGACCTGGACAGAGGACTGGAGTCCTCTTTACCCTCTACACCAATGATATACCGCGCGTACGCGATGGAGAGATATCTCTATTTGCCGATGACGATGATGATTCACGTCAGGCCTTCAGCCTGATGTCATATGTCGACGCCTCCAGACCTCAGCCACCACTCTCGGTGAGTGATTGCGAAAATGGAGGATCGAAATAAATCCAACGAAAAGCGCGGCACTTTTCTTTTCGCAACATAAGGAAGCGCATCCCATACATTAAACTCATGGACAGCTCAATTCCATGGGAAGAAAAGGTAAAATACCTAGGTGTCATCCTTGACCGTAAACTTCGCAATAGGCCGCCTATTCCTATTAATCGACAAAAAGAGCAAAATGTCCCTCCGCAACAAGGACACACTCTATAAAGCCGTAGTACGTCCCGTTATGACGTACCGGTATTCACGCACATATCCCCTAAACGAATACACCGACTTAAGTTGATCCAAAAAGATTTTTGCGCAGGGCCACAGGGTCTTCGGGGTTCGTGCGCAACGTCGATTTACATGTGGACTTAGAGCTGCCTACCATAGCACAACACCTGAAGTTGGCGTCGCGCCGCTATTTCGACTCCGCCGCCGGTCACCCTAAGTCACCTAAAGGCTTTTTGCACCGTAATTAAAATATTGAATGTTTAAGTAAAATGGCAATTCTTCCACAGAGATAAGCAACATTAAATATGTATTATATATGTATAAAAGGCGATGTGTGACACAGACATAATTAGTGAGCCCGGGGTGGATCACTGCATTGTTACATGCGGTTAAATATACCGTGTCACACAATATCATTTCCCTCTCCCACATAAAGGTTAGAAATAGGTCTGTTACTCTTCTGATTGACATGGATTTTGAAGATGAGGTCACTTAGTATTAGCTAAACTGACTGCTTGAAACAATAAAAAATCTAAAAATAACTGTTGATCCGATCGCCACCAAACTTGACAGGAACACTCGCTAGACCAATCTGAACGTTTTCTGAAAATTAATTAGAAATCAGTCGAGTCGTTTCGGAGTCTATAAGAAATATAAAAACATACGTACGTACAAACATCATCTTTTTTATGTATGTATATATTTATTTTAAGACACATGAGTTAAGTTAGTGTCGAATTCGGTGCGGCGTTTCCAATAGAACTAGTTGTCGATTTCACCATATGGAGTACTTTATCAACTAACCTACAGCGCTTACTATTGACCGGCATATGTAATTAAAATACCTTACAAGACTTTTTATCGTCGATCACCTGGGTTCGCGCGGACTAGTTTTTACTTAAACACTACAACTTTGTATTTGGACTTTGTGTCGCATTATTGACACGAATACTCTGAAGACAATTTGGAATCATGACTAAAAATATATGTACCTTACGACCTAATTTTAAGGACAAATGGAAAAGTATACTGATTGTAAGAGAATAATTCGTAGCAAAAAACCTTTAAAACATTTACTTGTGTTTGTTTTAAATCATAATAATCCTTACTCATATAAAAACGCATGAAATTACGATTTAACTTTTGTAAGTAACATCTTTAAGCAACATCAAGAAATAAATTCTGTTTATCTGTTGTTTGCGTAATTTGTAATTACTGTGTCCATTGCTCCAGTGGCCAGAGGCGACCGGTACGTCTCTACAATTGCGTTACGCTACTCCACCGTGTCTAATAAAAGTCAAATAAGCTGATTCGTGGCTTCAAATCGGCGTTCACGATTGAATCATGTTAAATTGCAATCGATATTGACGAAACCTTAATTGTAAAACCGAACATTAAACGGTAGTAAAGTCCAGAATTTCAGTTACATAATAATTGTTATTATATTGTAAAGATACTCGATGCGTTGCTCTTTTTGTACAATCTTAATGTACCATCTGTGAAAGACAAAAGTATTAAACGCTTTTCATTGTTTGCGTTACGTAATGAAGTGACATACGTAAATACTTTATTTATAATTAGTGTTAATTGATTGATACAATCCTACCGGGATTTGTACCCTACATGTTCAAGTCGAATTAACTACAACGTCAATCCATTGTTTTGATCGACAAACAAAGACCATACCTGATAAAATAAATAGATGACAATATAATATTAATAGTTCTAGGCTAGGATAAACTTTTGACTCTCGTAATTGCTACAACGATTGCGCGTCATGACAATCTAATGTAATCTCGTATTAAGTAAATTTAGACGACGTAAATTGTTTCAATATAACTCATCGCGTTTAGGTATCTGCGGTAGATGGTAAGTGTATTCAGGCTATGCGATCGTGAGAGCTTCTGTTGTTTTAAATATATTAGCTTTTTAATGTTACAAAATAGAAAGCAACAATTTCGTTGATGTCTTACGCAAGCTCGAAATTTGTTGATGCGCCAACTTATGTCATCAACTTCCTTAGTGCAATTTTTACTGTTCGGTAATTTTATTTTATAACATATTTTTTATTAGTTGTATTATTTTTCCATCTGCGTAAAGTGTATTTTATGTTATGACTAAGGTGTTTTGAAAAATTATTATAAAACAAGTCAACCATGGACCGATGACATACCAGACGTACGACTGCATACTCAGAAAGGCAAAATATAAAGGACTGTTCCATAGTTTATATAAGTATTGCTGTAGTGTATATTTGAAAGGAATAAGGAGTATTTTAATTAAAATGACTTATGTAAGTTGTCCTGAAGAGAAGTAAACATACTCATAAATTTATTTAATTGGGCAGCATTATAAATTTTACATTACACAATTTACTTGCGATAAAGCAATTAATATTTTAGTCGTGTTATGTAAGGGAATACTATGTATGGAAACGATTGGCTTTTCTAAATGCAAGCTCGCACATATCCATAATGCACGTATCTAAGGAGCTCCTGCAAGTTTTTTTTAAACTACGAAAGGCTTTGGTGTTTGCGTAATGTTCACGAAACTCCAATTACTAAGCTTAACTTGAGTTTTCTTAACTTACTTTACTTATTACAATATGTATATTAGCAATAATAGCTAAATAAATGCTCGACTAACATTTTGAAAGTGTTCGGAATTGGGTCAGCTTTAAATATAAGTTTGTGTAGCACAAAAAAAAATTATGATTATTATATACACATTTTAGAAGAAATATTTTAAATTCATGGCGATAAACCGATTTCCCGACCCATTTAAGACTTTGTACACATATTCTTAGAGGTATTAGTAGTAACATAGAATACTTCTTATGAAAAAAAATAGTATATAAAAAGCGAAGAATGTAAGTTCCCTATAGACAAATAGACTCCGAAACGGCTGAACCGATTTCGATGAAATTGGATTGGTAGATTTCTGTGTTTGGTAGCGATCGCATCAACATAATTAGTAGTACCCGGGCGAAGCCGGGGTGAGTCACTAGTATAAAAATAAAGTCTAAGGTAACTACTAATTGTATCACCGACTATAACTAATACTATAATATATCTATTAGTGGATTATAAGATAGTTTACTAAAATTTCTTGTAACCATTCCGACTTAGCTTAAAATCTTGTAATAGGATATGGCTCACGACAATAGTTGAATGGCGGATTCGAACCCACGACCTCACCAGTTCGTACCCTTAACCGTAAAGCTATTGGTGCATTTAAAATACAACTGCTAACATTCTTATTGCAAGAATATTTCGGTAATTCAAATTCAATTCGGTTATTCCGTGCAAAATAAAAGATTCGAAATGGATATTGCTACAGGTAAAAGTTTCCGTAAAAGTGAAAGCAGAAATAACAGATTTCTTTATTTATACTGTCTGATATAAGAACTGATAAGTTCACACGGGCCAATTAAATTATGTTATTGTTCAATTTAACGTCGCTTATTGCGTACAAATCATGGAAGTCGGAGAAGAACAAATCATCATAGTGATCTGTTTCAGTAATAATAATGCGTATATTTGAAAACGTGCAAAGACTTGGCGCAGCTTTTACAAGAATAACTAAGTCTAACAAATTAGCCTCTGAAATATAAATTTTTAAATTCTGCTTGCTGCATTAGCACCTTCTACAAATGAACAGAAATAATTCCATCCAAAACCATCACAGTAAAAAGCGAAGAATACTTTTAGTACCTTAGGTAATTTTTCTTAGAAGATAGTGGCAAACGAGCGATCGGTTCACCTGATATTAAGTGACCGCTATCGAAAGGCATCGGCAACAAGCTAATTAGTTGCAGATGCGTTCCCTACATTTAATAAATAGAAGAGGGGAAAGAATAAAGAGGATATTTTCTTTTCGTATCCGCGGAAATCCGCGTCGTTACCGTGACAAATCGTCTTCCCCTTCCCATCCCTTTCTTAGATAAGGATAGGAACGGACCAGGGACTAGGATAAGGCCTCCGGCACTTTATTCTTCAGCCAAAACGCAAAAGCATACTTCTACTACATGCGTGTCTTCCGTGAGGTCGTCGTATTTCACCGGTCGAGTCAGCCTATTCGTGGAACAGATGTTGTTGCGTGCTCTACCACCGTTAATTTATATGCAAATGTGCTTCTTAAAAACATTCTTCTTTTTGCTTAGCTTAAATTCTTTAAGTAGCAATAAAACCAAAGGCACCTCGATTTCAGTCGCTACTACTTGAATTTCGAGGTGGTCGAGATTTAGGGTTGCTGAGAGCTCCCTACTCTATACTAGATCGCTTTTGAAAGTTTGTTTTGATTAAGGAAATATAGAGTATATATAAATATTATGGTCTCATTTCAATGGATGGATTATAGTCATAGATTGACATGAAAGACTATTGTAAATATACAATAGTCTCTTTCGTGTCACACTTTTGTAAACACATAGTATTCTAGTAATTCTCCTACAAGCATGAAACGTCTGCTTCACACAACACAAACATCTATGATAATTTATTTTGGGATAAACCTTGTATTAATGTATAAAAACATTGAATTAAAATATTAATTGTAGCCATATTACAATTTGGTGTCATTTTATATTTAATGCTAGGAACAAAATAAGTACTATTATTATTAGTTTGACTTGTAACTGTTCCTTGTGTATTAAATTCCTGGCAGTTTTATTTTCTTATATCTACTTATAATTCTTATAATTTTACTACTTTTCTATTATGAGAAATTAGACTTAAGCTTTCGCTACGAAATCCGTTGTAGACATTCGTAGCGTTTCAGTTTCGCTACAAAAGACTTGAACGCGTTAAGTTATTCATTAACTATTTATTTAAATATGTCATGCCATTTACTTACATTACTTAATATAATTAACAGTATTGTTTGCTTAATACAAAAATAGAAACAGTTATTTTCAAAATACCTTGCAATCATCTTAACACAGTATCAGCTCACAGTGCACTTGCCAACCACTAAATCACTTAAATCAATGAACACTTCACAAAATTTTAGTTTATTGAAATATTTATAAATATCATCATTTATTCCGAATGATATTCTGTGTACACGTGCGGACGGTGGTGCGTCGGCGCTTGTACTGACACTGGCCCAAGCGGCGAGAGCATCGAAGCCTGCGCCATGAAAGTTTCAACCACGTGACTAGCCCCAACCATTAAGCGTTAGCATGAGCCTTCATTGCGCATTCCATTTTTCTCCCCGAAGGTTATTTCATGGTTATATACTTAGTAACGGCATACTGATGCATATGTCGGATGATGAAACTATAATCTTGAATGCGCTGTACACAAAAAAAAACAAAAACATACGAATGCTGCTAAGGAAAATGTAAGCCCATATTTACTGTTTCATATAGCACTATCTGTCATTCCAAGTTCAATTTGAAATTCACTTGGGCGAGAAATAAAAAATAAACTCACTTTTGAATAATGTAGCTTTGTAATACCGATTTTAAGATTTATTAAAATCAATTCAGAGTTACTCATTACAAAGCAAGAAATTATTAAAAAATATTAATAGGTAGGTATTATTGTTAAAATACTACTAAAATAAAGTACTCCTTCTTTAAAGATCGGTAACGGATCAGCGATTTATCAGGTGTTGCGAAAGTTCATGGACGGCCGGTCGTTTGCTATAAAAAAATGAAATATTACATTTATATCCCGTAAACCGATAGTAGCTACAGATCGAGCCGAGGCTCGGTCCTCTCGGACACCCTCGATTCGGAATGCTAAACGCGTAAGGAGTGACAGCTCAAGCCAAGAAGTAACTTAGCTCGAGCTAAGTTACTCTTAAAGAGACTTAGGCTAGGTGCCCTCTGCGTCCTGCCGCCTCGAGCTGTCACAAAAAAACACTCATATCCCAGATCGTCTTCACTTGTTAGCTGTGTATGTCAGGTACACAAGGAGAAGCGGTGTTGCACAAGGCGTGGCGTGAGCCAAAACTCCACTTTATTTTATTTAAATAAAAATGCGGCATGCAACACTCGTCTTTTTCGTAACTGCAAATGCAACGCTGAAGGTTTTTTAAGCACGTTACATCCCAAGCGATTGTCAGCCGTTCTAAATGAAGTAGATTTTTTAAACTGTTGCCAAATTTAATGCGGGTCATTGATATTGGTAATCGATCATTATGTTTTTCACTTTCTCGCTTACCATTTTCATGAGCCAATAATTGCATTATTTTGTAATTGAGAACAGAAAACCATAACTCTACCCATAACGTTAACATATCAAATTCAAAACAATTAAGACTGTCCTTCAAGGTGTAAAGTCAAAGAGATAATCTCAAATATCCTGTCCATTACTTTTTACTTAATATTAAAATGTTTACGTATAATAAACCTTAGCATATTTTTAATAAAATACGTACTGGAGGATCAGTAATATATTTTTAATATTACAGAAGTGTACTTAATAGTATAGTTTTTCAGTAAGTATAAAGTATATTTTGTAAGAAAAAGAGTAAAAGAATTAGCCAATGTTTATGAAAGCATGAACATCCAATAACATTATACAATGTCAGAATGTTTTTATAAACTTGTTACGATTCTTTTAAGTCCGCTTAAAGATGCAAGAGATAATCCACTTAAGTTAACCGACATGTGGAAGGTAATAAATATTGATTTGTTATGTAAAAGTTTTTATCTATTATGACCATAAACGTTATTAAATAGTCTGTATCAAAGATTTCTCTGTTATGTATGCGAAATATACCTTTCACAAGCTCATCACGTGCTCTGCCCTCTCTAATCCGTACTATCGGTGGGGTCACATCCGAACGCCGGGGCTTTGTTACCATTTCTACGACAGTATGCATAATCTCCGTTTGTTTGTGCGAAAAAATTACAACCTATTAAAAATACGTTCGGAATTCTTTATTTTTTATGAATTAAATGTCTATACACAAAAAATATTTTAAAAAGTAAACGAATTGTGAAACTGTTTTTATTGTAATGTGATATTTATTAAAAAAACTATCTTTTTAGACTTATTTTCACGTTTTTCACTATATCTTTTTAGAGTTGTAAAATTCGTTTAAGCGATAAACATTTGCGTCAACTTTGATATGTAGATTTTGCCAAAATTGCTTCCTAAGTAGTGTTTGTATCTCAGAAATAAAACTTAAGTGAAACGATTTGAATGTCTTATTTACAAATAGTTTCGTATTTATTGGAGCACGACAGATTGCAGTTGTGAATCTTACAACTATTTCGTGTTATTGAATTTATTACCGAAACTCATTCTTGTTATAACGCCATTGTTTGATACTCACTGAACCGTCGCCCAGATTTGAACATCATTCTTGATTATTTTTAGACAATTACTTTGTTTTGTTTAAAATGTAGAATATTCTAATAATAAAATAAGTACACATTTGCGGTAAAAATATTCACATAATACACGCAAATAAAATCATCGAAGAAACGCTTAAAATGATGAACATTCCCGATTTTTTAAATCTATATTTATACAACGTTTATATAGCATAGTTTGATATTACATTCGACAATTGTTGCGGAGCTGTCGATACATGGTACATACATGGTATTGACACGCTCACGTTCAACAGGATGTTGAGAAATACCGACCCTTAAACGCGCTGGAAAAGCTTTTTATAGAATATGTAGGTATATACCAGAATATGGAATATACCATTTCGTACACAAAGTAGTTAATATTACAATAAAAAATACAAATTCTGTTCAACCAAATCTTAATTTCATTTCCTCGGAATTTTCATCATTATCATAACTAGATTTGTGAACATATATTTGTAGTACCTTAATTAATTATATAAATTTTGATTTATTATTTAACTATTAAACCTGATTTTTCTAACATTTGTCCTGAGAAGCACGAGTGTTCAAATCAACTGTAACGTATATTTTGACATAAAATAGTCACGTTTTGTTCTGGTCGATGACACAATGATCTTTTAAATAGAACATGATACAAAAATAACAGGGAAAATTGACAAATAAAACATAAAATATACAGATTGTCACATTGATTCACAACTTTCAATGAACAAGTCCGAAACAGTCATTTCAATCAATCACAAAAATGTGATGCATCTTGTGTCACGCATGAAGTGCTGAGGACTTGAACGAATAATTGAAATTCTTGTCAGAGCCGTGTAAGGCATTGCGAAAGAGTGCGTGGGAAGTTTCAATCATTGTCAAGTGGATAGAACTCGCGTTCTGTAGCCGTACATATGTCGAACAATGTCAGAAAAAGTTTGATAATGGATCAATAGTCGAAGCAATGTTATTGTTTTATATTTATTATTGTTGCTTTTTTACTCCAGTACTGATATACTAAATTGTCTTCTTGAATTAATTATATTATAATTACTTTGATAAATCGTAATATTTATTGTAGATTTTTTTAATTGATTGCGAATATATTTACTTTAGTGTAGGCAGCTTTTTATTCTAGCAAGAGATAATATTAACATGAAAGAATTTAAGTTCATATTATATATGTTATCTATATCTATCTAACCGTGCAAACTAATAGATGACGCTGGGGGATCTTGACGGAACCGATGAAACCGGATCCTTCATAGCCTAACTTTTAAATTTAATTACTTGAAAGAAATAAAAGACAGACGAGTATTTCCTTTACTTATCTTAATTGTATAATATAAATTAGCAGCTACCTTTCAAATGCAGTAAGTAACCTTCATCTTAGGAAATGTGTTTCAAGATCAGAAAGTTTTTGGGTTAATTGATTGCTTGAAATATTTAATTATATTGTGTATATGTAGTAACATACAACATGTATAACACATACAAGACAATGTGCTCTGTACATATCTATACATTGTTATTCTACTTTGCACGACTGGCATTGAATATAGTCGATTTTATAGTTTTTCTTATTAAAAATGTACATATCACACTTAAAAATATCAAATTTCAAAATTAAGAGCTTTTTAATTATCCGTAAAAATGTAAAAAATAATTGTATATTGTTATTTTAAAAAAACGAAAACATCTTGATGTCGAGTGAATATAAAGGTAACATTCAAGTAATGCTTTAAGTTTTGTCACTAGATCATCCTTCGATCTATAAAGCATCGTGAAATCACAAATAGGTACGTGCAACTTTCAAAGTCCTCTATAATTAAAGTACGCATAGAATCACGATCGGCGAATGAATTTATGAAGGCGTGATGTGAATTATTGGTCGGCGATCATCTGAGCAGCCTTCAAGACTCTGTGCGCAATCTCAATTCAAACAACTCGCACGAACAAGCCACCGATGTAGTTCGAGGTCGTTACTCATTAGGCTGTTAAACTTCGATCTGTATTATCTGTGTCGTAACCAGCCCCGGGGACCCAACATGTTAACCGCGTGAGCCTTCGTCAATCAGCACTTCAATGAGATCGACTAAGTAAACGTTAATCGTGAAACTGCATAAGCACTATTAATCACATTTGGATATTGTTAATCCAGTGTTCTGATCGCAAGACTCTTCAATTTGTTACATTTATTATCGATGTAACAATTAAAATCAACAAAGAAACAATACATCTGATCAGTTTTTTTAATTAAGTCTAGATAGGTATTATTTTAGTATGTTGTAAATGAATATATAAGAAATATCGTAACATATCATTTTCAAAATAAAAGAAGGATTTCTAATGAAAATTGCACTTAAGGGGCATTAGACCAAAATACGTAAAGATTTTAATCTTTTAAGGCTATTTATATCTTTCTAATTCTTCCCAAAATAATTATGTATCGAATTCTAAAAAAAATTCATAATTTATTCGGTCGTGTCAAATTTATCCGCTGACAGCAAAGGACGACTACTACACATTATAGCATCGAAACTGTTTATCATTAACAATTACGGTACAATTAATAACTTAAAAGTTAATTAATCGGTTGTTTAATGTTTTGAGAAACGTCCAAATGCGTTTATTTTGGGGCGCGGCTGACCTAGTTTTTAATTTAAAACCCGATCATGACTGCGGGCGCGATCGTCAGCTGTTGGCGACATTGGCATTCTAAAGCAGAGGAAAGTAAAATAAAATTGTCACAACAAACGTCCGACCTCAAAAGAAAACACTTTAATTTCTTGTTTTTAATCACAAACTTGTATAACGGCTTCCAAAAATTCCGATGCTATGCTTATATGTACATGCTATTTTCACTTGATTTAAAATGTCAACGTTCAGTACTGTGTCGTTTAAACAAACTGTAGAATTTCTCAAAAAACATCCACTCCGAAGTCTTACTGAATACATAAATACAAAACAAAATACGATTAATATGCATACTTAAATATGTTATCTTTCATGCATAAGCACTCGTGCTTTAACCTACTAAAGTAAGCATTTTTATGCTGTCTGCTTTAGGTTAAAGCACATAATATTCAAAGCGCCATATTTTTATGAATTACTATTATGGTTCTGGCACGCATGCTACGCTTCTTGCACATCCATAAATCAATACATCCTACTTACTGCAACTAGCGGCCCGCCCCGTTTTTGCACCGCCAGCAAAGAACGTACGTACGCATACACTAATTCTATAAAAGCAAATGTAAGTTTGTTTGTTACGCTTTAAATTCTTAGTGACTCAAACAATCATCATGAAATTTGCACATATATTGTTAGGGGTACAGAAAATGACACCGGCTACCCACCTTTTATCCCAAAAATAAAACTGTTCCCGAAGAACATAAAACCATCATAAGCAATATCGGTTGCCATGGTAATGCTTCATGTTTTGAAGAAACGCGCAGGGTGAAGAAGAAGAACAACATCCTCTGTTGTTAATATGTGATGTCAAATAATCGTCAGGATCAACATAACCTATCGCTGTTGTCTGATAATAATATATCTGTTAAGACCATGGACACAATTTAAATGGTAGGCAACGAAGCTGGCGATGCGGACGGCGTTTCTTGCATAACATCTTAGGTATCTCTGGTTTGTTAGTAAATTGTTCGTTTTCAATGTTTCGCAACTAAGATTCTTACCCAACCTGATTGCGGAAAAGCGTTCAATAATATGACGGATCATTGGTCTGACCCATTTGACCAATAGTCAATTTGATGATACAATTGACGATTGTTTGTAATTAAACATTGAAATCTTTTAGATTGCTACACAATATAAGAAAATACATCCGCAATTCCGTACGGAGCTCTCAACTTTTCCATGTCAAATTCCGAACATTAATAATCAAAATCAGACTTTTTCAATTCACATTGATGCAACTTTAAACCATGCAAATGTTACCTCTTCCTATTTATCTTACTATTATTCATGATAATGCTTAATCTATGTGTCATCAAGGCGGTAAAGTCACGCATCTATTTTGCCTATATTTGTCTCGACAGGGTAATAGGACAATAACACTGTGAAGTAGACGTATTTATATAATTTCGTTTCCCACGGTGAGTTCATCTTTTCTTGTAGATCGGTAACGCATCTGTTTCTTTGTAGACGTTTATGGACAGTAATGATAACTGTATTCATAAAAAGCTGCCAGTAATATCTAGTATTGCAAATTTAGTTGAACGCAGAGTGAA
Organism: Papilio elwesi; assembly: GCA_029849275.1. Lineage (NCBI taxonomy): Eukaryota > Metazoa > Arthropoda > Insecta > Lepidoptera > Papilionidae > Papilio > Papilio elwesi. The sequence continues at coordinate 8,754,772 of CM056695.1, forward strand.
ATGATCCCAAGATTGTCAAATTGAAGCTTGTTTACCAACTAATTACTCAAGCAGATTTCTTTAATTTTTAATAGCGACTACGACAACTTTATTGTAATCGCGGTAAAAATGTTAAGTTAAAATCCAACACCTCTTAAGTTATTAATTTTTATATTTCTACATCAACTCCCGTTGGTTGTCTCGTCAATCAAATACAGCTCATGGAGTCTAACTTGTTTTAAGAGAATCGAAAATTTTGTAGTCCATGTGGCGTTATTATAGTTTCAGTTGTGAAACCTTGAACAAAATTGTTAAGACCAAATAAGTTTATTCTAGAAATATCATTCAATTATTTTTAAATTCCTTAAAGCATACGTAATATAAAATATTTAAATATGTAAGTGATGCATTCCCGCATTGCATTGCATTCCCCTCCATTGGTTCGATATTAACCTTATACTTTTAAATTTTTAAAACATTTTTATAAACTTTACGCTGTATTATTTTTCAACTCGGTTCTCTTTTAAGACCTATAAAAGCTGTTTTGAAATTTACATTTCATTATGTGTGTAAATCGGTGCGACGAATGAGCATACAATGAATTCTATATAATAAAAATATCTAGTTCATATGTTGATATGATGATATTATATTATTATATTTATATTGTCCCTCTGAAAAACTTCAACGAAAATGACTTAGAAGAATAGAAGCCGCGAATAGATGACAGCAGTTGACCTGGACGTCAATTGAATATAACAATATAGCGAAAGATGTCGTCATCTGTATCCTGGCCATTCCCAATACATAATGTAGCGTATTATTACGTAGGTAGTACCTAGACCGAAAAGCTGAAACGTTTTCATTAATCATCAAGAAACGGATGAAGGCCAAGCAACAGCAAATTATATTTAAGGATAAGAAAATTAGGAAATGCATTTATGTGAGTATGTTCTATGAATCAAATATAGTCCACAACGAAGCAGACCGTTCATGTATCTATTCTTTAATATTGTAAATTAAATTGGTCAGATATCAAATGTTATGTTAAAGGTAGGGCTACTCGATCGCGATATTGCATTTCGTAAGCGTCTACGGATAGTTGCCCGCGGTCAATAATATACTTCTGATTGCGTCGATTCAACCTGGCATTCCAGCGGTATACATCTATAGGTATATATATGGGTAGGCGGTATAGAGGTATGTGTATGTTGCTGGAATTTGCTAACATTACTCGGTCGCAGTAAATTTTAAGCTGTAATCTTAGATCATTTATAAAAAAATATTGAATAAAATTGTGATATTTAAAAAACAGTACAGCCGAGAGTTTTGTATTGCTAGACTAGCTAGCGTGGCCTTGCTGCCAGTCTACAGTACAGTCTTTAACTAACTAACTATATTGATAATATAAAAACGTAAGTTTGTTTGTAATAGGTAAACTACTGATCCGATTTAAAAGTGTATATATATATGTGATCAAAACATCGTGCAATATTAAAATCCACATGTTCGACGCAGTTTGACAACAAACTGTTTACAAAAGTCTGTCCCTATATTCCTTTAAATTACACTGCAAGGTGAATGGCAATTTCCGACAATTTGTGCAAACTAAATTGAACACAACTTGGGGTAATTATTTACTTTCATAAACTATTCTGCTTATTTACACACTTAAACTTTATACAATATATAAATATTCATGCAAATAATGACTACTATACAAAGTTTGCAAATATTATCTTATCTGTGTCACATTGTGGACGCAACACATTACTGCGATTTAAATTATGATCATTATAAATTAATGTCATTATTTTTAATGATAGCTTAGTTTTATAATTTGTTGTTGAATATGTATTAGAGAAATAGATAAAGTAAGCATAATTAGGTAAATATGAAGCAGTGATATTGCTATTTTTATTTTGAAAATAGCTACTTTTTTTTTTATATCACAAAGTAGCAAGCGGCCCCTGGAAATAAGTACCGCTACCCATAGACATCCGCAACAAGCTAATGAGTTGCAGATGCGTTGCCTACCTTCATGGACGAAGGACAAACAGAAAAAAGGATAATTCCATTCCCTGTCCATCCCCTCCTCATCCGTCAAATCCTCTTCCTCTTCCCATCCTTTCCTTATTAGAAGAGGGTAGGAGGGGGAAGAGGACTACAATTAGGCCTCCGGCACGTCACTCATCAGACGAAACGCAGAATACTTCTACTTCACGCCTGTCTTCTGTGACGTCGTGGTATTTCACCGGTCGAGCCGGCCCATTCGTGCAAAAGATGTTGTTATTGCGGGCTCTACCTACTTATCAATTAATTTATTTTTTATTCATGTTCCATTTATAATGATGGTATTTACAAAAAAAATATGTTTTTAATTAATTATTTAATAATTTAACACCTTTAATAACTAGAGTATTATTAAGTTGTTAAATAATTTACGAATTATAATATATAAATAATTGGCGAATTAAAGTATACCTAATAACATTTTATATTAATAATAATACATTTTATTAAAATTTAATTCATCTATATTGATATTATAAAGAAGGAAGACTTGATTGTTTGCAGTGAATAGGCTTCGAAACTAATGAAAAATTCTTTTACTGTCGGTAAGGTACACAAACTCGGGTGACATACCCTATATGATATTAAAAAAAAATAGGGGTCCTTACTAAAACTCCAATAATCTTACCCAAGGTGTAAAAAATGTAACTAAAACAATTATTGCTTTGAAACTCGGTCAATATGTGTAATTATGTTTAAAAGAAAGGATATTATTTTTTGTACAAGCCATGCGAAGCCGGGCAGATCGCTAGTTAGTAACAAAGCACAATTTAATAATCCATTTATCTAACTAAACCAACTAATTAAACACTGCTGACCGTTATTTTTTCATATTTCATAACTTATATATAAATAATCAGCAAAATATACTTATTTGAATTAAGAAAAAAAAATCATTATTTTTTCTGTTGTATTCAATTTTATTGTTAAAACAAGATTGTAACTTTGTTGATATTTTATATATTTTTGAACTCTTGTCGCGCCTTCCCACCTGTTTTGACTTTTCATTTCTGTCGACAGTCCGTATGGTTTTTTCTATTAGAATTATGACGCTGTTATTGGCCGATATATCTGCAGATATTAAACCAGTGCAAGTCCTCGTTAACGCGTTGTTTAAGCGCCGCAGGTTCAAATTATTAGGTGCACCATATTAGTAAACCACGATACAAGTTATGTATTGGTGTCTCCACAAACTGGGCTGACCTTAAATAAAGTTGCACTTTTAACGAACGCCTCTATTTAACGGTTGTTATTATTGTGTGAGACACATGACGTGGTTACTTCTTAAGTATTGGCACTTAAATAGCAACCAAGTTGAGTTGTTATTGTGCCCTTCCCAAACGTTGGTTTGTCTGCTTTTACTTAGTTCAGCAAATGTATTTTCGATATTCTAATTAGAGCAAGAATCAGCGACAATCTGACCTTCGTCATTTTAAAATGGATTATGTAGTATTAACCAAAGAAATAGGAAAATATAATATGAAAGCTGATTTCACAAAGCGGGCTTAGTACAAGATTATTCACATTGTGCAAGACACCTACATATCTGTAAGCTGGGGCTAATGAAATCCTTTGTGGTCAGGTGGTGTGGTGTGAAATTGTGTAAACCTTTGATCTTATTTAACGCAACGAGGAAGTAATGATAGAGCGGTTATAACTTAAATTACTATATTACCTATTTGCCTTTGCGAATTGAAAATGTAAAACAGGTAAAACAGTCATTGTTCCAGTAGAATAAAATAACCGTGTAAGGGACAATGCACATAGTATACGAGTATATATGTATAGCATTACAATATTGACTATTTCGTTGCAGATTATTTACTGTAATATATTTTATTTAACGGCTCCTCAAAAATTGTAACATAGAAATGAAAACACAGGATACACAGTTGGCAATGAACAGTCACCTATAGACGATATCAGGTTTTTACATGTACCTCATCCATGTAACTTAAATGTAATGAAAAAGTATAATTTAAAGGTTACAGAGGTTAAAAGTCAGTAGTAATCGATTACACTTAGAAGATAATGACAACTTCAACGATTAAATATCTTCTATATTTAACGGGCAGATTATTATTGACGAAGTTACTGAGGCTGTTTTATTTCAAAATTAAATTAAGCACACGCTGTATATACAGAAGTATTGTAAAGAACAATCGGCATGCTGTGTAGTGCAATAAAAGATGTAAAATTCCGAACATTGCAAATATCATGTAAGCAGAAGTGTAAAAACTTAATAAATTGCAATTTTATCTTTTGTTATACAATCACACAGTAATTCTACATTCATGTGAACAGAATTCGGTAACATGGCGACTGCCGCAATCTAGCTTACACTATATAATATACATATAAAATAAAGAACACATTTTAACCGTTACACCTTGTGTACGAACGTGGATTTTGCTGGATCAACCTAAGGGACCTGCGTAGTCCGTATTCGTGGCTATCATTCTACCACATTTTGTATAATGTATTACCATTGATTAAGCAATGTTTTTTTTATTGTATTAATTTTATATATTTCATCATCATTGCATAATACTTCCAATTCGATGTATGTACGTTAAATTATAATTTACGATATACTTATAAGTACTAAGTTGAAATATATTAGAAACAAAACGATTATATGCATTTCATAAATTAATTTTGAACTAATAGCATCCAATGTATATTAATAATATACGTAATGTCATCAGATACCTGGACGGCTTATAACGTTATTAAGTAACAGCATGTCAGTTTACATAAATTTTTAATACATTATAAAACATTCAATGAAATCTGTAGAACAGATAACTTAACTATGCGTGAAGAAGCCATTAACAATCTAACATTGCAAACGCAATAGTAGTATGTGAAAAGTGGATCATAGCAGAGCTTCAGTCATGTGACTCAGAAGGTCGGAGCGGTCGCTGGGGCGGCGGCGCGCAACCTTTCCGTTGCGAATTATAATCTGTGCCGTATATATTATGAATTAATGTTTTAGAAATTTACCCCCACTGCCTTCTGTTCACGTGAATTCTTTGGGTGTGAAAGATAAAACACCAATAGACCTGAAAAAAAAATTTTTTCATACATATTTAGCCATAGTTTGTTCTTTTCCTGCTAAAAATAATTTCATTAAATATGAAGTTTTACTAAAACCAAGAAAACTAAATTTTGTTTGCCATTTTCTTTAATTATAAGAAAAGGGATTTGATTGTTTCTTTGTTCCGAATAAAATCAAAGTACTGCAATGAACTTAAAATTTCTATTGCCATTAGGGAGCTGTTACCTAGAAAATATTTTGAGAATGGCGTACTTTATCGTATTTGTTTGTGGGCTGTGGGCTAGAGTGTAAAAAGTAACCACTCGTTTCTTGTTTTATTAATATAAATTTGGACTATATTGTGTATAACTTTTTCATTTAAGAAAATAAATTGCGAAAGTGAGAAAGTTGATCATAAAGATAATGTAAAGTAAGTACAGGATATTTAAACAGTAAAGTACAAGGATACAGTGCAAGGAACTCCGATTTAACTAAGACACCTTTCTCTTTGTTTATTTTTACTTATGTTACCTACACTATATTTTTTTCTTGTCTATCTGTCTCCCCGAGCGGAGCATAGGGGAGAGGGTTGCTAGTTTGTTATAAAGTATAGACAGTCGTTTAAGACTACCAACAGGAGTCTCTCTGAGTAGCTCTTCAGCTGTTGTGTAAGTTCATGGACAGCGATGATTTGTTAATATTTAGTGAACTGCTTGCCTACTTAGCAGCTTATATCAAAATAATTCCATTACCAGCACCTAATTCATGTTTTACATCTTTAGCGCCTTGGTCAAACGAGTAGTGGGTCGCCTATTTTATAAGTGTTCACCGATGCCCATGAACATCCGCAACAGCTGTGGAACTGCAGACGCGATGCCATCCATTAAAGAAGGAGTACGCTCGCTTCTTGAATACATACATACATTATACCTATTTGTTACATCTTCGGAATATATATTGTAATCACTCTCATCTTCTCCCGGGTTACAGAATATTACGCAAGCATTGTCAGTTTCCGATAGCAGTTATTTCGTACGTGTTTCTATTCCTACCTTCGCATGCTAGTGACGCAACATAGTTATAGCAACATATAATTAAATGATAGAAATGTATGAGCATTAACGAACTGAGATATCATCAGTACCTAGCCTTGTGCCACTTACGAGATTCAGCCGTTGTTACTCCCGATCGAAAGTATAGATTTAGTAGACGTACACGTAGACTGGTAAATATAACGTTTATTTTAATCTTACTGGACCTTAGTGTGTTCTAAACCTTAACTAATATCCCAATTAGTTATCAAAAGAAAACTTATGTTAAATTATTATTGAAATATGAAAGTTATCTTGTGAGATTACAGAAACTAAGGACACATTATTAATAACTCAACCAAACAGCCTTGAAAGCTAAAAGAAAGATTTATCAATTTAAAATGTACATCGGAAGCTCGATGATGGAATCGCTATTAACTATGTAAAAAGCGCGAACAGCGAATTCTTTTTCTTCTTTTCAGCCAATAGTCGTCCAGTCGAAACCGTCTCCATTGATCGCCACACAGATCGGTCCTCTGCCACTTTTTTCTGAAGAAGGTGGCAAACGAGCAATAGGATCACCTGATGTTAAGTGAGCGCTGCCCATATACATCCGCAACAAGCAAATATCTTGGAGATGCGTTGGCTACTTTTACTGGACAGAAGAAGGCATAGGCAGAAAAAAGGATATTTCCATTTCCCCGTCCAATCCTTTTCCCGTTCCCACCCTATTCTTAACTGGAAAGGGTGGGAGTGGGAAGAGGACTGAAATTAGGCCTCCGGCACCTCACTCGTCAGATGAAACGCTGACTACTTCTAGTTCACGCCTGTTTTACGCTGCCTACCTACGCTGTGGCTGCTTACTCGAGTAAGAAAGTTATTATAACCTTATTATTGATTAGAAGCAACTGATAATTTACTCTCACTCTCTCTCTGATTTGATGCCACGCAAATATATTATGAACATCTCTAATTTTCTTATGGGACCTCCTCAGTCGTCCAGGATCATTCATCAAAGACTAATGCTTCTGTTGGCTCTACCACTGGTAATAAGACTCTACAAATAATTTTAAGACACATAAATGCCAACTGACTTAGAAGAAGTGAAATGTTTTTCGCACGCATGTACGTGTATGTATGCCCGTTCTTTTGTGACCTCCTGCAGCCTAAACGACTGGACCAATGTTGATGTGTGAGATGCCATTAGATTCGTATGCTTCTTCGGAATGTTTAGGTTTTTTAGGTGTTTTCGTTTTAAACAACTATTATTTGTTGTATACACTAGACTATACGGACAATCGAAAGAAATTGTAACTTTGGACGCTTTATTGAGTCCAAGGTGAAAAGAGTTACAAAGACACTAGACGTCCTTTCCAAAGTGCGACGCTATTTCATTACGATGTAGCTTTGAACGCAAATAAGCGCAAGCTCCTTCGTTTGTATAATATGCCTGCCATAATTGGTCTAATACTACAGATTATCGTGGAACATCTATTAACTTCAAACAAGTGAGACTGAAATGTGAAGCATGAGAAAAAATAAGGTCAGCTGTGATAGAATCAGGTGAGTCTTTCGTTATTTAAGTCACCTATCATTAACAATTATCATGGCATGATAATAACATACATGATAGCTGCTTATGATACTTTCCTAAAAGGGTAAAAACGGTGGTATATATGCAAGATGGCGATGTCACGCATTTGACAAAAACCTCCTTATTTTCCCACTAAAGAATAGTTTTAAAAAAAAATTGTTAGGTTACACTATCAAGGAATAAGATAGGCTAATTATTACATATAGGAATATAATAATATTAAAATTCACACGACCAATACCAGGCGGCCATCTAGTATGCAATAAATAACAGCTTGACGAAACGTATTACATTACAATTTCTTAATGTACAAACACAATGCGTAGAAACATGTAGTATCGAACATGTAACGCGTTAGTGGGCGCGCCTATTGCTGATTTGGTGCACCTTTCATAAGCCCGGGTCACGATCGGGCGTTATGGCGCAAGGCTGGCTAGCTTTGGCTAATTGGCCGAAACTTTGTTATTAATGGTCACATACATGAACTATTAGGGAACAATTGCTGGGCGATATTCCGACCCAAGCCATTAGCACGCTTTTAGATCATTAAAAGATACATTCGCGGATTTTGGCGAGCTCAATTTTGTATTTTAAATTCCTGATACTCAGAGAACATGGTTTATATAACTCATGGTGACGAGAACTGGGATATTTGGTAACCAACAGGCCAGATTTTTATGGTACATCTACATTACAATTAGACGAATGTTAATTTGACGAGTTGGGTGATTTTATTTCCAAATCTCTATATGTACGTAAACTTTTTACCAGATAAACTATGGGTTGCGAGTGAATTTTGGATGGGCCAAAAAATGAGACAAGATGTAGGCCCAAGCATTGGATTTTTTTGATGGATCGGAGCCCAGTCAACTTTAGTAACAGTAGCTACTGATGTTAATATGATATGGTAAAGTAACGTTTGTTTGTTTGTTTTAAATTATATATATATATATATATATATATATATAAAATGGAAACAATGATGGGTGAATATCAGCCCCTTAAAGCTATACTATTTATACTGACAATAATATTTTGTTATTTTTAGTGTGGCCTGAAATTAAAATTTCAAAGTTTCTCTGATTAAGTAAGTAATAAAATGCGTTTTATTAATTTAAGATGTATTGAAATGTGGCTAACGTAACTAAAACATTAACATACATATATTAACATATTAAACTACAAAATTAAAATTTTATGGTGGCGCTAATGAACGCAACGTTTGTCCTAATAATACCAATTATTACCGCCATTACCAGTTTTATAAACAGCCCATCACAACCGCATAATCTTCTTAACAGTTAGTGATAAATATATAAGCAAGCATTACGCAAGGAAGTAGGCAGAAGTAACCAACTTCTGCTTTAAACGGTTCTGGCATACCTCTCTTGCTTCTTCTACATCCAGACATCTCCGCATACATGCTTGCCTTTTACGGATACTCTTAACATCACCTTCCTTTAGTATGGGATATACTATACTACAAGTTGTCGATATGCGATCGTCAGTGATAGATACTAAACGAAAACGAACAGAAAGCCATTTACTAACACGCGGTCTCTATTCTAACGCTTTCAACCCCACCTGATATCGCTAGCTCATCAGATATGGCCAACCCATTTTAAATTTACTGCGTTCACTTGTAGTACCGCTCGCAAACATCAACTATTAGTCATTGTAAGGTTTTCCAAATAAACGATAAGTGTACCTTAATAAAATATGGGTGTTAATTAAAGAGTATTATTCGTCTGTAAAAATTTACATTGTCCTCGGAATTAGTAAGTCTGCCGCTACCTATGTGTGTCTGAAAAACACTATCTGATCCTATATACCTTTGATGTAAGATGATGTTTTTTTTTAATAGTACTAGGTGGCAAACGAGCAAGCGGTTCACCCGATGTCAAATGACCGCTATCCATAGACATCTGCAACTAACTAATGAGTTGGTTATATGGTGGTTCGCCACAAACCTAATCTTACATAGCCTGTCAGTTGTGTGGCTAACTTATAAAATTTGATGGCGATGTTTAAATCAGTAGTACAATTGAAACAAATGTACTCCTTTACTTGACAAAGTGTCAGTTCAGTATTTCTATTCTTCAATATTTATTTTAGTATATAAAATCAGATATTAGGTTCCGTGACCAAAAAAGTACCCTGGCTTTGTTTTTGGCAATGGCAATTCCCCATAAAATATTATGAGAATAAGTTGCCAGTACATTTAGAGCGAGGCATAGGAACAATTTCCAATAACGCCGCCTACGTAAGATATTTTACATATTTGTAATGCTAAATAGCCACAATAGAAAGTAAACTCGTTACGTAATGGATAATATTACGATTTATCAGATTGAGATTCGATTACCAAACTCTCCGTGAAAATTCATAGTATGATAATTAAAGGAATTCTCTTAAATGTTTACATAAGACGCTTCAACAAGGCGCGAAGCGAATTCTTGAGTTGCAAGAAGGTTTTGGAAAGTTTAGAGACCGGTAACAGAATGATAAATACAATAATACAACATTTAAGTCATCGTTTTTCATTAATTTTAAATGCACTGCAGTCCTTTCTATGGAGGAAGGTGGCAAACGATCAAACAGTTCACCGGACGTTAAGATAGAAGAGGGGATAGACAGGAAAATCATCCTCTCCACGCCAAATCCTCTTCCCCATTCCCATCTTATCCTTATTAGGAAAGTATGGGAAAGGGGAAAGGATTCAATTTGGGCCTCTATCACCACACTCATCAGAACGTAGAATAATTCTCCTTAAACGCCTATCTGACGTCGTGATATTTCACCGGTTGTGCTCTACCACTACTACTACTGTTAAAAAACTTTGTCCAGTTTTATAAATATGTTCGTGAAGCCCTACAATACAGTAATATTTTGTTTTATTGTCTAATGATAATGCCTATCATTTATTACTGCCCTTATTTCAAGCGCTTTGTAATACTCTACTTATATTATTAAAGCATTCAAAGAGTGACATACAAAGTTTTTTTGATCAAAATATTATTGGTATTTAAAAAAATATAGGAATAAATGCTACAATTTGGCTATAACATTGATATCTTTTGTTGCCATTCATAAAAATGTATAGAGTAACTTTTAACGCGTTAATCAATTTACATTTTTTTGTTCTGTTAACCTTACCTTGACTGGGCGCGTTTAAACATCATTCTACATGCTGAACAAAGAGTACGATGTTGAGAGTTATTATTGGATATAAAAAACTACGGCTTGTTTACTTTCTTTTATAGTATGTAGGTGACATGTGGTACTTTTGATATCGTAATTTGTACAAACCGTGTTCTAGTGAAATATTTAATTAAAATTGTACATAAATTACTTTATCTCGATTTCTTAATTGCCGAATTGATTGCGCCGAGAACTATTTTATTAACTAGTTATCGACGGAAAGCAATTCGTCGTTTAAATTTAACTCCTTAATTACTTTGAAGGTACCTTTCGATATTTTAAGTTTATGCTCATGCATTTGTTAGAATTGTTAATGATACTAACTAAAAATAACATTCACAATTGAATACAAAAAGAAATTGTGTAACGCGTAACGCAACGTAACGTACCGGGTAACAAAAATGTTGCCTATCGTGCCATAATTATGATCATTTAAACAGAAAGACACTTTTATCCTACTTTATCAATGCCTTGTAAGATCTCATTTAGATTATGTGTCTCCGATATGCAATCCCTTCTACGCTGTAAGTTCAGATAGAATAGAAATGATTCAGAAAAAATTCTTACGTATACTAAACTATCGAATGCATTTCCCCAAAACAACTTACAAGAATCTTCTATCTAAGTACGGACTGCTCTCATTGAGTGACCGGCGAACACTCAATGACGCTATCACTCTCAGGAACATCTGTGTTGGCGAATTTAACTGTCCCGGATTATTATCTGTGTTAGAATTTAGAATACCACCTAAAACAACAAGATCAAAACATCTTTTCCATGTTTCGGCAACCAGCACCAACATTGGTAAGCGCGAACCAATACATCGGATGTGCACCCTCCACGATACCAGACTTTTTGATATAGATTTATTCTCAAACTCCCGCTCCACCTATACAGCCAATTTAATTAAATGCTTTCGTAAATAAGAAGCTTCCCTGCTGCTCCCTTCCCTTCTGTTTCGTACCTTAATAATTTGTATAGTTTTGAACTGTATTCCTTCTTACTTACCTTACTACTACTTTGTTTTTTTCTTTCTTCCTTTTAGTGTAATATAGTTTTAAGTCATTTAATTTTAATTGAGAAAATATTAACGCTGTTAAAACAAATAATTTAAACCATAATTGTTCTCAGTGAGACAATCATTAGGCAACATTAGAACTAATTATTATAATTTACGTACCCCTATCTATATTTTTCATCTTTTGTTTCTGTATGTCTCCTTAAATAAATAAATAAATAAGAATACAACAGCTCCGAAAAAGTCAATTATTTTGAAATTCAATGACGTATACAGTTTAATAATTCACCATTATAGAAAGCATTAGTTGATAGTTGGTTTGTCAACGATCTGTTTTCAGCACATGCTTCCAGGCAAGGATATTGTTATCCTTGATATTGTTGCCGGTATGACAAGAACTCAAAAATGTTATCAATGTTATAAATATTATCATCTTACTATAAACTCAGGGATCGCTTTGTTTGCTGTAATATGGTGGCAAACGTGTACACTAACCTTACGTGACCACCTCTAGTCTAATTTTAAAAAAAGCTTTCAAATCTGTGATCTACTTAAGGGGGGATCTACTCGATGTACTTAAGTAATTTAAGGAACAATGTACTAACTGACCTTGTACCATTCATGTTTTAAGACAAAGACGAGTTTAAAAGATCGAGATAATCATCGTAAAGCCCTATCTGTCGTAATGCACTTTGTCAGGCGCAAGCCGCAAGCTCGTGGCTCGGCTGACAGATGGGTTATTGTAAGCCGCGATAAACTGAAATGGTGAATGGATACGTGATCTAAGGCAAGTCGAACAATAAGTGATATGTTTTCATAACCTACCGCAAATAAGAGGATAATGTTACCATAAAGTTCTAATTTGAAAAGAAATAAGTAAATAGTAAATAATGAATAAATAGACTCGTTATAAATATCTCACAGCACATGGTAACCATCAAACTGACATTTTAATAATTTTATAGGCATGACATTTAAACGATACGATAAATTTGTGGCAACAATCACAACATAGCAAATCAAATTAATCAATATATAGGAAATATAAAGAACATTTAATATATTGTTATTAAGGATAGTAAAATGTAGGCCCTGGTTATAGTATGTACCGTTGGTGTAGGACCTTACAAAAAAATATCGTCTTGTTTTCGCCCCGTTTCATGGCGGCCAAACCAGAAGGTACTAATTAACTTGAACATTTTACAGTAACGAAAGTCAATACTCACCAAAAAATGCTCTGAAGTAGAACACCGAGACAAGTATACCGACATTCACTCTTCACTTCACACTATAAAATGTATTATTATGGATATAGTAAATATGGAAAAAGCCTTTATAATGACAAAGAAATAATCAAATCAGTATCTAAGTAGTAATCGTACTTACTGGTTGACATTTAAATATACACCGCACACGATATTTTTATTAACAATAATAATTTAACAGTGGTAGAGCCCGCAACAACAACATCTGTTGCCGAATTGGCCGGCTCGACCGGTAAAATACCACGACCTCACAGAAAACAGGCGTGAAGTAGAAGTACTCTGCGTTTCGTCTGATGAGTGAGGTGCCGGAGGCCTAATTTCAGTCCTCTCCCCCTTCCCACCCTTTCCTCATAAGGATAGGACGGGAAAGTGATGAGGATTGGATGAGGAGGGGGTTAGCGGGGAAAGGGATTTCCCTTTCCCCGCTAACGCCACAGACAGGAAAAAGGACATTTGTCCTTTTTCCTGTCACTGTGCTCAAGCTCAATGTACTTTCAATAAAGGAATCGACCCGGATACAACCCATCCAGCAATTAGTAGAGCTAATAAGGTAAGACAACATAAATTAATTCTAAAGTGAAACTAAGTTCGCCGGGATAGTTAGTAAAGACTTAAATGTGTTTGACTAATATCACATTAAACAACAATCAGATAAGAAGTGCGAACGCGTGAATGCCATTGTTAAAGTACGAACATTCACGTCTGAACAAATTTAAGTTATCGTAATAGTGAATTCTTTTGGGAGTCTATTATATACTTTTATTAGGGTTGTGTTCTTTAAATATGTCGTATCCGTGAGCGTGTGTTTGTCCTGGTACGTCAATTATGGTTGTGTTATAAGCATTTTCTTGAATAATTAGGTATAACATACATGGACTAGCCGTGGTAGTTATCGAAAAGGGTTCTGCTTATAGTCTAAACTCTGAAGGCCACTTAATCGGACACGTGGATAGTCACAAATTATTAATATATTCAATTAAAAGAGTGGTAAGTCCTAAATGTTTTGATACGGACGGATATATCACTACACTCCCGGATTTCCCCCCGACTTACGTATCATTAAAATGAGGTAATAATCGTATTCATAAATGTCTGTGTTAGTTACTACATTTCACTCTCTATTCAAACAATAGATACGAAGACAAAGCCATGAACATGCAAAACCCACTTTCCTTAAAAAATATATTCCCACGGCCGTTTGATCAAAACCGTAGAGGTTAAGAAGGCTATTGTTATATGCATTCAAGCCCATAAGCCATTGGGGTAGGCAGAGATTAACTAAATCTATGGTTATTTGCCTTCCTATACTATCCTCTTCTCATATCTTTTAATGTAGAAGCATAAGACCTATATTAGGTTCAAATCAATATAAAACGTTTGAACTCATTTTAGCACCACGCAGACAGGAATTCATATCGGCAACGGATGTATCGCCAAACTGGGTGAGTGTAAAAAACTGCATTACGACATTACTGGTTATATTGCGGTCCAGAGCATTCAAGTTTAAATCCGAAACCTGTTATTAACGATATAAACGGTAATCATTGCAAAATTTTGACCTAATTAATTTAATACTATATCATTAACATAAAAGGAATAGCACAGAAGCCGGGATAGGAACGGAATTTAAAGAAAATTACGTGTTATATGATTGTTAGTAAAAGAAGTCAACAGAATATTCTCATCTCAGTTTTTCAGAGAGAAAGCTTGTATCGCAACAACTTTAGGCGCCAGTGGAAGCCCACGGTTAAACTTATAATAATAATAAATTAGCCTTTTCTAGAATGTTTCCCACTGCAGGGACACAGGCCTCCTCTCCAAGAGGGGGAAAACTTAATAACTGTCATCGAGCATAAAGTTCAGTGGACTAATTTGGGTAGGTGATAGAATTCAAAAATCACATTGTATTATAATACGAGCCAACTAAGATGTGGTATGATGACTAATAAAATTCGATAGAAATGAATACCTATCGATAAATACTAATAAATCGATATATTAGCATAAATAGTAGGTATGTTCAACATTAACCAACTTTATGATTTTAAAAAAATACGTAACTATTTTCAAGTAAATTATTTTATTTCGATAAATATTTAAAATATCACGAACAATCGATTCTATGACCCTGTTGGCATGGTTAGTAATGTTCCACCAATGTAAATATGTTCGATTCCCACCCAGGACAGACATTTGTGTATGAACATGCCTGTTTGTCCCGAGTCTGGGTGTAGTTATATATTTAAGTACGCTTTTACGAAAGAAATGTGATATATACAGTTACCTGGTATACTGTACCATAGCACAAGCTCTGCTTAGGTCGAGATCAGATGGCCGAGTGAATAATGTCCAGGATATTATTATTGATATCAAACCATAGATTGCTATTGCTAAGCCGACATTATTCCAGCTATTATTTGCTACGGTATTTCAAAAAACTATTTGTCACGGTCTTTCTAGATACGATGTCGTGACACAAGTAACTCTTAGGTAACGTCAAGTTGAGGAATTACTTAGATTACTGCAGAGTGTATTGACCCATCGAGTCGCTGCAACATCCGTTACATCTTAAATGCAGTAATGGGCAGGTCGATCGAGCGTGAAATTCATCTATTACCAATTCCGTTGCAAAACGGTACGCCGCACTAAGCTATAGCTTTATCTAAAATAATGCAAAAGATAATAGTCAAATAAGATGTTTTTTTACAGCATACTGAGGTAAACGAGCTGCGGTTCGCCTAATATTAAGTGATCACCTACGCCCATGAACATCTGGAATACCAGAAGAACTGCAAATGTGTTGCAGGCCCTTAAGGAAGGAGTAGGCTCTCTTCTTGAAAGACCCTAAGTCGTGTTGGTTTGGAAATACCGCTGGGGACAGATTATTCCACAGCGAGATTGTGCGAGGAAGGAAATGACCCGGAAACTGAGAACATTAAGATGGTGTGGTTTGTGGTGGTGGAGATTCGTCGAGTTGAGGTTGATAATCTACGATAACAGTGGTAGAGATAGGAGAATAAGCTGGTGACCAATAGGCAGCCTCAACCGAGTACAACCTATCAGAATACAAGCAATAAATCAGACCAAAGTAGTGTAACACAAAAAAAATGAATTATAATTATTAAGTTCAACTTAAAATTCGTCACGAAAGAAAAACGATAATTTCAATTACCTAACGTTGACCAAGTCAGATCAGATGATTGTTTATTCCCTATTTAAATAATATACGGTAAAATTATATGAATTATTGTCGTATTATATGACAACAAAACGGCTACAGATTTTTTTAATGGACCTTTGGCTTTAATTTCATAGAATACGGTCGAAGTAGTGGAGTGAAAGTGCTTTGTCGTAGGTACTTTTGAATTTCGTGTAATGAGTAAGCTGCTCAATAACTCAGGAGCCTAATCACTTACTCCTCTCCCTTTTCTTTAAATAACCCCTACATTTCTTTACAAAGTATGGAAACTTACCTGCAACTCTTTCTTGCCCTGACCCAAAGGGTGTATATAGTGACCTCCCGTAGTAATTTATCAAGATTCTAATAAAATACATATTCAAATCATACATCTAATAAAAATAGGAACAAAGAATTTATTAATTTCAATTTTGAGGCTTAAAAAGAAAAACTTAAAATTAACATAAAGTTCATGATTACTAATAACTAAACTGCCTAACTTGCATAAAGATACATAGCCTATAGTTTTTTTACATTAAATATACTGAAAATAACGGCAAGATTATATAATTTTTACACAAAATCCTTTTTGTTCGGTTACTTTCATTAACATGTAATGAAAAAACACTAATTTAAATTTTCATATTAAAATACTTTTATATCTTTCTAAATTATGTGTAAATAATACTTTTACAATTATTTGTACTCATACAATAAGTACAATAATTATAAAGCCTCTCTTTTGGACTTTAAGTGTCCTTAAAATTTAGCTGATAACTTGAAAATAATCGAAATATTTAGAAAGTGAACATAATTTTTTTCGATTTTTCGTTTAATCCGGTATGTTGGTATTTTTCGTTTAATTCGGTATGTTGGTATTTTTCGTTTAATCCGGTATGTTGGTATTTTTCGTTTAATCCGGTATGTTGGAATTTTTCGTTTAATCCGGTATGTTGGTATTTTTCGTTTAATCCGGTATGTTGGTATTTTTTCCAATCTCCTAAGTCTCTCAGACAAATGTAAAAAACGTCGATTTTATAACAATTCTACATTATATGTGTAAATAGTTGTAAATACTATACAATTGAACAACAACGTTCACGCAAAATGTAACAAAAACAAGAAATGTAAAAATACTACTGGCACTTTCTTTAGTATAGATTAAAAAATGGTAAACATTAGTTATTGTTTACTTTGTAATTTGTTGTTAATAAAAATCTTAATAAGACAAGTTAAAATTGCATTATTGCCAATAATTAGGAATGACTTATACATTGCAGATAGCTTGGTAAGCCTCCAGATAGTCAGTAGCTGGTGTGATGGTCAACTGTCGGCTGGCTTTAAGGAACAGCACCGTGCCGGGTCTAACTTGCACCGGTTCTGTGTCACAAGCCTTTCCCTCGCCAGATATGAAGATTATTATACTGGGACTGGCACGAATTATCGTGTTGTATGAATCGCCACCCAGCACCTGGGATAAATCAAGCAATTAGCTTTCAACATCTTTTGTTACATTAATGTGGTGATCAAAGATACACAGATTTAACTAACAAATGCTTACGTTAAATTTTGTCTAAGTCTTACATTCAAATATTTTATGTGACCAAAACAAATAAATATGTTGTCACACCCATAGCCCAGAGGGTTAGGTAGAGATTACGGATTATTTGGCACAATCCTATAACAACTCTCTCGCTTCTTCTACATCCATACATCTATGCATACATTCCTCGTCTGTTCTGGATACTCCTTAGACCATATCGCCTTTCTTTAGTGTGTCAAATATCTTTTCTAATAAAAATACGGTATATATAAATAAATAAATAATAAAAATGTGGTGAAAGTAAAAACTTGAAAGAAATCCCATACACAAAGTTTCTTTTTAAAAGACATAATTAAGGTAGTTGCGCCGAAAATGACGTTTGACAGTTGGCGCGATTACCTTAACCCTTAGTAGCCTGATTTACGACAGTGTTTTTTTTTAAATATTACTGTGTTTGCTTGAGGGTCTACATGAAGGGAAAAATAGCTAAAAAAAACACAATATTTATTTTACATACTTATTTAGAAAAAAAACAGGTATATTTATAGTCTTCAGAAAAAGAAAATATATCAAATTTGTATTCAACAAAACTTTAAGTAAAATGTGTTTACTTGTTCACTTTGCCGCGCAAGTAATATGTCATAGATAAAATAAAACAAGTATGAGAGCTGGAAAGAATATTATACTACAGTAAAATACGTACAGCCAACCTATAAAAAAACTAATAGTAATGTGAACATTCGGTTTAAAAGATTGGTATCAAAATTGAAGCTCTAGGTTATCAAGGGTTAAGCAGTGGACGGGTCTCGGTTAACATGGTATTACAGACAGAGACATGGAAATGATTTTCATTTGATGAAATTATGATTATTATTTCGCAATGCTCTAACTGTCGCACTTGCTACCGTTTGCTACTGTAAATGAAGAAGTACTTATGATCAAAGGCGCTGCTATATTAATTAGAACCGTAGCTTTTTGATGGGAACATGTAAAGTGACGCTGCTTTTTTGTATTACTTTTATAAATTTAAAATCATTTGAGTATATTAATTTTAATGGTATTTTTAAGTCGTGAAGTCATATGTTACTTTTTAGATTTTAAAAGCTCTTGAAAAGTTTTAATAGAATGGCCACTATTTATGATAACTAATGCTACGGACTTTGTGTCAAATTATTTTATATACTTGAATCAATAATCTCGAAACTGGTAGAAATAATTCCTAATATAATGTCAAACCTATATCTTTGTTGCCAGACCGAATGAAATCTAAGAACGCGACTTAGAGCAGAGACCCGTATTAAATGACAGGTAAAATTCAATCAATGAACTTTCCCTCGTACTTGATACAGGCTTGGGACTGACAATGTAAAGTTAGATAAATCTTATGAAGATAAGAAAATACTTTACACTAAGTTAAATTTTTACATTGGCGTACTTAAAAGTTCATTGATTTTATGTGAAAAACAATTATATGCATTATTAACTTTTTATATATACATTGTTATGTAAAATATTATATACACCATTAACTATCTTTTTTATATATATTTTGATGAAGTTATTTAATAAGTAACTTTTTTATTTATTTACAATATCCTTCCTTCCAGTCCTACGTCCTTAGAGAAATCTGGTTCACATTCCTCTGATGTCACTACAATGTGGTGAATTCGGTGAATATTTCGGCTAAATTAGGGTACATGTATGCATGGGATTTCCAAGCCAAAGGTCAAAGGCCATGAATCTCGCTTTAGTTATTGTTTCTTTTAAAACATGTTTAGTGTCGAGCTTTAATAGTTATGTCGTCGACAGAGGGGGTCATTGCCGCAATGGTTTTATCTATTTTTCCCCATATAGATATGCTTTCAATATCCATCATTTAGACTTGGATGAAGGAGGATGTGAATCAAATCGACCGATCTCAGACACAGAGGTACATTGTTTTTTTTCTTAATGTTGTTTTTAATAACTCCATAATTTGCTCCTTAATTAAATACGCACGCTTTTTACGCTGGCACATCTCTGGGAATGGTACCATCTTAAGAGCTTTATCTTCTACAAAAACATGACTCTTGAAGCGAAGATCCAAGAATATACAAATACCGAGAGACCTATTACATCAATCTCATTTTCAGGGAAGTATGTTTTCATACCATCCTTTTACTTTTTGAGGAAGTCTCTCACTCCACACCAAAGATAGGCTTGGTTTCCGTTATTGTAATAAAGTTTTTGAACCCATCTATAATTTCTATTGCGAGACTTGCTATGAGAACCAAGAATGTGTGTACAAAGTTTAATGATGATCGATTGAGTGGTTTCCGCGTGAAAGCGTAAAAAACAAACTTACATTCACATTTATAATATTAGTAGGGAGTAGGGATTAAAACGAAATGAAAACAAAAGTATAATATACACACATATCGCACCTACAGAACGTCACGCGACAATTTTTGAAAATTTCATTTCCTATCCCAAATAATTTCGTCAAATAAATGTTTTTGCGATCTGCCACAAAACCATAGCAAAGAAGTTAATACCTTAAGTAACTAAGATCAAAGTTTATTTTTAAAATACTTGCCTGAGCTAATCAAAGTCAAAAAGCGACGAATCGGTAAATTATATTTTGCTCTTTCTAACGTGACTGGATTTAGGTCCTTACTCGTTCGCTCTTTCGGACATGGTGAGTCGTCGGTGTTGCGATTGCGTTTGCGAAGTAACAGAGATTATTAAAAGTCTACGTCTAGGCCGGTAGCAGGTGTGACATATGAAAAGCATTTCATATGATTTTTCACATGCTACTTGTGAATAATGCCATGCCTCTGTAGGCATAAGGGAATGTCTGTACATTCCTTTATTTAGAGCATGCATGGAGGACGCAGAGATGGCGACCCACGTCTTACTCTAAACACGTCTTACTAATAAAAACTCACCCTAACTTTAACAACAGCAAAGTCTGGGACGGGTGGTCGCCAAATGCAGCTGTTTTCGTCTTCGATCTTTGGATTGAACAGCATCTGGTCTGGGGTATAACTAGTATAGTCCAACATTGTAATGAGTGTCGGTAGATCAATGTGCTTCGGGGTGAGGCCTGCCCGCACAACATTGTCCGAACACGCCATACACTCCACACAATCTGTTAATAAATTACAAATTAATGTTAAGGTTATTCTACTAACTACTACTACTATTTGTCCAAATGGGTGTAACTGTATATTAGTTCAGACATTGAAGACTGTCTCATCATAAGGACTGCTGAAATCGATCGCTAAAATACGGAACATTTATATTATACCTCCACTTAAATATGCATGTGGGAGATTGGGTTTGAGAAATATAGCCTGGCCTGGACGAAGATGCATGAGGTTCATGAAATATGGTGCATAGCAGCCCACATCTCCAGGAAACTCTGAACAAAGCTTCAGCAATGTATTAGACAGCAGTGCAGACTTGAGCTCTGCATCTGAAAATAAAAATAACTTGCTATAATAATAATGATTTAAAATAAATTCAAACATGTGCACACAAGCAGTTTCAATATATATTTTTGTTCTTTTTCATTAAATGTACACAATCCTAATATTAAAATTTAAACAACTTAATTTGTAGAATGTGTTACTGTAGAATTTATTAATGAGAATGATGTATGAAATATCAAAAATATACATATTTTGTAATCCTAAACATCCACTATTGGACAAACTATATTTATTTAAGTCTAGGGCTTTAGCTTATCCCAATTCTCAAAGTCAAATTTTTGCAAGTGATTTTTTAGTGTAAAGATGGACAATACTAAAACTTATTTTTTGTACTAGAAGACGGTGGCAAGAATATTAACTAAATTATAGTAATAAAGCGATAAGTTTATTACCTTCACTGCTTAATCTTTTGATGTAATCCTCCAAGCTCTTGGCCACAATTGTTTTATCACAAGACATTAAGGATTCAAATACTTTCTTTATTAGTAATGAAGTATCACCTTCTACATAATTCAATATGCCATGTAAAGCCTCCGTTGGCAAAATTTTAGTTAGTTCAGGTAATCCTGAAAATAATTTTTCATTCCATAATTATCTCTACAAATGTTGCTTTGTTAAGGTATTTTGTCACATTCACAGCTACTTGACTCCTATTGTTATGAGGAATGTAATAAATACACTGATTTCTATAGAAGGTGGCAAACAAGCAATTAGTCCATCTTACGGGAGGCCTACACTGCATAGACCTTTTGCTGGTACTACAGCTGCCATTTTAGAACCCTTCAGCTCCTACGGCCCTCACGGCCCATTGCCAGTGTTGCAATCAATCTGCTTAGCAATGATTATGAAATCAAAAAATATTAACCTTTTTGCTAAATCTTCAACATTATTAAGTTTAATTATGAAGCAATCACAAAACTCACTATTTAGAAATTCCTTAATCTCCAAAATAGGCCGAAAACCACAAAGCGCTTCAAAAGGAGTCAATGCAATAGCAAGCTCTGGTTTATGATTTGGGTCCTTATACATGTCAGGGAACTTAGCATGCAATTGTTCTGCATGTTCCTGAAAGAATTTCTCTTTTGGTTATATAGTAATAGATAAAAACAAAACATTATTGAAAAAAATGTTTCAAAGAATACCTTATTAGGATGAGCCTGTATTGAAAGAGCTTTCTTGATAGATAGAACCTTTAAGAGAAAGGGGACAGATACACCAAACCTTTTCTGTACCAGAGGACCAATAGCATCAATATTATCCTTTATATACTCCGAGAGGTATATATTCCTTTCTATGATAAGAGATGGCCCATTTGGATGTGTCCCCATCCATAACTCGGCATAAGGTTTATCAGAATTGATTTGCGCGTTTGAATCACTGCTACACAGTAATTTAGCAACTTTACTCTCATGACCCAATTTACCCCAGTCATAATTCTGGACTTTGCACTGTAATTCCATAATGGATGGGCTGAAAATTATACATATCATTTAGTCTTAAAATATCCAAGTATAGTTAAATGCACGTTATTGTTTTCACAACAATTGAAACAAGTGAATTTAAGTGAATTGTCGCGAATACAATATTGTATGAATAAGAAGTGAGGGCTGCTTACCTATGATTATACTATGTGTACTTTAAAAACGAAATTGTTTCATATAGTCTTAAAAAACTTTTAACTTTCTGACAGCTTTATTATTTAATAGAAAAATATTATAGCAAAAATAATTGAGTTTAAAAACAACTTCCGCTTATTAATATTACTATTTTCTTATGATATTATCACGGATTGAAATATACAACAAAACAAATGCTATTTGCTTTGATACATGCATATTGACATTGATAGTAAGCAATTGACATTTGAGTTCTGACAACTGAAACTTCGGTTTTTTTGTTTTTTTACCACGAAATTTTACAAATCAAATATGTAAGGGGTTTTACGATTATAAATTAAATTATAATTGCATTCTTGTTGTAAAATATGTTTTGCCATTTAAAAAAAACTTTTATATTTAAGAAGTCTTGACCTTGACCGATTTCTGTTTATAATTATTAAACGTGCTAAAGATACTGCAAAACTTGGTCCAAAGCACTCCAAAGTAGAGTAGTAGTACAGCGTAGAGTTGCTAATAAAAATTGTAGGAAGACAAACACAGAAAAACTTTTAAATTTACTCAGTTTTTCGTTATCCTTAAAAACAACATTTTCGCTAATGAAATTATAATACTTAATTAATTCTAATGGAAGTAAGAAAAATTTTACCTAGTACTTAAAATGCCTGAAATGTTAATTCATGCTGTTAAAAATTAATATACTAAACTAAATAATTGAAATACAGTTACCAGTGGCGGATATAGGTTTGTAATTTAGGAAGGAAGGTAGGTAGAGTCTCACCCTCCTTGTACTGGTTAAAAAAAATCAATTAACCTAGTAATCAACAGGCTCACTTTAAAATTTGTCACAGAACTCTGATTTTTCTTGAGCCCCTAAGCCCCCTCTGGAAATGCCCATGGCTGATGGTTTTCAAATAAAAGGACCCAGATGTGAATATGTATATGCGTTAATGCTCGTCTTTTTTATTGAGTAAAATGTTTTACATAAATAATTTCGCTATAAATCTAATATTTGTGTTACGGTCCAGCAACCTTCAATACCAATATCTCTAAGATGTTTATATCATAATCATTTATCTAATTTGCACAATAAATATGTTATTCTAATATAGAAGCTTATCAATAGCTCAATAGTTTTTGTGTGAAAATATAACAAATATCTATTCACTCCTATCAATCTTTCCCTCACAAATTTTTGTAGATAGTTCGGGTGCGTTGCTGGCTAGTAAAAAGGGAATGCGCTCTTTTCTTTGGGTACCCTAAGTTGTATAGGTTTAGAAACACCACAAGAGACAATAGTTTTAACGAGGCGAAGGCGATTATCAAGAAATTGGACTAAAAGTATCGAACAGTAGTTCAAATATATATTTAATACCCAAAAAAAGTTGCGTACTTCGGAAATCAGGAAGGCAAAACAATGTTCATGCTAGAGAGTATTTAAGAGCTGAAATTGCGACGATGATAAAGAAAAAAACTTAATTCTTCTTTTTATCTATAAACAGGTTAATGTCATCTTTGAGCTTTTTTAAAATATTTTTGTCCGTAGTCGATTTCTTTATAAATTTGTGAGAGTTTTCAGATTTAATTTTAGGTGGTTCTGGAGTCACAAATAACTTTTTCTCTGCCGTGCTTATATGCTTGACAAGTTGAGTTGGTATCGCGAACCCAGACAGACCTCTGTTAGATATTTCGACGTTGATCAAATCCTCCACGGGTTCGCAGATGCTTGGTTCAGGTACCATGTTTACCCTAGAACGAAATCTTTCATTGTCTCTCCTGTCTTTATTTGATGTTGGGCTAAATTTCATTTCCAACTCCTTGATGTCTAAGAAGGGATATTTTTTCATGATAACTAATTGCTCGTAATGACGGAGATCGTCGTCATTCAGAAAATTTTTGCTAGCAAGCGTTCGAAATCCCAAATGACTATTTTCTTTTTGGGTGGTATTCGTTTTAAATTTTGCTATTAGTTCTTCTATATCATCCGCCAGTTTTTTATTCTTATCTGGAATGACGACAGTATCCAGCACGTTACGGTATTTTATGGATTCTAAAAAAAAGAAAATTTAATTATCTTCACGCTTCTTTCTCTATCGCACTTCCACTTCCTATATGTTTCTAAGGTTTGGCGTGTGCTTGTGTGGTGTGTGCCAAACCTTCGTTTAGAGAGAACTAAAGAAATCACATGGGTATTTGAGATTGAAGATTGCTTCCTCTCTTATGTCGGAAAAGCAGGCGCAACGGATATCGAATGCACCTGGTACCCAAATTCAAATTTAAAGAATTTAATAAGACACTTTAGTGCAAATTGTATAAGAGTAAACTGTAACTTACTAAGCTACTAAGTGAACGTGTACGAACGGACGGAATAAAGTTGATTTTTTTGGATATTGATGTCTCATAATTGAAATAATTGACTCAACTTACCATTTGCATACAAATCTTCCTTTGGTGTCGTTATCACCCTTTGAAGCGGGAAAGTATAATTAAAAGCAAACAATAATAACACACAAGCGACGGTCAATAAAGCCCCATTTTTTTGCATTCTTATCTAATCAACAAAATATTCTTATGATAGTCACATTTGGTTATTTTTGTTAATAAATATGTCACAAGCTGACGTATTAAATTTATGATTATGACAAGTTTATAGGAACTATATATTTCAACAGCGACTTTCTGATTTACGTATTATAAAAAAGAAACAATTTTTACAAGTTCATTACTTACACCCGGCCACGTTCCGCTATGGCTCATTCATTTAAATAATAAAGAAGTAAAACTATCCTCAGACATTATTAAGAAACTAAAAACGGATTTGATTTTTTGTTTATATCGTCGTCGTCGTATATATTCTGAAACAGCTTCTCGGGCGACACCGGGCGGATCCCTAGTAAGTAATAAATAGAACCACTGTTCTATTTAATTGATCAAAGACTAGCTGACCCGACAAACATCGTTTAGCTTTATTTATTTTCGCGCGCTTTAGTATTTATTATTCCTATCAAAATACTCATTTAAATTATATGATGTAGAGGATTATCTAATGTGCATTTTTTAAGGTTACTAACGTATTTAACTTGATAAGGATTAAAACTGTAACCGTCTAAATTTCCAATTACACCATTGTGCGTCATTATTTTTTAGACTTTAAAATAGGTATTGTAAGCTATCCTTATGATAAAAATGTGAGCGACAACACTTAGGAGATAGATATATGCAACCGCAGACTCTTTTGTAGATCTTTTTAAGATATCCCATTCCATAGTACATTATTTTGATCTATCTCGTAAGGTTTAGCCAGCGTTTGTAATGTAAGCGCATTTTTTACGACATCACATTACAGATCTTTGAAATTCTCTGCTTTTCTCACATATAATATGCACGTATTATGTGTATAATACTATTACTAATAACCTAATGATGGCAAAATTTCAGCCGTCTTAAATTATCCAATACCCATTACTACCACGGAAATTAAATATTTCCTTGGACTTATTGGGTATTACCGACGATTTATAAAAGATTCCGCTCACGTTACAAGACACACAACACACCAATCAAAATTATATCGACGCATTCAATAGATAAATTAATATGTATTAACCTTCCTCTTGGTACACTTTTAACTATTGATGAAAACCGCATTAAAATCTGTCGCGTAGCTTTAAACATCTAAAGGAAGCGACTTTGTTCTATACTATGTAAAGAAGAAAGGCTAAGCTGGATTTTAATGTAAAAATTATAAAAAATCGAAAGTAAGAAAATATTTATTCTTGCCACAACACACACAGATTAAATTTCTCAGAGAGCTATATTATGTAAAATAAAATAAAACAAAACATTTTTGAGCAAGGTGAGGTATAGTATCGATGAATAGTAGGTAGGTAGGGATCTACCTCAGAATATGGCTTGAGATGGCGCAGGTCTTCTGTAGGGTCCGCCTGCGATAATTTAAAAAATGTATAAAATGCCTCAGTATCAAAGTTTTCATACATTTTTGGAAAGGTTACGAAAATCATGGAAAAATGAACATTCACAATAGATCGAGAGTTAACCCGCCCTGTGGGATGGATGAGATCGCGTGAAGCGTTCCTATTGGCTGTTAACGCCTCTCTTCACTGCGTCCCGTTTCTGTTAGGGATGCCGAGTGTCCTGGGCGGGGTCGGGGCTCCCGAGGGATGTTGTCACCTGACGCGGCCGCAATCCACGTGTTTAAGAGGTCAGGACAACACGTGTCCGTATTCCTCGTTAAATTCGCGACGATATCCATAAATGTCACGCGTAATTTTGTAGTTACTTTAAGACATTTTTTTTATTAGTAAGGATTGCTAAAGTTATTCAATCTTATTATTCGAATATCATAATAAAGTTATAATTTCATAATGAAATTCTAGAAATTTCTTTCATTTTTAAAATTTACTACTATCTGATCATAATGAGTGAATCATTAAAGAAACTCGACATGGAAAGGGACACTTCAGTCCAACCGCCACGGCCTTCGTCGCCGAGGAAATTTTTCGCTCGTATCTACGGGCATCTTGAGACCTCACAGCAACCGCAAATAGACGAGAGAACAGAAAGAACGGAGCGAAATAAGCAAGAGTCGGATAGTGATTCGTGTTCTGACGTGGAAGTTGAAGAGAGCGAAGGCGTCATGAATAGGATCCCGCAAATCTGGGCGCCACCTGCTCCGATGCCACTTTGTCCGCGGCCGATGCTGCTGCCGCACCAGCAGTTAGCATTTGGTGCTGGTTTAGCAGCATTCCGTAAGTGGAAAAGTATTCATTTTACAGCACGTATTAAGAACAATTAGGTGTTTTGTTGTTTTGCATCAAGTGATGTTTATCGTATTGGGTAACATTATTTAGTCGCTTATTTGAGGTGTCGATCAATTTAAAATGTCAGGTAAATATTTATGCGCTATTAATTCTCTGCATATCCCGGCCAGGGCCGGATTTATTTAAAACTAGCGATCGCTCCGAAATTTGACCATAATTGTTAAGTTACTTTCTTTTATCTTTCATGAACTTTAAGTATCAATGTCTTGATTTATTTAATAAATTTAATAGTTTATTTGTAACACGATTAATATAAAAAATTAGCTTTTTCTCGCTTCTCTTGAGAAGAAACTTTGGCTATGTCACATCTGCAATTGTTTAAACGGTGAAAGACTTTCTTACAATAATGTACAATTTCGACAGACAGACTAGAAGGTATCATGTCCGATCCAACGACACAACGAAGGAAGTTTGGATATCAATTTAAGTACCACAAAGTTATTATTATCTCAATTCTAACATGTAAGTTTAAGTATATTTTAACACGATCTTATAGTAGATTTAGTTTGATCTGTACGTCTATATAATTGATTTCACTATGTATCTACGTATACACATGTAGTTAGCTACATAGATACATGACGAAATTTTTCCCCCAAATATTTTTGTATTTTTTACCGACGTAACGAAAATTGATAATAATTTAGTAAATATTATTATAATTCATTTAAATATTTTATATAGGATTTATTGTAAATAATGATTTTTACTATTTTTATTGTTATAAAGTTGTTTAAGTTTTTAGTAATATTCTACTGCTCTATTTTAAACTCTTAGTATAATTTAAGCCTGCACATACTTAGTAGGTGATAAAGAACTCAGGGTGTGGATGCTTTGCCAGGATATTATTTCAGGTCTTTGGTTAGGTCGAACGGTTGCAGGCCGTTTCGTTCGGTACCTTATGATATTAATAAAAAACGATTAACAATAATTAGATTAAATTGTCGCCGCGATCGCAATTGTATAAGAGAAAAGCTTGACCTACCGTGGTGATATCTCCTCAAAGCGAGCTCTTAATTTCATTGCGTACAACGTAACGAAGAGCGCCTTCATTTGTCGACTCTGCTCTTACTCTTCGGCTTCTTTCTTCTTTTTTTGATCTTTCACGCCCTCCTACTCAGAAAAAGACGTTGCATCTATGTTATTTATGTCTTTTTATAATTCCAGTTTCAATATAAGTTCCACCTATGAATGGCATTCCATAATTGTACCTACGTACGCGTTATTTCCTACTTCATAATCGGCTTGTTGAATTACCAGTCGTAAGGGAAAAAATAACGCGCTTTTTTGAAGAACTTTTCTTCAAAAAAGGGCAATCCGATACAATTTCAACAGTCAACAAAGACGTAGAAGAAGTACTTCTTGTATTGTAAATGCTTTTTCAATCATCGCTGATCTAGCTGAGCCTATGTATATTTGTTTGAATCTAAAATACGAAAATACTTTATGGTTTGTACCATAAAAACGCCACCACCAATATCTTTCCATGAGGGAATATTTGATTGTTTGATATAAATCCGGATAAACCCAAAAACCACTAAACCGATTTAAAATATTATCTACCGGAGCGAAGCCGGGGCAGATGGCTAGTGTAAGATAAATCCTACTAATCCTACTAATATTCTGTTGAGAGCTGCAATAACCGTAAGAGTTATACGTATATAATGTACAATGGAAATGTTTACCGGAAATAGTCCTACAATAAAACCCGCGACAGCATATATCTTTCTTTTATGTGTGAGCTATTATCGCCAAAATAGTGAACAATCTATTAATTATAGGGCGGAGTAAGGTTTGCCGGGCCAGCTGGTTATGATAATAATTATGAAAGACTTTCTGAATAGGAAAAGTGATATGGTGAATATCTTTACTTTACATACCTACATATTTATGTCGGATTATTTTCTTTAAAGTTAAGTTTTAGGTCACTTGGCCTGAACGAAGGTTACCATAGTTCTCATATACATTCGCTTTTAGCTAAAGGACTTTTTTGGTGGCCTACGATTCAAATAATAAGACACGGAAATGAAATTATAACCCTAATGATTTATATTATTGAAATTCACGATTGCAAAATAGACATCAGCAACAAGCAATAGTGTTGCAGATGCGTTGCCTACCTGTAATGGACCGAGGAGGGTACAGACAGGAAAAAGGATATTTTCTTCTTCGCGTTAACCCCCCCCCCCCTTCCCTCCAACCCTCTTCCCGTTCCCTTCCAATCCGAATGAAGGGTGGGGAGGGAAAGAGGACTGAATTTAGGCCTCCGGCACCTCACTCATAAGACTGACAGAAACGCAAACTTCTACTTTACGCCTGTTTTCTGGTATTCTACCAGTCGAGCCGGCCGATTGGTGTAACAGATTTCGTTGTTGCGGGCTCTGCCACTGTTAAATGTCGGATGTACTTATAACATTTAGCTGTCTAGCGTTTTGAATACGTCATGTAGGTAGCATCGGACATATTACATTTACGTGTCTCTCTATCACTAGAAACTAATATAAAGTTCAACTCTTCCAGTTCCTAACAGCAGGTGGACCTAGCACCATTTTCGTGGTGGTCTACTTAACGACATTGTAATCATCTTTGTTGGTGATCATAATGATATATGATAATAACAAGCCTCTATTGTCTTACAATAAGACGAGTGGACGGTAAGCAAGGCCCCTGCTGGGTCTCTGTTCAATTTTTCGAAATTCCTATGAAATTATTAATAAAAAAACCGACCCCTTTAATCTCTCCAGTGTGGTACAATATATATATATATATATATATATATATATATCTTCAGCAATGTTATTACCGTTTCTTCTCACTTCTGCCACTCCTATCATTTTTATGGTTGAATACATTTATTTTAAGCTAATTCATATAACGACAGTAATATATACAGTGTAGAAATTTATTCGTTGATTACCAGTCAATGACCCTGATTTGGTGCCAGACACTTAAATAGAGAATTTGATTAATTGAGGCCCTAGATGTTAGAGGAAGACCTCAAGAGGGCGCCACGTGACGTTGCCAACGACCCAAACCTGAAGATATCTTGCGTCGCTATGTAGAGTGGTTACTCTATGGCACCGTGACTGTCAGTTTGTTTAAGAAAACTCTGATTGCCGGTTCGCTGACTGACTGACTGGGTAAGTTAGGCAAATTGCATAGCGCGTACATTTAAATGGCGACGTCACCAGGCCGCCAGAGTATCTCGTCACCACGTTAGAAGCCATAGCTCGTGGCCACACTTCTAACCTGCTAGCGTTGACACATCGTGGCCAAGCAAGTTATTTACGGTACGGTAAGTTGACGGGCCGGTTGGCGTGGTTTGTAAGATACTTGCTTTTCCTCCTTTTCCTGAGTCTGGGTGTATATATCTATTTAAGTATGTATTTACAAAAGAAAAGTAGTATATGTAGTATATCAGTTACCTGGTTGCCACAGCACAAGCTCTGCTTAGTTTGGGATCAGATGGCCGTGTGTGAATATGTCCTAGGATATTATTATATTATTATTATTATTACCAGATATTCGATATTGTTTGGATACGTAGCCGGCGACGTCTTAGTGAGGCGTAGTGAGGCGTAGCTCTAAGTTATAATACTTATGTCTCATGAATAAAACATGGCTTTTTAACGTTTTTCTAAGCTTGATTTGTATGTATCCTTGTATTTATCGATCGGTATAAGGAATTTTATTCACGTAATTTTTAAATATCCAATTAATTTGTAAATTCGTTTATTTAATACGGATATTATATTTTTCATGACTTCTAATGTCTTAGCTGGAATCATCATTATCAAAAATAATGACTTAAATTTAACATTTATAAACTTTACTAGAGCTTTAAGTCCTTATATTGACAGGATGTACATCGTTATTGTAGTTGTAGTTATGCAAAGAAGAAAGTCCATTAAGATAATTATTTCTACCTACAAAATTCCGATTTTTTAGTATTATCTTTTCTATCGTTGAAATTAAACAAATAACAATACTATAAATCTTTATATGTGTAAGGCACAGGCATCGGAGATATGTCTGCGGCCCACTCTATAAAAATATTTGAATACAAGCGAGCGATGGACGCGATAAGCTGCGCTGACGGCAACCACCTAATCTCCGCTCAATTCTTTGCCGGACGATCCTTTATGAAAATTCTTTACAAAATACGATACGGTATTACTTTTATCTGTATTTTTATAAGAAACTCGCCTTTCACTTTGAACGGATGATGAAAACATAGACGGACGTTATATTTTTCCTCGTCTTTGTAAGTTTTTCAATAAATAAATCCACTTATTAATTCCAGGGAGAGACTGTCCAAGTTTGAGAATGAAAGCCAAACCTCGGTACCATTTACCTAATATATTCTGGAACCCATTTGGCTAGTTCATAGTGTGCCCGTCACGTTAATGGCTCATCATCGTTCATTGTTATCGGTCTGTATTTATACATGTATTACTAACAAACATATCTATAAGGGTGAGATTAAGGGGTCATATTTATCTACTTTATAATTAAACTAGCTACAAACCCAATCCGGAATATTTTTGATTATCCTAGAAATGTCTAGACAAGTGAGTTAGCTCATGTAGACGAAATCATATATCGAACATATATATTTTCAACCCTCGTATCTTTCGTCCGTAACGTCCGTAAAACCATCATCACCACACGCAGCCATCATAGTGACACATGGGAACATTGAGGCTACAACTGGGTGGTTCCAACAACAACAAAATTGCTCTGTTATGTATAGTTTTGGAAACTGAGTAAAATATAAGGACGCTCACGTCCATTTTTATAAATATAATAAATATAGATACAAATTACGTTAAGAAGATTAATATAAAAATCGTCGTATGTGATGTTTGTCTACATAAAAATACAATGATAATGGTTTGTCGCGTCGCTTGAAAATGATGTTTCGTGTTTTAATACGTGGAAGGTGGAGAGAACGGGAGATGGGAAAGAGGAGTTTCGCTGATGCGATTACGACACCACGTCTCGCCGCGCTGCCATCGCGCGAAGCCTCGCCTCATTCAGAGGCGCTCGCTCGAGAAAATTGCGCGCACTGTTCTCGCAAACTCTGCAATAAAATCTCAGCATTGTTCGACTCTTATAACTATTACGAAACAACAGCCCGTGAAACTGAATAACGTAAGCAAGGAATGACCGAAAAGCTGTTGAAATAAACATCATAATACAATAAAATTGTCCTATTTTGTATTCATTACCTCGTTCCCAGTCGTAGGCTCTTTATAACATGATAGTTAAATATATATCAGACAATAGCCAAAGATTACATGTTAAGTAAAATACGCATTAAATACTAGTGTAATGTCTGTTTTTTTGTGTATACCTAATGTGAATTTATATGTAGCATTACGCAGGGTTAGGATTGTACGAGACATCTCTGTTACCAATCACTTGATATAACACACTTCTTACCGGAAATCAGTTCTTCCGGTCATTTTTTTGGTCATTACTGTGATGGTATAAATAAGATTTGAATGTACGAAAGCAATTAAAACGTTATCGATATGCCGTCACCATGATAATAATCATTATGCCATAATAGGTATACTTATGTCTTTTAAAAATTTGTTTAGGCGGCCAAACTTACGGATAATTACGTTCTACTCTTAAATAATTCTCCTATCAACTGTACTTGAGATCAAAAACGTGATATTACTATTCGAACATGGTTAATTGTATTGAAAATAATAAATTGAGAGTGGATTGTGTTGTCTGTGGGAGCGGCCACGTGCACCGCGGACGATCCGCGCGCCCGCTTTTAAACAACATTTCGATCCACAATAGCCGCAATTTATGTCAGCCTCGTTTCACAACGTATTTAAACCATCACCGAACCAATTTATTATCACAGTATTATAGTGATTTTAATTAATAATGAGACGTGAATGACGACGAGAACGTCATTACACATTATCTGAATGTAATCAACTTAAAAACTAGGTACTGGATTTCCATACGGTTTTCACTAATATAGACAAAGTGATTAATTAGGAAGGTTAAGGTATATAAGTAATGAAGGTTTTGTGTGGAGTTACTGTAGTATGACGTTATGCACCGGTAACCTGCAAAGTCGGGTCACAGAAGAATCTTGTTAATGAAATTTAGAGAACGTCAACCATTGGTCAGTGCCTATAATCGATTATATACAATGAAATTAATGTACATCAACATCTTAACGTACAATTCAATATATAATAAAAAAAACGGATCGTCACAAATTCATTACGAAAACTAGTTTATTTTATGCAAGCGTGTCTCAATCTGTTAACAGTAGAAACGGAATAAGTACCAGACGTTGCAAGTTCATCTAGCTATTTAAATTTCTATTTATATTGAAAGAGCAATCATTTTATTACAGATTTTTATATCGGTAAGATTATTGCTTGCAATTGAAGTTCATTGAAGCAAGCTTCCAACACGATATCAATTTCCTTTCCCGAGCTATTGAAAACAAAACACAAACGCAAGCAAGTCAGGTGTACATCTCATCGGCTCAAACTGGACAGACGCTCCAGCGGACTTGTAATTAGGGGATCTTCGCTAATGAATATTAAGGGGGTAGCAACCCCAACGTCTCTATGCCCATTATGGCATTGTTGGCATTGATGATTAAACACAATCGCCTTTTAATCTAAAATAACAAAACTTATAATAGCGAGAGGGTAGTTGTAAATAAGAATCAATTTCGATTCAAATAAAACTATCCTCATAATACTGATCATGAATTACCTTTAGGTTTTCAATTTATTTAATAATATTATTAAAATTATTTAATAATGTTTGAACTACGAACAAAATACCTTAAAAGTTTTAATTGATAAGAAATTTTAATAGTCTTTATTTTCTCACACCCACAAAAAACGTGAGAAATGAAATAAGATGAATTTTTGTATATTTTTCTTTCTTTCTTTTCTTTGTATATTTAATTTTATTTCTGATTCTGAATGTTGATATTTTGATCTGAGCACTACTTTACTTCTAAAATTTTCAATACTTCTTAAATTCACTGGCGTATTCATTTTGATGAAGCTAGAAAGTAAGCCAGTAAGAACTTAACTATGGATCTAGTGTAACAAAACTGATGATTGTATCTATTGGTGCCTTTTTAAACGGCGATGATACTAACACTATATGATTGAACGTACCGAGTAAACGGGTAAGACAGTGCTCTCGGCCGAGTAGGTACTACTGTGGGTAGGCTTATAAACATTCTGTCGAGTGCTCGGCTTGGCCCAAGAAACTACGAAGACAGCGAGACAGTAGCTCGGTCACCTTCTTAAGCATAGACAAGACAAGGGTTAGACAAACTGCTTACTTGTTTAAATATAATCCTATATGTTATAAAAATAGTTAGGCCGAGTGCAAAGCCTAAATCAAGCTCCACTAATGTCACTCACTTTCGAGTCTATCGAGCGCGTGACGATTTAATGTGACAACGTTCAGTCAGATAATACCCTTATTGTCAACCAATTACATATGCAGGGGCGGCCCAGTCCCCAGCTGACGTCTCCCATCGTCACATACACCCTTTGTACTGTTCAACAAGCCAATAGATTAATGTCCTTTGGCAAAATGTTTTGATTTATATCAATCAATGTAGGCAACGTTTTTGAGCGCAGCGTCAATAGGTAATTTTGTGACATTTTTTTTGTATGGTTTACCTAATAATCAGTATTCTTCGCGTATTTAGTATGTTCTGTATTGTAGTGTTTACTTGAAGAGAGAAAATGTGAATCAAAAAATTAATCACGTTGTAATAAAAAAAGAGCAGAGATTATCGGACTCATACACTTTATGTAGGTACATGTCGTTTGTAAACTTCATCGGTTATATAAATAATTAGCCTACTAATATTATTAACGGTCAAAAATTGTGAACTGAACGAGTCATTCACATTTGACGTGTCACACTCGATAGTTAAACTATCAAGTCAAATTGTAAAGAAAAAACGTCCCAACGCTTTTTCTTAAGCTTATTTCATACTTATATTTTACGCCTATACGTATACGTGCTTATACTTTACGCTTAAGAGTCCTGTTTTTGCTTATTATATTAAATATCCATATTAGACATTTGACATGTGTGAATGTTGCTGTCACTCTTGACATGTGATTTTGTATGAGTATAACATATCTATATCATCGCTGACGTCCCAACGTCAAAATCTGGCGAAGTACCATCTTATTTTCAATTATTTTTGCCCCGATCAGGTTCCGATCGGAATGAAATTCAAAAAGAATGTTTAGTTGCAAGTTATATGTTTATTCCGATTATAAACTGAGCAAGTTATCTTGCACAAAGGGAACGGTGAAGTTTAACAATAGGTAGGATTGATACGCTACACCGTAGATTATCCGGCACAAGACCGAGTCCCCCAGCCAAAATAGTTCAATTATTTTCTTACTTACGCGGCTAAATTCTCTTACCGTGGTTATACACTGCCGAAAACCTTAACATAAAACATAGCGTCATCTTAGTTTTTCCAAAGAGATAGACAGAAAGCTTGTATCGCGACACGATTTAAATCAGTGGAAACCCGGTTATGTAGACCTTTTTGTTATCTTACTATAACTATGATATAAATACAATAAAAACATCAACAAACATATTTCTTTTCAAGCTATTGTTCTTTAATTCAAACAATGGTTATGTACAAATTGTGCGTGTCCATTTATCAAACAAACATCTTTATTATAGTACAATACATATTGTTTCTTCCTCCTATTCATTTCAATTGAGTCTTAACGGCTATCATTAGGCGAATAGATGCTATGAAATGAGAATAATGTCTCACGCATTCGTCATAACGATATGGCACATGCGAGCTATTCATAGAAATTCGTAGCGTTTTGCTTCAAACCTTTCCATGGATTGCCACTTGAAAATGGATAGAAAACGTTAATCAAAGATAACGCTCCAAGGATAAGTCAATTTAAAGATGGCTACCTGTACCTACGTATAATATCAATAAACACATAACTGTATCGTGTCGCTTCATAAGCATATCGGTTATGAAACGACACGATAGTCGACAGTCTGGTCAGAAACACATTATCAAGACATCACGACAGA
Source organism: Papilio elwesi (assembly GCA_029849275.1). Lineage (NCBI taxonomy): Eukaryota > Metazoa > Arthropoda > Insecta > Lepidoptera > Papilionidae > Papilio > Papilio elwesi. Next base: position 8,791,729 of record CM056695.1, read on the forward strand.
TCGCAATACGACACATTGTTTTTACATTTGGATTTAAACAGATAACAGCCATAGCACAGCTAAGAAAATATGGAAACATCGAAAAAGTCTTATTTTTTCTGCAAATAAAATATTCTCTTACGAATAACGTTTCATACGGGGTTCACAATTTGAACTTTATTACACCACAAATGCTACACAACTTTTTGTCGGAAGCTCGTATCCCGGCCATTATGGTCATATCACGGAAGAATTATTAATCAATGAACCGCGTGGTGATCGCAAATTGACAGGACATGAGTGTTCTCGGATGCGGTGCTTCAATCTTATCACTCACTTTACGTGTAAGCGTATTTACATTTTATAAATTTAATTATAAGTAACTCTTCATAATATTGGTATGCAAAATATTATAATGCTCATTTCTTATACTTTCGTTACTCTAGTGTAGGTAATGAGGAAATCTTGTATCCTTATACATGACGAGGAAATAAAAAGAACAAAAGATCACATCGAAGATAACAATTTAAAAAAATGAAGCGATGCCTAATTAAGTAGAATTATAAAATAACTATAATTTACAAATACTGTGTGACATATTTTTTTAATTACGCAAGGATGTAAAAACTACATGTACCTAAGTATCTAATGGGACAAATTGCTGACGCTGAGTCAATAAGCTAATGTAACCTCATAACTTTCGACGCATTTAAATAAGGCTAGATTGTGATTAAGTAGTAATGTTTCTATATCATCACCTGCCTCCCCATTTCCCACGTTATGTGGGGTCGGCACAGTATGACCGCAGTCTATATATACTGTATAGGTTTTGTTTTGTTCCCTCCTCGGAAATTGGTGGCACTTTAGTCTTCTTTACCAATTGTGAAAAAAGTATGAATGTTTTTATATATAAAAAAATATTTTTAGTTTAATGCTTTTAATGTTACAACAATTGAAGGAACGCGATGCATTATAAGGATTCTTGGTGGTTTCGTAGGCGCCGGCGAGTGATTGAGGCATGAGAAAAGTGTGCTTGTAAGAGCTCCGATTGCGCGCCATATTGCCGCGGAAGTGAGGAAACCCTGCGCCGGTTGGGGTGAATCACGATCATATTAATAACTAACCAACGCTCATAACTTCGCCATCCGATACCTGCGTATCGACGAACGACTATCACACAAATTTTGACACGCCATATGTCGCCATTGCTGGCTAAAAGGAAGTCCCTTCCCTTCTGATTTATTTTGTATGTTTTGATTTTTTGGTTATGCTACCTTATGGTTAAGATGATTTTTATTTTAGGAGAAATACAGTGTACATAAAATATAAAAACAAATTCTAATATTCTACTAATTGTCTCCCTGAGAACAATTATGATAGTGTTTCATGTATTTTTCTAGACCAGATAAGAAAAGTGTCATTTCTATGACTACAAATATGCATACATTTGTATTATTTATATCTACATTATTATTTTATTTTTTTATCGTCATTCGCTGTCACCATGTATTTTGCATTGCTTGTTTATAAATAGCGACATGTTTGATTTCGCTGCTTGAATAATTCGATAAGCTCTTAAAATATTAAGGGGAAGTAATTTTTCAAAGTGTTATTTTAACATTCAAGAAGTTATTATGATCAGTTGAAAAAATATTGGGCAGTTTTATGGCGGGTGTTAAATTTCTAAGATATAGAAATAAAACCACAATTGGCCAGTTACTTCGCTTGTAATGCCAGTACTTAAAATACGTAAGCAGACTAATAAATAAATGGCTAGTAAAAATGATGGAGTGGCCAGTTAGGTTACGTTTTTTTTAGTTTTTCCTTTCAGTAGTACACCCTCCCGAGGGGGAGTGTATTCATTTTTAACTACAATTTAAATTTGATTTCTATTAAATATAATAACAACGTTTTGCACATTGTAGTGAGCGCGCCACTCTGTTGCTATTTGATACTATTGAGTGACGGGGTTAGGTAAGGTTAGATAATAAACGTGCAATTTGTAGTTTTTAACTTACCAAAACCACTATATACAACTGCCGCTTTAAATGGTTGCCAATATTATTTATGTTTTTGGAATCCAAGTAAAGGATCATCAGACAAAAGTCTTATTGTAGTATAACATTAATGGAGTTGAAGGGTAGTTGTTTTTTCCTTTTTACGACCTTACCACGTATAATTGGATAAATGAAAACATATTATTAAATTAAATCTCTCTATTCCTTTAGTGGCTCGGAGACGACGCAAAGAGAGTCGACCTCGTCGTCAACGGACAACTTTCTCGGCGCACCAGACACTACGTCTTGAGCTGGAATATGCTAGAGGCGAATACGTCGCAAGAGCAAGGAGGTATGCTAGTTTAAGCAAATTTACAAATTTTTATAAAGCGGTTTTCGCATATTTTCCTTCCTCACACAACACGCGGTATTTCCAAACTAACACGACTTACGAGTCCTTCAAGAAGAGAGCGTACTCCTTCCTTGAGGTCCGGCCCAGCATCTGTAGTTCCTGGTGTTGCAGTTGTCCATGGGCGTTGGTGATATAAGGCGATGCGCAGCTCGTTTGCTCCCTTATGCAATAGATGAAAATTAAATAACAAAAGCGCTTACGACGAAGAAGACTGGAGGGGAAATCACGGAGTTCTTTTGGCACTGGCAAGCCTTTCGTACTTCTGGAGTCCATACCTACTTATACTAATTGTTAACAGAATTTTTTTTTGTATGTATGTCACAAGGCTGATCGATATGGCATCTAAAGATCAAAAGTGGTTGTGTCCATGGACTTTCGAAAGCATGTTTTTAATGGCAACATTTATATTTGGAACCTACCAATTATTCCCGGGACAGGTTGGCGTCAGGCAGGTGGCCAGCCGTAAATACTGTAGTCAAAACCAACCAACATTATGCGCTACGGTCACACTGTGCCGACCCCACATAATATGAGAAAAGAGAAGGGAGATGAGGATTTATATTTGGAAACTCATTTCACACCAAGGACCATTTGGTATCGAATATAGTTTATTGTTTTGTGGTTAATCCGTGGATAAGTCCAGTTTTGATTCTACAGCTACGTTAAATGCGTTTATCTAGGGCAGCGGTTGCCGACCGCTGGGTAAACAGTTGGACTGCGATAGGCGTCTGAACCGCTGTAGGTCGAAATCCTCAATGAATATTTTTATATAACTAGCCCTATTTCCTACATTTCCTTTTTATAAGCTGGAGAGCTCCGTCGAATCATCGCAACAGTATGCAGACTCAGCTTAAAACTACTTGCCGACCACTAGCCCGGCCCCTACGGTGGCATTTGACTTATGAGAGCATTTTCAATGTTTGAATATTAATCCTTTACAGGTGTGAGCTCGCATCCGCTCTGTCTCTGAGCGAAACACAAGTGAAAATTTGGTTCCAAAATCGAAGAGCCAAAGATAAAAGAATAGAGAAGGCGCATCTTGATCAACAATACAGGTAATATTTTTTGTTACTTCAATCTTATTAATAATCAATAGTTTAAAAACTGAAAAAAAACGCACGCAACGCTCTCGTTTATTAACAGACTTCGAAAAAAAGGTTTTTAATTCGCTTGTATTTTTATGTTTGTTGCCTCAGAACTTCGACATTTATAAACCGATTTAATTTATTTTGCAATTGTTAGTTTTTGTTTCTAGATTGGCCCCATTCAATTTATTCCGATCCAATAAATTCTCGCGAATTGAAATCGGTTCCTAGCGTTTTACTGTGTTTAATTTTTTGTTACTATGTGGCGCTATCTTCGATCCTAAAATATATGACGACGTTGATGACGATCCTGGTCCAAAATAAGTTATAAAAATGTAATATCATCGATCCTTAATGACTATACAAAGGTTTAATTCTATCGGACATTCGAGGTTAAATCAAGCTTACGAGCCCATCACATACATACCAGTGAAACCAATACTAGCATGTTAATAAAAAAAAAGAGGTTTATAATCCATTATTACTAAGACATAATTAGTATTTATAATACAAAAATAATATTCGGTGGCGGTAATGAGTAAACGTACACAAACGCTAAAGAACTAAGCATTTGCATGTACTGTACAGCGAATAATACCGGACACGTTTGTGGTGAGGAATTAAGTAAGAGCTGTCATTAACTTTGCAGGCAACTAGCGGCAGCGTCAGGTTTCTTCCCGACTATAATGACCGCCTCCTACGCGCCGCCGCCGCCGTGCCCGTGCCTACCTGTACTTCCGCAGCATACAATCAATAAGTGATGTCATTATTATCAAAAATAAGTATAATTTATATGTTTATAAAATGCTCATTACGTAATATAAATATAAAGTTGTAAGTCGATTTTATATGTTACTCCCACAAGTTGATAATGCACTGAAACCTTGTCAAATTTACATCCACGTGACGTCATCCATAACTAAAAAGTATAGCTAACAAAACCATTTTAATTTACGTATTAACAATTATAAAATTATTATTGGCAATAAGATCTCGACCAAGTATAATCGCCGGTTATAAGAAAACATCAACACAATATACAGTATGTACCTGGTTTTGAACGTTGTGGAACTGTCAGCTCGTCATATAAAAATGTAGAATACATATATCTAGTTGCACACACGCGATTGCATTTCGAAACCTAGAAATACTTGTTTATATGATAGAATTGCTTTTTAAGTGTCATAATGGTGGTCAAAAGATACGCCACAAATCAAGGTTCTGAAGATAAATTTTATGACTATTGTAAGATATTGTCTCCGACTTTGTAAAATCGTTTACACTAATCGGTCAATTGCTTGAGGTTTCAATATACAATATGTTTCTTGATTTAGGTTTTTAATTATTGCAAAGATGCTTTCATTGTGTAAATAGAAATTACTCTGGTTTTAGAATTATTTATAATTCAGTAAATAATTATGAAGGAAAAAAGCATTTTGAAATGTTAACCAATATTATTATGTATGTATCATAATGTATATAATATACTAGTCAGTACAGACACATAGTTGGATAATAATCGAAATAAAACCCTGAGAAATTTGTTTTTATAGTTTTTATTCAGCAAAGTAAACTTACCATGGCCTTTTCCACGAACAGAGACTTGCCCACCGCGTAGAAGAGTCCATGGAAAACAGTGTTCATTTAATTTTATTATTGCACACAAACCACAGGAACTATTGAATTCTATACATTTATAAAGTCATTCAATTAAAAATACTAGTCCCATGACTTTATTTTTATAAAGGTTAACCAAACTTTTAATGCACTTCAAAATTGAAAACGAAAAATAACAAAATATAAGAAATAAATAGATAGACCCAACAGGACACAATCAAAAGCCAGCTGTGTGTACAGACAAGTTTCCTTTAAACTTATGTCAAAGTCAAACACCTAAATATAATTTATAAGTGATAAATGTTATTAATCGATTACAAATAGGACTTCACAAGAGACCTAAACTCAGCTTCCAAGAGGAAACCTTGGTTCAATTACTGTCCTTAGACTTTAATCACTGTCAAAGGACCTCACAAGACGAAACTGGTTGTGGCTTTTCGGAAGGTTAACAGCGACACAGTTACGTTAATAACAATTAATAAATAAATTAAAAAAAATTATAATTCATTGTAAATTACAAACAATGTTCAGTTATGAACTACATTTTTTATTTTCAACAAATATTTTTTTATTCAAAATATTAATGTTTAATTATTTACTAAAATTCTACTCCCAATAATAGTTAACTCATATAGCCGATTGGCGGATTCGAACCCAAAACTGCATGTTCCGCTTCGTGCGTTCATATTTTAAACCACAAGTAGCTTTAAATATTGAAATTGTAGTTATAACATTTTGTGCGTACTTTCAAAAGTTATTGCATTAAAAGAATCTGTTTTCAACTTTAGCGTTTAATTTTTACTCCAATTTCAAGGCTTGTAAATGCGTGGAGCCAACTCCAATACGTCCACACATTATACAATCAAAATTTATTTTTACGCCTTATTTCTATAAACATGTATCTTTGGTGTTACTTGAAGTCTCATGCCACAAACAATTGTCCTTGTACTTATAGTTATTATTTGGGCGGCTCTTTGTTGCTCTGATCCTCCATAGACTAACCTGACCTTAAGCTCAATGTAGGTAGCATCTGCTTGTGACTTACAAGTGCGTTTAGCATTAAAATGTAGAGTACCTGAGATCACAAATAGGCAATATCACAATCGAAACTGCTTCTTCTTATAGGCGCTTCCACCTCACTGACTCCTTAGCTTTTGAATGCCTGAATATTGGTCTATGTTGATAATAATTATAAAGGCCCATCTACATATTTCAATATTTAATAAACAAATGTATCACTTTATATTAAAATGGGAAACAGGACAGTATTTTTAATTCTACTAAGAAAACGCTCAGTAAATATATGCAAAAATGTTCACTTGTGTTTTTATAATACAAACATAAAACCACTTTTTCCGACAATAGTAATTTTATCCATGATTGGAATGTTTTTGAATATCAAAAATAAAGAAAAATCAACTAAAATCTCTTCATTTAAATTAAAAAAATATCCTTTTATATCATAAATTGGTGAATGTTCAGCAATAAACAATACATGTTGCTTTAACTGAGATGCCAAAATCTCTGAGCCTCATAGAAAAATGTGGCAGTGAACGGGTGACACACAATTTGAATATCACATACAAAAATTGTGAAATAAGTGCTAATATGTAAATTATAAAGAAAATATTATCCTTTGCCTGCACAGTACCTTCTTGTGAGCAAACCTTATAGCAAAGGTCGAGATATAAATGTAAAGTATGATGTATTATATAATGTAGTCCTTTCCTAAGTCCGCTTGTGCCTCAATAGGCCGCCTGAGACCGCCGCCTACGCCTGTCTACACTACCAGCCTGCCTAGCTTCAACTATGCGCAACTTGACACCTAAGCATTAAAAATATTTACATCAGTCTTATTTTGGTGGCAAATAACTTGGCGTGGCGTTTCTATTGAATAAAAAAACAAACTGGATAATTCTTTTTATTGAGTTCATTTGTACTATTACCACGAAAAACGATATAAATCAACTTATGTAATATGGTTTTAACAGTACCGATTATTCATCGGTACTGTTAAATGCATCAAGTACATAAAAACGCTACACCAACTGAAGTGTCGCCATTGAACTACCACAGATTGACCAATTAATCCATTTTATTCAACTAAAAATGCAATTTTCTTTTATTTCATAAAATAGTATCATTTTTGGGCACCATTTTAAATTAAAAAATATTTTTTTATCATTAAATAATTTAAATACATCGTTTTGTAATGAAGATCTTATATTTCTCTAAAATTATATTTCTTGCATTAAACAAAATCAGTCAAAGTTTAAATATTCGAAAGCAAATACGTAGTTGTTTTTTTGTTCCAAACAAAAATCAAAAACACACCTAACAATATATTTTGATTTAAATCCGAATAAACTTGTCCTTATATTCTAAAAGCATAAAAAATTACTGAAATGTTTGTATAATAATGTGTTTGTTATGAAATAATGTAAATGTAATAAAACACGGTACTCACAAGAGAACATGAGAAAGGTTTAGTAGCGGCGCTGATTTCCACCAGACGCCATGGTGCTGTAATTCTGTGCACCCCCATCTACAAAGAAATGTCAATATTATTATAAGATATCGAGACAGTCTTGTTCTGGGGCAACTATGGACAGAGGAAAAACAAACAGAAAATTGTTATTTTCCTTTCCTATTCATCCCCTCCACTGTCAAGTCCTCTTCCCCTTTCCATCCTTTTCTTATTAGCAAAAGGTGGGAAGTGAAGAGGACTAAAATTAGGGCTCCAGCATCTCGCTCATCAAACGAAACGTAGAATACTCTTATTCACGCCTGTCTTCTGTGAGGTAGTATTTTACTGGTTGAACCGGCCAATTCATGCAACAGATGTTATTGCGGCTCGACCACTGTAAAATACTATACTACAATGGTCCAATAGAGTAAATAATTAATTAAAAACAGCTAAACACGTGTTTAGGTAGTCCCGTGTAGGTACCAATTAGTTTCGGACCAGGAGGTCCTTCATCACGGACCGGTAAGCCGTTTTAATTAATTATTTGGCTAATAAAATATCACAAAAGTTTTAATTAAGTATAGGTATTTATACTTACGTACGTTTAAAATAAATAATAAATTAATATGCGCTCATGCCCGTTACCCAGAGGGGTAGGCAAAGATTACGCATTACAATTTGGCACAAGCCTGCCATACTTTCTTCTTCTTTGAAATAATATGAAACCCCCCCCCCCCCCCGGGGGTTATGGATGTGAGTGATGCATGAGTGTTTTCATAATATTTATTGTTTATACCTGAACTGTAAGGCTGGTTTCTTTGCGCATTGTAATTGGATCTCATGGGGCCTCCACTATAACTTTGTTGATATCCATCACCAAAATTATCCTGCGACCAGTTTTGATCACCGTAATCCTGGTTATCCCAAGATTCTTGAGAATTATTTGATTCCCACGGGCTTTGATGGTCCCAGCCACTAGGTTCTCCATAACCCGAATTATATCCGCCGCCTGGAATTAAGAATTTCCATAAGTGAAATACTGCTTGCTTATATAATATTTTATTAATTATTAATTAAATACTTTTTAAACAAAATAAAATATTTTAAAATTAAAAATATAAATATTGATATTATTAAAATGAATAATTAAATTATCACATATATACAATATGATAAGATAAGATAGAAAAATTGCCCGATATGACCAGCCAAGACCAAAATCAAATTATTAGATAGAATATACAATACTTATCACAGGTGAAACGATATTATCATTTATGAATGACCATCCTATATCTAAATAGAGCCCACAAGCAATGATCAGAAAATTGATACACTATGTTACGATTTTTTTATAGACTATGTTTCAATATGCATAATATAAAAAAGGCAATTAGAAAATGACCAGTACCCCAATCTTGGCGATTATTCCAGCCTCCTCGACCACCGTTGCCACCGCGGCCACCTCTGCCACCGCCACTGCGACGATTACCACTACCACCTCCTGACATTTCAGACTTTGATAAGGCTTTCTTAACCTCAAGAAGACGGCCATTGATTTTATGATTCTGATCCACTGTATGAAAATAATGGTAAAATTGCAACGTAATACATAAATCATTTTTGGTAAGCTTAAACATAATGTAAGCATTTGTTTTTATGAAATAAGGCAAACAAGTGGTTCACCTTGCTCACTTTAATTGCATAATATAAACTTTATGTTGGATTTGACAGATGCCAGGCAAGAGTATATGAGGTATAATATATTGGTCGGTCTGTCATCTGCTGTCAGAATAGTTCTTGCAATCCTACATAAAGTTGTTTCGTATATCGCGTATTATCATCATCAGAATTGTTAACATCTAGAGAATTTTTTTAAATGACTACAAAAAGGTATATATTAAAGGTATAAATTTCCAGTTCATTTGTATTTTTTTTAAGTTCGCTACGTAAGAACTCCGCTCCGGGTGAAACAATTTCGATTATTCTTTTTTTATACGACAGCTAGTGTGGTCCCATTTTTTTTAATCAAGATCCGACCAGTAGTTTTTGAGTTATTCGTAATAATGTGTAACAAATTTGAATGAAGGCTCAGCTACAGGTTGTAAATAAGAATCAAAGAATTGAAAATCCCTAAAAATACTAAATAAGTCAGCGATGCCCTACCTTTATCTTTTATGCTTATCTCACAATAACTTCTCGTTCTTTAGAACAGTCAATTAAAAATAATACACTATTTTTTCCTAATGTATATGTGTGTATGTTAGAGTATCAAATTTAGATTATAACTGTCTTACACACTAAAACATTCGTACAGATAGTGTAGAAGTTATAAAAAGTTTAAAATCTATTCCCTCCTTTGTTCAACAGAGGTAGGCAACACAACTCCTTTACTCGTTCCTTTGTTGCGGATTCTTATGGTTAACTTAATATCAGGTGAATCAATTGATATTTTCCCACCTTGTTTCATAACAAAAGGGATAAACAGAAAAAACGATATTTCCCTTTCCTAGCCATCCTCTTCTCGATCAAACCGCCTCCCCTTTTTCATCCATTCCTTACTATAAAATAATGTGAAGGGGAACAGGATCAGGATTAGACCTCCGGCACCTCACTCATCTAGCAAAACATAGAATACTTCTACTTCATGCCAGTCTGTTATGAGGTTGTGGTATTTCATTGGTTGTGCTGGCCCATTCATGAAACAGATGTTTTGACAGATTCTACCACTGTTAAGCAACTTTCTTTTCCTTCTAAACTTTGGATGTCTATGTCACATCTGTGAAGTTATGAACCTCCCCCAGTTAAATGAGCCAATTCATGCTCCAGCTTCTGTCATTCTAGTAGAATGTTATGGCTCTAGCTCTATTAAATATTTACTATCTGCTTGTCTTGTTGAGTAATATATTTAGAAAAAAAACTAAGCAAACTAACTTACAGCATATTCTGTCAACCGGATCATAATCATCAAATTCAATGAATCCAAATCCCCTCTTCTTCCCTGTGATCTTTTCAGTGACTACACTTACTGAGACTATGTTACCATATGACGCAAAATGATCTCTAAGGTCTTCCTCCTCTATATCCTGCTTTAGATTTCCAACAAACAACTTTTTAACAGTTGCACTTGCATCAGGTCTTTTAATCTCTTCCCTGGGCACAGCTCTTTTAGGTTCAACAATTCTAAAAACAAAATTACAACCTCAAATATTTTAAACCTTAATAAAGAATATAGAAATTATATTAGATATTCAGCTTTCATAAAGTTTTGTAGCAGCCACCAAGGAAATTAAATTCAAAACAAAGACAAAATATAAACTAATTGCCAGGCTGCAGAAGAACAAAAAAATTAAAGAAGACAAACCAATATAGGCAGGAAAAATATAATATCATATATACACTTATGATTTTTAAACATCACATAACTTGTTTCTTTTCAAATTTCTTTTTTGATTGCATTTAGTGCAGAGGTGTCAATATCATTATTCAATTGATCAGATAAAAATCAAATCTATTAAATTACCACTATCCAGGTACTTAACTTAGCCATAAAGAACTAGAATATAAAAAAAAACCTAAGCAATAAATTGAACCGAGAGGAGCTCGACCGAAACCTTTGAAATCTTTATCCCTACATCATAATCAACAACCCATTGGAAGAAGCTAGAGAAGGTCTATGCAAACAGGCATGTAGTGTGAATGTACTGCTACTACATGAAAAAAAACTATTAAATACTCTGTTAATTATAATTATCCAGGTTCTTTAGTAAACTTTATGATAGCCAAAAAAGCAGCTGGTACATTACTAACCCTTCAATAAAAAATGTAGGGAAAAGAACAGGAGGGTGGGATATAAGGGCATTGGGTCCTTACTCACCCAACAACAGGCAGCTATTACTACTTTTAACATTGCTACTGCTGCAGAAACTAAAATCTTTCTGATATTAAGTACAATATAAGATAAAATTATTTACCTTCCATCTATTTTGTGGGGCCTGTTATTTTGAGCATCGTCAACCATATGAGCCTTGGAATAGGTTATGAATCCAAATCCTCGAGAACGTTTTGTTTGAGGATCTTTCATAACAACAACATCTACAATTTCACCCCATTGCTCATAAAATTCTTTAAGGGAGTCATCAGAAGTGCGATAATCTAGGCCCCCAATAAACAATTTTCTTAAGTGCTCAGGTTCTTCCTGAAAGAAAAATTAGTGATCTGGTGAGCCTACCATACAATAGTATTTCTTTTCTCTATATAGTTTTATGGTGCATAATCTGCACTGCAACTACACCCACTGCACTTTACTGATTGTTACTTTGAACTTCTTTAATATGTAACTTTTTCACTTATAACCATCTGTTTTGCTTGCATTTTCTGTCCAATTACTTATTAAAATTAAATGAATGATTTCCCATTTTATATCCATATCATTCTTCTCTCAATAACTATTCCCAAGCAATGAAATGAACTTCCTGAGTAGATCTTCACCCACCGCAATGAACCAAAAATCACCAAGAGGGTTTTTTTGGTACAATCTCAGACAACTATATTTATCCACCGCTGAAGAAGAGCACCTTTCAAAAATATCCCTCTAACTAAATTGCTAAAAACAAAAAATTATGGTCAGTAGGTACCATAGTTGTTTGTAGGCACTACCACCATAGTAGCATGTTACTGTCACTAAACTGTGTAAGCCAAATGAAATAACATCGTAAATAGCAAAACAGTTAAGAAAACGAGACGACACATAGAATAATAATATGTCTAATCTAAGCGTAGGTTTACACTGACGAAAACATTCACACAAAACATATTGTCATCTCGTTTTTTTCAGAGAGAAATATAGAAGGAAATCTGGTATCATGACAAGTTAATACGCCAAAGAAAACCCACAGTAAAGGTGACAAGCAGAAACGTGGTTATACCGGAAATTCGGTATTTATCAGACAATGAGTCCACAAGAGATTCTTAGAGGCAGAGGGACCACGACATTCACATTTCAGGCATTTTCATTTCGAACAGGCTCAGTACATTTTCTATCACCATTCTAGTTGCTTCAGACGTGTCTCATTCCGGGTTATAAAAGCATTCTAATCTAAGAATTTCGTTAAATACATTTGAAGTTTATTTTAACTTACATATTCGTCATCACTGCCACCACTATGCTTCATTTTGAAATATATACAATTAACAACTCAGTACCGCTAAGTAAATTGAATATAACAACGATATCCAAATCGAATCTTTTACATAAAATAGAAATAGTTTTATTGACACTTGACAGCAACCGCAACGAAAAAAATCAGAATAAATAAACTTTTAAACACCCAATTTTTTGGTTGAGTTGTCAGTTCAGTCTGTTCCAAATCGATACAGACAAAAAATAACTTCGAAAAAAAAATGTATTTATTAAATTATTAAATTTTAATAAAAATTATACTATGGTATACGTTTGGTAGACGTATAGGTCATCTCGTAGGTAAATATGTAAAATAAAGCTTATATAAATATAGGAATGCTGGAAATTAGTTTAAAAAGCGTAGAAAATTTCGTACTGGTTGATACTCCTTAATTTTGTGCAATCAATGATATTTATCAAATACAAAATATATTCCATCTTTATGTCAAGCACTCGTGCAGGAGGAGATTACGAATTTATCTACTGCTATACATATCTAGTATGTATAGTAGTCTTTGCCTGGTACCATCCTACCACACTTTTTTCGCTTTCGTTTTACGGCATTTAAAGTCTTTCGTAGCCTTTCTAATCCTTTCTATTGTATATGCTCTTTGGTCCTAACCTACAACAAATCCTACTTACTAGCTTTTACAAACGAATCATTTTATTCTTAAAATAATTTATGACCCACATTTTAACCAATACTAAACCCGAATATCCTGATAAATTTTAAATATTGTAAGTATTTGTAACATAATAGAATAATTGAAACGGATAGTTCTTATTTTCATGAACATTCAATTTGTAAAATCAACAAACTATACTTTGAGACCTTTAAGATATATTTTACGCCTATCCATTTTTTAAAATTTATGTAGCAAACCCAAGCAATACATCACCCCACATAAAAAATATGGTGGACGTTATCGTAGGTCTACTACTGCCGAAAACATGTAAAACATATATTCATCTCAAACTTTTCAGAGGGAAAGATAGATTAAAACCCAGCTGCCCAGCAACCCACGATTACATATTCTCCGGCTCTTTGGGCTCCCAACATATTGGTTTTGCCCATAACGTAGGGAGTAATCAAAAGTGGGGATTTTTTTAGGGGCGTTATATTTTCAGGGATCTTTAAATGTCTCTTATCATTTTGTCTTAGGTCCACGACGCAGGCGAGGTTTCAAAATTTCATAAGAAGCAGTTTTTGTATAGAATTAAATTTTGAATTATAAAAAAAATCTAATATTCTCGCCAATCATCAAAAAAATAATTTATTATTCCTATTTTCATATATTATTTTTTTGGGCGATTTTAAGGGTTTTTGATATAAGCTATAGAGACATTATAAACTTTAAAAAATAAGACCTTACAAACATTTACGAGAGTGGGTAGCACTGCATATTCCTTGAGGCCACGCCTAGACATAAGTGGACGTGAGAGTGAAAATCGATTCTTGCATAATTGATCTTAGTCTTAGTAAGGGTGTGACAAGTACAAATTATAATGTACGATCGTGCGAAATTTAGTTTGCTTGACTTGTAAAAAACGAATTCTTGCCAAACAAATGCCTGATTTTATTATTGATTATGTTGATTAGTGATGTTTTCAATGTGATTGAAGATCGATTGAATAATATGTTAATTTTAAATAAAAATCGGTCGTGTTCAATCGATTTATTTTGAACGACAATCGATTATTTTTTCGCATCTCTAGCCTCACCACACTTCACTAACGAATTACCAAGCCCACCCCAGCACAGTATTCTTTCCCTTCTTTCTTTTTAGCGTGGCGGCGGATAGCAACGGTCGTGTTGGTAGCTCTTTTTTGTTAACTGTTCCAGTTATCGCTAAAAAGTTATTTGCTTTGTTGTAATTTCTTATTAAGCTTCATAGTTTACCAAGTTTTTCAAAATGAGGCCGCAAAATGGAGACGATGGTTTTGTAAGTATATTGACTTTGTTACCGGCTATGATTCGGCCATTTTTGTCGCTTTGAGTCATTGTGTTGAAAAAGTTAATAACCTTTTTGTAAAAGATGTTATTCGGTTTAATTCATTTTGCATTTTAAAACTATGTATATTAAGATTAAATATATTAGCTCGAGTTTAAATAACCTTTTCACAATTACATTTTGACCAACGCCATCCGCCATTTTGTTGTTGATTGTAATAGTCGCCATAACTTGCAGGAAGAGCCCGAAGTTCATCGTAAGATCTTTATTGGAGGACTCAACTATAGAACGACAGACGAATCGTTAAAAGCACATTTCGAGAAATGGGGAGAAATTGTGGACGTGGTAGTTATGAAAGACACTAAGACCAAGAGGTCTCGTGGTTTCGGCTTCATTACTTACTCCAAAGCACACATGGTTGACGATGCGCAGAACAATAGGCCACATACAATTGACTCACGGTAGGAGAGGCACAATTTATATATTTTTATTGCAGTCCAGCTATATGAAAGTTTAAATAGTTTCTTTCATATCGTTTTATGCTGCATAAACTAAGAGACACTACATGGTGAATGTCTCGTTGAACTGTACACGTGGCATTTTCTGTAGGGTCGACATGACCTAAATCTTTTGTTAAAGTGCATTTATTATCTACATCTACAAATGCTGTTTCACAATAGTTTTTATTTTTCAGCGTGGTGGAAACTAAACGAGCCGTAGCTAGGCAGGATATCAAAAATCCTGAGGCAGGCGCAACAGTCAGGAAGCTTTTCATCGGCGGTATCAAAGACGACCACACTGAAGATCAGTTGCGTGAATACTTCTCTAATTACGGAAACGTACAAAACGTTAGCATCGTTACCGATAAAGCTACGGGAAAGAAGCGTGGCTTTGGATTCGTTGAATTTGATGACTATGACCCAGTTGACAAAGTTTGCTGTGAGTATGAAGTTTGATATAATTATAGTAAATTACTAAAAATGAGAAAATTCCACAGTTTTGCCCCAAATTGGAATACCTATGTCCAGGTTTGGCTTCTCTAACTGTGGAGATTAAATTATTGACTAACGCTATACCAGACAACTATTCTATAGGTTAGATCTGGTACGCAAGTCAATGTACATTATTACACATACCATTGATTGTTATTTAACTTTTTATTCAAAACAGATAATAGACAGCAGCTTATGTTTGTTACAGTGAATGCTCCTCATAAAATTAATGGTAAACAACTAGATGTTAAGAAGGCTCTACCTAAAGACGGATCTGATCAAAGAGGAGGTGGTGGTAGACAAGGACAGAGAAGAAATGATAACTGGGGTAATTCTGGTATGATTTTTATCATAGATTTGTTTTGGTTTCATTGACTGAATAAATTTTTAATTATTTTGCACAGGTGGTGGTTATGGAGGCAACCAAGGAGGTGGATGGAGTAACTCAAATCCATGGGACAATAATCAGGGTGGTTGGGGAGGAAACCAGGGGAGTGGAGGATATGGTGGTGGTAATCAAAGAGGAGGTGGTGGTTGGGGAAGCAATCAAGAGTTTGGTAGTTATGGCCAACAAAGTTACAGCGGTGGACCCACAAGGAACCAACAATACAGTAACAATAGAACTGCCCCATACAATATGAACCAAGGAGGTGGTGGTAGTGGTGGAGGATATGGAAGTGGGAACTATGGAGGTGGTCAAGGAAGAGGTGGACGCTTCTAAACCATGTATGTATGCAACTTATTAGAATTTCACATCAAATCATAAACTTACACATTATCCACTCAGACCAACCTTTTTATGGTCGCTTCCTGAAGCACTAAATTTATAAAAGGGTTGACTTGTCATGTCTGTTATTTTTTCTAAATAGTATTGATTTATGTAGCTTATTTTAGGTTGACTATTACTACATAGCATTAATTGTGTATAGGAATCTTTACTTTCGTACTTGGTAGTTGATTAATGCTATGGAGGTCTTTTTTGTATTTACTTTGGTATATGACTGATAAGATTTTTTCAATCTCTAGGTTTCGTGCTAAGTACACTAGTAGAGCAGAGTATTCCATGTCCGCTAGTGTAGGCAGTACGCTCCGGAGCACTAGTTACACCTCTGGTCTACTCGAGACCACCTAGGAGAAGCCGTCAGGAAACCATTTAATAGTTTGAAGCTCGTTATCTTTAGAGAAATATGAATAGATTATTTATAGAATATGTACTGATGTAATTTGGTCTTCTATTTATTGTAGTACTTTAGGTACTCACCGTGACTTATTTTTAAGGTTCTACATAGATTGTGAAAACATTTTATACAGATAATTAAGTACAACTTAGGATTAATATGTAATGACTCAAGCCCCTTTAATAATACTAGGTGAATAAAATGAACATTAAGTTGAATTAAGGTTATAATATGGATCATGATTACTTTTATTTTCTGACTTATTCAGTATTAAGTTCTCAAATAGATGTTATTTGAAATTTTAGGTATAGTCCACTATGACTTCTAGGATAATTAAATGTATAAATAAAAATTTAATACAAAAGTTGTAGGGTTGTTTCTTTAGATCTGTACATATACCTTTATATTTTATTTGTTACTACTACTGCATGTTTTGTGCATATGCAGTTATTTGGAAAGAAGTTAGACACATTTTGGTGTATGTACTTCTTACTGGAATGAAATAAAATTAATGAATTATGCAAGTTGAAATTGTGACCTCTGTGTTTCACATTTGTAATTTATCCAAGATTGCAAATTTTAGATAGCCGTAGGTTTTATTGGGCATTATTTCATCGTTTATTATATCTACATAGTCACACTAACAGAACAAATTTCATTTCATTATTAGTAATTGGGCCAGCTTGAACTTTAAAGTGAAAGGGTAAATTTATTAGAATTTGTCTTGCTGTAAGTTGTTTCTCAAATTAAATTATTTTATGATAAATTGAGACTAATGAACCCACACATATTTCTGATTGCAGTATCCTTGACTTCCATTGACAAAATGTTACATTTTTCTACAAATTACAGTTGATCACACTTGTTTGACTGGTAAAATGTAAGGGCTTGACTTGTAAAATCTTTGTGTTGGAAGTTTTTTATTTACCTACGTTTTGTACATATTTTATTAAAACGGATGGTATTAAAATTACAAAAAAAAGAACTTTTGAGCATAACAATTGCACAGAAATTAAGATAGATTGATTTTATTGCTACAATTTGAAACTTGCATTGAGCAGATAATTATATGTAGCATTATAAGGTTACCCTTACACAAATAGGTTCTATCAAGGAACGTCGCTGGCAGAGTAAATAGTAAGTACATAGGTAATTGATTTCTTGTAGACAATAGTAAGTCACGGTAGGTGAAAGTGGGACTGATTCTATATGTGGAGGTTTGATCCATGGCAAGCAAATTACTTCTCAGATAACTTACGGTAATGTTAACTGATGTGGCAAGTTGTTTGTTTCATTTCCCTACATAATTAAAGTTATTGGTATATAGTTACCAGAAATCCTGCTTGCAACAGTGTAATACAGACATTTGTTATAAAATCGTTCACGGAAAGAGAATCTAAGAGATTCTTCTAATTTAATCTTCTTATAATCTAAGAGTCTAGTGAAGTATGTTCGTCTTTGATATCGTCTGTCTTTGCTAGATATTTTATTTTTACGACATAATTTTTCTTTTCTCAATATGCTCAACCGGCATTGAAGATTTTTCGTTTCAAGTAGAAATAGTGTTTTTGTGGTAATACTGTATGATCTGATAAAGTGCTACGAACATATGGAGTGGAGTCATTTACCCGCTTCACATTTTTGCCTCAATTTTTGTTCATTGTTTTTTTTTCAACTGATTAATTCCTTAGTGATAATATATAGACTAGCAAGTAATGGCCTTGATACAAAAGAAATGAATGTGAAATTAAGAAGACACGTAGGTAAACATCGACGTTCTGTGTCCAGATCCAACAATTGTGATTATTCCAACACCTGCTCAGTCACATATCAAATTTATTAGCCTATCCATTTTTAGATAGCCAGAGGCAGGTAAATTATAACTGGTCTTGACTCTTAGTAGTCTCTGCAAATTATATTATTTCCCTGCAAACGACGATACTAAAATAGACAAAGAGCGATATTTTCGGACAATTTCAAAACAATGGGCTTATAAAAATGGTCTCGCACTTATGAAACGAATAATATCTAGGATGCATAACTAGACTTGCAACTGATTAAGAAATTTCGACTAGTTTATAATATATATAAAACTAATATATATATATGAAAGTTTTATTTTTTTAAAACGTTACTAGGTATAAAATCATTAATAAAAAACTGGTACACGTCCAAGTGCTTGTTCGTTATTTGGGTACGGCATTGTTTTGATATTTCGTTGCATCTGTCAGTGTCACTATTGACAAATCAATGCAACCCCCACTGCTTATAACGGATGTAGCCCATGTAATGATTCATAGATTAATTCTAGAATCATTCGTCTTCCCCTCCACTCGAAATTTTTATTTCTATATTTAAGCTATTAGACTTGCAATAACTCCCATCTATTGGTAATATGCCTATAGTATTATTCAGTTTTGCGCTAAATTGAATTTTATTTGTGTATTTTACTCGGTAGGTAATTGCACTAACATAAGACGCATTTATCTGATAACAAATTCGGGCTTTTTGAGTTTATTCTTTTATGAGACCTAAAGGACATATCTATGTGAACTTCTGCACTCACGCCCGTAACCCAGGAAGACCAGAGATAGCGGGTTTTTTATTTGGTATCTTAAGTAACTTTATCGATCGGCAATTGAAGTATGATCTAAGATTCGTGTACAAACTAAAAGCACATACGAGCGCCCCCTGTGTACATGCCACGATACATTGCTTATATGAAATTAATTCTATTTTATTTATAATAGTATGGATTTTAAAATATTTTTAATCACAATAAAAACTTCATTTTAATTTTACAACACAAGTTACACTCGTTTCTATGTATCTTTATCGATCAACTAATTTTTTATCAAACGGCTTTATTCACGTTTTCTGTTTGTGGTCCTGTTTGTTGTGGTGGTTTCATGTTTCGAGGTCTGTCGGAGGTCCTCCAAGGTGCGTGGGATTAGTTCGCATCGCACTGTGTGCGAAACTTGTCGGTACCAATACCGGAAAACGTGAACGTGAATAAACAGCTAGTTAACAAGCTAGATAAGAAGATATTAAAATAAGCTAATAAGGGGGGAGGGAGTTGTGTCAATATACTTTAAGAATATTGTTTTAATTTTTCTATTCAACAGAAAATAGCCCTGTTCTGTTATTGTTTCCCCTTTGGAAACATGACATCCCTGTTTGTCGGACGGAGCCATTGGTGGTCAATCACCAATTAGATCCTTGCACAAGACTTTTTTGTGCGCGCTTAAGACACGCGTTTAATGCGTTTAGAATGCCTAGCGAACGCAGGGCCGTTGACGCGTACGACCTTTGTATATAATCCTCGTGCTTTTGTATAGTTTAAACGCGCAGAGGACACGCTCATCAAAACCTTCGTCGCGCGCGCACGAAAAACAAACAGACTAATTGATAACCTCTTCCTTTTTAAAGTCGTTTCAAAAACGTGTTCAAAGTACCTTAGCCTAACCCATTCTCCAGTAGATCGACAATACTATGCGACGTGATGGATCAATTACCCGCGCGGCTGATTATAGCGGCGACGTACCTACATATGAGTAAGGACCACTTCGCATCGCAATGCCGCGTTTGAAAATCACCTAGGCCCAATGGGTAACAAGCCGCCGGTAGCATGTACCATCTAATGTTTCATATGACGACCACAAACGCGTTGCCACGAGTGGTTTGCAGATATACCGTAATGCCGTGGGTAAAGTTTTTGCTTACAACTGACAAATCGGCAATCGATCAGTGCAATCACACAATCTGTACTGTATTTTTTTTACTAGGAGGCAAACGAGCAAGCGGTTCATCCGATGTCAAGCGATCGCTACCCATGGACATCTGCAACTAACGAGTTGCAGATGCCGTTGCCCACCTTTAATGGACACTGTAGGGAGATTAAAGGTATTGTAGGTAGAATGGAAAACAGTGGCCTGATATATTTGCCTTACTAGGTACCTATTTGGGAATTGGTTTTACTTTTAGCTTACAACAATTTCTTAACGACATTTGTGGTTACGATGGGGTATAACATTTATTTTTTTATAGAGATTGATCAAAGGTTGCGTTAGTTTTATACATTATTCTATTTTCTTTTGTTTCTAATATGTTTGTTTTTATTTTCATGACGGTATCGTGATGATTGGAGTCTAACTTGAATGCCAAGTTACTTTCAGCTGAAGGTAAGTTTTAATTATAAAGTATTTATTTGACACAGTTTTTTAAATAAAAGATTTTTACGAAAATAAGTGTTTGTTTTTAATTCCCATTTCATGCTTGCAGCAGTTACACCAGATATGTTTATTTATAATCTAAATTCACTCCTATATTAGATATAGGTGGAACAGACATAAAAAGGTAACAAATGTGCTTAATAATAGATAGCTCTCTTATTTAGCTATTTCAATATAGTCTGAAAATACTGAGCGCACTAACGTAATTGAAACCCAAAGTATTGCACTTAGCTGAGTTTATATTTTACGACACAGAGCTACCGTCATTTTATTAGAATTTATATGCCAAATATTTAAATATCAGACGCCAATGATATATGACGCCATTAGCGGTCGAAAATTGAAGACAAGAAACCGCCACAATTGAGGGACGCTTTTCCTTATGCTTACGTCATGTGTTCACGTGACGCTTGTGACAAACAATAGCTGTCCTCTTTTTATTTCTTATTAAAGGATTTATCGATTTTAGATAGGTACAAGATATTAGAGATTAGAATGCTTTTAAAAGTATTCCCGATGAATCACGCAAAAGTCTGACTGCGTTAAGGTATAGCGTGTTATTGAGGTATAAATAAGGTCTTGTAAAATTTAGGGTTTTATATGGAATGGGGCGGCAAGCAAGCAAGCGACCACTATTTCATAGACTGAGGAGTTTACAGGAAAAACAATTTTCCTTCTATTCATCCCCTCCCCTGTCCAATCCTCTTCCCCCTTCCCATCCATGGGGACAGGCGTTTGTGGTACCGAGGATAATTTTCTAGGAGGCAGTATTTGCTACACAGATTTCAGAAACTATTAATAAGATAATAAAAGTGCTAAATTAAAATTCAAAAGATTCATATGAAAGCGTACACAATGAAGCGCCTGCCAATTTTGTCGGTAAAAACAACATTTTATTAAAAATAAACTTATTGCTGTTAATTTAAGTTAAATACAATCCGCGAAAAAAAAATGTGTACTTTCCATTAAGATGGTGAATAAAACCGAGAGTAATGTATTAATAGACCTAGTCTATTAAACCCTGTCCTTAATTCTATTAAACTATTTTCTCTATTTCACCTTATAACATTCTATTCCGTAGTAGTTGGAGCTATTTTTCCGAAACTCCACGACTAGCGCGTAGTTTGCGTGTCTTGGATCATTGCAGCCAGAGCCCAGCTCCCCGAAGAACCTTAGCAATTAACACTTTAAGTGCTGAAAACGCACTTGGCTTGGATTTCAAATCATACGCGAGTGCGGTTCAACGCACGAGCATAAGAGGAGCAAGATAGAGGAGACTCCTCTATCTTGCTCACTACTAAGGGAAGAAAGATTTTGTCGGGTCCGACTGATTTATATGGTAGAAAGCTGTTGATAGCCCAATGAAGCCTTGATTGTGTTATTACTTGCCCGGCGAGTTGTCAATCTCAAGGGGTTGGTGTAGTGGTAACATCAGTCCATTCATTCGTACTACTCGTGCATCGTGGGAAGTGAGTGTTAAATAGTACGAGTATAATCTCTTCCAGTGATGTGTACGTATTATCAGTTTTGCGTAGTGTTTGAGGTCCGTCAAGTCGTTGACAGGCGAGGACTTTCCTCACACGGTTTACTAGCTCTCATTTATCTATACACCACGCAGAAATTGGTGTGTGTGGCGTTTCCTGATGCACTTTTTGTAGTTGGACTTCGCCTTCTTATAGGCGTCGCAGTCTTCGTTCTTGGAGGCGTCATAGCTCTGCTGAATGCCTTTCTAACTCTCCTTCGTTTTTTGTCAAGTTCGTCACACTACCATGATTGTTGGCCTGGTTTATTTGTGGGCTTGGTGTCTGGACAGGCTGCGCGATAGCTTGTGATGATGCACTTAGAACGATACGTTGCTTGCTCCTCTATGTCTTTTCCCACCGCTGTTGTCCCAGTGTCCGAGTTTCTAAGCAGGCCTTCAAGGGACTTAGGGGATTTCACCTTGGTAGTAATTGTATGGTTATAACAGTGTTCAAGTCGAAGCATATCCATCCCCCTGTGGTGTGAGGACGATGCCTCGTTAGAGACGTAAAAACGCGGAAATGCCTTGCTTTGGTGCTTATCCGTGCTTATATACAAATATTTTACTTATTTCCAAATGCATCTTCCACGTAACGCCGTCGCCCACTAATTTCAATGACCTTCGACACCCTCTAAACGTGAAAGCATTAATGTTTGTACAAATTGGCTACATGAGGGTAGAAGTCCGCGCCGTAATGTCAGGCACCTACCGATCCGATTCGCAAAGTTTAATTGTGGCTTACATGAAGAGCCCGAAAGGGAAAGTACCACAACCTCACAGAATTCCGCCCGTGTTACATACGTTTACACGTCAAATTGCTGTAGTTTATTGCTACGGCAATATTTGGAATACTACGTCTTATTTGATATGTGATATATAAGGTGACCTAACCTTCTATCAATTTCCACCTGTTTTCCTCTTTTTAGAATGATTACAATTTACAAAACAAAAAAGCATTCAAGCTCTTCTTAAGGAAACTGTTTTTTTCATTTCACCCAGGTTGCGCTATAATTATTAACATTTAGTTGATTTTTTAACCTCTTGGGGATATCTTAAAATCGGTAAAATTCAAGTCGAAAGATTTTGTTACATAAGCTGGATATAAGGATATCTATAGATATATAAATACAAAATTACAGATCGAGCAAATGAAAGCATTTTAGGCTTCCCTTGCACACGGAACTGTTTTGGTGGTTGTCTGTAGTTAGTGGTAGTGCTCGCTTGCCTTCTTTCCATAATACAAAAATTATTTTGATAGATTTGAATACAGATTACAACAGAAAACTGCCTAAAGCAAAATATGGAAAACGAATGTTGGTAGTTACGAAAGATGCATCTCCTCATAACGTTGTTCAAGTTGATAATAAACGGCACGATTACGTGTCTCGGGGCCGGCGGGCGCCGCGACTTGCGGAAACGCTGCATGCCGCTCTCATGATTTCACTTTCGTTTTATCAGTATGGAAAATCCGGCACTTCCAGATACGTCGTTCGCTTCATGCGTCCTTCGCATATCTCATGTCAGAATATTACAATCAGCATATAACCACTATGAAAGGACCACTATGATTGCGTCGCCATAGTCGGAAGTAGTTATATAGTAGGCGGAAAAGAGAGAAGTACTTGATTTTTAAATATACCTGACCTGAATTTATAAACAAAAGTGTATTATTACAACTGCTATCTGTGATTTTCATAATTCTTTGAATAGACCTTTGTTGCTATACCCACAAGGGATTGCTAGGAATTTGTTACAAGTGATTCTCGTTGTTTTACCCGAAATCGTTGCTATATCTTTACACACCTTAATCTAACTATATATTTTTTACTATACCTTTAATAGTATACTTCAAATTCAAGTAACTGTAATATGTCGCTATGATTATGATCGATTGGTATAAGTAAAATCCATGTCAATATTTTATTAATAAAAAGGTGCCAAATTGATATGAGAAGAACACTAGATGAACTAATTTTTAGTTTTGGCGTTATATTGTATAATCCAAGATGTTTTGAAAACTTCACAGTATACATGATACAGGGGTTTATCAAGGAAGGCGTTTGATGTTCGACAAACTCTCACGCATCATATTTGAAGGTAAATAATCAATGAGCAGAGTATTAGAGCGCACATAATTGCAACAAAATGTTTGTAGGGATTTCAAGTACAAAACAAATGTTAAAAAGTCACACGACACAAACAAAAAAGGTACTCTCACTTTTTAGACAGTAAAATAAAAGGCTAGATAGCTCAGCTGTGTCAGTTTGAAGATAAATTAGTCATGACAGCCTTGTAACAAATATACAAGGTTATAAGTAAGTATTTAACAATAGTAATGGGTATGATAAATGAATAATTGTTAAAAATAAGCACGAACAGCGATGCGCGAAGATTAATATCCTCAATACATGCACGTTGTATGTTTAATAGTTACATCATAAGGTAAGCTTTATGTTTCTGGACAATAATGTTAGACTTAAGTAATAACTTAGACTACATTTATTTTATATTGAGTCTAGTTCTAAGCTTATTTTAAGTCTGGGAAAACTGTCGATTCAAATCCGATGTTCGAATTTTTATTTTAACTTAGCTCATGAAAGTAAAATAACATTTAGCGACCGTACACAAATAGTACAATATCAAGATCCCTAGATACTACAATGTTTCGAATTCGCCAATTCACCATTACATTGAACCATATTGTAGCACAATCTATGTATAACATATCTACATAGGTAAAATGGTTGGTGTATAAGATGTAAAATTTACAGAAACGTCGAAATAAAAAAGACAGATCGAAAATGAGAGCTTGGGTACATTTTTTGTCTATTTAAATCTAAGAATAGAAAAATAACAAAAAGACAAAGAGCCCATCAAAATTTCGACGTACACCTATTATTACAGAGTTTAACATACAATAACAATTGTTAAATTGATAGTGGATCAATGACGATGTTAATGTTGCGACATTTAGTTTGTAGTGGGGCTGGAGGGATCCGTACATTAGGTTTTTTTGAGGTGAAAGTGTGTGGTGGTGGACGAAGACTTCGCTACGGCATTCAGACACCGCTCGGCCGCGGCCGCTAGTCGGCCGACGATTTGCGAAATAATGCCATTAACTGGCTGTCGAATTTGACCAACAAATAAATAGTGACCGCGCCAGACGCGGGATGACGGTCAAATAAATAGTGCCGTCGTAGCATAGACATCGCGACTGCTTCCTCCGCGACCATGCGCCGATGGAGATTGGTGGTGCTACTAGTGCTGCTGGTTGCTACCGTCCACGGCAGAGAGATTGGCTCTCCAGAACAGACTATCGACAATCATGTAAGTTAGCTTAAATTACATTCCTCAATCAAACGATAGTTAGGTCCAAGATTGGATGAGTTTTCTAATTTAGTGTGTAGTACATTATTTATATTAAGTTTAGCTTTTCTACAACAATATTACAAAGGAAAAGAAAAGATTTTATTGTTTGTGTGTTTTGAATAAACTAAGAAACTACTAAACCGATTTTAAACAGTATTTTACCGAAAACTCTATCAGGAAGTAACATAGGCTATATATCTTTTATTTCTTTGTCTATCCACTCGAGCTAGGCCGGGCCGGCTTGTTAGTATTGCAAAAACGCATCCTATTCAATGGACTAATAGGTTAACGTTACGCGTTAGGTTAGCCATTCTATTGTTGTCGTGAATATCTAGCTTTATTTTTATTTATTGTAAACCTTGTAGGTTTGCCAACAAAATTAGCAATGGTGGGTTTCCACTGGCGTGTAAATCGTGTCGCGATACAAGCTTTCTCTCTATCTTTCGCTCTGAAAAAAAAAACTGAGATGACAATACGTTTTATGTGAATGTTTTCTGCAGTGCAAACCGTCGGTAACACACATACAAAGTAACACCAAAATTATTGACGAAATGCAATTTTAATAACAGCTTCAGCTTAGTTGATTGTTATAAATAAAGTTAGTAAACTGTTACATAGTCTGTTAACGTATATTTCGGTAAAAGTCGAAAACATTGCTATAAATGCACATTTCGTTTGTTTAGTTATAAATTTAAAAAATAATTACAAAACATTTTCAACAATGTTAGTAAATGTGGGAATTTTGTGAGTCTTGGCATGTAATCTAAAGACTACGAAATTGAATAACCTTAATTAGATTTAGCCATGTTCATAGGTGACAACCCATGTTTACGTTAGATCAGTGCATTGACTCGGTAGAAGTGTTCACTCTTACTTTCCGCGGATACGTTCGCTGCTGGAGATGCGTGCGGGTTCGTGTGAGACAACGACCTGAGGTGCTCGTTAGAATTACACGTTTTTATACATTATCATACCATCATCTTTAATTGTTCTCATGATAGGTAAGACACCACACTTTTTAGTTATTTCTTTATCACAGTTTATTGTAAGCTACAACACATATCTGTATAATTATTACAATTGAATGTAACTGTGACGTAATGGTAGCGTGGACTAAGAAACATAACAAAACAAGTTCGGATCCGTCATAAGACTGGCATACGCTGGTGTTATAAAATATTAGTAAGTTTTTAAGCATTTTGCTAAAATTTAAGTTACGTTCTATAATAGGTAACAGTCACAGATCTGAACCTACGATGGTTCAGAACAAAGATCTTTAGGATTGTTCTAAAGAAATAGATATTATAGTTCTGTTTGTATGAATGGACGCGTTTTAAGACAGTGGCAATGTGTGTAACACTTCAGTTCAACAAAGGAAGTACAAAAATAGAATATACGTTTCTTATTCGCAAATAGTATTTTTTGTTGGTTTTAATTTACTCGATGACACCCAGTTCATCTGCTGTTAAGCCATGACCTACGACTATTTCTCATTGGTATTTTAAAATACAATATTTTTCACAAGACCGTATTTGTTTTCGTCGGAGTAATTTAATAGTCTAACTTTGCACTTTTAGAGCAGTATATATCATCTATAAAATTTACATGACTATTATCTGTTACGATAATGTTAGACCGTATCCAATTTTGTAAGATGCATTTGTCAAGCGTGCGAGAAGCTTACATACAATGAAGATGAAATTGTTGAAGCGTGATAGATAAATATCAAGCCATGATGGTACAACGTCCTCGTGGAAACGACTCGCGTTCACTTTCAACTAAAACTCTGAGTACTGTTGGCCGTCAAAATTACAATTCAAATTAAAGAATAATACGAAAGCATTATAATTGTATACGAGGCGGATGTGCACCACTTTCGCCCGTTACGAACATCGTTGCATAACGCTTACGCAGCCTAATATTTTGCTCTATTTTTTGCATGTGATATTTTTTTGTTTGTTTCTTTGCACGAACGTATTCTATAGCATATGTTTGTTTTATTTATTGTTAGATCTGTCAAAGTGGGTGCACTCTCTACCTAAATGGGCCATAATTTTATTTTTTTAATTGTCGATAATGTGACGACTACTAACTTGTGTTGCTACTATCAAATTACTTTACTCCATTTCTATTTCTACCTCGGTCACGAAAAATAGGACTATACTTAGATTTATGGTAATAAGGTAATTCGCACAGTGATTTGTGTTATAGTTCTCTGAAGCAAAATTATCCTTATTTTATAATTCAATTGCTTAATCTAAAAAACTTGTGTCGTATCCTAGAACGCTTTCATCAATTGATAGTTTTCTTTCTGGGATGTCTAAATCTATGATTCTAGATATACCCTTATGTTTTATTGTTTGATTCGGATGAGGATAGTTTGTTCCCTTGCTTCCTAGCTTGGTAAGTTTTAGTTAAATAATAACACATAAGAAAGTATCAGAAATATCTTAGTATTTTATTGCATTTCGTAACACGATTTAGTAAAGTGCAATAAAACACTCGTCCACACGTAACATGTCCCAGTTGCATTTAATTGACACACACTTGCTTCGGAATTTTTCGAATTTATGTAATTCTCGTATCCGGTTCCGGCGTCTTGTGGTCATATCGTCTGCGTTACGGAACGAAACACGCGAGTCTATGCGTATTCGTGTTGCGGCGTATGATTGATTAGTTTTACCGTGCAGTCATGATATAACACAAGAGTGTTAAAATAATGACTATATCCTATGAGACAGACATTGGACCTTTTACAAGGATGCATGTTTCTCTTTTTCAAATATGCTAATATTCTAAGTAAAACTCCTTGTTACAATCGGCGGAATCAGTTTCTTTTTTACGTTTATTAAACAACGACGGATAGCAAAAACGAGAGTGCCTGAACAATTACCTTGTGAAAGGCGTCTTGCAATTACTCATTGGAAAGTAGTTTACTTATTGACCTTACGAATTTTGAGGTTAGATAATGGCGGACGCGGGGAAATGTATCCAGCGAAGCGTAAACTGTTAGTTTTACATTGCTATAAAAAGTTAATCTATCCAGATCAACTTTTATTTTCCAATTTCATTTTTTTACGTTACTATCAGTTTCTAATAAAGTAGTACTTAAATTTGTATTTTTCTTTGACTTAAAAATACATTTAAGCTTAATGATGCAATTTGTATGATATTTTAAACATGATTGAATAGAAAGTCTCAAAATGCAAGGCCTTACCTAACTAATATGTTAGTTCCTGCATATTGTTAACAAAAATGATATATGTACGACGTCAATTCGAACGTTAATAGAAATTATGTAGTTACAAATGCAGCAAGGTATATTGGCATGCATCAAATTCTATTATTTTTCATAATTTCAAACGTTTTCGGTATGCTAAATAAACAAGACGCCGTGGACAAGGCCCTAATCGGATCGGATCGGAATCTCCGAAATCCACTAAGTCGCAGTCAATACACGTTCAAGTAGTACGGCTAAATTTTCTCAGACCATAGCTGTTAAGCAAATACCAAAAACGACATTTATTGATTAACGTTATGTTAACTCTTATCATGGCTTAAATCAAGACCTGGAATCAGTCGGTCATATAAGAAAACCTATTTACACCTTAAGCTATTCCGTTCCACACGAAAAAGTTATTCAAGCATATCAGTTAACCTTAAATTCACATCCGTTTCAGAAGGCCAAAAAGATATAGACTAAAATATATTTCGTCGCGGTCTTTTGAATTAGCTGCTTAATCTTTCATGGCAACGATAAAAAGCAATTGAAAATCTATTAATTCACTTAAAGTAATGGACGAATCTAATTTAATTCTGAAGCCCGTGACCTGATATTGAACTTCAAACGGTATTGTAATATAAAGTGATTGTCAGTGTTGTCACTTACGAAATCAAATGTCCACTAAGTAGGTCACGGTACAATCAAATTAGGATGAGTTCTATAAAAATGAAATTTTTTGTTTATTTTTTATCGTTGGCAACCTCGATTTTTAATCGTATTAATCATCTGGCATTGAGAGGATTTAGTTTACTTTAGATGAAGTTATAAAAAGTATCATGAAATTTTAATACACATTGTCAGGAGTGCAAAATAAGACGTAGGTTACCTGTCTCGAAAAAAAAATCCCGAGGTATAGCTTAATTTTTTGTTTCTCTGAAAATGTTGTGGGCAAGAGCCAGCATATTATTACTGTATTTTTCATGTTGCGTCTATTCTATGTTCTAGGTACCTGATTTTGTAAAGCAAATTTCTTTTGTATGTTGTCATAATAAATATTAAAATCTTAGTTCATTACGAAATGCTTACTAAAACTTATCAAAAATCATTTTCTTAATAGCGTCTAATGCAACCTTAGCCCCTTTTTATTGATTTCATAACGTGTTATTTAAAGACGCCGAATATGTATATCGGAGTCAAGCATGTGATCGGTTTCGTCACAGCCAGTTACGTGAGCTACACCGTCAAAGGGAAAGCGCGTGTGATATACATTGACTAAGACAACGACAATTATCCGGTGGAATCAGGGCGCGACTTATCGCGTTTTTTTGATGATATTTTTAAGAAAATCATTGCAAAATCCAGTTTTCAAAATATTATTCAAAATCAGATGTTTATTTTCGTGTCTGATCATTGATCGGTGTATCGCGACCCTATCATATTTGGGACGTAATGTCATGATGTCTATGTGTTTCCTCAGATTCAAAAGACGGGATTACGTAATAGAGCTTTTGCGCATTTTATAAAACCATTAGTGATTACGTCTTCGTATGTGTCAACATTAGAAACAAATCAGCGAAGTTTGGCAACAGCTTATGAAAGAAGTTTACAGTGGGCTGGGGAACGATGAAAAACTTCCAGCGCAAACAACAATGAACGAATGCATGCGAAGTCGCTGGACACGGCTGGTTGACTATAAATCTCTAGCACTGTGCATATTAAATTTATAAAAGCTTGAAGGGCCAGATGTCTTTTTGTGGCTGCAAAATCGTCTACGTGTCAAGAGATAGTTTCGTTCTTTCATATGCAACTTATCCAACTGACATAAACTTTTCTGATTTTATCTTTTAAACACATTTCTCTTTTTGTAGAACATAGTTATTATAACGTAATATACAAGCGAATATAGTATAAAATATGTCTTAAAATTACGGAAATTAATATGTATAGGGAAAAACAGAACATCCTACCATTGTGAAAGTACCATTGACATTACTGACCAATGAACTTCGTGCTTATTACGCAACGGACTGTCTCTGCTGGTGGCTGACCTACACTTACATTTGATTAGGGCTGAAAAATATACTGTATTTAAAAGATCTACGTAGAATATATTCTTCATAATAATAGTATTTTTATGTCATTTCCTAGCTTTTAAGTTTAGAAAATATTTAGATGCTACTCCTTGGTGACTACAAAATTTACATTTCTAGTTTTACTTTTAGTTTAAAAATAAAATAGACATTAGAAATAATTTTAGTTTTAAATTTTGCTTTTCTAGTATTAAAAAAAATCGGAATTACTAATCTTTTATGTTTATACTTTATATTTCCTGTTATGTACACGACATCCGATTTATATTTTTGAGACAGCCCTGATGGCTCAACCGCGCACGGTGCTAGTATCGCCGCGCCGCGTAACACGCGAAAGTAAAATTGCTGTTAATTTAAAATGGTAAACAAACGTTTCATAAGGTTATTTCCAGCGGAAGATCACTGACTATCATTGGTTAACTTTATGTTATGTAATATTCATTTGATAACTGACACTAAAAGAACCCGACTAACTGGTTATTCTTGATTACCATATTATGTATTGTCTTTATATTTTGTTGAATTTATTTGAGCAAATAATTTCATTAATTCATACGTAAATTGATTTCGACTAGTGTAGGCTCATAGAAAAGATGTCGATTGTCACCGCCATTGAATAATTCGTTAAGAAGGAAATATACCGCATATGCGACCACAAAATTTATATTAACTAGTAACCCGCCCCGGCTTCGCCCGGGTACCACTTATTATTTTGATCCTATCGCTACCAGACACAGGAATGTGCCAATCTGGACAATGCCTGTAAATTTCATCTTAATCGGTCCAGCCGTTTCAGAGTCTATAGGTCTAGGTATACATACTTCGCTTTTTACATACTATTTTTCTTCTCATAAAAATATCCTATGTTACTTCTAGTACCTCCAAGAATATGTGTATAAAGTTTCATGATGATGGGTGAGTAGTTTTCGCGTGAAAGCGTAACAAACAAACTTACATTCACATTTATGACACTAGTAGGGATGAATACAAAAGGAACACTTGAACAAAGAATTTAGAAATACATGGTTTCTGACAAGAATTTCAATGACGCATTATTTGTTCACATAGAAAGTGTTTTTTTTTAATTTAAGAACATTGATAGAATTGAAAGTAATGCACTTTATGCACACACAATGCTTTTAACGTAAAATTGAAAATGTTCAAAAAATTATCTAACTATTATATAACTAATTTTAGGATGTTGTTCTGGTTAAAAAGCTCTCCAGACTAAATTTGTTGATTGGTTAAATTTTTTGCGGTTGTAAAATTTCGGGTCAAAATAAAAAATAATAGTAAGCCTCTTCTTATTTGAAAAAAAAAA
Organism: Papilio elwesi; assembly: GCA_029849275.1. NCBI lineage: Eukaryota > Metazoa > Arthropoda > Insecta > Lepidoptera > Papilionidae > Papilio > Papilio elwesi. Next base: position 8,824,347 of record CM056695.1, read on the forward strand.
AACTAAAATGCCGTCGTAAATTTTCTAGAGTTTATTTGGCACGATGATCAGGCATTCTCGAAAGGGCATTTTGAAAAAACTTTTTCAATAATTTCAGGTGTCACACGGAAATAGGACGTCACGATTTCTCTTCGATGCTATTTTCGGATTAGAAGTTCCTCTCTTTGACGAGCAAAGTGTTGAAGATGAAGAGGATGATGACTCACAAACCAAGGACTGTTCGTGCGGTTAGTTGCAGATTATACTAATTATATCCTACCTACACAAGCATTATACAATTCTTTAAATTCGTTTTCTTTATACGACGAAATGAGTTATGAGTAATGAGAAATTTGATCTACCAATAAACCTATGATACAGTCTTCATCAAAGATCCAATGCCTAAATAAATATATCAACATTTCATCACGGTAGAAAATTAATGACTTATAAGGAGGAGAATTTTGGTGACCAAAAGAATAGAAACAAAAGAAGTAATTCTTCTCTTCAAATATACAGTTTTACATTTATTACACACATTGTTAATTCATTTAGACACAAGTTGAAGTTCATTATTTTCAGATAACTCAAGAGTAACGAAGCACTGGGAAACTGTGTTTGAAACTTTCATAGATTTAGTCATAAATTATAGATTTAGTTATATATTAGATAGTGTTTGTTTTCACGGTAATTTTAGTGAACACGTATTAATCACAAACCACGTTAATATTCTAGAGTGCGGCAGAGCCAACCCACTTCCTAGAAAGATGGGTAAGTCGACATTTGTATAGCACTTGTAGATTTTTATTAGATATAACCTCTTTGTTTATTTGTAAAAATATTTAATAAATATGTATAAATTAAAATTTATGGAATACTATATTCCGTAAAATTAAATGTATGCATAATAACCTGCTTTGTATAAAAAATCTTATGAATTTAATTAAATAATAATACGCTGCTCTTTTTATTTTTTCTATCTTTAATCTCCGTCACCGTTTGCTTTCTATTGTGACCTTTAAAGATCAAAACCGGACTAACGTATTCTATCAATCTATTATGTTTTATTAATTTTTATTTAAAATAAAAATGAGCTTAACTTGCATATTACATCTGATTACTATATATTATCTTATGTTTATCTGTTACGTTATATATTTCATCTATGTAATATTATTATTTCGTTTGCATATTATTGTTTTATATAATTGGGATAGAGATATTCAACAATCGAAGGACCCATTTTCGCCACTTTGGACCAATTTTTTTAAGTTTACTATTTAACTGATGGTTATTTGCCGTAGTCGCATAAATTTTAATTGTTTGATTTTATAGACGTGAATCCGAAACGGCGATTGAACCAAAATCGGTTCAGTCAACTTTTTGGGATTAAGGTTAGTTATTGCTTTGGTAGCTGTTACATAACTTTATGAATAACTAATAATTGATTCTCACCGAAAACAAATAGCTTTTGTCTAGGCGAAACATTGGTGTTGTTTTCCATACAACATATATATGTATGATGAGCATACGCTATGTATAAATTCATACACAATATGACCATATTTATGCCGTCAAACTCATGGATAGCAATTGGTATGGTATATCTGTCTACCCCAGTAATATTAAAAGCATTAGGAAGTTGTTTTGTCAAATAAATTGGTTTGCAAATTTAAACTGGATTGAAAATTAATATTTCATAGTTCTCATTTTGTACTAGAGCTGCGAGATCGACGGGGAAAGTTGAACAGATCGGCTTCCTGTTAGCTGTAGTGTAAAGTACATCATAATACTACCTGCTTTGACATCGATAGGAGCCGCCGTCTCGTTAGGAAGCAGAACGTCCGCGTTTCACCGCTGACTAACTAGTTACAAACGATACCATTAATTACCTATAATTATTCCTTTTAATAAACTCAATATTAAGCCTGCCTGTTACGAGGTATAAGTTGGTGAACGGAGCCTAAACCAAATTATATTAAAACTAAAAGGATATGGCATTATTAACGTCAATAATCATCTTTCATTTCAGAAAATAATGGCAGATATCGGTTTAAATAACGTGTATATAGTAGTTATGTATAAGTTGAACATATTGAAAGGGTAGCGGTGGAAACTCGTATGATTTTTTTTGTTTAAGGCTGTACATATATTCTACATATAAGTATTTTTTGTTATACATTAAGTTCATCATAATGAATTTCATCTATATATATTATATATATTTAATGGGAATGGAGAGTGCACTTTGTTACAAGAACAAGATAGTATAATGTAATATGCAAGATGGCGCTGATATTTGTGGCAATTTTTGAAGGCGCCTTGCGTCAAACAGTGGACGCCTGTTAGCACATAATACTGCAAATGATTTAATTAATAATCGAAGTTCATTGGTGATTACAGAATGCAACGGCTCGAATCAAGAGAACCGTATCGTGGGCGGATCTCCCGCGAGCGCTAACCGGTACCCCTGGATGGCGAGGATTGTGTACGATGGCCAGTTTCACTGCGGAGCGTCGCTACTGACCAAGGACTATGTACTCACCGCGGCACATTGCGTTAGGAAGTGAGTAAATTTCAAAAGCCAGTCATTGAAGAAAATCAAAACTCAAACTATGGATATATTTTTTATTGATTAAATAAGAATGGTGACAGTTCACAACGACTATTAGCCTTGCACGAATGAGGCGACGACCTCAGAGAAGACAGGCGTAGCGAATAATTCTTTATTTCGTGTGGTGAGTGAAGTACTGCAGGTCCCATCTGAATCGTCAGGGTAGAGAAAGGGATAGAAGGCAAAGAAAGGCTCTTAAAAAGCTAGCAACGCATCGGTAATTCTTGTCAGTTGCATATGTCGATGGGAAGCGATGATCATATAATATCCAATCACTGCTCTTGCTCGTTTAGCGCTTTCTAGGTTTATAATTATAAAAAAAAACTATTAGTATGTCGATGCCGCAAACTCATAAAATCGCCTAAAATGCTTATACAACCAATAATTTTCTATCTATTTTTCATTCAAGTTATTAATAATTAGGTTCGTCTTTCGAGATTACATTTAATTCCGATAAATGTAAGAAATATGTCTAATCTATGTATAATATATTATGTGCGGAGTGTTAGCTATTACGTCTTCGGGTCTTTATAGCTAATTACTGGTTCGGCAATATTTATTCTTACGTTTGCCTGCACGCGATATTCCGTTTTTGTTGAATGTTAACGTATTAGCAATTCAACCGCCTGTGAAAGTATTATTGTTTCCGGTACTAATGCAGTGATATAACTCACATATTTGGATAATCGAATTCTTTTCGACTCTTAGCAACTAGCTAAGAAAATATCAGGTTTATGAAAGATAGACGAGGGAGTGAACGGTGACGGATCCAGTTGTTTACGGAGGGCATCCCCATTATTATAGGTCAATACTATATATACAACATTTTATGCATGTAGTTTAAATCAGAACTCGGTATAGCTATGCTGATTAAATCAGGTGAGAGGGGGGGTCGATTAAGGCACCGAGCCCTCCCATTGAATCCTCGAATGGAAGTGAACGAAACGCAGAACTATAAATACATGCTTCATCTTCACGCCGTATTCTTTGAGGTCGTGGCACTTTTAGGATCTTAGGGAATTTCATCCAATTTTCAGGTTGAAGAGGTCCAAGATCCGTGTGATCCTGGGTGACCACGACCAGACCATCACGAGCGAGAGCGCGGCCATAATGCGGGCGGTGAACACCATCGTCCGTCACCGCGGCTTCGACGCTAACTCCTACAACAATGACATAGCACTACTGAAATTACGAAAGCCCGTCAACTTCTCCAAGATTATTAAGCCGATATGTCTACCGCCCGTTGGTGAGTTTTTACTATTCTTGGCTGATTTTACTGATTTACTATTTAACCTATGGTTGCAACCCAATTACATTCTTTACCGCCAGTAAGCAAACCTGTATTTTGGTATAATCTCGCTTAGTTCAAATTGGTAGATTTCATGTATCTCTGAAATTTATATTTTTAAAGGATAAGAATGTTTTTTTATTCACCAGCGCGTATTGAATTCTTATTTAATTAATTTCTCAATTTTCGCTCTTATTAACAAATTCATGATTCCATCTAGTTATAGTTTATCTTTGTTCTAGCTATTCTAGTTATACACAGGCAAAACGCTCAAATAGCTTCAGTTTTAGTTTTGGTAAAAGTTGTGGTGTGGGTGAAGTTAAAAGAGAGAATTGGCTAAGGCTGAACTATTTACGTTGAATGATCATATCAGCACTTGACACACACATTAGAAATACGTTTAACTATTTTTAGGTACGGAACCAGCGGGCAAAGAAGGCATAGTGGTGGGTTGGGGACGAACATCCGAAGGGGGGCAGTTGCCGGCCGTCGTGCAAGAAGTCAAAGTTCCAATCTTATCTCTAACGCAGTGTCGGGGCATGAAGTACCGCGCGTCTAAAATAACAGGCAACATGCTCTGCGCCGGCAGAGCGTCTACTGATTCCTGCCAAGGCGACAGTGGCGGGCCCCTGCTCGTACAACAAGGGGACAAGTATCAGATTGTGGGTACGTAAAAGTTAGATGTCACTAAAATGAATAGCGATCTCTCCATATATCTTTATTTGTCAGGTTGTAACAAGTTGCTACCGTTAATTTTTCTGTCCGATTATTTCGTCGGCACATTTAAGAGAAGAGTCAATAGGCTTATGTTAAGGTCGGTACATGTCGGTAATGATATTTGTTTCTTTACAACAATCATATCTGGCTATGAAATAAGCTATAGTGCCTACCTTCATTGGAGTACGACACATGACTTCAGGATACGATTAAGATTATGATTATTCAAGCGCTACTTTATTCATTATACAAATATCAACATATCAGTACTTTTTTATTATTCACCATTTCTAGTGGGGATTCTGGTATGTGGATGGATGACTCGATTCCGTGATCGGCCTCTACTTCACACGGCACTAATTATTTACAGGATCATCCGCTAGGTCAATCTGAAGATTTCCTGAAAATTTCATCGAAATTGGTCGAGCTGTTTCGGAGTTTATAGGGAACATACATAAAGACATACACACATTGCCTTTTATATACAGATATATTACGTAACGTACGTAGGTAAGATTTCACCATTATCCATTTATAATGCATTGTGAAGGTAAGGTGACTATATGCTTTACTCTAAAAGCTTTAAAAATCCATATATCAGTGGACCCATGGACAGTACGACACAAATGAGCCAACGTATCAATGCTTTAGTATAGAGGCAAAGAATGACGATAGGTGCTATTCTTCCAGGTATCGTCTCCTGGGGCGTCGGCTGCGGACGGCCGGGATACCCGGGAGTGTACACCAGGATCACGCGCTACCTCTCCTGGCTCCACGCCAACCTGCGGGACTCTTGCTTGTGTGGAAATTGATGTAGTGTATCATATTGATTTATACGTTGTATTTAAATTTTTAGTTTCTGTTTGCGATATTTCTCTGAGCAAATTCGAAACGATACGTCTGTTAGGATTAATATGAATGTAAATCTGACAATTATGTAAATAAGTACATCGACTGTGAGGAAATATAAATATATATTTTTATTATAAAAAATAATCTTATATCAATTGTATGTTTTTATATCGAAGTTAATAAAAATGATCTCGAATAGATCAAAATATGCCATGGCTTTATTGTGGCGTAAAATGTAGTTAATTTAAATTTATGATTCGTGTAAAATGTTTTAGGAAGTATGATTAACCTTGAATTTACGACCGTTGGGGTCTTAATATTTCGTTGTGGTAATTTTAAAAGACTTCAAGTGTTCAGATGAGACCCATTGGATCAGGACTAAGTGTGAGGCTACAAATATTACTGTTTCATATACTATTTCATATATCATGGTACGCCCTCGTTTATTTTACGTCGACATCTACGAAGAAATTCGATTTGTAAGGGTATTACTTTCGATAAGGTCGCGCACGTATAGTTTGATACATCAATCATCATAATCAAATATAATATAAAATCATTGCTTTCCACAACCCGGTCGTTCGCTTTCAGCATCCAGCGACTTCCTGCATACCGTGCCGGGTATGGGTGACGGTCTATGTCCAACAGTGGACTGATACAGTTATAAAGAACTAGTCTTATTGACATTGGTACGTAATTTTCCTGAGATAAATTACGTAATACATATAATGTTTTCGTCATTCCTCATATGGATATATTAATGTGAATATAAAATTATTTCGGCATTATATTAGATTATGGCATACTTATATGTTATTTAATAGATATATTGTCATAACATGTAGATATATTTATGAGATAATAACAGTCTAATGTTTTATTGAATAGTTGTGACTTGCGGTTTCACCCGCCGTGACACATTCATCCTTAAGACATTTAGATGAATTCAGAAAAAAGTCTTTTATAGTTTTGCCTTTGTGATAATAACAGAAATCTCTGGGAAAAGTCTCTAGGCCCAGTAGTTTGGGCTGCGCGAATATTCAGTCAGTTTCTTTTATGTGTATAGATAACTGAATTATGATTTAATATCTCATTTGGATATATTTACAATAAAGTGACAAAGAAATAGACAGTTGTACTGTAACAGTTTTAGGCTCGCGGTTACAGCTCGCTAGATTCCGTTTGTTTCATATCATGTTATTTGACAGATAATTTGTGTAATAATCTATTATACGCAGTCGGCTTTTAAGTGAAAGCTGGCGAATAACGTTGTTTATCCTTAAAGCCGGTTTAAAAACAACAGTTAGTCGACCTAAATCACTACACTCGAAAATATAAATAATTCATTTTTAAGCATTAAACAAAACATCCTTAACAAAATGTTGCCACATATTTTTTACGTATTAATTTTAGGCATAGACCGTGTTAGTGTCCGTTTATTATATTAAAGTAATATTGCATAACGAATATCTTTGACATTCCTACTGCTACTCACTAGTATTTACTCAATACATTGGTCATGTGGTCGTGATATTCTGATAACAAATAATGTAAATCGATATTCCAAAGTTAACGCGGGAAAAACACTTAGCGAAATTCCCATTAAATAAAAGTTGCACATCCTTAAAGTCATTGTAAGATGATCAAACAAAGAATTACCTCTAAGTTATTGTATAATATACGTTCTAGACTTTTAGTAATAATTATTAAAGGTATTTATTTACCTGTAAGTATTTACGTTAAGGTTCAGGCCGGTGGTGCAGATTACCAATAGAATATAAGTCACTGTAGAACTACCTTAGTGTTCAATGATTGTAAATAATTAACAATACTTAAGATAATTTACTAACAATTTCTTGTTTTAAGAGTCATAGAGATGCACGTCTTTTTTCTATCTGAAGTAAAAAGTTTATTTATTATTGTTACATATTTAATTGAAAACAAAAATATATATAATGCACACATTAACTATCATGTCTCGTGTCTTCCTTTCAAAGGCTTTGGTGCTTACAGTAGGAAACTGTTTGCCTAAATCAATAATTACAAAACTCATAACATGAAAAAGGGCAAATCGAAATTACTTTGCTTTACTACTAATTTTATGATAATCTTTTGATAACAATCTAAGCTTCATTAATTTATTATTCTACTCAGTTTTGAGAATCTTAGTATAGTTAAGTATTTTTTATGTTTGAGGATTAAGTTACTTTAAATGATTTAAGTGACTGCAGACAGTATTGTAAGTAATATAGTTTATTTTATTGTCTATGTTAAGAATTGTCGCTCTTTAGGCTGTAACTGTGATTTTCTCACGTTGTTAAGTTTCAAATTTAAAATTGTTTATGTTTAAATTTAGTGTTTACGAATTTGTTATTAATTTAAATAGTTTTATTGTGTTGTTATCGTGTAAGTTTTAAAAAGAAATGTTTCAAATTTTAATAAATTGTTTTACATTTTAAAAGTACATTTTTCTTTGTAATAGCGCATTTGTTAATGATGCACTATGAAGAATAAAAAACTTTTATTCAGATTACAGTGAACATTTGTAATTAAAAAAATGTCGAAAAAACAAACTTGAACGATACGGACAGGAATGAAGGAGATTAGTTAGGCTCTCAGACAACTCTCGCATTTGGAGAAATGTAGAAGTTTGGTTTTTAAACGAGAAGTTGGCAAACGAGCACCGCTTGATTATTAAATGTCCTAGCGGACATGGGTAGGATATGGGTAGCCCCATAAGCATCTGCAACAACCTACTATTAATGGAAAGAGGAGAGGAGAAACAGAAAAACTAATATTTCTTTTCCTATTTATCCCTCCTTAAATCCCTTTAAATGATTTAATTACTATTAAATTGATTCCACTTTGGCAATCTTTATCTTAATGCCTCGGTTATTTTTATGAGCATGGATGATATGTGTCCCCAAACCATGCCTTATCAAGGAGTTTGATGCTTAAGACCTTTTTGATCATAAGATGGAATGGATTGGAACTTGTTTCCGATAACGAAATCGCCACGACAGATTAATAAAATAAATGAAAGCTACACGTCATTTATTTCATAACGCCTTATAAATGAAAATAGTAAATGTCACATTTATTTTTGTTTGCTATTGTTTGTCCATTTTGTTAATAACGCAGTGATTACTTCCCATTCCTATCCTATTCTTATAAGGATAGGATAAAAAAAGAGGACTGAAATTGGGCCTTAGTCCTCAGGCGAAACGCATAAGCATACTTTAACTTCGTGCCTGTTTTCTGTGAGATCTTGGTATTACACCGGTCGAGCCGATCTACTCATGCAACAGACGTTGTGTTGCGGGCTCTACCACTGTTGACTTTCCTACTTCAAATTCCTAACGGATGACATCGTATCGTTAACCCCTTCCTTATAGATTTCGATTTTGATTGGTATATCAGGTGCTAGAGTCTCTTTCTAGGATAAAAAAATATCTATTCGTTTAAAATGGAACTCGGTTTTTAATAAAAGTATTTCTGAATAAGATTACCTATGCATGTCCCACACATCATAAAGAGAAGAATTCGTCGTGCGATGGTTCGTTAACTGCAAGTCTTAATCGCGACGAAGTTATCTTCAAAGGTGTCTAAACTGCCCTATACCTATTGGACGAAGGGAGTGAAGGGTGTTTCAGCCGTACTCACCAGAGATATTAGATAACATATCAGAAATACTCCGAACGAACTAAATATAAAGTGACTAATTTTGAACAAAACGGCAGCTGCAGCATTTTTCAGCAGGTTCGACCCACGAACCCTATAACTTTTTGTTCATTTATTTTCTTTTGCCAGCAAGTAATTAAATGCCATTTTTATTGTATATAGTTTACGTTATTTCACCAAATAGAATAAATAACGTGACAAAGAATATGCGTATTTGTTATAGTTGGCCGCTGCAAGACGGGTAGCAGCGTCAGTTAAAAGGCGAGAATGTTGGCTCATTATGACCTCTATGGAAAGCATCACTTTCCCTTCTAAAGAGTTGCGCGACGCTTAAAGGATCTTTTGTCTTTTGAATGTGTTATTTCCGCTCTAACTCAACGTTTATTTACTAAGTTTTCTAAAACAAAGATTGTTTTAAATGTGATGAACGTAATAGAATGCACGTCTTATATTTAAATTGTTAATCATTTCCAGTAGAGTCAGAGGAAAAAAAATACAAACCACTATTTTCTTAAAAAATCATAACAGGCTAGGACAGGAATCGGCCAAGGGCGGACCTATTAATTTAGATATTAATAAATAAGCAGCCCTGTTTTTATAAGCTTAAGAGCTCCTTTTGTTTTCTTTTCTGGACCTCAATAAAAGTTTTCAACAGTATCCAGACCTCGGTATTGTTTTTTTCGATTTAGATGAAGAAAATAATTTTATTTATTAATTTAATAAATTTTTTAATAATATTAATTTTACTCCAATTAGAGTAATACATTCAACAAGTTAGTGGTATCTCCCAAATTGATAATCTCTGCACACCCCATATATTATTATCTTAATCGTGATATTGTTTGGCAGTGGTAATGTGGTGAGGTCGTAAGCGAATCACGTCCGTGGTTTGGCGGGAAAATGGCCGCGGCTTTGGCGCATCTCAGTGTGGGTCCGTTACCGAGCGCGCGCGACAAGTTCAAGTGTACACGGAACGCGGACGATGCGCCAGCCGAGCGCGGAAATCTGAATTCGATATTTGAATTTGTTTTTTTTTCATTTCTCATCTCTATGCTTTTTATTTGAGGCCATTATACACCGATCCAGGATGTGGAAGTGCTCTCTAATATTAGTGGCTGTTGTGTTTTTAACTTTCACCAATTCCGAGGTTTGTCTGACAAACTTTTTTTTTTATTGATATTTTCTCTTTTTATCTTTTTATTTTTATTTTATAAACCTAGAACGAATTAGTATTATTGAAATAATTTTATTTTTTTATTAAGGAGGACGCAGGGCAAGATGGGCAAGAAATTTTGGCTAAGAACTTCTTTGGTGGAGTCTGGGGTAACCGACCACCCCTCTTGGAAAAGAATCGACCTAAAACATCGTGTACTTGCAGTCAGTATAATTTTATTAATTACAGCAGTAGCCCCCTTTCACATTTAGGTCTTATTCTCGGTGAAAAAATAACTTTTCATTTGAAGATAACGATTTGACAGCTCATATTATACCATTGATAATTCAATATATTTAAAGTTATATGTCCGTATATACGTATTTGAGTGTTTATAATTTAACAAAACATTGCCTTTCAAAGGTTGTATGGTAAACAAGGCTACCAAATTTGTTAAAAATCATATTTTGTTGTGAAACATTTAAAGTCGAAATTTGTTTGAAATAATTTGAAGTTTCTTTTTTTTTCAAATGAGCTTAGCCTTTGGTATTAAAAACCTTAGGTCACCTTTGCATGCAATCACTTTGTAATATTATATGTTTTTTCTCGATATCATCAAAAAGGAATAAAATTCAAACTGGATATTAGTAGAAAAAAAAATCGATGACTCTTGATCTAGTGCGACCTGTCTTAAAACCTGCTTAAAACGGCGTCACGGTACATTTTGTAAATAAATCAAATAATAATACTATCTTTTGGCCTTATTTTTATAGAATATGTTAGAAGTAATGATAACTCAAATAAAAAACTACTATAAGACAGCAAACACGCAGTAACGACAGCTGCTGTGTAACATTTATTGTAAACAATAAATGTTTTAATGATGAACTATCAAGCCATCATACCTTACCTAACAATACAGTACTTTTAGAAAACAAAATCCTGCGTAGCGCCGGAATATCTCTCGCCAACTCGAGATGACTCTTGTCTAATTGTATCATCTCAGTGATCTTTTTACGACGATTAAAATTATGTCATCATTATAATCATCGTCATCGTCATTATCTTCAGCATCATGATCAACATCATCCACCCGTGTTAGTCAATTACTTCCAATGTCAGCCGCCTACTCCCTTGCCACTCTACCATAGATTCTCTATCTGAAGATATTATTTAAAAAATTGCATAACCTTTCATAACTAACGATATTAGAATTTTGCTTGCTGCGTGTCTTTTTTCTGCCGCGCGCTGGTACAACATGTCGTTTATTCTTGTATCGTATCAAAAGTGTAAAACATTAGTAAATTTGGTCATTTGATGCAAATTGTTGGTATTTACACCTAATATTGTTAACGAGATATTAAATACTATATGCCGAGCAAGACAACGTTGATATTGCTTATTTACATTTTTTTATAGTACTAGGTAGCAAACAAGCAAGCGGTTCAGCCGATGTCAATTGATCGCTACCCATAGACATCTACAACTAACTAATGAGTTGCAAATGCGTTGCCCACCTTTGATGGACAGAGGAGGGATACACAGAAAATGGTTATTTCTAATTCCTATACATCCCCTCCACCGTCAACTTTTTCTTCCCCTTCCCATCATTTACTTATAAGAAGCGAAGGGGGAGAAAACTAGAATTAGGCTTCCAGCACCTCACTCATCAGACGACACGCAGAATACTCTACATCATGGCTGTCTTCTGTGAGGTCGTGGTATTTCACCGGTCGAGCCGGCCCATTCGTGCAACAGATGTTGTTGCGGGATCTACCACTGTTAAACACTGTTGTGTTACATTTCCCGGAGGATGTGCTTATGTCAACAGAGCCTTTAATGTGATTAAAACTATTGTTCATAGTAAATCTATAACTTTTTCATGAATATATTTTTAAATTTAATATCTATGAGTGAATATCTTTCAGAGTCCGGTCCATCAAAATCAATCACTAGAGATCAAATCTGCTCTCATTTTATACCTAAATGTGTTAATAAGAAAAATATTTTATAACGCATTTTAAACAATAGACGTAATATATTTTTAACTGTTCTCGCTACTTAACAGGTGTACCGTTTGTTCTCGTTTTGTGCATGAATAATTTAAACGGTTATTTTGAATCTTAAACGGTAATAGCTTCACGGACGTTTGACTTGCGATTGATCGCCGAGGATTCTATTCGTTTGGTATTAATAAGTTTGTTCTGTACGCAAGAATCTGTTTAGTAATTACAGCTTACACACTTAATAAAGACCAAAGTTTATTCAACACAACATGTTGCCGTTATTGTCAATGAAGCTTTAGGGAAAAGTTATAAAAAATGTTATGTCATCGGTCTTTACAAATGACAAAATGTGACTAATCGGAGATTGAAGTCGTTTACAATTGACGAATACTATTATATATAATAAGAGTGTTAAAAATAAAACTTTACCTGGTCTATATAAATGCTCATCGTTATGTACCTTTAACTGAAAATATTTAATAAGTAAATTTTGTACGTCGAAGAATAGTAATTTGCTTTTCAAAGTGACTCGTGTAATGATTGTATATTTAGGAAGGCGTAAAGATTTTAGCATAGAGCTAAAATTGTTGATGTTCTGTTAAATGTCTGAGAGTATTTGAAGTGTAAATAAAGTATTTAACACTTAGCGTGATTCCATTGCCTAATGACTAGAAGAGTGGTCCTAGCTCTTAAGTGTGCGGGTTCAGTTTCAAGTCAAGCTTACGAAACTGTTTATGTTATGTTCGGTGCGATTGAATAGATCTATAGAACGCCAATTGAATCTATGGTTGAAAGAATTTATAGTGAAGTGCGTCGTACAAAAACACAGGGCGAGGGTTGTGTGACCAGAAAAAAAATCGGGTCTTACTTCTGCCTGTACAATACTTTGCAGGCCCTTCACTTGTAATTATGGTAAAGCTTGTTTGGTAATAAAAGTATAAACAATGAAATATTTATATTTTTCCCTAGTCTTTTTGGTAACGCTATAAGTTTTTAAAGTCGTATAAAAAGATTTAAAACTATAATTGTTTAACTAAAATTAAATCTTAACAACTTTAGGCGGAATACGTTCTTAAAAGTCATATTGATGATTGCATAACTCATAATTGTTTTTGGAATAATATTTTGTTGCGAGGAAGTCTTGCCATAATTGGCCGCAACTTTTAACATTTAATTTTTACAAACATATTTCATATTGTTTTAATATTGTGTGATTTTTTAAGTAAATTACAACGTTAAAGGAATAAATTGGTAATGAATGTACAGTGTAAAATGTATAGCTTACGCAATTGCTTAGGAAAAAATACGAGGCTTTTAAAAAGGTGGCTATAGTATCAGCATGTAATGTAAGTTCACTCACTCACTTGTGGGCAAATTTCTACGTTCATTCATAGAAAGTTACACCATGTGTACTGATACCTTATATCAGTAATACCTTAAAAAATTAAAAAGCACGATACTTAAGTTGAAATTTACCAAGTGTATGATATGAAGCCATATGCCAATCTTATTTAGAGAAGGGAAAGCTGTTCTGTGGTTACCATAAGTTGACACCAAATGTGCAATTTATATTTATGGCGGCGTAAGTCATCGCAACGGCGTTATTATATTTTCTTGCAGGTATACTGCTTAATTTTAAAAAAAAATCTGATATATCTATGAACGATGTTAAAAGTTCTACAAGAGTAGTGGAATACAAGCGTAGTATGATTATAATAGAACCCTCGGAACATTTTTTGTAATAGATTCGATAAATAATATTAGGGGAACGTTCATTGGTTTTTGTTAGTAGACAGAGGAGAACGTGTAAGCAGCTAACAGATTTTAAGTGAGTCTACTATCTATTAACACACAACAATCAAAAGAGTTATACATGAGTTGTGAACCTTTGTGTGAAAGAAGGAACATGAGAGGTCAATATGATGCAAGAGGGCGAGGCCTTCAGTTGCATATGTATTAAATACCATCAATGAGACCTTATATTTACAGATAATTTTACGGATTGTATCGCATTATTAACTTTGACATCGGGATGTCACACAACGACTCACATGACCATAAATGCTGTGAAGTGCAAAGTACTCGAAACGTCGGGAGTACATAAACGCGATAAAATTCGTAAAATTTGTTAAATTTCTGTAAATATCACGTTGACATTATGTGAGGTAGTCTTCAGTGGACCTTGACCATTTATGACAACTTAGCCAGTTCCACGGGATCCAAAATTTTTGAGTGGAGAACTTTTACCCACTGAGAGTAGTCCGCCGTATGAGGTGAAACATGCGTCTTGCTTTAATTTATATTATCTGTTTCAAGATTTACTTTTTAAAATTCAACAAAACACTGTATGTTAATTAGGAGAGAACACTTCAGCTTCCTTTATTATAAATTTAAATATATTTTAACATGGGCTACATTTAAACTGGTCGCTTTTCGTTTATCTCTTAATGACGAAAGTGGGTCCATATATTATTCTGTAGAAGTATAATGTAAAAAAAGGCACCTTTTCTTCCTCAATTCTAAGATTTACCTGATGCTCATTGTTGACTATAGACTTACAAATATGCTATATAAAGACGGTTCTAAAAAGTCCCAAGCTAAGTGTCTGACGGTATTGTAGGAGCAACAAGTTCCCTGCCAATCGCCATTTATATATAAATTTAAGCGATAGCGATAGCGACTTTAACGTTTTTGCAACGTAAAATTCCAGAATGCGGCGAGAGAAACGAAGTGTCTCGTATTGTGGGAGGGACGGAGGCGAGCAACGACGAGTTCCCCTGGATGGCCAAGCTGATCTACATCAAGCGCTTCTACTGCGGGGGGATGCTCATCAACGACAGATACGTACTCACCGCCGCCCATTGTGTTAAAGGGTAGGTGACTGTGCACGTACCTATTCAATTACCTGTAATTATATATTATAGTCTGCTATACAGGTTGTTAGACACGTACCCACTCATTAACAGACTATACAGGATACACTAATACGTAAGGTACGTCCTGCACCAGACTATCATCTTGTACATATTACAAGATGTCCGGAAATTAAGTGTGCACCAGACCAGTGGTCGATGATCTACCACCATGCAATGTTCTTTAGCCCCAAATACTTTTTTATTTAACTCAACTTTTCTATACATAAGCATTCCTAGTTGTGGTGTATAAAAGCCCTACTGATGCGCTCTGCGAACAGTAATTTACACACACTTTATTAAAATGTCATGATGTTTCTTATACCACGTCCCCTTTTAAGACATCCAATATCGGAGTTAGTAAATTATTAAGAAATAGTTAATGTTGTATGTAGGTAGGTACAAGTATAAGCACCATGAGCCTGCTGTGAGTTGGGTTTGATCGATCTTCAGACCTGAAAAACCCAACCACTTGTTATGCTTATTATATGCAGCTAAATTGCTGTATCCATTGTGATAAAAGTATCATTTGTATTACGAAAATAATTAAGCTTTTAAGCTTAGGGTTTTGTTTCTTTGTTTGGGATTCCTATTTGAAGCGTTTTATAATTTTACGAAAAGCCGAGTGTAGGCAAGTGAAACAGTCTTGTGGTATGGATTAGTCATCTTTATTTTGTCACATTTACTTGTTTTGCTAAAGTGTGTCGCACGTATAATGACCGACAGTGAGTCACGAATTTGGAAATTTATACTCGATAAAACCCATAAACAGAAGAAATAATACGATAAAAACACGATAAACAAATGAGATGTGCTTCCATTACCATTTATTAAACCTTAATCACCTTATTTAATGATTAACAAAGATATTATGCTTGTGAAATTAGAAATATTCTTATGTTGTCAATTTGGCAAAGCATGCCTTAAGTATATATCTATATAAATAGAAATGGCGAGCGTTCCCTAAAGTCCTACATCTCATCTACAGTTCCTCTGGTGTTGTGCATGTTTTAGGCGTCGGTGTTTATTAACATTAGGCAAGCAGTTCGTTTGCCTCCTTATCCTATAGTTAATATGGATTTGATTTCTTTTTCTACGTAATTGGAGCACATGTTGCTTCGAAAAGCCCGACGATATTTAGTAATGTTTTATCATTACATTTTGAGAATTTAAAATTCAAATGAAAGTCCCAAGTAATGTAAAAAATATGTTTTTATTAAGAAAAAAGATGACAAAAATCCTCTGTCGATGTTATAGAGACGAACCCTACTTTGAAATCGACATACTTAAAGTAGTTAGAAATATTTGAACAGAAATGTTTTCTAGTTTCTACCTTTGGCAAATTTTCAAGTTACTTGAATCAATACAGAAGCGTGAACGTTTTAGTGGGAGGTTTTCAAGTATTTGCGCTAAACTTAAGACCGTGTTGGCTATCTGTCAACATTGTGTTGCCGTGTTTGCTTTCTCGTCATGATTGTGATTTAAAAAAAAGAGCTATTTTCATAGATTTTTATAACATTTAATAATAAATTAAATAATAATAGAAATAGAATTAGAAAGGAACTATGGTAATTTTATTTAACAAAAACAACTAATAGAAAACGTACCGTACGTAATAATTTTTTAATTGAAGCTACATTATCCAGAATTAGCAATAGGCTGTTCTTTACTATGAAGACATTCACCAGGACGTAGCTAGTTAAATAAGGCTTTAAATGAAGTTTGTAAGAGTCTTGGCAAGACGCTAGCTGTCTTAAACAGAGGCAGCACTAGATCCTTGGCATAGTTCAAAGATTATCAAAGGTTTAACAATACAAAAAAGGTCAATGACAAGGTGATGTTCCACGAAATAACAATTGATTGTCAACAAACTAGGTTAATGACAGATGGACGTAACTTCAGGTCAGACGATGACGTTGTTTATACATTTGATTCCAAATTAGATGTCAAAATAATAAAATTAAAGGCGACATGTAAATCATGCAAATCACATGTGTTGATAAACCTTAATATATTTTATCAAAACAATATATATTGTTTTGATAAAATCACAAATGCAGGTGAATTTAAATGGCAAATGAAATCGTAAATCATTAAAAAAAACGAGTCCGATAACCGGAGAATTAGCAAACATGCCCAAAATAAGTATTTCGGAGCGATCTTTTAAATTCCAATCAGTAATATCGGTGCGTTCACCTTCAAACCGGCCGCAGGAGCAGGCTCCGAACTTAAAAGTTCATTATCCTTAACAAATATACATTTTAAGCGTTATGGTCATCGCAGCGTAATAGGCCCGCTTGACGTTAAGGAAAGACAAAGAAACCCGCAGGGCACTACAACGTCATTACATGTGGAAATAATCCACAGTCATAAAATCATACTTATTTTTGAATGTATTATTCTTTGGTATAAATATATAATAATCTGTTGCTCGATTTGTTCATTCTTTCTGTCAAAACGGGGTTGTTACATTGCAACGACGATAGCAGGATCTGTGTTGAAGTTTTCTGTTTTTTTTATTATTGTTAATTTACCCGCTTCGAATTGCCGAGGATGTTTTGTCAATACCAAGAATTTCGGACTTCGGACAAGTTGTTTGCATGTAATAAAAACGCTCTTCGTTAGAGGCAAGACAAAATGAAGACGCAAAAAAAACAACATCAAAAAAAAAGTGAAAGCGTAAATGATGGGTCATTAATAGTATGCATGTCCGCAGACCGTCGAAAATGTTGTGTCACTTTCGCTCAATACAAATTTGGTTTGCTTAATAACACAACGACGTGTACATTGTTATGCAATTAAATGAACAATTATTCTTAACTATTATATATTATACATACAATCAATGATTTCGTGAAGCTAGGAAACGTGTATAGTTGTTTTTTAACTTTATACATGTATATACATATAAGCGTTTTTTGTCTGCAAAACAAAAGAAATTCTGGGCGTCGTGCGACGTGCAAGGTGCCGCAGGCTCCATTCCATTGCCAAGGGATGGGAATGTGGTCTTCTTATTTAGCGGCCTGGTTGGCGTGGTTAGTAAAGTACTTGCTTTTCACGCCGTGTGCATGGACGTATTCCGCACGTATTTTTGGAGCAGAAATGTGGAGCTGCTACTCTCTAGGTATGGAGCCGCCTCGGTTGGCGTAGGCGTGACCGTGGATGTATGCAAGACAGTTCCCATAGCCCGGCCGACATGCACGGGAGGAAAATTATGAAGATTTAGTCGATGCCAGTCTGACATGAACCGAACTTGCCCTTCGTAAACGTAGGCATTTCCTCACAAAAGATTTGGTCCTCACGACCCTTGAATACCTTGGCAACGGAATTTTATTTGGTAACACTGATAAAACGAAACTTATGTACAACCAATCATTCCCGAGGGTTGGCGTCAGGCAGGCATTCGGCCGTAAATACTATAGCCAAAACCTATACAGTATGGACTACAATCATAGTGTGCTGACGATACATGAGTGGGAAAAGGACAGAGAAATGATTTCACTAGACAATTCATTTTAGATTAGAATAATAGAATCTCATATGGTTAAATTTCAATGCATTGAGTCAAATTACATCTATGTAAATGTATTATTTTCAGCTTTATGTGGTTCATGATAAAGGTGACATTCGGCGAGCACAACCGGTGCAATGCGACCGTGCGGCCCGAGACGAGATTCGTGATCCGAGTCATCTCCAACAAATTCAGCCTCACCAACTTCGACAACGACATCGCTCTGCTCAGACTGAACGAGCGCGTGCCCATGTCCGATGCTATCAAACCCATCTGCTTACCTACTGACAAAAGTAAGAATTTAATAATCAATAATTTGATCGAATTTCAACCAGAATCTAAGTGTGTAGCTAAAATTGGTAGAAAGAAGAGTGAAAAAGCGACCACTAGTTGGTCGCAAAAGCCTTTTTAATCTTCGCTAGAAGATATTTACTTACATTCTAATCTGTTCAGCAAAGGCTATACGCATAATGTATGAAGATTGAATATTCTCGAAGGCGTAGTATAGCAAATGGATGGAGACCATCCGTCTCTAAATATCTAATGTTGGTTACTCCTCATCACACTCCACATCCTCACCAATTCTCTCGTCCTTTTCCTTGGATTAATCTTCAGTTCTCTATGCCTTGGTCCTTTCTCTTGACTTTTTGATACATTACGGCGTCCATTTTCTCTTTTACTTGTATAGTATGCATACAATTCTTCTTAGCTTCCTCTCCTTGGTTTTCTTCCTATTTTGTTTTCTTTATTATTGTGTCGTATCCAATTGGTTATCCTATTATTTGAATAGCTATAGTAATACGTTATCGGTGTCATGACGTATTTCAGCACGTAAATTGTTGTTGAAAGTGATTTTTGCACATTTAGTCATAGCATTTTAAAGTGTTAATAAATTCTTGTTAAAAAATAGTAGTATTAAAAAATGTGCTGTACTGGAATCAATATTAATTTGCCATATTAAGTTGTTTAAAAAATGTATCTTATAAATGCTTCATGCTTCTGTGTGAGGATCGTTGTTTATTAAGTAGTGTTAATAAGATCGCAATTTTTGTAAGCAAAGTTCTGCGTCATCTCGCTGTGTTGTAATTTGCAAGTCGATTGGATAAATGAAAGTAAGATTTAAATTAACTTCAGAGATTTCACCCTCGCTCGTGATCAGCTTACGCCGAGGATAAGTAACGAAAGTTTTCTATCGAGCATAGATAAAATACTCGAAACATTGTTAATAATAATATGGGATTAAAGAAGGTAATTAAGTAAGCATATAGAGTTCTGCCTCATAAGTACGCGCTGTCTAAGTAGCAAGCGACTTAAACTAGGTTATCTCTGGCGTCCGATAGTCCTAATGTCCAGTAGCCATGGTATCTCGTCAGTCCGTTCGCTTACGTAAATATTATAAGGACTCTGGCGGCCATTTGGCGTCTGAATGAGTGAGGCGCGCTGCAAGATGCGACGTTGCAACTAAAATGTACGCGTGTAGCGTCAACGTCACTATAACGTTACCAGTCAGCCTTAATACTAAGGCCAGTCGTCATTACATAGGAAGCAACAGCTCGTCGCCACGCTTCCAAACCTACCATACATTTTGATATTAACTGTTTGGATACGTGCCACGCGACGTCGCCATGGCATGCCAGAGAGGCGTAGCTCATAGAGCAATGGTGTAAGTAGCAAAAGTAATAGTTAAACCCTTTTCATCGTTTGTGTTACGAAAGAATAAAACAATGGAAAAAACGGTGAATTGATAATTAGTGATATACCTAAATTAGTAAAACCCTACGCTGCGTTTAGAAATATGTAGAATATAAATTTCGCGCTGCATGTTGGCGTCTTACACACAGGATAATACGTCTTGTCGGTATAATATTTCCACTTATCTGCTTAAGTCAGCATAATGATTTGTTTGCAAATAACTCATTGAAGAATTGAAGAAAATCTAACAAAATCACACAAAATTAATGAAATAACACATTTTTTTTATTAATATTATGCATTAAGAAAAGCAGATCTGTCTGTTGTCATAAATTTTGTATCTTCATTTTAAAAACCTCCGTTCAGTTGTTTGTAAATTTTCTTCAACTAACATTATTTTATTTTTAGCTCTGTTGTATATTGGTGCAAAGGCCGTGGCTTCGGGTTGGGGAACTCTTAGTGAAGAAGGGAAAGTATCATGTACACTGCAAGAAGTAGAAGTGCCCGTTCTTAGCAATGAAGAATGTCGCAAAACTAAATACACACCTTCCATGATCACAAATAACATGTTGTGTGCTGGTTATCCGAAGACTGGACAAAAAGACTCTTGTCAGGTATGCAAATAAGCAATCTCTCATGTGAAGGGCGAAGAAATTATTAAAAACGATTCAGGACTTTCAGAGTTTATCAACTCCAGATAAATATTAGTTCTTGATAACACATTTATAGTCATTTGTATAAATCAAATGAAGAGCATGTTTCCCTGTTAATTTGATAGCTAAATGTCCGAATTTGGTTTGCAAAAAGCCAAGTTTGAATGTACATAAATATGTATGCATTAGATATATTATTGCTTTATAGTTACATTCCCTAATTTCTTTCCAACCTTTACTACATTTAATTACTGAGCGTAGCTGAGAAAAAGTGAAACTGTAAAACCATAGCATATTAAAGAAAATGTTCAAAGCGTTTATATAATAAATCCAAGAAGAACGTACAAAAGAAAATTAGTATCATACTTTTACATAGGTGGCGCTAATCTATATTTTTACAGATAAGTCGTGGATCTACTTCAATTAGGTTCATTGTGTTTCCTTTTAATTTAATATTTGTTTTACAGATATCTCCAGTACTGCGTGTTGGAGTCCATTAATTTTTGGTCTCGATAATACAGTGATGAATGAATGTGTTTTGGCCATGTTAGTCAATTTTTACCTATGAATTCAAAATCACTAGTCAGATTATATTTGAATCGTGATGACGACCAATGTACATAATCGACTACTTTATATTTGTAAAGCCGATTACAATATTAAGTAAAATAATAGGATTTTTTAGGAGACCTTATGAGAATGGGGACCTTCTGAATGACGAAGTAGCAATTCTGAAGAGATGGGATACTTTGAAAGTTTGTTTGAATGTCAGGAGGCATCTACACCTAATACGGCAAATACTCATGAAGGACAAAAGTTGGAAAGTGAGATAACTTTGAATGAGATTGTAATCGCGATGAAAAGAATTAAAGTGGGTAAAGCACCCGGGTATTACAGGATTTCCCTTGAAAAGCTGGAGAAGGTTGCAAGCGTGCTGTGGGTCTTTTTCAATATAAATGTGAGACATGGCCTAGTACCAGAAGATTGGTATAAAGCTGTCATCGTCTCTTCATATAAAGGAAAAGGTTCATAGCATGACTGTAAAAATTACCGAGTAATCAGCCTTCTCAGCATTGTGGGAAAACTTTATGCTAAAGTACTGATTGAAAGTGTCATGAAAGAAACAGAAGAAAAATGTGGGATGTGCAAGCAGGTTTTAGGAAATGGATCAGATCTTTACGTATGATCACAGAAAAGTTTCTGGTCATACACCAAGCTGTTTTCTGCGCCTTCATAGATTTAGGAAAGGCATATGATAAAGTTAAAAGAGGTGATCTGTGTTCAACTTTGGTTGAGTTTGGATTTAAATGTGATATAAGACAAGCGTTAAAGTCTCTTTATAAAGATGCTACTGCTTGTATAAGGATAAACGGGGCTTACTCAGACTGGTTTAGCATCTACAAAGGTGTAAGAGAGGCGTCCCCGTGGCTGTTCAATCTCTTTATTGATTATAGTTTAAAAGCTTTGAAAAACGAAGATTGTGGATTAAGAATGGGCGAGTTAGTTGTACAATTTCTCTTGTACGCCGATGACCAGGTCGTGTTTGCGTCATCGGCGGAGGACTTATGTAAAGGTATGAAGATAAATGTAGATAACACGAAAGTAATGGTGTTTGAAAGAGATCAAGGTAAGACAACAATTGAAATAAATGGTAACGGTAAAGAAGTAGAACAGGTGGAAGAGATCGTATATTTGGTGTGTAGGCTAAGTAGAGATGGTAGGCATGTTAAAGATTTTGAACGACGAGTGATTGCGGGAAATACAATGAATGGAGCTATAGGTACAGTAGTGAGGAGTCAGAATGTGTCCATGAAGGCTCGTCTAGCAAAACACAATGCTGTACTAGTCCCCACTTTAAAGTATGGAAGTAAGATCTGGGTTTGGCAGGAAAGCATATAAGTAGAGTTAATGCCGTTGAGATGCGATCCTTAAGGAGTACGTTGGGCGTGACATTGAATAATCGGATGAAAAATAGCATTATAAGGGAAAAGTGTGGCTTAAAAATGAATGTTGTGACTAAAATTGAGAAAGGTATTCTTCGGTGGTTCGGTCATGGTGAAAGGATGAATGAGGAGAGAATAACGAAACAAATGTGTATTGCAAAAGTGAGTGGCAGTAGTAAGATCAGTGGCCTACTTAGGGCGATATAAGGAGCACCCATAACCGACAACATGAATGAATGCAGAAGCAGTGAGAGAGGTGTGCTAGGATCGCGCCAAATGGAAATCCATAATCTCTGCCTACCCCTCTGCGTTACGGGTGTGGACGCATATTTATTTGTTTATTCATAATATGATTTGTTGTAAGACATATAAAACTAGTACGGGGCGATTATTAATAAGTGATCGTTTACTTAGCACGTTTTTATGTTTGCTAAGCCAGCCTAGGCAATTAGGCCATTGGCGCCTTCAAATTTATGGATTTACCTCGTGCTCGATGGTTTGATTTGAATTAATGAAAATAAATTGCGTTGTAATTAGTACTCAGGTGGAAGTCTCAATTTATTTCCCTCCCATGCTATTTAATGGAAATTATAACCATAGTGACAGTGTGTACGATTTTTTGCATTCAAAATAGGATGCATGTTATTTCAAAAATATTTCGTTCACTTTTTATTATTTTTCAGGGCGACAGCGGTGGCCCACTTGTTACTGAGAGAAAGCAAGATCAACGCTATGAGTTGATAGGTAATGAATTTTTTTTATTGCCATGTAGTTTTTATTTGCGAGAAAAAACGAGCAAGCAGTTTACGTGATGTTAGGACCAACTATGCCAAATCGCAGGGAATAAAACCTATCTCATCGATAACATATCGAATGCAAATAATTGAGCTTGTGTATGTACATATACCACCTTTAAACATTCATGATGGACAAGGTGTCCATCACGGATGTGCGGAGGAGGGAAACGATCAAGAAGTTCATCTTAACTATAGTGGCTGATCCATTAACATAAAGTTGTAGATGCGTTTACATGAGATGAACTTCAACATAGCTCATCGGACGAAACAAGGAAGCAGAAAATAACTCTAACTTTTTACAGTGGTAGAGCCCGACACAACATCTGGTTCACGAACGGGTCGACTAGACCGGTGAAATATCACGACCTCACAAAAAACAGGCGTGAAGTAGAAGTACTCTGCGTTTCGCCTGACGTGTGCGGTGGCGAAGGCCTAATTTCAATCCTCTTCCCCTTCTCACCCTTTCCTCATAACGATAGGGAACGGGTAGAGGATTAAACGGGGAAGAGCATCGATGAGTTTTTCTTTCCATATGATCTAACATTAGGTAGTAAGTGTTATAAGTGTGACTGATCAAGAAGACCAGTGACTTGGTTCATTTGTGCAACGTCTATCGTCGCCACATACATACATACCCGTGTCTAAAAGGCTCGATCAAATGGTTCATATAAAATGGGTTTTTTTAATAACCTTAGCAATCCTGAGCATAGAACCGTTATTGAACACGACATGGTGGCAAATATCAATTGATACATATTTATTTTTTTATAGTATTTTACATATAGTATATATATAACTATTTTGGGGGAATAACCCTTAGGTACACCTTTGTTGTTTAATAAGATCCTTGGTGAGCTGACAATGGAAGCAAATAGAAATAAATTTGCCAAAACCTATAGAAACTCGCTATTTGAAAGAATCGTATGTATGTATGAAGTACATAGTATGTTCCTTTGTTTTAAATTATACGTATTATACCGGGCGTGAACTCACAAGTCAAACCGAATAATTCAATTTTGTGGATAGATTTGCATTGATATGATAATATGATGGATAAATAAAAAACCTACATTCCATGTTTATAAAGACAATGTACACAAGAAACAGTCAGATTTAAATTATATATCTGAATCACTGTAACCGGATTGCTTGAATTTGTAATCAGATGCCGAAGATTTATGTTCTGTTAAATACCAGAATAAATCTTGTGATGTTAAACACAAGTCATTAATCTATCCGCAGGTGTGGTGTCGTGGGGTAACGGATGCGCTAGAGTTGGTTACCCGGGAGTCTATACCCGGGTCACAAACTATATTGACTGGATCAAGGAGAACACTCAGGACGCGTGCTACTGTTCAAGTTGAAGAAATAATAATCTAAGTAATATCTATGAACGTAATAGATAATGCCATGTATAAAAACAATTAAAATAATAAAAGGTATTTGTAATTATTATTAGAAATTTGAATATTAAGAATTTAATATGTAATTTTTTTTTATAATTATTTAGGATATATATTTTAATGTTTATAATGTGATATTTAAAATTAAACGGACGTAATACTTTATTTATTTCGATGTAATTTCAAAATAATTTTTGTACCTAATGTACCAAAAACATCAGCGAAGTTACTATTTTCTTATGTCGAAATATACGTATTATTGCCATATTATAATTAAGATTAAGTTTACTTCGGCATGTTTACGATTTTGAATTATATATACAAATAAAGTATTCCAATATTAATATCGAGTCTCACTTACACCATATCCCTCAACATTCACTTTAACATTATAAATGCACATTTTTCTTTGTTTATATAGCATTAACCCTTAAGCGATTCACCCGACCGTCATGAAGTTCTGTACAAACATAGTCAGAGGTACAGAAAAGGGTAAATGGTTACTTTTATCCCGTGAAATTAAACATTTCTAGAGTGAAAGAAAATTGGTTTCATATGATCAAGTATTTAAGAACATCACGAGCGAAGACGCGAGTAAAAGCTAGTAATAAGAAACAAATATAAATACCAATATCCATCAAATATGATACAATCCAAATATGAAAAGGAATAGCATATACTCTTATAAAAACATTAAAAAAAAAATTAAAAGTTAATTCTTCAACTTGTAAGCACATATTTTGATTCTGAAAAAAAAATCGAACCTAGTACCCAATGCTATAGAGAAAGAATAAAGGCATTATAATAATCGCTAGTCTATAGAGTCTGAGTTAATAATTTGCATTTTTAATAATTCATGTAATATGAGGATTAATAACAATGTAGTGATATCCAAAGAGTAATATGATTAATAACTATTACGGTTGTGATTTATTGTTCCGTGGATTGAAATAAAATGCCAAAACATTTTGCAATTATTAAAAATTGACGACAAATATAAATCATTAAGTAGCGTGGGCACTGACGAGTCGATAATACATCGGATAGTCTTTATATGTTAGACGATAAGGATCAAATTACTGATTATGACACCCAGGTCATTGATCCGTGAGGTCATTGCCGAATCCGTTGCCCATACAGCCTCCAATAGACGCCTTAAGCGGTGCTTCTCACAAGTAGCTATTTAAAGTTAAATATATAAACAATTCGTCTGTTCAATCAAACGTATCCGAAGCTCAATATCATAAAATATATTTGGATGTGATAAATATATTCTTGTGTCAACCTGTTTTTTTCTTCGGCATCTTTTTTCAAGTGCTACATTTTAGGGTGCCCAAACCTCATAAGCACGTCGGAATCGATGACATTAGTTAGTGTATCTAAGTACGGAATACAGTGATAACGTATCAATTATAAAATAAAATTATTAGTATTGTTTTGAGTAAT
Organism: Papilio elwesi; assembly: GCA_029849275.1. Classification (NCBI taxonomy): domain Eukaryota; kingdom Metazoa; phylum Arthropoda; class Insecta; order Lepidoptera; family Papilionidae; genus Papilio; species Papilio elwesi. The sequence goes on from CM056695.1 coordinate 8,850,994, forward strand.
TATTTTTGTTTTACTAGATCACAAAAATGAAAACAATTTTGTGGTATTTAATATATTTTCTGTGTCTTTCTTTCCGCGCCGGAGACACACTGAGCAAGGTAAGACGATTTCGTTGTACAAAACATTATCTTAGTGTGTGTTGACAACTTATTTGGTATTCTGGTCTATTGGTCTTTGTTAGGAAAACGGTAAACACGAAATGGATGTATTATTTACGCCAAAAGTTTCGTTTATTTAAATAAAGTTATGGCAATGTAAACACTTGTCTGTGAATTGCTCGAATAAATATTTTGTTGTATTCTTTATCTTAAATACGCTCACATAGTAAATAATAATTTATATTTTAGCCAAGCTAGGTTTCTTGTTAATTTACTATAGTTATAAACTACTATACATAAAGCTTTGTTCTAATTAATCCATCAAAATAACTGGTTTAATTTTAGACAAAATTCAAAGTATCGGATAATTCCTACTCCACATCACATTCCATGGTTAAGCGACAGCAGTTACCACCGTGTATGGATTGTGGTAAGTTATAAATGTATTCATACATATCTTTTTTCTATGTCTATATCTATTTTATATTTATAAAAAAGACGTATGCGTCCCCATATTTCACTTTTGAGACAAAACTACACATCTCAAAGGATTGTTATTGTGGTTGGTTATTGTCTCAAGGTTCCCATGTATTATGATAGGATGTAACGGATACGGGGTTGTAAATGTATTATATCAATATTTGTACAATTAGAAGAAAAACACAGCGAGGCGGGTGCTTCCAGCTAATAGATACATAATTTTACTCAGGATGAGCTCTTTTGCTCCTTTCCCATACACACTGTGCGTACATTTACATTTGTTGTACATTTGTTGAGTACGTATACTCCTACTATAAGTTAACTTTATCTTCAAGTTAAGAGTTTTCTTTGTAGATTTGTCAACTCCAGATTGAAACTTGATTATCACCTTTTATAAATAGTATAAATCCTGCATTTTTATATTTATATGCATGTGTACTCTATTATATCTTACAAAAAACAATAAGGGTGTTATGTCAAATTCGTGTATTTGTATTGAAAAAAAAATATATATCACATCACACATCATATAGTATTCTTATATATTTCTATATATATTTCAAAAACATAGCTATTTTTTTTTGCTAAATCTATTTAAAGCATCAATTTGGGTAATATGTTTACGTTTAAAACAGTATATATAGATGTTAGAATTAAAATTATCTTTTATTTCATAATAGTTACACATGTACACGGCTACTACGGCTGGAAGTATGCCTCCCTATTGACCGCTACAAAGATCATCCCCTAAGGCCCTTATCCGTTGGATTTCCGCAACTTTGACCAGATCGTCGGTTGCTTACTTACGTTTTAATTATGTTCACATATGTATTAATTGCACTTAACAAGAGTCGCGTCACACAGTTAAGTTTAAAAAAAAGACGAAGTATTCGTTACGTCGCGCCCACGTGCTCCCTACGATCGATTTTATGCACCTATAATTATTACACTATTGCCATTCGGTCATACCAATCTCAGAAACAAAGGTAAACTCACCGCATATTCCATAAATGCCCTAACTATGTTTTTCTCAGTTATGGTGCCATAGTACTTAAAATTTTTTTTTTCATAAATGTTCATGATCAGCGTGTGTTTCCACAGGCTGTGGTGAACGTAACGAGGAGCCAAGAGTCGTCGGCGGCGCGGGCTCTAACGTCAACGCATTCCCCTGGATCGCGCGACTTATCTACCACAGGTCCTTCGGTTGCGGCGCTTCCCTCATCAATGATAAATACGTGGTGTCAGCGGCGCATTGCGTCAAAGGGTACTAAGTTTGATGCTCAAAATTTTACAACCTGAATTAATTTTCATAACATCCTACCATTGAATAAGGAGCCTAATTCGACGCCCGAAAAACGAGTCAAAGGGATGGGACACTAGCTCCTTTTTTGTAAGCGTTTCGTCGTATTTTTTTTACCGTCAGAACTTTGATCAAGATATATATGTAATATTCATAGAAGTAAATCATAACGTCGTAAAGCCAGTATCCAGTGGATGCACTGGCGATGGCCTAGCAATTGTTTAAATACTAGAGGGTACGTAGGAAAAGTATTTTTAAAGTGAAATGATGTAATACTAGATTTATTATAATAAACTAGTGGTTTTTAGAATAATTGGGCTTGACTTAGGCCTGGATCTGAATGTAGAACAGGAAGGATGCAGATGAACACAGGGAAACGTTTGTAGTTGTGATCTGAGAGGCTAGTAATAGTGTCAATATTAAATCAATTACTTCTTCCAGTTTCATGTGGTTCATGTTCCGAGTGACGTTCGGCGAGCACGACCGCTGTCTGCACGAATCGCGGCCGGAGACTCGGTACATTGTGAAGATGATCGTGCACAATTTCACGCTCACGGACCTCACCGATGACGTCTCTTTGCTGCAGCTTAATGAGCCCATGAAGTATTCGCACGCTATCAGGCCGGTTTGCTTACCAACAGCTCCAGGTATGTCAACTATTATAAGTCTGCCACATAAATTACTGTCAGGTAGTCAGCCTATTGCAATACAAGCTTTTTAAGACATATTGAACTGTTACTAGTTGGTTCTTCGTGATAGGCGGTGATCACATACCGTCAGGTGATCAGTTTATTAGCTATTTCACTGTAAAATAAAATTTATTGTGTTTTTTTTAATGTAATTAAGATAATGTAATTTTTTTTTTGTAAAATATTATCTGATTTGAGGTATGAGAACGTATTTAATATAGTTGTAACAATAATACATTTTATACTTTTGTGTCCCATTATTGGCTAAGAACTTTATTACGGTCGAATTCATGGACAATATTTTTCTTTAATCTCTACTCGAAAATTAATGCAGTATTAAAATGTAAAAAGGAAAAACATTATACTTTACGTAGGTATTACTAAAGCAGCGCACTTTAATACAACGAAGATCGAAAATGAACAGTTGTTTTGTATTTTGGTTGTTTTTAGCCGACAGTCTCTTAATATTCTTTATTCTTAAAAACAAAGGAAAAAAGTCTTTCGAATCTGTCTACGATTTTTAATACGTACGATTGATTACGGAAATATTTTAAGCTATGTAAGATAGATAGCTATGTAAGAATGTAGGTTTCTGTGTTATTTAGTGTAATAACGTATGCAAGACAAACAAAGATAATGAACTTGCAACGGATGTTATATTTTAAAAAGGTATTTTTACGGCTTATAGTTTAATAAAATACAAGAATTATAAAAAGGCATTTGCATGATTTGCAAAAAAGGTGCTTGCCGCTGATTTAGACATAAAATTGTTATTTACTGAACTTATTTTGCTAAGATCAAGGGCTTAAATGCATATTGAGATAAAATAAACGTCATCCCGACGTTTTATTTTGTGGAATCGGATCTTTTCTTTATTTATAAATTGGATAAGGGTTCTGATTGCCTGCGATGAAGGGTAATGGTCGTAAAGGAATTGTATTTTCCTTGTCGCCGCTGGTTTTTTTAGCTTGCACAAATGCAACATTCGTGCTCCTCCGGAGAACATATAATGGTCGACTTAAACGCGTAGAAGATTTCTAACGACATAATCCATTTATAATTTAATTTATGCTGTATAAAGTGGCAAATCTAAATGCAGCTTACGTGATGGTTAGTTAGCTAATCTTAGAAGAGAAAGAAGATACATAGGTTTAAATCCCGCCTTTGTTCTGTCGTAATCCGATTTAATAGCAATAACTACTGAGCCGAGGCTTGGCCCTCATAGGCACCCTCGAATCGGAATGCTAAACGCACATTAACTGGCCAAGCCGAGGTCATCTCTCGAGTGCCCTTGAGCGAGCCTAGTCTCTATGAAACCGCCGAAAATACCTGAGAGCTCCGGGTCCTGCCCAACGGCCCAAGCCGAGGGCGTTCTCAAGTTTAATTACTAATGAGGCTTAAGATAAGAGAGGTTTAAGATAAGAAAAGCGCCTTCTGTGCTCTGCCACTTCATGTCCGGTGTACGTAGTAGTAGCTTTTCGATTTCTCACTCGAGCCGGCCCACTGGTTGGTGTGGCAGCAGCCGTTGCAGCCGCGGGCTTATTTATTTGTATTTGAGTGAGGTTAATATTAGCTGAAATTCCATTTAAATAGGTTAAATACTCCGCAATTGATTTCTATATTATCTAACGTTTGCTATGGTTGATTGTTTACATAAGTTATCGTAGAATAACAATATGTTGTACATCACAGACAATCTGTACCACGGCACATTAGCGACGGTTGCGGGGTGGGGGGCTAAAGCAGAGACTGGTAACTGGTCGTGCACGCTCCTGGAGGCCCAGCTTCCTGTACTCAGTAACCAGGAGTGTCAAAACACGAATTACAACGAGTCAAAGATCAGGGATGTTATGATGTGCGCCGGCTTTCCAGCGACCGCTCACAAAGACGCTTGCACGGTACGTACCGTACAATATTATTAAACTGTTCATATACATATGTATTTTTATATTATTCTTCTTATGTATCCGTCTTTATGTCTTTACTAGCTTTTACCAGTGGCTCGCGTTGTTGCCCTTAATTATTTTGTTAATAAACCCAGGGGACAACAAGTCCAAGATGCCTTGATAATCGCTGAACTTGGCAGGCAAATGGCAATTTAAAAACAGGAATTGGAGACTGACTTGTGACAGTGTAGCTCGCAACTCAATGAACTGAATTAAACAATGCAGAGAATGTGCAAACACTCAACGTTGGCTAACCTCCGACCAAATTTAGGTTAATAATATCCTCAGATTGTCAGACTAGTGTGTATTTCACTGTCATATAAAATGTTTTGTTACGGTCGTTTTAAGTAATAATATTAAATTTATCTTAGAGCCCTATGAATCATTGTGAATTAAATTCACGATATACGTATTATTGTCAATGTAATTCACGTGCAATATTCATACATAGTTGTAAATTTTAATTGGCACATTAGTGTTATAAAAGCGACGAAGACGAAGTTGGACTCGCGCAGGAAGGGCTTCGTACCATTTTCTATAAAAAGGGCAAAAAAATTACGTTTGTTATTTGGGAATCCTCCCCCCCCCTTTAGTAGTTGTTTTATTTTAATTTAATTATTTATAATAATAACAAAACAAATTTATGTAGCAAAAGTGAGTGGCAGTGTTGTGTGCAGCATATTTATTTATGTTTGAAATGAATGTATAACTAAATATTCTGTGGATATTTCTAACGTCTGCCTAGTGCCGTTATATATATCGAGCAAAAAAATTTACGTTTGTCGTTTGGGACCTCCCTTAAATATGTTTTTTTTTTATTTTTTTCTATTTTTTTAGTATTTGTTGTCATAACGGCAACAGAAATACATCATATGTGAAATTTGAAACTGTTTAACTATCATGATTCATGAGATACAGATAGAGACAGGCAGTCTGGTGACAGATAGACGGACATACAGTCAAATAGACGGACAGCGGAGGCTTAGTAATAGGGTTCTAGTTTTACCCTTTGTATACGGAACCCTAAAAATGAAATCAATGTATCGAAATCCTCCATCTTAAGTTAGTTATAGTATAGATTACTATTGGTGAAGGAAGCACTACGCCTTGAGAAGTCCGTCAGTATCAGTTTTCTATTACATGCAGTTTTTTTATTTGACTCTGATAGTCGTTTCAGAACATCTCACGCTTTAACATACATCGTACGTATAAATTTCTGGCAGGGCTCCATACTTCAAAACGTAAGTTTCTTAAGTTGTAGGAGTGTTTATTTGCGCTAGTTAATTTTAAATATTTCATTATTATACAGGGTGACAGCGGTGGACCTTTGGTGGCAGAAAATGTAGAACATGCATACGAACTAATCGGTGAGAATTTTTATACTCAATACAAAGTGGCCATACCTAGACGATACCTTGGCTGTTATATCGGTTGAGGTGATGTTAAAAGTGTATTTGTTTCAATTATTGCCGGAATTAAACAACTCTATTCAATTCGCGATTCGATTTCGCGTACAATTTGTTACCGGTTGCCATGGCGATCTTAATACATTATGATAGTTTGTTATCGTCTTGTCATACTGACTTTCCAATATCAGGTTCTTATTTCTTATCCCTCCGCAAGTTTTTCTTAAAAGGTACCTGCATATGTTATCTTCTGTACCCCTGACAAATTACATGATGATCGGTTGAGTCGCTAAGGAGTAAAAGCCTAACAAACTAACTAACTCATTCGCATTTGTAATATAATCAAGTTAGTTAGGAATCTGATTAGTTTTTATCTTTTATGTGAATTGATTGTCGCAGATTAAAAGGAACTACCAATAAGAAGTAGGATTACATTCCTGTGTTCACTTTTTACCAGCTTGTCAAATGCTCCGGGGGCTGACCACATTCGCGAGGCTACGATATCATCGCAAACACTACGGTACATTAAACATAAGAAATCCGCGTAACGTATAATCGAGTTCTTTTCATTTTCAGGAATTGTGTCATGGGGCTACGGGTGCGCAAGGAAAGGATTTCCGGGAGTATACACTAGAGTCAATAGATACCTAGATTGGATAAAGGATAATACCCAAGATGCCTGCTATTGTGCATATTAAATTGATAAGCAAGTCACTGGATCGAACCTCGCTGAATGAGTTATCGTAACAAACGTGCACTAGCTCTTTACCGTTGCTTATATTAAATTGAGTTGTAACTAATGTACTGATACTCGTATATTATTGTATTTTAATCTTTGAATTTTGTTATATATTCTAAGAATATCTCAAACATGATATTCGGCTTGTCAACTAAGATAATCGGCGCGGCTTGTACTAACGAGATTTGAATTCTTATTCCATATCTGCGCTACATATTTAAGGCGGCTGTCTTCGTATTTGGCACCGTATCAATAAGTAGTTAGTTGTTCTGTTTTAAGTAAATTATAATTCGATTTCCAACGACAACAAAAAGTGAGGTATTTAAAAAAGATGTTTGAGAAACAATAGTCTGATAATTTATGATTATATATTGTACTATGGTAATACATGAATAAATACTGTTCCCTTCGCCCGAGCGGTGTATGTAATTCTTATTTGTTTATTATTGACTAATTGACATATTACTATACTCCTAAATACTATTAAGATGTAATATAATCCGTCACTTTACTAATTTACTGTAATATTACATACCAGGTTCGCTAATTGTATCGTACGCAATAGAATAGACAGTCCATCAGATTTTAAAGAACGATTCGTTCCTTAGCTAGCTGAATCTAAAAGCTTTTTGCTATTCTTATGAGTTGGCTGGACAATCTTGCCAAAAGGGTATCCTGTGCACTTTAACCAAGTTGCACCAAAGTATAATATTATCGGCATACGTTTTAACACCTACAATTTACTATGGTAATCATGAATAGCGATTAAAAAAATGTGAGGAGATAGGCAACGTCTAATCTGTCATGCTTCATAATTATTGATAGACAATCCACTTGTGTATACAATTCTAGACGAGTAATTACCATTTCCTTTAATTACCTATTATTAATAGACGTATAAATTTCGAAATTTATAATCAAAAATCTTCCAAACACGTTTGCGAAGGTAATAAAGGTAAAGGCTGGCAAGGGACTTGATAGGACTGGCTATACTATGCTAGAGATGGTTAGACTTGCGGGTGCATCGTCCTCATTCCTGTTCTCACGATCCCGTTGAACCGCACACTGGATCCACGTCTTACAATAACTAGGTTCTGCAGTTACGTTTATTCAAAAGTCTTTCAAATATTAAAATAGATATTCTTACGTTGGTAAATTAAAATGTTTAACGTTTCAACCGTTTTAGTTATATGTGCCGTGTTGATTAATGGATTGGTAAGTTTTTTTTTAATATATTTGTTTTAGTTTAGCTTGTTCATATTTTATTAGTTGGTTTCTTGCGTTCACTGGTCATGCTTATAATACATTTTTATGTTACAGAATAATCAAGGTTAGAATTATAACTCAATTGTTTATTACCAATTTGGTAAAAACGTATGTGGTGTTGTACAGACAATCTGTTTAGCAATTTATTATCAATTTATTTGTCTGTATTATCGAACTGGTGGAAGAATAAATTGTTGCATAACTTTTGCTTAAATAATTTCTAATTTTAAATATTTTGGACACTGATTTGATGCTCTACGAGAATATGATTTTCTATATTAATTTATTTAATTAAAAATATAAAGATTTCATTTTAGAAAAACCTGGGTAGGAATTAGCTAGACTTGATTATTTTAAACAGCAAATTATAGCTTTTATTGGTGTCATTTTAGTCTAGATTGAATTTATACATGATATTTATTTACTGTCATAAATTCCAAAATACCGGATTTCTTTTTACTCAAAACTTATTTATTAATCCGGTCCCAGTTTTTGGTCGAAGAAACAAAAAAAAATAGTAACACGCGTTAGTTTTTATATCTCTTTCCATTAAATTCCTACAATAAGAATAAGAAATTTAGGTCCTAATTTATAAGCGGTTCAGGTCGGGTATCTCACGAACTGGTTCTAAAAAATAAGGTGTTTTAATAAAAAGGTAAAAGCCGATGATCCTGCAAGGGCAAGCGAACACGACCGATATCAAGAGAGATATGGATGCAACTGTCGTAAGTATTTTTAAATTGAACAATTTTGATTTGTTTTACCGATTACAATTTATATTGGCTAAGGTCATAGTAAGATATGTAATGCTAAAATATTATACATTTATTTATTTTGGTAGACTTTTATATCTCGGGAGCTGGTTTTGTAGGGGCAGAGAGAGAGATAGCGGTATGGGGGATTCCCACTTCCTCCCAATACCACTCCCGTGAACAGGAAACACACTGTTCCTGAGAAAGTTATAAAAGAAATATAATAACATCGCACATGTGCCTATTCCGAATGCCTTAGATTCGCTTTTAGCAGGCCGCTTACTCGGCACGCTCGCTTTGCTTGCTTCTTGTTAATCTAATGTCAACGTGTCGGTGTATAGCCAAAACAATAAAGTTAAAACATCGCTACTTCAAATTCCTGAATTGTAAAACGAATCCTTTTTTTATTTTGGATGGTTTGTAGTGAGTGGTTTCAATTTCCTTATTAATTACTATTTTTAACAGTGAAAAATCTTGTAGTGGTCGTATACGATCTAATGCATTAAGCTTTACAGTATGCAACCAACCAGTTCGATCCGTGATACTAAGCAAAAATATTCTAGACTTAATCGATGTTGGTTAAATATTTGTATTAAATTGAAGCCATCTAACCGAGTTTCATTTATTTTCATTCTATGTTTTGTATAGAAACACACAGAATGGATTTATAGTTATAGTATAGTTGAATTAGCTTACAATCTCGGTTTTAACAACCCGTCCCTTGAATTTAAAGTGTACATTTAAAGGAATATTTTGGTTGTAGCGACTTCGGATAAAACTAAGTTTTCGGGTACTTATAGCGATTAGTTTATAGAACCATTTGAGACAAGTTCCTGGGATTTCCCTTGCGGATATAGAGGCCGAGTCAACAAACAAACATCATTAAGCAGTTGTAATACGTTTTTTTATGTATGGTAGGTAGGAAGGTATAGTTAAATGTAAAAATCTGTTACTTATTTCTGTTCACCTTTGGATATTATGATTCAAGACAAGACATTAAAGATGGACTTATAGTAATTCCTTCATCGTCGTGAGATCCGATAATCTGTAAGTACTCTAATTATATATATCTTTGTAGTAATAAGTAACCAAGAGAAAATGATTTGTTACTTATTTATTTCTTTCTAATTTGCAGTTTTAGTCAACGCACTTATTTATTGAGATATCCACAGCTACCATATTTTTTCAGTCATTTAAATGTTAATTCATATAATCCTTCGTTCGCGTTATTTGTTATTTTTTCACGTTTCCAAGCTGCTGTGGCGTGTGTCCGTTTCAATCTAATTTTGTAATTGATAACAATTTGATAATATCACCATAAACATTTTTTTTAGTTCGATTTGTAAACAGGTTTACATGCGATGTAAATGTGTATTTAGTAACGATTTATTTTTATTTTTAAAGGGTGCGGTGAGCGCAATGAAGCACCCCGTATCGTTGGGGGCGAGGAGACGAATGTTAACGAGTTCCCGTGGGTAGCCCGTCTTACTTACTTCAACAAATTCTACTGCGGTGGAATGGTAATCAATGACAGATATGTGCTCACCGCCGCGCATTGTGTTAAAGGGTGAGTTTTAATAATTTAATATAAGTTTTGGCCTTATGCGGCAACATGAATAACATAGTATATTATGCTTACATCAATAGTCACAGACAGACATTATTATTATAATGCCTTCACATCAAGAACGTAAGTTATTGTAATATAGATAGTGTTCGTTCACCTTCCCATCGACCGGACTTATATTTTATTATTGAGAGATTTATATGCGGGCTATGTTCATGTGTGAATTATTCTCTCAATATTTTAGTTCCATATTTAATCCCAGCCAACGCACTCTAGACGATGAGCTAGAATTTTAATTAGCTACTAATTTAACTATTATAAATTAAGTTTTCATTTAAATTTTATACTGCTAAATGTCGATAAAGTACATGTACATTTTTTGTCATGCTGCACATGTGCATGACACACTTTAGTTAATTTTCTTACCTTACTTAAGGATAGTTTCCTAATTATAAGAATGTGATTGAATGTAAGGTGTTATCATCGTAAAATAAAAAAGAATTCGTTGTATGGCCGTCGATTAAAAGCCAGACTCCGACAAATCTGAGCGAGACACATCTAAATTGTGTTTAGCGAAACTTCTATTATCGTTTTATTGCAGCTTGATGTGGTTTATGATCAAAGTGACATTGGGCGAGCACAACCGGTGCAACGAGACCCATCGGCCGGAGACCAGATACGTCATAGAGGTGATCGCTCACAACTTCACTTACGTCACGTTCAAAGATGACATCGCGCTCCTGCGGCTATCTGATAAAGTTACTATCACCGACAATATCAAACCTGTCTGTCTGCCTCATAATGACGGTGAGTGGAAGTCGAAGAACGAGCAAGCGGTTTACCTGATGTTAAGTAATTGCAACAGGCAAATATGTTTCAGATGCGTTGCCCATTCTTAATGGACTGGAGGCCATCACCACTCCGTCCAATCCTGTTCCCCTTTTCATTTTATTCTTATTAGGAAAGGATGGGAACAGGATTACAATTAGGCCTCCAGCACGAAATCCACCTCACCTCACTCATCAGATGAAACACAATACTTCTACTTGACGCCTGCGGGCTCCATCACATTTAAAAATGATATCTGAATAATCGATTTATACTGGAATATAAAATGGAACTGGATTAAAACCAATCAATTCTGTACGCTACTGTTCATCATTAAAATCTTATCTGAATTATGGTAAAGGCTTTGGAAACTGAATTAATTATATTATATCATTAATTAAATTACAGTCATTTATTTTAGTATTTCTTTGGCACATCATTAATTTTTGCTGTAGATTATTCAATCATTCGGGAGGGGAACATACGAATATGAATATATTAATCTCATTATATCCTATTTTGTTTTGGTAAAACGGGAAATCTATGATAGGTTTTCATTAAACAACCTAACCTACAACCAGCTTAACAGTGGTAGAGCCCGCAACAACAACATCTGTTCCACGAATGGGCCGGCTCGACCGGTAAAATGCCACGACCTCACAGAAAACAGTCGTGAAGTAGAAGTACACTGCTTTTCGTCTGATGAGTGAGGTGGCGGAGGCCTAATTTCAGTCCTCTTCCCCATCCCACCCTTTCCTCATAAGGATAGGACGGGGAGGGGGTTAACGGGGAAAAGTAAAAATACTTTTTCCGCATCTGCAACATATTTGCGTGCTGTAGATGTGTAGCGCTCACTTAACATCAGGTTTTCCGTTAGCTCGTTTGACACTTTCTTCCATAAAAAGAACAGAAAGTCCAACAACAATCAGACAGCCTACTTCGATAAATTTTAGGAGATTTATTGTAATGTAAATTGTATAATAAACTTTATTTTAATTAGTTATTGTCTCTAATAGTGCTTACTACAAATTACCACTGTTTTCTTTGATTACATTTTAATTAAATGTTGATTTACTACTATGTATGTACCTATTAATTGTGGAGTGATGACGTTAGTGCCGTATTATTTGCGGTGTTATGTAAATAAGTAAGATATTTTGAATGTAATGTTAAAGCGAAGATTCGGTTAGTCGACGTAAATTAAGCGTAATATATATTTTTGGTTATAAATTATATGGTGACAATATTCCAGACAACACGTACGAAGGAGTGAAAGCTATAGCAGCCGGCTGGGGTTCTATTGGGGAACAGAAGAACCACTCCTGTTATCTTCTTGATGTGGAGCTTCCGGTATTAAGTAACGAAGATTGCAAGAACACCAAGTACGAGACGTCAATGATAGCTGACAGCATGCTATGCGCAGGGTTTCCTGACAAGGGACAGAAGGATACGTGTCAGGTATTTTGAGACGAAGATATTAAAATAAGGCAGGAGGATAGAAATGGGATTGGCTTGGCTTATTGATTAATAAATCTTTTACGCCAATCTACATGGCATTTCCTTGATCTGGTCAATAATGTATATGCTTATATACATGAACATTTATCCAACAACTGTTGTTGCAGGTTTTGCCACGAGATATAGTCTTGAATACTACGGAGAATACAGTTTTCACTTCGTTATACATATTCTACCTAGACATTGATGCGTTTGGTACCTCGTGTAGGCCTAATGCAATCCTATAGCACTGTAAATGGAATCTTAATTTGGAATTAAGCTCAAAGAAAATAATCATAAAACATTTCCACGAGTTTTATACTTTGTAAATTTGTTGCGAAAATACATTGTATTATATTAAAAACTATCGTTTCCTTATTCAGGGTGACAGTGGCGGCCCTTTATCGGCGGAGAGAGGAGATAAACGATATGAACTGTTAGGTGAGAAGAAAGAAATTCTATTAAGTGTTTTTAAATTGTGTTGTAAATCTATTGGATGAAATTGAAAGTACCACTTATGGTGTACATATTTTTAGACCTAAAGCACTTATGGACCTGAAAACATTATAGAACTGTGACCTAAACAGTGTTTAAGTCAGCAGCGACTGATAGGCCATTAAAGCTGTCGTATAGATGAGGTGTCTATTTATAATTCGGAGTTTCAAGAAGGCTGGCCCTTTTCCTACAAGAAGGCTGGCCTTATTATGGTCATGGCCATGGTATTAATGCTTCTATAGTGATAGCCACTGCGGTCTGGTTAAGATTTGATAAAATTTTCTTTGAATTTTCAGGAGTGGTATCTTGGGGCATCGGTTGCGGTCGTGCGGGCTACCCCGGCGTCTACACCAGGGTTACCAAGTACCTGTACTGGATCAAGCACAACGCCCATCTTGGATGCTTTTGCGCTGATTGAACATCATATTTTGTTCCTAAGTTATATAAATATATGTAGTCGGAAAAAGTTTAGTCAAAAATTAAACTATTTATACAAAGTATGTATGCTTAAATTTTCTTAGTTAAAATAAAATGTATTTATTTATATGTAATGGTGAATTTCAATTAAATTAAACTAATAAATAATGTTTTTAAAAGTTTATTTTCGTCATCGCCATATGTCCCTGTATAATGTAACAAAGGTAGGTATTTCTAAATTTTTCATATAAACAGTTGTATAATTTTCGTCATTCATGTTTTGATCATTTCATGTCATGTTTTAATTAAATTTAGTGATATTAAAGAAAAACTTTCAGTGAAATGTGTATTAATACTAACAGATGGTATTCTTAAGAGATATCTTCCTCTACCATGTTTACCTACTTGTATCTATTAGAATAATGTGAAATTGATATTGATACATCAAATAGGAGCAGGACAGTAACAACTTCTGTGACTTAGCAATTTAAACAAATTAAAAAAATAACTTTTGCAATATCATTCATTATTTAAACACAAACTTGTAAGCAGTTTTGTACGTTTAGTTAAACTCCTTTACTTTACTAAATTAATTACCTTCATTTATCGAATTAAATAAACATTCGTAGAACAAACTACTTCATCTTGCAAATATATGAAAATACATCAACTCCTAATAATAGCAATTGTTTATAAGAACCGGTTGGTTGAAAGTCATTAAGACAGTAGCCACAACTCCCTCAGTCGTAAAAGTTCTTGAAATAATAATCACATTTTAATTTTGTCAAAAATCATTAGTGCTTAACTTTTTACATCATTTTATGGGTAGATTGTAAAAGGAAAAATCCAAATGTATTTTATTTATGTTTTAAATTGGTTTTTTCTTATGGAACAAGGCGCCAAACCGGCCCATTCATTAAATAAGTCAATATAATCCGACCCTGCCTGAGCCAGTTTAACTTCAAATCATATATTACCACTACGAAGGTACTGTTGTTTAAGAATTGTCGATATCTGACGAATGACCACCAGTCGGTTTTGATTTTATTTCAAGTCTACTGAGCTGTAATGTCAAAATAACTTGACGCAGACGTTTTAAACATCTGTATCAGTGGCTGCCATTAGATTTATAAGGCTATGCAGATCTTACTTTAGTCGAAGTCAAATATGAAATTACCTCTCATTCATTTTTAAATCTTATACTCATATAAAACTTCGCCTATACGATTTAAGCTTTAATTGAGATACGACGTTTATTAGTAATGTTAATGACGTCCATTTCGTGGAACAATGGCAGTCCGTAGTCATGTAGATTAGCAGTTGGAGCATCGTATTTCGTACGATAACTCGGATTGAGAGGATGCAGTGGTCCGATAGCTGTAACCCTTGCCTTAGCTTCTTCATTGCCGAGAGCGTAGTGGGTACCATCTCCTGTTCGAACGATTCTTTTTGTAACCTGAAATAATATACAACTTGTATAATAGTATAGTTTATGAAACAATTTTTGTAGGAGGCCCTTTCTTTTTCAGACCACTGTCCCCTTGTCAGCCGTGTTGGATTTATCTACTTCCCTTCTTTTTTCCCAAATTAATGCTTGCGATGCATCAATTACTCTTTGATTATTGTGGGTATTGATGGGTGGCTTTGGTCACTCAAGATCGCGTGAGCCACTTGCTCGTTTCTTAATACTTCTTCTCCATTTTTAATGTCTTTTACATCACATCAATCAGATCTATGTAAATAATTTAATTTAAATTGTCGATTAAGACTATACTACGTAAAACACAGGCTAGGTTCCTATTTCAATTAAAAATTATTAGTAATAGTATTTCTTTAATATTAAAATGTGGCAAGAATGTTCTTAGACTGTATATCATCAACTATTTTATCACGCGCGAGTAGTGTCACAGGCGTTTTAATTCACCGAACTTGTTAATCTGTTAAATCTAGTTATTTGATTAGTCATCAACTAACAACAAATAAATTATCAAAACCGACGCTTAATTCAAAATTATTATTCACATAGAATTTTGTAATTTTAGTTCATAGTAAATAATTTCATTATACAAAATGTAAGCTCTCACGACTTCTAACTGCTAGGTTAGAAATCGCTACAGCTTCACTTAGCTTTGAATTTGGTATCCGAACGTGTTACTGAATGCAACAACCGAGAACATTGAAAACTATCCTTTCCTTTTTAAAAATAACCAAAGTTATCAAAAATAATATTTATTTGCGTTACTATTTAAACGGTGTGTATAAAAATACTAAAATACCAATGTTAATGGAAAATTTAATTAAAAAAAATATATTTTAAAAACACTTTATTAATCTATCGTCTTTTATATTTCAAGGCTTTTGGAGTAAATATAATTTTATAATGTAGTTGACAACATTTAAAACCTGTGGTGATTTTTCATTGATATTGCTTAAGTTTTATATTTAATTGTGAATAAATTCAGGATACATAATATAATTAATTACTTATTTGAGAAATTTGATTTTCCATCTGGAGGTACATATATTATATTTGGGTTTAGGTTTCGTCTAACATTAATTAAAAAGAATTGTTGTAAACTATGACGGATAAATGAATGTTACACGTTTCGCCTTCATTCACAGATTTACACACATTAAAATAAATAATATGTCTAGACTGAATGTTTTACAATGAAATATAAAAATATACGATAAGAAGATATTGGAATCTATGCTTACCATTTCAGGAGACGCCGTCTTCAAGTTGTACGCTAGACCGAGTTTTTCGAGCCATCTTATTATGGTTGCTGACAGATTGAAATGCATCGAGAGTTCCGCCGCTTTGTAGTCCCAGGGGAATGTGTGGTGGTAGTTATGCCAGCCCTCACCAAAACTTAGTAAAGATACAAACCAGGACTCTACTGGTTGGAGATTTCTGGGAAATAATATAGAGATTTAAAAATTGATGATAAATTTTCGAGATACTTAAGAATTTGAAATATAAAAGTTTATTGGTTACAAAACTTAAGTAGCTTGAGGAATTCGAACCATAGATTTGTAGAAAATAAGCCATACGGTACAATCAATTGATTTATAGCTTTCCTTCTATTTCGTACAAATAATGAAACTTACTTGTCATAAGGTCTTGTACCATATAGATGAGCGGCGCTGTTGACTAGCCACGTCCCATTCACTTGGAAGAGGTACCGAAAGAAATAACATACTAGAAGCGAATTCTTGAAAGACTCTCCGAAATACTGTATCGGCACCCAGACGGGAATAAATAGCGCTAATAACATGTATAGCGGATAGTAATACCTGAAATAAAATAAACAAGAATAAATAAACATATCTAGAGATAAGTAGCACAAAGTAGTATCTAAGTCAGGGGCTGTCAACCTTTTTGTTCGTGCTGCATATATTTGTAGTTACATTTGCTAAACGCCCACAGATACTGTAATAGTGTCAATTTATGTTGATTGATATGTAATAAGCTAGATTATCATTTGCTCTACTATCGACCGTTATGTTATTGCACTTTTTAATGTACATTTTTTATTTTATAGCCAACCTCGTGCCTGCCGCTCAAACGGACACAGTACTTTTGGACAACAGGCTACCACTGGTTAGTTGCCAATTATATTTTTTCACTAAATACCAAATTTTAGTTACTAATTCCATACCTAAATAATAAGGCGCTACAAGATATCCCAGATTTCCTAATTTAAACTGTATTCTGCAAAGGGGACTAGCGACTTCATAAAAATATTTATGTCCTTTACTCTATATTAATAAACACTTTGAGTTTACAAAATTAAAAAAATCATAGTAACTATTTTCTTACTTCTTTTGGAACATGACCATCCAGTCAGCTTCTAGATCGCTCATCTCGATCCTCTTCCCCAGTTCGATGACGTACGGATGCTTCCTTGCCATCAGCCATCCCATATGAGAGAAGAAGAAGCCGCGCTTAGAGTTGTGTGGGTCGGCGTCCGTATCGGAGTAGCGGTGGTGCAGGCGATGGTCCCTGCACCATATGTACATCGAGTTCTGTGCAGGGAAGTATAGAGCTGTTGTTATAGTTTATTGGGTATGTTCAAATCTACCCATAGACGGTTGTTAATCATCTTTTATAAGCGCAACACCTTAGTTGGATTAAATACCAAAAAAATTGAAAAAAAAACTGTATAATTTTGTTATAATTATACAAAAATGATATGAAAAGAAAACCAAATTAAGATTTTGTTTTACCTGTCCAGCTAATGTTTGGAATAACAAGAGAATTGCGCGCAAAAGAGGAGTCGCTGTGAAAGATTTGTGCGCGTACAGTCTGTGAGCACCGATTGTTATTCCTTCAGAACTGATGAACAGAAGAAACAAAACTGTGAACAAAACGAAACATGAAATTAATACATATTTTATTATGATAAATTAAAAGAAATCACAAATCTTACCCCATAACGCTGTCTTAAAGCAAACACCTCCAGTTACAAAGACACAAAAACCCCATAATGCTAATAAATGTAGAATCAAAAATCCTATCGCATTTTTCCATACAATTTTATGTTTGTACGAATAATCGGTTCCAATAACTCTAGCTGGCGTATACGTGTCTTTAATTATTGATTCTACTGTCAGTTCATCTCTTATATCAGCGTGTGCAGCTGAAGAAACATCTTCTATAGTCATCGTGCGGGAAATCTCTCACTGGTTCGAATGAAACGAACTCTTGTACAAGATGCTTATAAAGGGAATGCTTGCATTCGTTCTTCATCGATAATTTTATTATTGTATTCAGATGGGTTGTGCAACGAACATAGTACTTGAACTACAAGTTCAAATAATTAAGCAATTATACATGCGCGTGTTGAATTTGTAATAGTAATCTGTTGGTTTTGGTAGTACTTAGCTCCAAATAGCCAACTGCAGTTTGAAAGTATTTTTGATATTAAATGACAATAACTAATGATATTTTTTTAATAATCATACACATATTAAATCGATGATAAATTCACGCTTTTGATTCAAAGGGACAGACAGAAATTATGATTTCTTCTACGATTCTGGCGTACATAATATATAATCATAAACTTTTGAGTACATGATTAGAAGTACTACGAACTAATAACATTTAATTGTATTGAAAAAATACAAATGAAATGTTATCAAATCAAAAATATTGGCAAGAGCATCAGATATGCCGATCTGATATTAAATGACTATCAACATCGGTAACAACCACAACAGCTACGGAAGCGTTTCTAGTCTTGTCTTAATCCCCCTTAAAAATTTGATAATTTCTATTCTAATTAATTATTTAAGTCAGCATTACACTGCCTTGTACTAATTTGAACTTTATAAAATATTGTCTGCTCTTTAGATTTTTTAGGGGCATCACCCTACAGACTCAAATGACAAAACAAAATCCGCAACTAGGCTCTACCACTTTTATAATCGAGATTTTAGGACGTTCAGAAGTATTTAAAGTCCAAGTACTTTCGGTTTGTTCAGTATATGTGAGACGGCCATAATTTATTGTTATATAATTTTAATAATGCATAAGATTTCATTCATTACTCTTGGCAACAATGAAACGTGACATCGAATTTATTGAATATTCATAGCTGAAAAATTCATCGAGTAATTAAAAAGCAAATATAAAAGAAGCATTACTTATTTACCTTCCTTTTTCCATTGCTTCAAAACAGTTATAAAACTAAGTGCGCAATGCATTTTCTAACATAAATTATGCTCGAGTGAGCTTCCAAATCAAATCTCAGTTTTAATTAACGTTCCGCTCGTGAGTTATCAAGAAATAGTACTCGGTGCCCGCTAACAATGTGTCTGTCATATGTATTTTTGTAAAATATGTATGCGAATAAAATGAAAAAATCTCTGCTCCTGTTTTATATGATCGTCAAATATGTAATTATTAAAACCTTAATTAACATTTCATCCTGTGTTAATATATACGGGACTTATCGTTTTCTTTCTTTTGTTGTAGTGTGCGGGAGAGAATATCAATTACTCGTGCGGTAAGACGTAACATACGCTTATACTTATCAGTTCATGTTTTGATACACATTTATTTTGTAATCTGTGATAGGATGGTTGGACCTGCAAGTATCCAAAGAATACCAGCTTCAAGTAGTGGGGATATAATAATTTCCTATGTTTACGCGAATACACATTGCAATTAAATAAATTTTATAGGATTTGCTCGCGATTCTGTGATTAATAAAATTAAATCTAATCATACACCTGCAAGATCTCGCGATACTGTGTCATTCTGTATAGATCAGAGCAAAAATAATTGAGTACTTTGCCAGCAATTTTGACATAGGGACGTCAGATACACGAGCCCCACACGTGACCATGAGTGCTGTAAACTATTCTTAACGTCGGGAATAAGAACATTAAATAAACGCGCAAAAATCATTAACATTGGAACTACGTTTTGCTATGTACTGTTTTTTTAATCATATGCCGTATGTTTTAAGAACATAGTAATAGTCCAGACACACAATATGACTCTAGTATACGTAGTTAAGAATTTATTAACTAGTTGTTGTATTTATAAGTAATTTGTGAGTAAAAACTAGAGTGCAATATAATTGTTTGTGTAATTCACTTCGAGACATATGGAACCTTTCGATACGCTAGATATTACTTTGTTTTTATTATTATATATATTCGTATCATAACGCCTTTCAAATCGAAATAGAAATTAGTCACCTTTCGATTCTACCACTAATGAATTTGAATTACTTTTGTTTAGTACTAGCACATCTATTGTTTTCCTGATTCAATCCATATTCATACATGTTACTTAGCTACTGACAATCTTATTATTCCCCTTTCTAATAGATCATCATCATTGCAATGGTTTAATAATTCATTTATGAGTAACAAATTTTCAATGTCATTCTTTTCTCGCTTATCCTTTCAGCATATAAAATAAACAAACAAACAACTTCGACAAGGCTGGTCACATTTTTCTTTGAAACACAAAAAGTGCCGCCTCTTTGTTTATCAATCTTCCAATTTTTTAATAAATTACCCTAATCAATCAAAGAAGTATTGGTAGCCCTGCGGTAAAATCTTCGATATTATTCGTATCCCAATATGCCCGAAGTAAGCATTTTTCCACAAAGAGACCCCGAACTAAATACATACATAATTATATTTGTTCTAACAAACAAAGCGTTGAGGCATTTAGTTCTATGCCTTAAATGACCCACGAGTAGAGAAAGAAACAAAGATAAACTCGCTTTACATATTTCAAAAATGTATAACTAGAGGGCGAAAAGACTTCCCTTCGATTCTAAAAAATATATATTAAAATATTCCTTAATAGAATGCGGTATCGCTGGTAAAAACCGACGTATAGTAGGGGGCTCCGCTGTACAACCACACCAATACCCGTGGCTGGTGTCGCTGATGCTGGGGCAGAAGCTGCACTGCGGGGGCGCCATTATCACGGACCTTCATATTCTCACCGCCGGACATTGCATTACGTTCGGGTAAGCAGTTAATTGCCCAAAATTTATTATAAAAAGAATTGCACATGCGTAGACATTGCAACGCTTAAATACTTCCATTTTATGACATTCTTTTGTTTTATTTGTTCGTCAAAATAATGTTCATATTAACTGGTTATACAGAAAAAGTTAACGATGAAAAAGTCACTTCAAGGAAGCTACATTTGTTAATAAATTGCTTATAGTTGGTTTAAACATTATTTATAAGTGACCCGCCCCGACATCGCGCGGGTAGCGCGCACTAATTACGTGGATCGGATCATTACCAAACTCACAGGAACACGCGCTAGGCCCATCGGAAGATGTTCTGAAAATTTCATCGTACTCTGTTCCATCGTAGCCGTTTCGGAGTCTATAGGAAATATATGCATAACATACATGCTTACACACGTTGCATTTTATATGTAGATTTGATTTTTTAAATGTTCTCACCAGAGTGCATTACCGAGATTTGACTGTAAACGTGGGCATGCATGACCGCTTGGGTTCCTCGTTCTCTGTGTTCTCCGTGGTGAACGGCGAGAAGCATCCCAACTTCAAGTCGAACGCGGTCAGAGACATAAACGATATCGCCGTTTTAACGCTGGATAACCGATTAAAATTCTCCGACAAGGTCCAGCCGATTTGCTTGCCTAGTGAAGGTAATTGTTATATGTATATTTGTCGTATTGAATTCGATGTGAAAGTAAACAGGTACATCGATAAATCATCGGGCCTGGAAGCTGCAGCACTAGGCTGTTGTTTGACATCTTCGGTTTTTAATTTCGGATTAAACTTGTCCACAACTAAATTCAAAAGACAGTTAGCAATTCTTGAATTCGTAAGGATTTTTTTTTAATTTAATTCGATATCGTACTAAAACTAGATGATTTCTGAAATAATCTTAATTTAATATACAGTTTAGTTGTTGAGATGCAATGAACATAAATTCTACGAACATTGTAAATTTTGCAAAAGCAAAATACAATTACAGTATAAAATTTGATAACAAACAATAGCCTATCATGTTTTTTCGATTCTTAAATCGTTAAATATGTTTACAATAAATATGTTTTATTAATACAGATATGGAATTTAACGAAATCGTGTTAACTGTTGCTGGTTGGGGTAAAACTAGGCAAGGGGCGTTGACATCTTCAAGGTATCTCCAAGAAACTAAAGTTAAGAAAGTCGATTCTGAAGAGTGTACTAAATCATCAATATACAAGGATAATCTTGTCCCTGAGGGAATGATGTGTGCTTACAACCTCGGAAAGGACGCGTGTCAGGTAGGCGTATGTTTTTTTTTTAATTTTGTAAATGGTTTCAAATATAAAGAAAATCGAATTGCAAACCTAAGATCATTAGACGAAAGAGACTACTCGTACCAATGAGACTACCTATCAACCCTCACGGTAGAGGGTCCAGCCTCTAGGTATCAGGGAAGAAGACTTAATGTTACAACATTAGGTACGACGCAAGAAAATGCCACCTGAGTTAAACTGAACCGATCGCTAGTTTATTATATATACACAAGTAGGATAACGCCAGCACAAGGACAATGGGTGGTATCATCTAGTGATTCTTTATAGTTGTAAAGGTTTTTCTTCCTTTGAGAGCTCTACAGCCCTGTGCGGCCTTGGCTTGATAAAGTAAGTTTTTCAGCAGGCTTTGCATGTCTACATTCCTCCAATTCTCTATCCCTACTTTCTTGGCGTCCCGATTTACACCGTCCGTTTAAGTATCGCTTATTATAAATTTGTACTTTATATGCGTTCAGATTGACTAGAATTTTAATACCATTAGCATTGTTGTACATAGCGTGGCAAAATAAGCGATTAAAATTGATTCGCGGCTATTAGTCGTAATTAGGTGTTTAAACATATATGTATAAAATATATCTTATTTTATTATTTGTTTTTCTATTGGTCGTTATAGTTTTAACAAGTATTCAGCTTATTGTGACTCACATTGAACAAGTAACTTAATTAATATTACCTGTGTTAAAAATCGGTAGGTAATTTTTTTATGATTTCAGGGAGATAGCGGTGGTCCATTATTTTCCACTCATCCGCTCACTCACAATTCTAAATGGTACCAAGTCGGTAAATGTCTAATATTTTATTTTTTACTTTAGTTTTTTAACCATAAATATGCGGACGAAGGTATGCCATCGGTGGTTCGGGCATGTTATAGGATGAATGAAGATAGAGTAAATTTGTTGTAAATATTGAGTGGCAGTGTATGAGAGGAAAGTCCCAGGAGAACATATCGATAAATTCGTGGCCTAGTGAAGATATAAGTAGTAACTGACGCACATGTACGCGTGTATGTATGGATGTGGAAAAAGCAAGATGCCAGGATCACGCTTAATGCTAATTTTACGTGGACGAATACTTTAACTGTTAGTATAATTATTTTACACATAGTTGTGTAAACAAATTATTATGATCGATTAAAAAAAATACTAATAAATACATTAATAAATATCTAATTCTTTCAGGAATCGTATCTTGGGGTATAGATTGCGCTATGCCGGGCTATCCAGGTAAGTACTGTCAATTCTTTAATTTCTAATGCTCCTTAATATTAATTAATAGATGCCCAGATGCAGAGAGGCCAGTTAGAAGTCTGATTTATGATGGGAAAGGTAATTGTTTCGAATCACGGCAAGACGATTTTTTTTAAATGTAATAAAAATACTTTTGTTAAGTTAGTATAGAGAAATATTATATACCTTCAGCTTGGCTAAGATACAGAAAAAGTAGCGTTGACTGTCATGAGCTGATTCCTACAGTACCAGATATGGCATTTATAACACGTATGATATGATGCAATACTACTATTGTAAATATGAAGCAAGGCATAGGAAAGTAACTAATAGCTATCTGCCACAAAAAATCTTATACTGGGACATCTAAAAATTTGATTTTTTTTGAACAATTAAGTAATTCAGAGAAATATGTAAGCGGGTTTTTGAGCTAGGTTTCAATTCGGAAAAAATGTAATAACTTTGTTTTCATGCGTTCATTCCAGGTGTCTACACGATCGTGTCGAAATATATTCCTTGGATCAAACAACAAACGTCAGGTGGAACGTATTGTAGGTAGATGAGCTATAGTTACAAGATATGAAATAGAAGTTTTGTAAAACAATTAAACTATTTTGGATATCAAAAGAACACTATTATAAAATAAACTATAAACCATATACTTTATTGAATCGCTGTAATAAATTTTCTATTGAAGATTGTTGATATGTAAAGTCGAAAAATTTAGTTCTATGTACAGTTTTACATAACCATGATAAGAACCAATATGCGTCGGCAGTCGTCACGTTGTAGTTTACCCTTAGAGAATTTAGATTATTACTTTACTTATAAAGTATCTATGACAAGAAATTTTGTTATTGCCTGTCCCTTGATTGGCATGGTAATAAGTTAGATTCACAGATTAGAAATATTGGTATAATATTCACACTACGGCGTGTTAAATCTACAAGGACATTATCGCGTGCATAATTTCCGCAGTGCAAAACCGTGTAAACCGTAAATAAGCATCAAGTGTCGTAAGCAGAAAGTAGTGCGGTGACTGTGCCTTGGAGTGTTTGAAGTGTTAAAAAAACAATGTTATACATACTCATAGTTTTAACCACATTGACCCAGGTTTGTACACATATCTCTAGCGGTATCGCACATTTTTATGTTTTCCCCGATTATGAATACCTGAAATAGCAAGTATTTTTTCATTTTAGGTACAGCCGCTGTGGGGATTAGACTGCGGTAAGTTAAATAAAGAATGTTGATAGTTTTTTTAATACAAAATGGAATTACGAAATGGGACGTTCATTCAATAAATTCGCCTTTATTACTGATAAGAAAGCTATAAAATGTATAAATATAAATTCTCTACAGAAGTAGAATAAAACAGAAATTTTAAAAATCGGATAGTTTTTACTTAAATTGGTAGAAGCTTAAGTTAGTAAGGTTTGGTATTATATGAATGGCGATATAAAAAGATGTGTTAGTTAATGTAGACCATTCTCGACAAGGTCTAAAGTTACCACTCCTATAAAAAATCAAGATTAAAAACCATAAAAACTGAAATTGCAAAAACTTTATGTAGTTGGGAAATATTTTATTTAAAATGTGTCTACAAAAACTCATAGTACACATTTATTTTTTATTTCACACAAAACTAACCCTTATAACTATTTCGAGGTTATAAAAAATTGATTCGATTGACCAGATTACAAAAATTATTTAATTCAGTTAGCAGTTAATAACAAGATGACATGTCATATGTTAACCATACACAAATCTTCTAATACTTTTTTCATAAACCATAAGTCATAAGCCATACAAATTACCAGAACAGAACAATTTTATGTTTTCAGAATAGTGTTGTAATTCCTTTAATTTTCTGCTAAATATACAGAATGCGGGAAGCCGTCAGATGCAGTTTTCTCGATGAGGATAGTGGGAGGCAGGAGAGCGGAGCCTCACTCGTATCCTTGGACTGTGGCCATCATAAACAATGGTCGTATGCACTGCGGTGGCGCGTTAATAACTAGAAAACACATACTCAGCGCTGGGCATTGTTTTAAATGGTAAGTTATCCATCTAGCACTTAGATCATCAGTTAATAATAAATTAACATCATATATCATCAGTTAGAAGTATTATAATCTTGTATTACAATACTTCCTCTTCCCATTCCTAACTTTGACGAGTTAAGTTTGATGGGGGAGGGGATGGATAGGAAAAGGAAACATTCTATTTCTGTTTAGCCTATCCTGTTTATTCTGCCATTAAAGGTAGGCAACGCATCTGCACCTCGGTAGCTTATAAATGTATAACATTTAAAATACCATCGTATTCATGTTTAATAAATGTTATTTTAGATATATATATATATATATATATATATATATATATATATATATATATTTATTAAAAACACTTACCCTCCACTTTCATTCTCTACTTTAGATTTCTATTTGCTGAATTTTGCAAAATCTTTTTTTATTGCATAACAATCGCTCGCATAACAACAGAAATCTCTGAGCAAAATTTCCAGTCTTTACGCCCAGTGGTTTGTGCTATGTTGTCTATCAGTGTGTAGTAGTTGTGGGCTTCTTTTCCACCACTAGACGATTGGCGCGTATTTTGCGTGTGGTCTATCACTGTGCACCAGTTTCTTCTTTTCATAATATACAAAAGAAACCCAGTATTTATCATTTCAGGGACTCCATAAGAGATATGATAGTTCTTCTCGGCTTGGACAACATGGACGACACGTCAAACGTTGAAAAGCGAAACATAACATCGGTTGTCATCCACGAGCAGTTCTCTTCGACAGCGCTACGGGACGAAAACGATATCGCAATAGCAACTTTAAATGCATCTGTGCCATTTGGAGATACCATTGCTCCGATATGCTTACCCAGTCCAGGTATGTAACACGAAAGATAAGTCATATAAAAAGTAATGTGATAAAGTAAAACACCTTCTCTAGTCTTCAATCAAATACAAAGTAATATGATGACGGATTGCAATATGAAAACGATGATATCCATTTTTAGCCCGTTTTTTAGCTTGACCTTTTTGTATGCATTTACTTATGTAACTATACATGCAATGGAATCTTTTGCGATAATTTTACCGACCTTAAAACTCGATGAGGGCCCAACAGCAACAGCTATAACCACCTTCTTTTGTAATAAGAGTACTTGACTTACTAGGGAATATTCTACTTACCTACTATTTATGGTAGATCCAGTATTATCTATTAATTAAGTCTTTACTTATTTTATATTCACGTATAGGTAACTTATGAGGCTTATTTCACCTAGCCACACTAAATTAATACCGTTGCATCAAACTTAATTCTCAATAAATCTGTTGGAAACTTGATTATTTTCACCTTTATTGTCAATTGCTCATTAGGTCAAAATTTCGGCGGGTACGTTGGTACAATAGTCGGCTGGGGACGAATAGGTGTCGATAAAACTTCATCTAGAGTTCTTATGAAGGCGTCCCTTAAGATACTCTCAGACGAAGACTGCATGGCGTCCAAGCTGGCGGATCATCTCAAGCCGATGATGATGTGTGCGTTTTCTAAAGGAAAGGACGGCTGTCAGGTATGTTGATTAGTATGTTAGCCGCTGGTGAATGTAATTCATCAGCGTGGACCGCTGTGAACCTAACGGTCCGCTAACGTGTTTCGATTTATAATTGCTCGAATACTTAAGAAATGAATCATACTATATACCCGGGGATGACGTAAGAAGTCTTACACCATTGATTTGAACTTTCGTTTGCTTAAAAAAGGCTAATAATAAATGGATTTTCGATCAAGCAATATCTTATATATAATTCATAATAGTTAAAGGGTCCCAACAGCATTATTGATGCGAGTAATGTTTTTTTATTTTTATTTATAAAATGTGCTTTCTAAATATGATATTATTTTATAGGGGGATAGTGGAGGACCGCTTTTGGTGTATGACACGAATGGAAGATTTGTACAAGCTGGTAAATACTTTTTTTTTATCAAAGAAAGGAAAACTGGATGATACATCCATTCCACTCATCAAGTAGACTGTTGTACATAGGTCTCTTCAAAATTGCGTCAGTATAATGGACATTATGTGATATGAATCCAGAGAGTCCCTACAGCCCAGAAGGATCTCTACTAATACAGACAAGACAGCCTCGCTAACTACTATGATCGCTATTTGCGGTCTTTTTTTGAAAAGGGCAGACATATAACCGGCGTTAATTACCTGTAATTATTTAATTGCCAATAAATCATATTTCCGTATTAATTGTCATAAATAACTAAATACCGATTTATAAAGTCTAAGATTCTAGTGATAATAATAATAATATCCTAGGACATTATTATTATTATTATCACTAGACGCTTAGACTTAGTACTAGAACAATTCAATATTATAAGATCTAGCCACCCAAATTACTGTTTAAATTTTGACTATGATAATACAATGTTGTAATTCTTATTCAGGTGTCGTTTCATGGGGAATTGGATGCGCCGATCCCAGATATCCAGGTAAATAAGCCACACTATCCACTTTGTTAAATAATTTTGTACGATTCAAATTACAGATATAGAATGAAAATGCAACTAAAGCAAAATAAAAAATATAGGGTATATAAACATTTGTTAATCATCGGATAGTTATTTTTATGATTTGGAAAAACGCAATGATGTTTCTTTTTAGGTAGGAACTGTATTACAATTCTAGTCTATAAATATTACACTGTTTGATATTATAATGATTTGATGTGATATGATTTAATACCGGTTGCATTTTTTTATATAAAAAAATCGACGATCGAGCGGAGTCGACAACAAAAAGACTTCATCTCCAATATCTTTGTAATTTTAAGTTTATAAAATTGTGATATAGGCCAGCTAGAAGTTTTAATGGGTATAGTCAACATGGTTTTATTTGTTAACGGCTATACTTTTTGTCTAATAATCTTATATATGCCTGTTGCACATTATTATGATTGTGCTTAATCTTTACAGGAGTCTACACTAAAGTTAGTTACTTCATAGATTGGATTCATCGACATTCGGCTGACGGAGAAACGTGCGAAAATTAATTGTTTCTAAATAAAATATTTTAATTATTGTTGTTTTATAATTAACAATTTTATCAATCGTTGTCGAACATTAAAATATGAAGTTTCCAGACTGACAGACAGACTACTTTTGGGTCCGATAATTAAGACAAAGGTGGTACTTACCTATAGAAAACGTTGTTACGAATGAACGTTTTTATTAATGAAAAGAAATGATTCGAAGGGATCATAAGAGTAATAATAAGGCTTTTATCTTATATATAGGGCTATTTATTAACAGTTAAATTCAATCTTAAGTCTGCAACAACAACATCTATCGCACGAATGGGGCCGGCTTTTACGGTGAAATGCCATGACCTCACAGAAGACAGGTGTGAAGTAGAAATATTCTGGTTTCGACCGATGAGTGAGGTGGCGGAAGCCCGATTTTAGTTCTCTTCCCCTTTCCTAATGGGATGGGATGGGATGGGAAGGGGAAAGAATTGCTCGGGGAAGTAATGGATAGCAAAAGGAAATATCATTTTCCTGATTGTCCATTAAAAGTAGGCAACGCATCTGCAACCCATTTGCTTGTTGCGGATGTCTATGGGTAACGGTCACACAATATTAGGTGAACCACTTGCTCGTTTGCAACCTAATTCCATAAAAAAATTTAATCTCATGAAAAATCAGATCCCTTCATTTTTTGTGGTTTTAAAAATAATAGTGATATTATTAATTGAAAAGGTAAACTTTAAGAATTGTTCGCAATACTATATTGATAACATCATTTAAAGTTACTTATAACCTTATTCTCATTATTTGTCCAATGAATATAAGCTTTATTAAGCTTGTATTAATAATATCAAGGGGTTAAAATTATGGGGTAACGTGCGTTTCTTTTACCGGACGCCGTATTGGTGCGTTCCACTAGGGTTCACAACGCCTAAAATGTTCCTTTACCCGTTTCACTTGAACTTACAATTGTAACGCTCTGAAAAAATTGAAACGGGAAATAACGGGGAATAACGTTTGAGCGTTGAAGTATGTTGATGTAAATAATGCAAATGGTGACTTAGAAAAACTTTTTTTTCTCAAAGACCCTAAAGAGGTTAAGGTGCAGTATGTAAGTGTGATCAATAAACTTTAATAATTATTTCATAACTCTATTTATATAAAAAATATTTTTTATATTTTATTTTAGTGGAATACCTAATTAATTTAAGTTTAAACATAATAAAAAAATATACGGCCATAGTAGGATATTTGATATTTTTTGCACGTGAACAATGATCAATAAAGTACTCTTTTTTGTTTTATTTAAATTAGTCAAAGTCCACAAACCCATATACTGAGATGGCTCGTTGTGAGCTTGGTGCGAGCGAAAATAATGACGTCATTAGTGACATTTCGTCGGGACCATAACCATCATAGTCGCAAAGTGGAATGGCTAAAGGAGCATTTAGGGCGTACAGTGGAACGCAGCCTTAGTGGTACATTTAGCCAGAGCCATTGGTAGACACTATTGCCACACTTAATAAATCAGTGTGCAAAATGTCGAACTAAAAAATAAAAAAAAATTGAGAGCCAATTAAAAAATTAATTCTTTAAAAGAAGTAAAAAAATCACTGATTTATGTTGAAGTGGCCTTTGTTGCCATTGCATTTCTACGTATCGAATTACATTACACGCCGACTACATACGTACAGTTATTAGTTGGTTCTGTTCTGATGATTGTGATTGGTTGTTGCTGCTGGTGACAGTATTACAGTATTATAATACATACATTGGATTCCATCCATCCACTGACAGTGGTTAAGTTTTTGTCCTACTTGTTATTAATGTTCGTAAATAATTCGACCTAATTCTAACAAATGTAGTGTAGTCAGTCATATCTTCATTTGTTTTTGAAAATATACTTAATTATAGCATGAGTAAAGATGCCTGGAATAAGAAAATATCGACGTGACACCAGCGAAGTCAGCTGTTGTTTGAAATATGTTATATTTGGCGTTAATGTGCTATTCTGGGTAAGTAAATCATTGGATAAAGTTATTAAATTAACGGTAACAATTTTAATAAATGTTGTTAAATTAGGGTTGGTGAAATATAAGTATTTACTTTTAAATTGAAATTGTAAAGATGCATGAACAAAGGTTTAATTCAAGGCTTTCATGTGTGTGAACTATCGCTTTATTAGCTTTGACAATTTGTTTTGTATATTCTTGCTACTGCTAATTTATGGTAGTATACTTCTAAAACTTTTTTTATTTCTTTTTATTCCTTTATTTAAAAAAAATGTATTAAAATTTATGTTGTGATGGTAATCTTTTTACTCATTCATTAATTACCGAAGAAAAAGTATCGTTTCTTATCACGAATAACTTTTTTGTATCAATATAGCAAAAGCAAATATTCATTTGATACATGATGTACAATAAAATCTGTTACAACAATTACTGTTTCTCTTGAAATTATAGGTGCCAACAGACAGATATTAAATTTACTATCAAATAATATTTTCCTGTGACAATGAACTAATTAAATATTGGGTTAACTCACATGTAATCTGGTGTATGTATTCACTAGTATCAGTGCGAGATGGACTGCAACCACAAACTAATCTAGGCCTACTCGCCCTGAGAAGGAGCCCCCTGCTGGGCTCAAAACTAGTTGGTACATAAACGGGACTACTATTCTATTTTTCATTTTAAAATAGTAGCTTTATGTTTTTTACACTTTATGCTTCTATAAAGTAATAACTGACCAGGTAATTTTTGTATTTTCAGTTTGTGGGTCTTGTAGTACTAGCTGTTGGTATCTGGGCATGGATGGAAAAAGATACATTTAACAATCTCTCAAGATTAACAAATATAGCTTTGGATCCAGCCTTCATACTAATATGTGTTGGTGAGTTAAACATATGCATAATTTAAATAAATTACATAATTAAGAAATACACATCTTCCAGTTTTTTTTTTGTATTTACCTATTGAAAAATAGCTGATCCTGTAGACTTTGTTCTGCTTTTGAATTAATTTATGTTGTGTTACCTTATTAGCTGTATTTATTGCTGGATGGGCTATACCTGGGTTGATTCCTTTGTTGAAAGACATTGAGCTTTAGAGCAGTAGTAGCAGAGCAGCAGCAAGAACCGCTGTGCAGGGAGTGTTGCATCAAGTACAGGATTATCGTAATGTGCCTGAAATCCTTAAGGTTACTACTGTGTTTACCTTGTTGAGGATAAATATTGTATCTGTCTAAATGGCTTTTCATTTTACGAATTGTACATGACATGTGTAAACATAATTACATGCACACAGACACTTGATGATAAGCATTTTGAAACAAAAACTCTATTAGGTACCTAATATAGCAGCAAACAATATTTCTATCCTTAAAACTAACATGCCATTCCATGACTGTTAAAGAAATATATATTTTATTGTATTGTATTTGTGTGAAAGGTTATGCAAATATCATATTTTTTTATTACAAGCAATAACTACCCATATGCATCCGCTACAATAAGCAGATGAGTTGCAGATACGTTGCCTACCTTTAACGATGGGATATGCAGGAAAATCTTTTCTTAATTCCCTCCCCTGTCAAATCTTCTTTCCCGCCCCATCCTTTATTAATAGGAAAGGAATGGAATTTGGCCTCTGCCTTTATGTCTTGTCGTATGTGATATATCATTTGTCTTGCCGGTCCATTAATAACAGTAAGAAAAGCAGTTATAGCTGTTGCTGCTGTGGACTTTACTACTGTCAAATCAGGCAATGACAAAATTACTACAAATCTGATGTTTTCAAATACAATCTGAATTTTGTCTGGACATAATAATTTTAAATATGGTGTAATATAAAACCATTGCTAAGTAGTTCATATGAGCTTTAATTTAAATAATGTTAAAATCTGTTGGATGTAGACATGTTGTCAATTTATACCAATGTAACATTTTTGAGATTTATATGTTTGTTAAGTTTCTCCCAGCTGTTATCTATGTATCAATATATGCTGAGTGTTTTTTGGGAATTGAGACGGCTTCACAAATTGAGGACAAAGAGGAGGTTTTCCTTATATTAAACTACAGTTGGCCAGATTCAATTATAGTTTGTTTGTCTTTCCAATAATTCATATATTACATCTATTTACAGGGACAATTACCTTTATTATTGGTTTTACGGGTTGTGTTGGTGCCTTACGTGAGAACACATGTCTTTTAGCTTGTGTAAGTACAATTGACACATTTCTAACCATCATTATTTATAAAATGTGTAATGATTGATATTTATTTATTTATTCTTTTTATTCCAGTATGCAGTATTCTTAGCTTTATTGTTATTAGCTGAAATGACTACTGGAATTCTCTTTTTCGTCTTCAAAGATTGGGTAAGATTTTAATTAAGTTATTTACAATATCGTTTTTAGAATACTAAATGAGTTTACAGTTTCTAAGGTATTTACAAGTTCAGATTATTCTAAAGTATGTGACAAATTTTAAGTACATGGATGCAAAATATGCATACTAATTATTTTTGTAATAATTTCAGATCAAGCAACAAGCCACAAGTGGGTTCCAATCATTTATTACTCATTATAGAGAGGACCCTGACCAACAGAATTTAATTGATTGGATACAAGGAGAATGGGTAAGACAAATTGTAATTTGATATTTTTTTGTAGTAAGGCTAACAAGCAAACAGGTCTTTAATGTTATGTTGCATGTTCAACACTTAAAACAATTACAACAAAGGATAGTAGATGTGTTAGTCTTTTTTTAGGAGTAAAGATAAATGAATGGAATGACTCCTCCCTTTTGTCCACTTTCCCTTTTTGGGATCGGTAGGGAATAGAATTTTTTTTTTTGAAAATCCGAACACCATGAGAAA
Source organism: Papilio elwesi (assembly GCA_029849275.1). Taxonomy (NCBI): domain Eukaryota; kingdom Metazoa; phylum Arthropoda; class Insecta; order Lepidoptera; family Papilionidae; genus Papilio; species Papilio elwesi. The sequence continues at coordinate 8,884,459 of CM056695.1, forward strand.
AGGGCTACTGTGCTTTAACATTGCTGTTTCTTTGTTCGTTAGTTGCAATGCTGTGGCGTGGAGGGTCCGCGGGACTGGGACCGCAACGCGTACTTCAACTGCTCGAGCGGCGCGGTCGGCTCGCGCGAGGCGTGCGGAGTGCCTTTCAGTTGCTGTCGCAGCAAGCCTCAGGACATTATCATTAAAAATAAACAGTGCGGCTATGACGTCAGAAAGCCTACTTATGTAAGTACTGTCATAATTGTAACATTTCTTTATTTAAATATCTTTTATTTTGAATTCTTATCAGCCGAAGAGGTTTTTTTAAAGGTAGCATAATATTTATATGCGAGTTAAAAAACCAGTGCTGATGTGGTTCACAGTAATAGTCGAAAGGGTTTTAAGTAAATAGTCTACATAAGCCACTTCGTTATTTAATAATTTTATACAGTTTTAATACTAATGTAAGAATAGAAGCATGAATTTTATCACTTAATAGGTACTTTTATTATACCAATCTACATTTGAACATTGATCTAAATGTCCTGAGTGGGGTGCAAAATAAATCATGAGTTATTCAAGTTTTCTCAACTAACTTTATTACATTATTTTGAGAAACACTGATTTATTGATAGTCAAATAATTACAGGTTATACATTACAAAGATGACAAAAAAATACTTCAATCAACAATAATTTTTTAATCAATTGAATTACACATATTAAAAAATTACTTCAATATGTAACAAAGAATAATAATCATCTTAATTTAAAAATTCCTCGACGCCATAAAAAGCCTTTTGAATAATTAAAAGAAACATTTGTTTCTGAAACTGTTAGCTAAAAAACTTTTATATGTCGCTAGATTAAATGTTTGGCTATTTGCCCAAATTATAAATCTCTCCCAGAATAACTTAGTCAAAGATTCTGATTTGTGATTCATATATAACTACTGTTACCATTAAAATTATATTTAATTCTTAGAATTTGCTTGTTTTAAAAAGTAGTTGATAAGTATTGTTTTTATATTTTTAGACCGACAGGTGACAGCCACTAATACATAGTTTAAAGCGATGACTGGAAGCTAAGAACCGTATATATAAAAATAATACTAATATATACCTTCATATAAGACCTATACATCTGTATAAGAAGTTGTTATAGCGTACGCTCTAGCAGGAAGATAACATACAGGAAGTCATTATGTTGCTACAGGCCTAAATCATTTTATAAATGTTCAAATACGAATATAGCACGTTAGCGAGCACGTGATATACGAGCGTGGTTGTTTGGTGGCGGGCGAAGACTGGCTGCAGCGACACTTCGCGTCAGTCGCCGTGGCGGTGGTTGGCCCTCTCGCTATCAAGGTTCAAACGTTACGTACAAAGCGCTAGTTGTAGATGGAGCCACTACTGCATGTGTCTTTTTAATGTCATCTTTATATTCTAATGTCACTGTCAGTCATGCCATTGTTTTATGTTTTGACATAAAGTTGTGTTTCTAGCAAATATTTTTTTTAATAAAATCTCAAGTTTTAGATTTTAATTTTAAATTTAATTAATCCACACATTTCTTGTCTTCATTTTGTCAACACAATTTTTTTTAGGCTCCAAGAGATAATTTTGAAATGGCACATGTAGTTTATGGGCTCCTTAATTAGTAAATCTCTTGGTTGGCTGGGCTTTGATGTGAAATTATTTTGGTTTATAAAAAAGTTGTTTAAACGAAGGACTTCCTTACATATATGTTTGTCATGTGAATTTCTGTATCAAAGGTACAGCAGATATATGAGAAGATCTTTTATGGTATTCATGTAATGTAACTTAAGTAGAATTGATGTCAGATGTGTGCTAATTAAATTTTAAGTTATGTTTGTTTTGTTTTAGAGTTTTGACATTGCTAAAATAATATATGACAAAGGCTGCTTAGAGGCTGCGGAGGAGTGGTTTGACCGCAACCTGTTGATTGTAGCCACTTCCGCTGTTTGTACTGCTTTTGCACAAGTAAGTTTGTACTGTAGTAGCACAATATATGGCAACACCATTAAAGTAGTATTATAATTTGTGTATTGAGTATGCTTTTCCTTGGTTGAACATTAAGATTCTGGACACTGATTCTGTAGTTATGTCCATTGGGCATTGTTTCGATGAATAGGAGTTAGAAAAGAACAAGAATTAAAGATTTAAGTTATATTTTGTATGTTTGTAGATCTTGGGTATCTGCTTCGCTCAGAATCTTCGAGCGGACATATTCGCGCAGAAATCCAAGTGGCACTGACAGTCGGCCCCTCCTGCTGCCGTGTGACGCGCGCCGCGCCGCCACAGCGACCCCTACCGGCTACTCTACGCAGGACCCTTGTGAATAATCCATTATATATTACAGATAGCTATAGCGCTGGAACCGCATGATCTGTGAACAATAAAATTTACCTGACTAAACACTTTTTAAACGTAATTGAATATACTGATTAAGATAAATGACATTTTAATATTTGTATTTAGTATTGATTGGCTTGCATAGTTGATGTTAAACTTGATGCAAAAATCTTAAATTATGCAACAATAGAACATGTATAGCTCGAGGCATTTACTATTGATTGACTTCTAAAGGCTTGTTTCATAAACATTCTTTGGTTAAAGTGTACTGCATCTATCTATACTGAACGAACTATTAGATGGTAATCATGCGGTTGAACTGTCCAACAAAAAGGCCATTGCTTAAAATGAATCAAGAGATATGATATGTATACTGATGTGATTTTATGTCTTTTTTTTACTCTGCGTTTTTCTCCAAATAACTGAAGTACGATAAGAATATAGTATACATTTTACGGATCGTTATTTGAAATCCGCTTATATATTTTGTATATTATCAAATGATGTGTCATTTTTGTCGTATGTCATACGGTATTTAAAATCTGGAAACACTTCTCTCAATTAACTATCAAATCTTTTGAATGCTTGTTGATGTGTAAAAGATATATTAATGTTATGATGTACTGTTTATAGAATGATTTAAATTTAGTAATCGCACAAAATTGATTTAAATGAGCTAAATATTGTAGATCATACGGACTGCTACATTGTAACACACTTAATTAATATCTTAAATACACACAAAATATTCAAACTGCCATCATTATGAAATGTCATTGCTAAATTGTTGTTATGTTTAAAGATTTCAAGCGCTCAAATTTGGATGTGCGTAAATTCAGTTAAATTGTAATTTTTTTGGCCAAGGCATTTGTGTTTTCTGTCGTACACTATTATAGGACAACCTGTACCCGTTTTATTTAGGTTCATAGTCCATTTTCGCTATTAATATAGCCACCGTATATCGTTAGCTATTAAAACAAGTTATTTTAAACCCGAGCAACTAAGGTTCCTTGTTGGAGAGAGAATATGTTACCAAGAACATTTTTGCAGTCCGTATATATGTGAACGATGGTTGAAATGTGATAAAAAAAGTTAACAAAAATTGATATTCTAAAATATGTGTTCATGCCTGCCGATGTAGCCTTAATAAAATGTATTATATAGCTGTTATATATGTAACAACGAAATGTTTAGCTAGAACCTGTAAATATTGACCAGCCGGTATAAAACCGTATAATATTTGTTATCAAACCAATATTTGTTTAAAATCTGTTTATGTTTTAAACATGTTCCCAATAATTGGTTAAACTGCTACTACTAAACACATAAACTACACACTATATATCGATATATGTATATGTATATATATGTATATATATATATATATCTATATCGGTATATACTGTCCAATGTCTCTAGTACTATCTCATATATATCACTATTATCGAAGTTCCTACCTATTCATAGTTACGGATAGGGATCTGAACATATATTATCTAGGATGTTTTAATAACATTGAACGGCTTAGTGTTGAGACGAGTATCTCGCAATCCTGAAGATTTGTGTTAACTGCTAACTGAAAAGTTTTTATTTTATTTCTTCGTATATTTAAAATGCTGCCAGCTATTTAATTTATGTATTATGCTATGTAATAAAATAGAGTCGATAAAAAGATTTTCTATATAAATTGAAAGAATGTTAGTACGGCTTAAAAGTTTATGGTTTTAGTCATATAAATATCGAAACATATTATCTATGGTAATAATCAGTGTTGCCATAACAGGCTATGGTAAGGGTCGTTAGTTAAGCAGCAGGAGAATAATGGCTGACAATACTAGTTTTAATGTAATTAATATTATATATTTATAATGTTAGTTTTAGGAGTAACTAACACTTAGTCGTTAAGAAATACTCGTTTATCCGTCTCATTTAAATTATGCTTTTTTCATTTATTGTATTTTTTTATTAACTTAGATAAGTTACAATTATTTTACCATGTTGTACTCAATATTACCATAGTAAAATTCTGTTTATTATTCCTAATGTTTGAGGGTCATGACCACCTCTATCCATGACCTTCGTCCTTACCATGTTTACGCCATCTTGCTCTATCCCCGAGAATATTAATAGAAACACCTGAATTTCTAGCTCGAATTCCTTTATCTTTAAATTTTACGATTTTTAGTAATATATTTATAATAAAAAATCTATCCTTATGTAGTTAAATTAAGGATGTTTTTTTGTAATTTTTGAATTTCTTTTTACAGATTCTGTCAAAATAACGTCATTCCTAGACTGTCTAATCTTTTAATATCTTGTTTTTAATTGTATCAATCTAGTAAGTAAATTATTTTATTAGTTCCGATTTGTCAATTAGGTAAAACAAATTTTTAATTGCGATATTTATATTGTTGGGCATACTTTATTTTATCTAATAGTAATTATTGTTCAGTATTCCATGTCTGTTATATAATTTTCATTCTTTTATGTATTAAAACTGCTATGTATTCCCAACACACATACGCAAAATACGCGTTAGTCTTGGAGTTGCGAATAAGCCCCCAACTACTACATGTATACCCAATTTATAAATGCACGGTATTTATAAATTATACTTTTGTAATAATTACTTGTATTTATAATGACTCATTTATAAAATATACTTTTATTACTGAGTGAATACTTGCTTTTATAAATTACTCGGTCATTATAAATACTTGTATTTATTGTTATTTCCCGACTTGATATGACATATGAGTAAAAATAAATAATAGTTCTTGTATTCATATTTATCGATTATAATTCGATTTACCTCTATTATACTTGGAGCAGGACTCTTGCCGCAACTCTTATGTTTTACATATATTTACTTCTAATTTTGTTCAATGAGATTCTTGGATCCTTCTTGTTATATCAACTTTGTTATAACTATAAATAATTTGTAGTTTATAGTTTGTATTACTAATATTCTTACTAAATAATTAGTAATTTACGTCGGTTGTATTGTACGCTGTTCCTTGAAGTACATGTAAACGAATGATTATGTAATAGTTTAGTTTTTTAAATATTTTCCTTGTTTTCTCGTTACAAAAGTGAATTTAAAAAAGTAAAAGCTACAATGAAAACAGTCTTTCGGAAAAATCATTTAGTTAAATTTTAGATTTAATTAACAAAACAAATATTACAATTGACCATCTTAAGATGGCGTCTTTGTCTTAAAGTGACGGAACTGATCCTCTTCATTTTCGCAATATTCCGTTTAATATATTATAGTGGGCCATATAGTATTTTCATTACCTATATATGCATATGGATACGTACACTTTAAAATATACTCCCTGAAGACATACAATAATCCCTTTGCATTGTCTAGATACAAGAGTTGTGTAATCTCATTACATTGAATCTAAATCTTCGATCTCTTTTTATATCATCACAAGCAAACTTAATATTGATGTATTCACTGCCTTATATGTGAAGCTTTTTGGCTTATTTTCTAGTTTAAGCAAACTTTTTAATGATATTTTATCTTTTAATTTAAATTAATGATAGGCTTAAGTTATTTTTTGTCACCGTATTAGTTTTGTCATTTGACATTAAGGTAGGTTATAATTTTAATATATATCAATTAAATTGCTTGACCAATCTGTTTCCTCTTCAAAAAAATGGGGTATTTAGTTTCTGAATACAACATATGCGTCTCTCAATACACCACTTCACAACATTTATGCCTGCCAGCCAGCTACATACTTGAATTTAAATGAACTCGCCGAATTAAATTTGCACTTGCGAAACAAAATCCATAGATTATTGCTTAAATATTGAATTTAATAACAATTATATGCCAAAAATACTTTTGTAATTATATCCTTAAAATTACAATTACAAAAGTAATTTTAGTACTATTCGGTGTTATATTACTTCACTGGACATCTCCGACAACTGCATTACGGCAACGAGCTAAGGAATTGTTTTGATTTTCGAATGTTTATTTGTAAATAATTTTATTGACAAGTATTCATTTTTGTTCATCACAATTACATATAATGATGTTAATTATCCTAATACAATATTTACTTGTATTTAAATAGGACAAAACTGTAATAAAAGTAAAAAATAATATTGTTTTTAGTGCTGGCAACAAAACTTATTTGTATTATTTCTGATAAAGTTATGTTATTTATAAAATTGATATTTTTTACGCGAATTATAAATCTAAAAAAAAAGGTTTTTATAATTTTAATACCTCTATTACTACCTAAGTAGATAGATCCTTGTTCGTATGTGCCGTCTGTATGATTTTTCATGTATAAAAAAACATTTAGTAATTTATAAGATGTAAATCGCAAGGCAGATACTGTTCACCCCGTTATTCAAATTACATTTACAACCTACTAGCGGACCGCCCCGGCTCTGCACGGGAAGCACAAAAAAGAAAACAAAGATAAACGTCCTATCCGATCCGATCCTATCTTTTAAGTTGGACGAAATTACAACTAGTGACCAAATTTCATAATGATCGGCTTATAGTCTCGGAATTTACCCCGGACAAACATCGTGACACGAGAACTTTATTATGTAAGAAAAGAAGCACTAAGGGATATACATTACTAACAGTGAAAGGATTTTGAAAGATTTGAAGCCAATGATTAGCAGGTAAAATGTCCCGTGCAAATAAAATGTGTTACTTCCATGTATATTATTAAGGAAATATGGCATATTATATCAGATATTTATTTGTGAGCTATATACGAGTTAAATACGGCTACAAAACAAAAATGTTCGACTTCACAAACCACGTCCGAAGCGTAAAATAGAATCAGCGAGACAGATACGGGGGCGTTACTTTTAGTTACGGATAAGGAAACAGTTACGTTGGCCGTCCATTTGCTCTCACAGTTAAAACTAATTCAAGGGACTAAATAAAATACCTTAATCTTAAATGATTACAGGAGTTTAAATCTGTTTTGGGATGAAAGGAAAACAAATTCCACAATAAAAAGTACTAGGGTTGGGTTTTAACGAGAATAAAAAAAAACATCTTGAATACCTACCTAGAACCTACGACAAATACAGTTTTAAGTTGAAATAAGTGCGTATATGTCTGAATCTTAATAACCATCTGTCTGCACTGTTCCTGCTTTATGTGGGGGTTTTTTGTTTTGTTTCCAAATCGTTCTATAAATGACGTGTCCTTGGCATTCATAGCTAAGATTCTCTTTGTCACATTGCGACTCGAACTGGAATCTCGCTCCCACAGAATAGTGAGGTACATGGGGTAGTGGAATTATGCATTGTCAACCTTTTGCCATAAACACTGACAATGCATCCGTTGCGGATTTTGATAGTGGTAGCGGTGGCCACAAACCTCATTCTTCAACTTCTGTAGACAAATATACCACCAGCTGTTTAATGTTCCTCGAGGTAAGTTCTACTTTCGGGATAAAAGATAAGTACCCCATGTAATTTTCTGTACCCCAGGTAAGGTGTGTGCAAAATTTTGATTTTCGATGACCGGTTGTGTCGTTAATGACGCGATTCGCAATCATAAAATTAGCGTCTGTACGTAATTTTTTCATTGAATTTTAATAAATTATTTGTTACATAACATAACATTACCGCAGTCTATACTGTGCAAGGAAACTTGAGAAGCGATCTTCTGTATCTAAGCTATGATAAAGTTTACTGAAACTATACAAAAGGGATTCAACTGTGGAGCTCTAATACTCCATACTGCGTTAATATAATTACTTGTATACCGTTTACATCCATGAATAGTTTGAACGACACGAATCCATCCATATCTATATAATATAAAAATGAATCCTTATTTCCCTTGGGAAATTTTGAGGTTCATTTTTGTCCAAGGTCGCGGCATTTTTGACAATTTCACGCGTGAACGGCTGGACCGATTGCTAATTATTTTTTTGTGCTTGTTAATGCCCTGATAAGAATCTCGAAAAAATTAAGTAGCACGAAAAATTAGAAAATTAAGGAAAACGTAAAGACGTAACGTATTACCTTTTCTGATGTGGGCAAACTTAACGCTTTTGGCATAACTATGAGTCGTTTGACAGTTTGGGCGATTAACTTAAATAGCCATCCGATAGTCCTAGCTATAGTGATTTTCAATTCAATGGAGAAAGTCCCTGTGCGAAGCCGGAGCGGGACGCTATACTAAATAAATTCTAAAACTTTTACGCGAGTGTAAGATTACCCTTTTAACGGTTTTATATAGTTTATGCTGGTTATTTTTTGTTTGTTTGAGTCTAATTTAGTAATTTAAATTATACCCCCTTCCCGTTGACATTGATCTGTTTCTTTTGTTCTGATGACGATAAAATAGTGTAATATTCAATATCGTTGTAAATACGAGATGGCCGCCGCCACAAAATGGCGGATAAGATATTTTTTCACAACTATCTCAATATGGATATTAAATGGCCGGGCTTGACTATTGGAATATAGTACATTACGATAAATCCAATTAAAGGGAAGGGAACGGTTTTATTGAAAAAAGATAAAAATGACGTGGATAATAAACGCACTAAACGCTAACATATAATTTGGTAGGTCTAAGGTACCAGTCAACACGCCAATCAGACAGACGCCTTCATGATCAGACAAAAATATAAGCTCGTGAGGCTTCTCGTAGCCCTTTTTTGTAAATAATATGTTATTTATAATAATATATATAATTTGTATATTATATGTTATTTATATATGAGCATTTGACTTTTGATGAAAATTTCACGTGACCCACGATTTTATTGTTCTGTATTATCGGTTTTATAATATACAATAATACAATAATAATAAATTTACATTATTTTTATTTAAATATAGATGAAGTACACGTCTTCAATGACAGCAAACTCATTATCATAAATATCATTTAGGTAAATCTGTGGTAATGCATGTTAAAGAAAACAATGTAAACTGGTTAGATAATTGAGAAACAAGTTTCATAATATATCAAATACGGCTAACATAGTGCAACATTAATGGGTTCTGCTACTTTAAATTTGATAAGGTAACGTCATTCTTAAATTTAAAGCAGTCGCGAATACATTCTGCACACCTTAACATGATAATTATTATATTAAATAAAAAACTTTTTGGTATTTTCGTTTGTATTCAGTGTGTATTTTTGTCTTATTTTACGTCCATCATAATATATACATTCATGTAAATTATGTTAAACTTTCCTCTTTTGAGCACATATTATTGTAAAAAAATCTATATCTGCTGTTGCTCTAAATAAATTATTTTTCAAATTCAATAATTTATATATTTTTTTAAATAAGGCATAAAACTAAAGTGCTAAGGCAAAAAAATGTTCGTGGCATTTTATGAAAGAACGTTTTAAATGTTTTTTGTTCTACTGAACTTTGCAGCGAGCACTCTTATCTTTTAGGTCATAACTTTATGTACGTTTTACCTGCAATTTGAATGCGTGACTTGCTTTAATTTAAATAAGCCACGAGAGTTATGCCCGAAACTATTTTCGTCTAAATAACTTATAAAATATCGTGATAACTTTATGGACTAAGAAGTCAAACACGGTCTTTAGATCGAAACCGAAGTGAAGAAATATTTGTGGTACATTATTCAATAAACAAATGCTTAATTTGTAGTACGATAGGGAACAAGCTTACGTCGTTGAAAATGGGATAACGTTTCATAATCATGTGTGTGCGTTAAAAACGAGTTTTAATCCGACGTATTAAATATAATATTTTTTGTACATTCATAGATAGCATACACTTTATAGATCAATGCTTTTTGGTAACCATGAATCGCGTCTATAATTATTTATTTATAAAATATTAAAACATACATGAAAATTTATCTATGAAATTGTAATTACAAATAATATTAAGTCTATTTATATTGAAATAACAAAGTATTCCTAAAAGTGGTCGGCGTTCCAATTAAACAGATTACACCTGTATTGTGTTTCGATGTTTAATGCAAAGCGAAGAGAATTCAATGAAACAACAAAACCCAATTAACGTAAGCGTACAGTTCACTGAAAAAGTGAATAATTAAATTTAAACCGTAATTGAACATTATATTTTACTCATATAAATAGAATAAGCCTACATTCACAGAAAGAGATTATATTTGATTTCAAGTTATGGCGCTTTAGTGGAATGCAACATTTTCAAACGAAGAACCGAAGAATTGAAATAATATTAAATCTGAAGATGAGGATAAATTCCGGCGTGCTGCTCGCCTGGTGAAATTCACACCCGCTTCTACTCAACGCCAATAAATCACCAAATATCCAAATGTAAATAATGTATTGTCTCAACCTTTGCTCAAAATAGGAAAGCAACAACACAAAATCACTGTATACTCGTAACTGCTGACCGCCTGGTACAATGATACTGATGGTCAAGTAACAAGAAAAAAATCGGTTTATTTCTTTAGAAGATATGTATGACATTTAGATCAAAAATACTCATATTTAGGCTGCGCTCCTGGTACTTTCAGAGGAAAAGCCCCTATTATGAATAAAAATAGATAGTTGTTTGTCTTGTTGCGAGGGCATTATGAAAAAAGTTATTTATATGTTGAATACTTTTTAATTAAATACGTTTTAATTACCGGTCTCTTTTTTATCTGTGGAAATTTTAATTAAAAGTACGCCAAGCATTAAGAAATAGAATGAGAATAGTCCGCATTCCGCATTTGTATTCATTTGCAGTTGAAAAAAAACACGAAACTGAAACTCTTTTCAATTTGGACGAATTACCGAGTAAATTGTGTTCTCGCATTCAATGTAAAACGTAAAAAAATTCATTCATTGTACATTAAGACGCAATTAAAAGCGTATCTACATTTTAATTGAGAATTGAATGTAATGCAAAAAAGATTTCCATTTCATTTGAGCTCTTCTGAAATGGTTTTATAAAGACAGTTTGCGGTTAAAAAAAATAGTAGACTACTGGTGTTTCATAGGTTGTAGCCCCTCTCTATATTATTGCTACACAATACTGTACACACTATGTACGACCACTTATAACAATCGGTCAAGGCTCAGGCCTCAAGAGGTGATGTCACGACCGTTGACAAGAGTAAAAACTGAGTCTCTTTCCTTTGACAAGTGCTTATAAAGACTCTTGCTGCTTAAAGTCAGCTACGCAATTTCACGTTTCAGTGCTGTACCGTAGTATATAGTAACATTAGTTTCGTAAAACTAATGTTACTATTGAATAATAAAGAAAAAATGTCAAAGTTCAGAGGTCACAAACATAATGTAAATGCAATTGCAGATTATCAATTAAGTCCATTAAAACTAAAAGCCCGCAACAACATCATTCTGTTGTACGAATGGGCTGTCTCGAACGGTGAAATACCAGGCGAAGTAGAAGTATTCTGCGTTTAGTCTGTTGAGAGAGGCACCCGAAGCGTCGGAGGCAAAAATCCACTCCCATCCTTTTCTAATAAGGAAAGGATGGGAAAAGGATTTGAGCAGCCGTCGGGTATGGTTAGGGAATATAATTTTTTCATTCTCTTCTCTGTTCATTAAACTGGAAACACGCAACTGGCGCAACGCAACTGGCAACTCATTAGTTTGTTGCAGATGTCTACGGATATCGGTCACTTAATATCAGGTGACAGACATGTTGGCTGTGTGTTGATACATCAATCAGTTTCTTCTTTTTATATTTATAGAACATAGATGTCTCGTACATTTTGTACTGTGTGAATATATATTAAAACAAAAATAAGAGCTCATTAAAAATGTTATCGTAGTGTTAAATGTGCAGCGAACGCACTTGAATTCCACTAAAGATGTAGCAAGTGGCTACTAAGTAGCGGGAATGGCTTCGCGAACGGAACAAAGTGCTCCAAGCCAAGCTTAAAAATTCCTCGCTGCGGAGTGTGCTTTAAACTGCTGTACGTTTAAAATAGCTGTGTATTTTATCTTTCAAGAGATACATTCCTTTTGGTAGGATATACAGCCAACCCTTTTCCGTGTACTAAATGGGATTAATCTCCTATTAGGTTATTCAATGACTTACATTCAAACGATCAAAAATTTGGTTAAAAAAGGTTGGTTTGGCTTAAAAAGGTTTCCGATTATTCGGATTCTTATAATCAGGGGATTTTCAAAATGTACAGTTTCTAAGGAACGGGGCAAATAAGCAAGTGATTTACGCGACGTTAAGTGATCGTTGCTATCCAATAACAACAAGAAAAACGAATAAAAATATGATATAGGAGTCGTGAGTAGGCTAAAGCATAATACTACCAATTAATGTTTCTTCCACACCTAAGTAACGCTGTAAGTTGTTACTGACTCATGTAACTTGTACTGCGGTGACGTGGCTCTAATACTAAATAAATAATTTGTCTAGTTTGGCCTATTCTAATTATAACATTAAATAATTCTCTATCGCTTTTTATCAGAATAGCCTCTTGTTAGTTTGTATAGGAAGTATTTTATAAATAAATAAATAAAAAAGGCAGCTTGTGAAATAAACTTTAAAAATAATTTTATTTAAGTGGTTTTTATGTGAACTTGTATGAACCCCGGGGAGTCGTAATAAGTGGAATAATGTGAAAAAGTTAGCTTAAAAATAGTTATTATTTTTAATTAGCTTACTTTTTCAAGCTGTAGTTGGAAACTGGCGAAATAACAAACATTTCAGCTTAATTGGAAAATACCTACGCTCTTTATGTATAGTTCTTGCCCGCGGCTTCGCACGCATTTGGAAAGATGAATCCATGTAAATAACCACGAATTATAGGTAACATGTGTGGCAAAAAGTTGTTATTGTCAAACCATGTAACATTACCATTGCAACCGATATTGTAAACGAAATTTTTATTTATTTTCCTATCCCTCGGGAACATTTTTATTTCCGGATAATAAAATGTACCCCATGTCATTTTTACATGTGCAATGTAAATGTGTTGTGTTTCACGATGACGGTGGAGTCGTTAAGGTGGTAAGACGTAACAAACAAACTCACATTCGCATTTATAATATAAGTTATTGCGATAGTTGAATTGTACATTCAGAATTGACAGTTTTTGCATTGCAAATGTTATATATTATTTATTAATGGTATAGTTAAAAGTGCGCTACATATCGTAATAGCAACATTATCAGTAAAGCTCCTTAACTTTGAGTATTTTTTCACGAAATAATAATTGAGCCAGTGTTACAGTGATGAGGCCAAGTCCCACTTTATAAATGAAATAAAATTTAAAGTGTACAACGAATCGCTCTAAAATCCTCCGTTCGTCGTAAAATTAACAACTAAATCGCTACCAAGGTTAACAAAGCAAAACAAACTGGCTTTATTTCGAGTTTATTTTAAACGAATGCTGCAGCGCTGCTTTACTATTCCTATTTCGGATTCTTTATGAGAATTACAAATAAATGGTATTTGCATTGTAAAACTGTGTGTTTTGTCGTACTTGTTACTTCCAGACAGTAAAGTAACTATCGCAAAAAATATAAGAACTTAAATTACTAATACTGTAAAAATTGCTTTAACGTTCATTAGTCATTTTTAATACACTCACTCAGTAAGAGACGGGCTGACCGCGAACAAATCACTCACTCTGACGAAAGGCCCGCGAAAGGGCTCGAAACTACGGTCACATACTCCGGACTACATATGTATGAGTAAATATAAGTAAACCGTTATTTAATTAGTTCATTTATTACTGGTTATAGGTATTGTCACACCATAAAGCATTCTCGTTTGTATAAATTTTGGTAAATGTGCACTGTGGCTGCTACATTAAGAATTTGATGAAATTTTGTATTATTGACAATCAGCAAATAAATAAACAATATATATACTAACTGATTGATATAATTTTACACATTATTAGTTGCTGAATTAAAAAAAGTTATCAAACTTCGGTTCTGATTCCGGCTCGCAGCAATTCGTGCAACAGTTCAATTCACTTCCGCCACCGCTAAAATTAAAAAGGATAATTCTTAACAATGTTATGTATTAAAAGGGTAAAAGTTTATCAAACTCTATACTGCTTTATCTGAAATCATCTTAATCAACTTTACTGCCATATGCCAAAAAATCATTTCGTGAATAAATTGTGACAGAAATACCATGCCAGAGAATACGACAAAGATCCGACACCAGATATCTATGACTTTTCTATGAAAAATATCATAGCACAGCCACTGTCAAGATTCTCACCTTAAAATTGTTATCATTTCCCTGCCCTCGGCATTGTATGATTGTATTCCATACTGTATCGGCTTTGGGTATTGTACTGACGTCAACCCACCTCGAGAATTTTCACCTTAATACCAAGCACTTTATCTGTAGATGAGTTCTGACATTCGAGTTGATTTGGTACCCCTTTAATAACCTATTATTGTATACCCGTGTACCTATTACGTAACCTATATATATATATATATATATATATATATATATATATATATATATATATATATATATATATATATATATATATATATATTTTATTCTTTTCAAAAAAACTCACGGCAGATTTTCGGCTATCCAGTTGCAGTAGCAGCTGATCTTGGTGCCAATGATGACATGATGTGTGGAATTCGTTACCTCGCTAGCAGCGACTGCTATGAGGTGATTGCGATGTAAAGAAATAGCTCCTGAGTGACCCTTGAAAATTATGGTAAGGCTTAAAAAATATTCAGCTCAAAGTCTGAAAATATTGCTGTTTTTATTTCTTATAGCATAAGGGGGCAAGAGTGCTTTTGGTCCTCTAATATTAAGTGACTACCGACGCTCATGAACATCTAAAACACCAGAATAACTGCAAATGTGTTGTCGGCCTTTAAAGAAGGAGTACGTTCGCTTCTTGGAGGATCTTAAGTAGTATTGGCTTGGAAATACCGCTGGGGCCAAATCATTCCACAGCGAGGTTGTGCGAGGAAGGAAATAACCCGAAAACCACACGGTAGTGGAATGTGGAGCTCTGATATGATCACTATTGTATAGGATCCTAATAAAGCTCTTAAAAGCACTAAAAATGAAAGCCGAATTGTGTTGAAAAAGAAACAATCTATTTAATATTTAAGTGACAAGTTTCGCTTACCTGAACTTTCGCGGGCTTTTTCTTTATGTAACATATGGTCTTGTTTACATCTATATAAAAAAAATACCAATTGCTTAAAATTATCACTTTCCTGTTATTATTTTTAATTATATCCTAAAAACTCGGTGTCTTACCAATAGTGCGCTTAACTTTAGACAAAATGTATTTGCATATGTCCCCGTCAAAGATTATGTACTCGTCCATATTTAATGAACTGTGCTGCAAAATATTTATATGTTAATATTTCTATTAATTATTGCCGTTTTAATGTATTTAAAAGTGTATTATTTTAACAATTTCAGCCGTTCTTATTTTTAAGTTATATATAAAGCATATGTTTTCTAAAATGTATAATGGTACATTCACACCGCAGCTACTTCTTGTGGAGAAACGTTTCCAATTGTTAGTGAGCAACATCCGATAACAAAAAGTTGTTTTAAACGAGCAGTCGCAAGCAAAAGTTGAAGAATGTTACCTAATGTTATCGTGTTGCATTCTGTTGCTCCACAAAAAGTAACTGCGGTGTGCACATTTACAGAATCCAAATAAAATTATATGGGCTTACTGCAACAGCTTGTTATGACATTTTTAACAGCGACAAAATCACGTTAACAAAGAAACACACGCTCCAACCTTATTCAGCTAGACGTACCTGGTTGTCACCTTTTTTCGTGGTCTGAAATCAGATCAATTTTATTTTAATACAATATCTTAACAAGTTATTGTAAAAATTAAATTAACACACTATCACACACAATAGCACTTCTGTTGTTGTCTACAGTGGGCCATTTTGCAAGGCGCTGACATATTTCATTAAGTTTTTCTTGGTCTACCTACATATACGTTCCCTTCGGTAAATCTACTTTAGTAATTTTATATTTTGCTAACCGATTCGTCTTCTTCAGTAGAAATAAATATTCTTGCAGTCATACGCATGTGCTTCATTTTATTGTAATAATACCCGCCCTGAAATAGTGTCAACAATTATCTAATTAATAAATGTAACCTTGCTTATAAAATATTTTATTGTTGTTATGTGGATTCTAATCAAGAGAATTTGCAAGATTATCAAAAATGTTAGGTTGGGCAATATGTTAGGCTGGACAGTCAGATGACGGTTAACCTAAGCGAGTAAAGTTTTTTTGTATATTCGCGCGAGACGGAGTATGAGGAGTAGTTTCAAACAAATTGATACTATTATTGATATATATTACCCTTATGTTATAGAGCTGTAGTCACTATAGCGCCTCCGTCTTGTAATTTTTTGATGTACTGGCATTGTATTCGATAGATTTATATCTAACAGTATTGAGTATTCGGTGTAAGGTATACAAATATTATAATTGCGAAATTTAGTATGTATGTTTGTTACTCTTTCACACAAAAACGGTTGAACGGAATGGATATACATAGGCTATACTTTTTATCCCGAAAATGTATTTTTGCCGTCAGATCATATTTTTTTTTGGTTTCTTACTGGTGTTTATCTACGTATATAAAAGTATCGATGTATGTATGTACCAACATTATTTTATAAAAAAAACGCCGAGCGACGATCGCTCTGAAGTTATTTGTACCATATAAACCGAGTAATTTAGTATTAAGTTAATAATCTTTCATTGTTACCTCATCTTCAGTAGAATCCGAGCAACTGTCAATGTGAGGTCTTGGAGTTGTTGTCGTTTTTTTAACCTAGTTAAAAATATGTTGATTATTAAACATTAGCTATAAATAGGTATAATCTAATGACATCCTTTGCACATATATATGTAAATAAAAAAAACACAATTAGTACTGCCAACAGGAGTGAAACCTTAAGACAGATGGAAAGGCGCGATAATGGTTCAAAAACAAACCAGTATCATAATAATAAAATTAAAAATGGAATATATGAAAGTAAATGAAAAAAATCGAATAAGCAAGTTGCTGACGCACGTTGAGCGTGTTTTTCACGCGAACTTATACCTCCATATAAGTTCGTGTGAAAAACACAACTTCAACTTATTTCCCGTACCAAATATCGTCAAACAAGACTACGGCAGTTTTAATTTATTTATGAACTATTATCGCACCTTCCACTTGTGTTGATATTTCAATTCTGTCGGCAGTGCTGCCGTTTGACTGCCTGTGTTTTTCCTAATTGGCGAACCCTCGAATATGAGCCAAGCCAAAGCTCGGACAGGATTATTTTGACAGCCCAGTCTGTTAGATTTATTACAAGAAGTTAATACTAACTTTGTTTTTAATAAACTGATTCCAATTCAACACGGTAACTTTGGAATGTACGGACGTAAAGGCATTTCCATCCGCCAAGGGTATAATGTTACCAGGTTTATCCGACATCATTCCGGCGAAAGTGTAGACCAGTGCTAAGTCAGCTTCTATGCCTCTATAATCTGGATGAACCAGGACTCGTTCTATCGGTAAATATTGTTCATAACCAGATTCGAACATATTCTTTGATCCTAAGATTACAAACGATCCTGTCAGCTCCGGTTGCAACTTTGTACCTTGGTTTCGTTCAACCTTCTTCAATTCGCTGCAAAAGTCAAAATATGTTGCTCAACAAAATTTCTTGTATGCAAATGTCTGGCAACGCATCCTTCAAGTCTAACCTAACTCGGTTTAAAGCCACGTATGTATTATTAGCTAAAAAAGCTAAATTTCTGAACGAGATATAAAAATTAAACGCATTAGAATACTTTATGAGAGGATGACGAAACGGCTATACTGTACTTTTCAGTGCGAATCTTATGTAGTTATTGTTAGTATAAGCTACAAGAATTTATAAAATTTGTAAATGTAAGAAAATAAATAATAAAAGTATTTACAAGCAGTGCGCCGCGCTGATCACAACGTAGTCATGAATAATAGCGCCTGTACAGTTCCTCCGCAACTCATCTGTAAACATTATCCTGAAACGTTGTGTTGATTTTAGTTTAACTTATTGCTTCGTCTATATTAATGTTTAAAAGAGGAAAGATTTCTTTATTTGTACTGGGTACGCCATTACACCACTGACATCAATAAGATCTCACGCAGAGTAGTGAAGGAAATAAAGAAAAAAATATTTAGTTACCGAAAAAAATGTACATAATTAGTAAGACTTATTTATTAAATTTTTTTAGAAACTCAGAATTCTGCTGTGCCGGAAGTCAAAACTTCCAACTGAGCTCTGATTTTCAGTGCTAACCTATTTTTTAAGGAAGCACGATACTAATGCTCACAGCCTCTCGCTTCTTCTATGTGTATTTATATCTGCACATGCGTGCATGTTAGTGCTTTAACAACGTGATTGCCAAAAATATTTTATTAAGGAGAAAATATTTGATAGTTTTTTTTATAGATGAAGGAACAAACGAGCAACGAGTCGCCTTAAGATAAGTGGTCATCACCGCCCATGAACACAAGTCCACATTATCGGAGGAATTGCTTGTATATAATAATATTATATCAATCTGTTCCTATTGTTTTGTAGCTAAGTGTTTGTAATAAAATATTACTCTATTAGCGCCACGAATGTGAAGTGATCGTCAGGAATTGCGACATTTTTAGTATCTTCTTGGTCAGGAATGTGGATAGATTCAAAATTCTGTCCACCCTCTTCCTGTTGATGGGGTGGATCTTTCTGATGATGAAGCTCTTCCTGTTGATTTTGAGATTGCTCCTGATAATGGGATTCTTCCTGATTTTCTGGGCCGGGGCCCTCCTGATAACCGTGTTGATCTTTATCTTGGTTTTGTTGTTTCTCTTGCTCATCTTGTTCCTCTTGGTCTTGTTGTCGAGGCTGGTTATATTGCACGTAATATGTTCCTGAAATAAACACGTGAGACGGCGTAAGGGTGCCATCAGTAAGTAATCCTACTAAGTTAGATTTGATTAGTGTGAATTTGAGACAGAGTGGTAATTTCAATGTAATAATGAATAAGCACTCACGTCCGTAATCCAGAAGCGCAGGCAGAGATAAGAAAATTTAATTGGATACGGTCCTGGCACACCTCTCTCGCTTCTGCATTCAATCTCCGCAAACATGATTTTCGGTCACGCATACTTATTATAAGTACTACTTTTTTTGTATAAGTTTGCCCAGGAAGGCCCCACCAACACTGCCACACATCTTACATGCCCGAAGCTGTTGAAGCGTAACTGAGTTTGACTCTCAAACCAGACAGAACATTTTTGTATTCAAAAATCATAAAAAAATACTATTTAATTATTTAAGGTGTCTGAATGGACAGATGTGACAGACGATAAGTCGTTCATTTCACTCACTCGTTCATTTAAGAGTTAAATCAGGCTGAAGCTGTGTAACGTAAGGTCTTGGGTTAGAGTCCGCCATTAGATTATTGTCGCGAACTATCCTGACATAGGCCTAAGCTGAGTTTAACTGGTGAATTTTAGTAAATTTGTTTACAAAAAAATCCTTAATATTTTATTGTATTATATAAGTGATTTGATTGAAAGTTTGAAAAAAAAATCAAACGTACCTAATCTAAAGGTAGGTTTGATATATAATTTAAATGAATGATAAAGTACTTTGTGTCTTACCACCGTTATTTCCACTACCTATACCATTATTTTTTCCAGCCCTTACAATGCACACTAGCTGTATAATGACGATAATATAAGCCGCCGCGAAGCCGACGACATATTCGATTTTCTGTAATAATTTCATTGCTATGAACGTTTCAATTACCTGCATACATTCACTTTTAATTAAAAAAATATTCAATTTTCATAATCGCCGTGACTTGAAAATGCTAAAACAATTACTTCCAAAAATCAAAATGTTTCTATAAATAAATATGCGCTCACGCCCGTAACCAAGAGAGGTAGGCAGAGATCATGGATTTCCATTTGGCGCGATCTTGGCACACCTCTCTCGCTTCTTCCACATTCATACATCTACGCATGCATGCTCGTCGGTTATGGGTGCTCCTTATATCGCCATTTTTTAGTAAGTCATTAATCTGATCGATATAGGTTTTCCTAGGGCGTCCCCTACCAACACTGCCACTTTACAGATGCTAAACCAGTCTGAGTACGCCCCGTCTGAGATTTTAACGCTTGTATTAGGTCACTGTTCAATCCAAACTCAACCAAGGTTGACCACAGATCATCTCTTTTAACTTTATCATAGGCCTTTTCTAGATCTACGAAGGCGCAGAAAACTTTTTGGTTTAGAGCCAAAAACTTTTCTATGATCATACGTAAAGAAAAGATCTGATCCATGCAACCCATTCCTTTCCTAAAACCAGATTGCACATCCCATCATCTTTCTTCTGTTTCTTTCATGACTCTTTCAATCAGTACTTTAGAATACAGTTTTCCCACAATGCTGAGAAGGCTGATTCCTCGATAATTCTTATAGTCATGCTGTGAACCTTTCCCTTTATACAAAGGGACGATGACGGCTTTACACCAATCTTCCGGTACTAGGCCATGTCTCCAACATATATTGAAAAAGACCCACAGCAGGCTTGCAACTAAACCTTCACCAGCTCTCAGCATTTCGAGAGAAATCCTGTCATACCCGGGTGCTTTACCCAATTTCATTCTTTTCATCGCAATCACAATCTCATTCAAAGCTATCTCACTTTCCAACTCCTTTTCTTCATGAGTATATGCCGTGGTTGATGCTGATGCCTCGTCACATTCAAATAAACTTTCAAATATCCCTTCCATCTCTTCAGAATTGCTACTTCATCATTCAGAAGGTCCCCATTCTCATCACGAACAATATTTATTCTCGATTGTACTGACCTGCCTCTGGCATTTTTGACGTATTTCCAAAACATTTTCGCGTTTGCGTGAAAATCGTCAGACAATCTTTTTTCATCCCTCTCCTTCCTTTCTTGCTTCTTTCTATTTACTATCTCTTTCACTCTCTTCCTCAAACAACGGAATCGTAACTCAATCCTTTCGATATCCTCATTCGTACAGTCTGATTGCCTGGCTTTAGCTGCCAGCAAATCGAGCCATGCTTTCTTCTTCGCATTCACTTCCATTCGAACTTCCCTATCCCACCACACTGTGTTGGCTTTCCTTGCTTCCTTCCTCTTGCTTATTCCACATACTTCGGTGGCAGCTTCCACTATTCCATTCCTTATACTTTCCCGAACATTCTCAACGTTCATTTCTTTCAAATTCCTTTCATTCAACTCACAAATTTTTCTTGCAAGCACCGTAAATATTTTTCTTTCACACAATCATCTTGCAACAGTTCTACTTTTATACGCTCTACCGGGGGAAGTAGATGCAGGTGTTTGGTGGCGCCAACGCTTGAACAAACCCTTTATCCGGCATATCACCAGATAATGGTAAGTTCCAACGTTGGAACCCCGATAAGCCCTCGTATCTACTACCGCACTTTTCAATCTTTCATCCACAATTACAAAATCAATTATGCTTCTGTCTTGCCCTCTTTCCCATGTATACATATGAATCTTCTTGTGGCAAAACAAAGTATTTGCCACAACAAGATTATTTTCCAAACACACCGCGAGAAGACTTTCTCCATTCTCATTGACACATCCATCACCAAACACTCCCAATACATTCTCATACCCTGTCCTTTTTACACCAACCCGTCCATTAAAATCTAACAAAATTATTTTATCATTTGTCCTACCGCTTTCTAACGTTACTCTTACATTCTCCCAAAACTCCTCTCGGATATTAGTGGTGTTAGACATATCTGGAGCATAAGCTCCCACGACGAATAGTCTTTGTAACCCCACTTTTAACCTTAGCCAGAGAAGTCTGGGACTTACGCACTCAAAGTCTTTCACACATTTACTCATCCTCTCGGAAAGAATAATCCCTACACCTTGACATGCTCTCTCGCACTCGTCAACGCCTGACCAATACGAGGTAAGCATGCCATGTGTAGTAATATCCTTTCCCTTTCTCTTCGTCTCACTGACACACATCACATCTATACCTCTGGCATTTATCAACTCATACACTTCATCGGCTTTCACATTCATTCCTCCACAAACATTCAAGGTGGCCAAACGGGCCTCCTCAATCCACTTGTTGCCCCTCCAGGAGACAGGAGCGTGACGGGTGGCGAGCCCCGTCGCCGAATTGTCTCCCGGAGATCATTTATGTATATTACAAAATACTTAACATTATTTGAACAATATGGTAATATTAAAATAATAATAATAATAAACGCATAGCGTGTCACACAATCACAATAAGAATAGAAAAATAAATTTAAAAAGAAAATATAAACAGTCTCTAAAGGCGAACGTATGCAGTTGGGTGCTCAGCTTATGCTATGGTTAATTCTTCGGCATCCGGTCCACTGAATAAGTAGTCTCCTTACTGCTTGTCGCTGCACCAATGCTACTTTGCCCCCTCCATGCTGGGCAGGAAGCAATCCTTGTCATTTATTTCCTTGGAATTAGTTGGCATTAGTGTTGAAGCAATGCATCTATCACTGATTTATTACATCGTCCACGAAATCTTCATAGTAAAGACGTCATCGTGTACATAAAGATTAATGTCCGTACCTTGCAGACACATGCGCATGCGCGTCAACCTTTTCAAATGACGCCTTTTTATCTTATTTTTTTCCGCACTTTCATAATATTAATATCACCATATCACAATTGTTATAGTTTTTATAAAATAATTACATCCAATCTATGACACTGACATTGACAAAATGTTTCTACTGCTAGAAATTAACGACATATTTGTATGTATGTATGTTCCGTACAGACTCCGAAACGGCTGAACCAATTCCGGTGACATTTTAAAATTAGCGGATGTGTCAAAAATGTGAAGTTTGTTAGCGATCGGATCAACATGATTATTAACCCGGGCGTAACCGGGGCGTTCACTAGTATAAAATAAATATGTTTCTTATACTTAAGATTTTGCTTTACTTTTCGTACATGGTTTTCACAAAGGTTTCAAAATTGAACCATAATATCTGCTAACTTTCATTCGGCGATAATCAGTCTTAATTGTGTTTTATCTTAAATGATGTTGTAATTGGACTGAGGCACAAAATGCAATTAAGATTGTTAGTTAAGTTAGTAATTTTAAAATGGAAAATAATTTCTTTATTTGTAATCGTTATGATTATCAGACTAATTGCATGTTCTAATAGAAAGACAGAGG
The DNA here is from genome assembly GCA_029849275.1 of Papilio elwesi. Taxonomy (NCBI): domain Eukaryota; kingdom Metazoa; phylum Arthropoda; class Insecta; order Lepidoptera; family Papilionidae; genus Papilio; species Papilio elwesi. The sequence goes on from CM056695.1 coordinate 8,908,025, forward strand.
AAAAGATAAGAGTCGAACTTATTTCTGATCCCTATTTAATTTCTAATGATATTTTACAAAGAGTACGTTTTGGTTTATATAATAAGTGTGTTCCAATCTTGGTACGATGAAAGAAATATACATACACTGAATAATTTTGAAACAATTATTTATTGTCACTTATAATAAATATGTTTGTGTAGATTTAACAAAACATAATTAAATTAATGTGACAAATATTACGAACGATAAAATATTATTTCGTATTTAAAAATGTACATATATGTAATATGCGAAACTTGTTATTTCAAGACCTCTTAAACGTTTCTTATTGTGCTAGAGCACAGTATGCAGGTGCAATTAGAGTAATGCTACGTGTTTAATTTAATTTAAACCCCCTTAAACAAGAGAGAGCTTGTGTCCGTGACATAAAGTGAAAACACAGGTCTGCAAAGTCGTAGTTACATTTTGTAGACGTAATTACATAACTACACATATAAATAAAACTGCAGTTTGTGTTTGTATTGTCAAAGTAAAGGTTATTTTCTTAATGAAAATAGGTTTGTAATTTATTTAACTAAATGTTTCATTTTTATCAAAGGATTTTTTTTCTCAAATAACAGTGTTAAAGTGATAGCCCGCAACAACCACATCTGTTGCATGAATGGGCTGGCTCAATCGATGAATTACTACGACCACACAGAAGACAGGCAGACAGTGAAGTAGAAGTGTTCTGCGTTATCGCAACTCGCAACTCCTTTCTATTGCTGCAGATTCCTATGGGCATCGATCACTTTATATCAGATGAACTGCGCCAAAAACGTGCAAATGTGTGTCACTTTCTACTATAAAAAATAACTTAAATAAATGGATACTCAATATCAAAGTCTTATTCATGAGTTATTCTATGTTTTATATGAGCGCTTATTCGGGCTTTAATTTGATATGGTAATTAATTAATTTACATTTGACGCCTGCTGGAAATTTCTTGCTTCGGAAAAGGTTTCTTATTATGAATGGAACAGAACACTTTTGTGTAAAATAATTGTTGTAGTAACCCACACATTTTTTTTATTTCTATCTACCTTCTCACAATTTTATGTATCTAATTGCTCACTATTCTTTCTATATACCTTCACATTGTTTTTTCTATCTACCTTCTCGCTATTTTTCTTTCCTTTTCTGATCCTTCTAGCCGACAGTCGTCCATTGTCGGGCGTATGCACGTTGATTGCCACAAGGATCGGTTCCTTTTGCTATCTACCTTATTACTATTTTTTCTACTATACACCCTATCTATCTACATAATATTTATTATCTCTGCCTATATATAATATATTATAATGTATTTATTTATATGTAATAATCAGTATACATGGAACTTTAGTCCAAACCAGACGTGGACATAATTAGCAATTGCCATAACATTTGAATATAATTGTGACAAGGGTGCCCCTTGCTGCGTTACACAAATGAATGTAACTTATGCTTTTTTTGAAAATATTAATTCATTTTTGCAATCCAGTTGGGTCTTGAATTTAACTAGAAATATATATTTTTATTTTGATAAAATAAGTTCATATAAACCGTATGCGCAACGAATGAAGATTAACTATGTTAGCGGTAAATATATCTTGACTTCCTGAGTTCCGATTGTGGGATATCACTAAATTCAGACACCGTTTGCACTGCTGTATGCACTTAAAGTTATAAACAAATGTATGACTGCAATATTAGATTACTTATATTTCAGTTATACGCTTCGAATACTTGTAGTCTTTTAAGCATTTATAAAATTTCATATACTAAATTGAGTGTATGAAATCTTTATAAATATTTCTGAAGAAATATAGAATTTTACATCCATTTCTATCAGCGGAAGTACTCTATTGTTGCATACGTTTCTGGAAATATGATTTTGGTGTGCTCTTTATTTCACCGGCAGCTTATGCACGCGTTCAGAAAATATTGAAGTATACTTTTGACAATCCGGTAATAGGAAACGTCCGAATTGTTCTGATATATACAAGATAAGGAAATACGAAAATTGTGACTATTGCAAACTGGCATGTAGCTTTAAGGCGCTCTTAGCTGTATTATTATGACATCCTGAAAGTTAAGATATTTTGTAAAATTCGCCCAAATATTATAAGACTACCGGTACCCATCAACTGTGAGATTCGCAGGAGTTACGGAGCCTTGTTATACAAAAGACGGGAGTTAATAAGGAAAGGTGTGTCTCTTTTCTCTTTAACAAAAGAGGTGAGGAGAGGATGGAGTCAGCGAGAATAGTAATTACCGCTACGACATCCAACTGTTGTACGTAATATGGCTGTCTTCGACAACTTAGATGTTTATATTTTCGGCTTTTCATCCTTCCAAAAAGAGCGTAAATATTCGCTCACACCCGTAACTCAGAGGGGTAGGCAGACATTATGGATATTAATTTAGCGCGATTCTGGCAAACCTCTCTCGCTTCTTCTACATTCATACATGCTTGTTGGTTATAGGTGATTCTAACATCGCCCTTTTTAAGTAACCACTAATCTGATCGATATAAGTTCTCCTATTTTTTTTTTTTTTTTTTAGGTGTGGAAATGCGACCTTAAGCACGCCCCCTGGTCGGGGCACCAGGGGGGTCTGTGGGGCTCTCCCACCGAAGTGGGCCTACCCACTAAAACCACACGCGTTCCCTCATAGCCATGGTGTGGGCGCCACGGGAGCATGGTTAACACGTGACACCGCGACGCCCACTGGCCGCCCCGGGATGGGGCCCCTCTCTGCGCCCTTAAAAGGGCGCTCCTCGGAGACGGCACCGTGTGCAATGCAGGTTCGGGAATCCCCGCCCTCCCCCGCCGGCGCCGCCTTGAGTTTTTTATAGAGGTTCACTCCTCGCGGCCTCCGTCTTGAAAAAGACAGAGGCCCGCGGTCCCAGCGTCGGCGCCGGGATTACGCGAAATGCAGCTGCAAGGGGAAAGTTGCCCTTCCCCTCGCAGCCCCACCGCCGCCGCATCTGCGGTGCGACCCCGCTGAGTCGCGGAGGGCAGGGCGAGTGGCGCACCGCAATACCAGCACTCCTCTCCCTCCGCGACTCACCCTCACTGCGGGGGAGACGAGTCCCCGCAGCCCTCCAGTGCGCTCGAAGGTGGGCTCCAATGAGCCCACCCCGAGCGGCCCTCTCTGGCCGGTCCTACCTCACGGACCGGCCTTGGGTTCCTCTTAGCTTCACCGTGGGTGACCCATTCCCACGGTTACTGAGCCCCACCGCCACGACAAGGCGGGAACCCGGTCGATGGGGAATATAAGTTCTCCTACGACAACCCCTACCAACACTCCCTTTTGCAACATTTGGTTTTGTTAATCTCTCTTCATTCATACTTAGACGTGCCCGAACTATCAAAGCATAAAAGAGCGTGCACATTATATCAATCAGTTTCGATTTTCAGATAAAACGCTTATGTTAAAACGCTTAACCGTATTTCATTGCGAAGCCTAACAAGCGTTACTATACGCCTAGTATTCGCTTACATGTTTTTTGTCTAATCCTATTATTTGTCTTTGTGACTTCAAAATAAGGTTCGTGGACTTAGGCGATATTAATTTAAAGACGGCGTGAAACACAAAAGAAATGACACGTGACTCGAAAGGCTAAAGAAAGATAGAAAAGTCAGACACTTCAGTGTTAATGAGCAACCCATTGAAACAAGAGCGACGTGACTGGCTTGTTGAAAGGTTGTAATAACTTAGTCAAAGAAAACTAGTTTGTCTTTAATAATAACTTAAATTCTGCGTTTGCCTGGTCACTGTTTATTTATTCATTGATTTAGCTTGACCAAACCGCCGAAGCGTACCTTTCTCAATTTTAGTAACAACTTACTTATTGAAGTCACACTTTCCGTTACAACGTTACTTCGGAACGTTACTTCCTTTTATTCAGAATCACGTCTACGATACTTCTCAAAAACACATTAACTTACGGTATTAATTCGACTACCACTTATCAATCTATATCATATAATATCAATTCGCCCCGCTTCGCACGGGTAGCACTAAAAATGTAATATAGCCTGTATCATCCGGGGACAGTGTAGCTTGCCAACAATGAAATAATTTTTCAAATCGCTTTAGTAGTTTCCTCTTTATAATATTCGTATAGATAAAAGAACTTACTGACTGATACATCAACGCACAGCCAAAATGTGAAATGTAGCAACGGTATTTCTGTTATTACGTAGGCGAGATCTATAAAGGGTTTTCCCCTAAAAGGCTAAAATAGGAGATGAAAATTTGTATGGAGAAACTACATATTCGTGCGAAGTCGGGGCGTGTTGCTAGTTATGAATGTATTGTTTAATACATTCATACGACAACGCTTATAGAATACTTTAAATATATTATATTGCAATATTAGGCACTGACGTGCATATCTTTTCTAAATCCTGTAATTTATGTAATATCTTTTGTATCATTGCCGTTGGCTTTCGACATATTGCTGTCTTTAGTGCTTACACCGTCGAGAGAGCGATACTGAACTGCAAATTTATTGCCTCACACTTTACATTCCTATAAAACGTTCTTACATTATCGACAAACTTAAAGCTATACAGAAGTTTTGAATAGTACTAATAATTAATAAGACATTCCGCCTTCGCCTTGTGTCTTTACGGATTATGTTTATGTCTGATTTAAAGTGAACACCGATAACAAATTTGTAATTGTCGCGGATCCTCACTTACCAGAGGAAACGCACAAGTGATCGTGAGCTAATGGGTCGCAGATGTGTTACCTGTCTTTAATGGACAGATGATGGGATAAACAGAAAATGGTTATTTCCCTTTCTTATTCACCCCCTCCACCGTCAAGTTCTATTCCTCCCGTCCTTTTCTTAATAGCAAAAGATCGGAGGGGGATGAAAACCAGAAGGCCTTTGGAATTCACTAATCGGCCGATATCTTAGCGAGGCATATTTCACCAGTCAAGCTGGTCCATTCCTGCAACAGATGTTGTAGCTGGCCCTAACCACTCTTAACTTGGTTTCAGTACATAACTCAAAGTTTTGTTAAAATGGGCTGAAATAGGACGATTACTGTTGATAAAGAACAAAAATGTTTGTACTGTGCTACCCGCGCGAAGTCAGATCAATTGGCCAGTATTGATATTACACATTTAGTGTTAAATTTACGACTCACTTAAAACAAGAAAATGTAAGAACTTGTAAGTCTGGTTTGTCTCACATTTATTTTTTAATTTTCTAGTCCGCTCTAAATCGAATTAACAAAGTATTAATGGATACTTTTAGACAAACTTCAACTACACACAAATACACTTGTACTTAAGTTGCGTTTAACTTGTAAGAATGCAATGCCCGACGGTATATTTTATTTTGCAAAAATAATAATGGTTACTTTATATGCAGGAGTGACAAAGCAGAGGGCGGTATCCGCCTTTCTTGACCAACCGGTACCGGCGTGATATCGGATCGGAACTAGCAAGAATACTCTGATTATTTCTTGAAAGAATATTTGACAGGATTCCGAACGGACCTAAACTAGAGCGAGGTTAAACCATAAACGGCATCATAGTGTGAATTTAGCCTACGCGTCTCTGCAAGGCTTGAAACATATTCTGAGATTAACGAAGATATACTGATAAAAGAAGACGTTAACATTTACATGTTTTGGTTCTTTCTAAGTACCTATGTTTCTGGGACGTATTTGTTTGTGGACTATAAATTTATCTAAGCCAGCTCGTATTATCGTATTGATAAGAAATTAGGTCTAATACTTTAGAAATCGTCCAAAAATAAATGCTACGGATTTAATAGTTAAATAAATAAAATAAATATGCGCTCACGTCCGTAACCCCCTGGGTTGGTTATTATGGATTTCCATTTGGCACACCTCTCTTGCTTACCTTTACCAAACCTCAGCGGGCCAGCGTGGTGGATTACGGCCCCTTCCCTCTCTCGAAGAGGAGGCCTGTGTCCCTGCAGTGGGAATATTCTTAAAAAGGTCATAAAACATCCATACATTTATTCATAAATTCTAGTTGGTTACGGGTGGAGAACCCATACATTCTATATTATATCGCCCTTCATTAGTATGTCAATTATCTAATCGACATAAGTTCTCCTTACCCGTCCCCTGCCAGCACTGCCACTCACTTTTCCAAAATGAATTTGTTTCATTACTCTCCCTTCATTCATCCTTGCCTGAACCACGGAAGCATACCTGTCTCAATTCTAGTCACAACATTCACTTTTTCCTGATAACGCTTTTCATATTATTCAACGTAACGCCTAACATGCATACTTCATACATACTTCTTAAGGATTGCATCGCAATCGATTTAATTGTTCTGTAACGTTTAACTTTGCTAACCGCTTTGCTTCGTTGACCGAACGTTTTCTAAAGCAATATCAAATTAAATGGAGGACGCAACGTAACGAGTGAAGGCGAGTACTCTCGTGGATTGCCGTCGGATCCTACGCGATTGGAAACCTATAAAATGATTTCAAGCGATTATTCAATTTCTCTCCTATCAAAGTCAAATCGGACTTTCTAAATTTAAAATATTTCATCGGGTGGGAAATGATGAGATTATCTTCTCTTTGCCGTTCAGATGGTTGAGTCGTTCAAAGTGTAAGAAATTGAGAGAAAGAGAAACGTAAAACAATCTCCAGTAAAGTATTATTTTGCGTTTGTCTCTTGTGACAGGCAGACTATAGATTATAGATTAAATTTTCACTGAAAAGATAATTACCTCGTTCCAGTGCACCTTCTACGTTTATTTTCGTGCACATTGCCACACGAAAATATCGTTTACTATACTTAAGTTGCTCTGTACTATATATGTGACCTTTCTTTTAGGCGAAATCGTTGTAAGCGGTTATTAACACATCGTTTCTCAAGATCTGTTACCTCTGTCTGTCTGTTACCTCTGCGATGGTCATAAAATGTCCGAAACAGCATCAATAAACTGGTTTTAGTTGAGCAGGAATAAGGCCGTGTTTATTGCCGCGTCGCCGTAAAGCTAATAGATACATTTTATTGGCCCGGCGGCGTGGTTTTGTTTGCACACTGAACGTATAAATTACTACGTGGAACTATTAATTTTCTTAACTACATTGTCTTCATTCGTATGGTTAACGGAACGGAAGTTCATTTATTTTCGTGACAAAGCATAACTTGTGATTATATCATAACTGTAGTGGACATCGAAATCTAGGCATTAAGCTAAAGTAAAATTTACAATAAATATGCTATCGATACTAAAGTATTGGCGAAGTTCAGCTGACGTCTCTGCATACTCTTTTCCCACTTATGTGTATTATCAAAGTGTTGTACAGTTGTCAAGACCGGCTGTCTGACGCCATATTTCCACGAGAATAATTTTTCATAGTGAAGTCTTATGTCTGTCAATTTTCGTGAGGGCTGTTATTGGTCGGGTTAATCTCTTCTCATTAGACTCTGTACTGTACACTGCATATCGCTGACAAATCCAGCGCCAATTTTCAATTCCTGTAGAATCAGCGCCCTCTTCTGTCTTCATGGAATTCCACCTGTATCTCTTCAGTGTCGTAACACATGACCTGTTTACTCATATTGTTTTCCAAGGATCCATTTACATAACTTTGGGTACTATTTTCTCATTTGGTATTATTATCCAGCTTGTGTCCATAAATGGGCGACTTGATAATGCATAACGCACATTGCCTTAAGAAGTCTCTTGGCAGTAATTTTTAGATAGATTACTACGCTACAATTTTCTCTTCGGACAGTTTTAAGGACATTGTAACAATGTTTTAAAACATAAAGGTTATGAAATAAACTGCTCAGTAGTTGGATTTTGTAAAAAAACAACAAAAATGTTAATGTAAGCATATCTACAAATGTATTATGTTATATAAAAAACAAAAAGCAACTGACATATCAACTACCAACAATCACTACTAAGCGTACACAAATATTGCACAGAGATTTTTATTAATATGTAGACGAGTACTAATAAGGGATTTTACTTAATTTATCCCCTAAAGGTCTAAAGTAGGGGTAGTACGAAAGTTTGCATGGAGAGCAATAATCCAATGTAAGTTGAACACATTATCGATAATATTAAATAGGTTTCAGCTTAAACTGAATGGCTCGTGATACCGTTGGGCTCATTTGTTGTAATTTAAAAGTTGATGGAGAAAACCTAAGCTACAACTTTTATTTTTATTATGCTAAAGAATGACAAAAACATATAGTACACATACAAAGTTTTGTCGAGATACCGCAATGCATGCAATTTACGTCCGAGGACACGCCTCGTAAGTTATTCTGTGAAATAAAATGTGCAGCGGGGGAGTAGTAAAAGTACTTTAAGTTATTGAATTATATGATTTGCTACGAGTTTATATAATATTACGAAGCATGTATGTATTTTTGGTCTCATTCTATAAAGCTAGCCTGTTACTAATCCAAGGGTGGAACATGGTACGGTGGTTCAATAATATTAAATAATGTAACAGCCTTTTTCCCAGGTCCATCCGTGCAACAGATGTTGCTGTTGGGGGCTCTACCACTGTTGAAAGTACCAAATGAAAATCGCATTAGATGTAATAAATTCGCAAAAGGATGCTACGCTTGCATGTGCCATTGTCTTTCTAAATAATTCAAGTATTTGGTATTCCATTAAGGGAGGACACTCTCAAGCATATTAAATTCAAGAGAGTCCTTAACTCTACAGGATATTTATCCTAAACGAGTGTAGCAGCAGTCAGTAGTTTTTAAAGACCTGCCATGTGTTAGTACTTTAAAAGCGCTGTTTAATTGTTATCCTCCGTCAATTAGGAAAACATTGCAGGAGACAAATCTAGATATAAATTACCTTCACTCATCATTGCCCTTACTTAATGAAAAAATGCAATAAACCGCTTTAGAATAAAGTGCACTAAAATTTGGAAGTAGTAATTTTCTTTCTACTTTGATACTTTTTTAACAGGGTATTTTAACTTTGCATTCCAAATGATAATATCAACCATTACAGAAACTAGAAACTAATTAGCATAAAGTCTAGGTCGATGTAATTATTTATATATATTAGAGCACTAAAGTTCCTAACACTAAGTTCCAACTTCGTGACTTGCAAATTGGTATGAGATTGCATGAGCAGTCAAAATACTCAGGGGACTCCCGGGGACATGTTAGATGTTACATGATATATTCGTAGATATCGTGGCCTGGTTTGAGATCCTCTGTTTAATAAACGTACTAAAGGACTTAAGCCCAATATATACTTAACTGGATTTTACCCGTACGGGACGGGGACAGGACGTTGTTTAGTAAATATTGACGGGGAGTTTAATGCATATGCGCCGTGACATTGTTTCGGAACTAAAGTCCTAGTGTTTTAAACTGTAACTGTATAAAACTTTATTGGGCAACTCGCATAAAATGGCATCCCGTCCGTGGCTACGTATGTTGATTCGTATAAATTTTCTATGAAACGATATTTCCAAAATCGTCCCATCCCGTCCGCGACAAATTACGATACGACGTATGCATTGAGTTTAAGACTTTCGCCAAGCGTTAAACATACACGCCATCGTGATTGGCGATCTCCCCACTAAATATAATTTTCTTGTTAAAAAGGTATAGTTTATTACAGTGTAACGAAATTACGTTTAGAAAATTTGATATTAATTGGAGTGAGTAAAGAACAAACCGCAAAGAAGCGAGCCACGAGTCTATTAGGGTTGAATTGCGGACTTCCTGGAGTAAAAAAATAAAAAAATTCTCGTGGGAATTGAAGAATTTGTGAGAGCCACAAATCTTGTTATACCTTCATGTTTACGTAATAAGATTACAGAAAATACAGATTACGATGTCATAATACTTTTTCCTGTATTAACAGTTAATGATAATTCAATGTTTAAGCTGCCTATTTCTGTAAATTTTAGAAATTACAAATAAAGTAATTTTGTTTATTTCGTTCCTTTATCTTTTAATACTGTTAACAAGTCTCCTCAAACAAGATTACCGTTACTTATGAACTACGATTTCTTGCCTGCTTAGCGAACGTCTTGGTAATTTATAATCTTGCTTTGCCGTGTATTTTCCACAGTAATTACTAGTGTAACGTTACATAAATTAGAACTTAGTTCAAGAATCGTAATTCTCTACTAGTTCAAGTTTAAGTTTGCAAGCTATTGCCAAATAAAGCTGGTTTTGAAATTATAATGTCAAATTTATATTACTCTAGCTGTTCCCCATGACCATGCACACATTCGTTCGTCACATTTTTGTTTTGATTTGAAATTAATTTAGGAAAAAGTTGTTGTCTCCAAAATATGAACATATAAAATTATCATAGCAAGAAATATTACATTTTTCTGTTCCACGGAAAGTTGTTTCTTTCTAGATAAATGATAATTTATGTGCTTTTTTGTGCCCCTGACAATGTGTCTTTTTATTCTATTTACAAACTCAAAATTGTATGATGAACATTCGAGTCACTTAGTCATTGAAGGGCAATGGAGAGGGCAATTCTCGGATTCTCTCTGCGTGATAGCATCAGAAATGATGTGATCCGTAGTAGAGCCAAAGTGCGGTCACTTTGGTTCACGGTCACATTGCCCGAAGAATTGCAAAACTTAAGTGGCAATGGGCCGGTCACACCGCTCGCAGAACTGATGGCTTATGGTGCCGTAAGAACCATGGAATGGAATGGCGGCCACGTACAGGTCGACGCAGCGTAGGTAGGCCTCCCACAAGATGGACCGCCGATTTGGTCAAAATTACCGGAGTCAACTGAATAATGGGCGGCAGGGGACCGCTCTTTGTGGCGATCAATGTACAGAAGAAGTTGTTGGAGCACAACAAACAATCAATTTTAATTTTACCTTAAATGAAAAAGACTTAAAAAATTTAAGAGTTGTTTACATAACATTAGATATTGTCCGCTTCGTTGCATGCGAAAAATTTGTATATGCATGTGAACTGACGACCTGATTAAAATGTGATCAATGTGGACTATGATTATAAAAAAGCCTTCTTGTCGTCGTTTCAATTCTGTGCGGCAAAAAACCATAAAATTCTCGTCTATCCCGGTGCAACAAATGTTACACTTTTACTGAAAACCAGACTAAGGACCTTTGAGACGAGTAGATGGGACTGGGACTACGGGATGTCAATCTTAATCAATACAAAAAGAATTCTATTATTTAATACTTGTTCTTGCAAATGACAAGTCTCGTTTTCGTTGAACGTTTTACGTTAAGTTGAAGGAGTATTATCGTCAGTTTTCAGGTAAATATCGAATACCAGAAAATTTACAGTTACTGCAAAGAGAAATGATTTTTACAATATTAAAATATTGCAATACCTGCTACATATGCTTGATAAATAACATTATCTGTGAAAGTATATTTACGATATTAGATAAACGTGGTCTTTACGTCTAATTATACGTATATTTTTGGTGAAAACGTTCAAAAATACTGTACCTAATTAACATATCGTACATATAATTCAATGTAATAACACGCGTGGAATCACAGCATATCAGAATGTATATTATATACATAATGATTCTGATAAGAAAGAAATGCATGGGAAGCCTAAGGCAGTTCATTTATTGAATGATATTTATTTATTTATCACAACTCTGATCTAATCGTAAACATCGGTTATATCATAGTATAAATAACTATCGGTTCGAGTAAACTACTTATAGACAAGAGAGAGAAGTGTTGCCAGACAATTTGCGCATACTCCCTGGAGCGTGAGATGATCGTGCGGTATCTTATTTATTGATTGCTGCATTGTTTATTAAGGACTGTCATTAATATTGTCTAGTACAAATATAATCAACTGTTTCCTCATACTATAAAAATAAACAACAAGCTTTAATACATCAAGCGAGCAGACAAGACGCATGAGGAAATATGAAATAATAAGAAATATATATAAAATTAGGCACGTGCTATGTTTTATTAAAGTTTTTCGAAAAAAGTCTAGACTCGTTGTATAATTTTTGGTTTTTGTTCCCTTCAATAATTAACTACACCAATATACATTACAAAAATAGCAGCGTTGGCAGGGAACGTCCCAGGAGAACTTATATCGATCAGATTAGTGAATACAAAAGAAGGGCGAGCACCCGGAACCGACGAGCAATTATGCGTAGATGTATGGATGTAGAATAAACGGGAGAGGTGTGCCAGGATTACGCTTAATGGATATCCGTTATCTGCCTACCCTAATAAATTGTTCTCTGATAGGTATTTATTTTTAAGGAATTACGATCTTGATATGATAACTAACTTCATAACTGGAAAGAAAAATTATCAATTATGTTTTATATAATGTATAGAGGAACCGTTTAACAATAGATAGAGGTAATCCTAATATAACTGTTTAACTAGAACCTTACTCTATACAGCGGGTAACTCGGGTAACTCTTAAAGATTTTAAGCCATTTAAGAGTTAATTAACTAAGCGATTTGTAACGATGTCAGACAACAAAGACATCATTAATTTTATCAACTTAATCTTCGATTAAGCACTAACAATGTACTAAACTAAATGTTTTAGTCTATAAGCCACAATATTTGCAATAAGCAACCCGTTCCTGATTCCAACGGGTACATAAATAAATATAAATATTGCCTATACTTCCTGAGAAGAATTTTTTATATTTGAAATGTTTAAGTAATATTTCAAATTGGTTCACTAATTTGACCTGACTACAAACAACCAAATCTATTCTCTTTATAATAACATACAGACGTTTAATGATACACACCGCCTGAGAGTTATAATCGGTGAGATACATTAATTTTCTTTAAAATGTGGTATTTCAGTATGATAATAAAATTGAGCTTCCAGAGGAAGTGATAGAAATTAAATAAATATATACAATTGGAGGCCTAATTGTAGTCCTTTTCCCCCTCCTACCCTCTTCTAATAAGGAAAGGATGGGAAAAGGAAGAGCATTTGACGGATGAGGAGGGGATGGACAGGGAATGGAATTATCCTTTTTTCTGTTTGTCCCCTCCTTCGTCCATGAAGGTAGGCAACGCATCTGCAGCTCATTAGCTTGTTGCGGATGCCTATGGGTAGCGGTACTTATTTCTAGGGGCCGCTTGCTCGTTTGCCACTTTGTAATATAAAAAAAAAAAAAAAAAAAAAAAAAAATATGTATAGTGGGATAGACAACCACCGACTCCACATACGCCCAAACTTAACTTCTACCAGAGTTAAGTTAAAGTTAAGTTAACACTAAGTTAAAGTTCAGTTAAAGTTAAGTTAAAGTTAAGTTAAAGTTAAGTTAAAGTTAAGTTAAAGTTAAGTTAAAGTTAAGTTAATATAAATTATATACAATTCGGCCCTTACTTATCTACGATTTTATTAGCAACTTTTTTCATGGTCGGTGTCTATTATTAATTATCGCCAAAAGGACTAAGTTATTCCTAAAGTTCATAGAAAGAAGTTATAGCTGATATTTACCTCGAAAAGTTACTGTTAGACGTAATGTGTTAGATAGCGCAGTGTATTTAACGAATGCATAAGAGAACCTTGAAAGTATTACTTCCCGATGGTCACGTATTATTCGGCTTGGTCGTCATTCCCGAAAATGATATTTTACGCCCGGTCGATTCCCGAAAAGAAAATCGTACATACAATCACTAATAGTTCGTAGGTACTCGTCATTACATTAAGTTAAATTTTCTAAAGCGTAAATACTCATAGGAAGCGAATTCCATCCTTAAGATAGTCAATAATAATTCTTAATCCGATGAAGACTTGTATAACAAAAAACTTTTTGAGAATATTCAGACCAGCATAGGTTTATATACCTCAAATACTTTCAAATACAAATTCAACATTCAAAAGTGAAGCTCGATTTTGCCGCTAATGTGAAACGCGATGTCCGTGCACTTATCTTTCTTTGAGGTATAGTTTGTAGCGATTTCAAAGCACTAACCGTTTTTTTTAACACGGAGATTTCGTATTCTTGTGGCGAGAAACAAATGACTGAGCTGGACTTAGGAAGTCGGCGATTGGAGACTTAAGGTGGTTTCACTTTTGGGCCAAGGGTGCTCCATCTGCATGTAAATATATGTAACATCTTTAAAGTCAGATTTAACTTATTTTACAATAGTCATTCTATTGTAAAATAAGTTCATTTATTATCTGAAATTAGTATAAAGTGTTAAAATAAATGTACTAGAAGTGTAAATGACATCTGGTAAAGTAGAGTAATGGGAAAAGTCGGCTCTTTTCCGTGACGTGAATGTTCCGTATCGAGTCGCTCGCACTGGTCACCTGGGATTTGATGCTGTATTTTTAAACAACTTTAAATGAAGCACAATTTTTCCAATTTACTGCACACGTATACAAAACTATTTCTGATTTTACATGTGCATAAAATTTCCCGTAAAGTAAATTTTGTTTACGATCGTAGTCACAAACAAATCAGGTAGAATCTTTTTTATTTTTTTTAATGACAGGTTTTATTCGCTCCTCGTGCAATCTTTTTTATTCGTTTTGTGTCTTATTTTCTAACTGGTTTTGATTTTTGCATTCCTCTTTAAAGAGAAGTTGACTTCTTGCTGATAGCATTAACTATGGAATCGCTATTGATACTTACACATTTAGATCGACTTATGGCAGGTGTGCTTCGTATTATTATAACAAACTTAGGTTTAAAGGGTATTTTATTGTATATACCAGTCAACGCTTTCGGGTTCCAAAAGATTATATTGACTTATAAACTTTATTTAAGTTACAAGAAATGAAAGCAAAAGCCTTACGCCATTTGAGAGTGGAAGTTTAAAATTTCTTTATAATTTGTTCTAAAGTAAAATGGCTTCCTTGGTGGATCATTAGTAGTGTTTGGAACTTTAGCACTGGATATTCTGCCAAAATTTAAACTTTTATGTGGTTGGTTTGGTAAGTTTTAAGTGTGTCTTGTAATTCGATATACGTAAATAGGCATATAGGCAGCTCGCCTAGTAATGCTAGACCAATCCTGGTAACTTTTGTAAAGGGGTTAGTAACTTAATATACTTTCAAACACTTAGCTAGACCTGTGTTTTCGTAATTTAATCATGCAAATTTAGTTTTACCGATATTAAGATCTTCAATAATATACCTTTTAAGAATCGTTAACTATACATTTCACATTGCTTTATTCTAATGATTCTTGCGTGGTCAATCTGGTCTCGCATGCTGAGAACAAGGCTAAATTGCGTTTATTACGGATAAAAATTATTTTTATAAGGTTAAATATGCCTAGTGACGCAGTGCACCGAGCAATGGACGTTTAAACAAAACCTTAACAATTTACGAATTGCGGAGAGAAGTGGCAGACATGGCTACATGGCTACCTTTTGTAGCGAACCACGCACTTTACGACACGCGAATGCAATTCGTTTGTATCAAAATGTATATGTATATAATATGTAAATGCACTATTGTATTAATGCGTCGCTACTTCGTTAGGGTGACATCGAGGAGTTGGCGCGGGAAGCATCGCGGCACTACGCTGTTGCATTGAATTGATTCGGGACTAGCACTGCGACCTATCGCGACAGGCACGATGGAGCTGTACGCTAGAAACGAATGTATGCATCCCTACTAAAAAGTCGTTGTTTGCTGCCCTCATTCTATTTGAAATATTTATGTCTTTTCTAAATAAATCTTCTTCTATGTACTTGTCATGCTCGATTAAAATTGAGAGGCGCGCTCTAGGGCCAACTTCCGTAAAATCTACTACAAGACTACAAGAGTCTTCGAGGCGACAGTCTGAGCGTGATGATGGTACAATAACTGACGCTTATCCAAAAACTATTTTAGGAAAATGTTGTCTTCGTAAATAAAATATTTGAATTTAATTTAATTATTTTTCAGTAGTAAAAAATCTCTATCGAAAACCATAACAATTTCGCTCTACTAACTTACAATAAACGCTAGGCTTTTAAGTATTTGAATGTGTCTAAAAATCTTTATAAATACCACAACACAGACATTAATCTGATAAATAAATACTGAACGCTTGAAAACATTAGTGGGATGGCCCCAATAAACAAGCCGTAAGCACGGGATAATCTGTATGCCCCTTAAAGCTTACGCAAATTGGCTGACTAATCTGCGATTAACTCACGCTACAATATAATGCGGCAAATATTTCTTATCTCAGTTTTAATGTTCACGGAATCAGCTACCGCCTCCGTAAAATGTAATAGCAGACGCTGTAAAGTAGTGACGGTGTCTTCACAGTAGAGTATTTATGAACTATCTCCTTTCCGGTACGCTCAATAAACGAATCTCATATGTCTTATGCATCCGATATGAAAGTAATACACTATACCAAGTTTGCACACTAATACTAGGTGTTTGATATCAGTTTTAAGTAAAGGTTTTATCCCATATGTACTTTATTTTATGATTGTTATGTGAGATAAGATACAAATGTGAATTTGATTACACTCAAATATACACGCGCGTGTACACACCCACACGGGAACAGGGAGCTTGGTGGTGTGTAGCAAAGGTTTTTTTAGTTATTATATTATACTTTTAATTCCTTTACCATGCCGTTAACTTAGTTTTTTATGGAAAAACAACAGCGAGACAAACGAGGCGTCATCTGATATCTAAGCAACCGCCATTGTCATTTCTCATTTTCATTGTCACGTTTTCTTTTTCTATTCATAATCTCACACGCCAAATTCGGGGTTTAAGGGTAGGAAGAAAAAGAGTAGTAGAGTTAGACCCTTACTCATCGCACAGAATGCAGAATAATTTTACTTCACGTCTTCTGTGAGGCCGTGGTATTTCACCAGTCAATCCGGAAAGCTGTATTTTTCCTATTATAGATGGGAAAACCCAATAAAGTTTTGAACTATAGCCTAGGCTTGTGGTCAAGTGCTAGGTTTTATTTTAAATTTAAAATAACAGCGGTAGAGATGTTGGTCTTCAGCGTAACGTTGTTACTGAACAAGTGTGATTTGTAATGAAACAGCGTATAGCGGCGAACATTCAGAGTAATCTAAACTAGATTAGTGTGGAACCACACATTAGCGACATCTGGGAGTTAACAGCTAACTGTAGCATTGCTCTCGATTAGAATATCGTTAACGTTTAGGTAAGGCAATAAGTAAACATCATATTATATTATTAGTATCTGCCACAGCTTCACCATCATCTGTAAATCACAAAAGTAACAGTTGTCTCGTTGACAATAATGTCTGAGAATTTTAATGGCAAAAGGCGTAAACATCCGCAATTATCTCAAGAGACGCGGTCTCGGATGCGGACAGTTGTAATAAGTTTTTTTTTTTTTTTATATTACAAAGTGGCAAACGACCAAGCGGCCCCTGGAAATAAGTACCGCTACCCATAGGCATCCGCAACAAGCTAATGAGTTGCAGATGCGTTGCCTACCTTCATGGACGAAGGAGGGGGACAAACAGAAAAAAGGATAATTCCATTCCCTGTCCATCCCCTCCTCATCCGTCAAATCCTACGTTACGTCTACCAAGTAGTTATGAATTCCAGAAACTTGTTATTCTTTCTGTATCTTGTCGACTTGAACTCACAGTTTGTTTTACTGTCAATAAATACGGTTTTTTGAAATATCTTAAAACTATCAATTATAAAAGTGATTTTCCCGTTCAGAAATTAAAAAACCTACAAATTGTGGGAAATGTAGTCAAGCCGAATAACATTCTTGAAACGCATTTATACGTATACAAAAGAAGGAACCGACTGACTGGCTGATATACCAACGTACAGCTCAAACTACTGGGCCTAGATATTTCTGTAATTTCATACGTTACGTACGTTAAAAAATAGGGAATGAAGCCGGGGCGGGTCGCTAGTTAAAACATAAGTTTATTTAAAAAATATATTTGTTTCCACCATCAAGTCCATGCTCAAAGAAATTATACAATTCGACCATTGAAATATCAAATTATGTGCCAGCAGACTTAAGGCAAGATTTCTTTAACGATAAAATGAATGTATATAACTGTTTATGCATTTAATTAATTCTATGAGTCCCCGAAGAAGAGACAGAGAAAGTAATGACATAGCAGACAAGACAAACGCGTCCCTTGATCCACGTTGGCTAACTGTTGAGAAAAGTACTATGCAAAGTTACGTTATTCAATTTATTTTACAATTTTTGACGTTTCTTTTATAAGTGGATAAAACGTTTACATTTATTTAACGTATACTCCATTTTATTTTATTTAAATTGATTATTTATTATACATACTATAATCGCGATGGGATATTGGCGGATTCGAGGAAGGCCTATATCCCAAATTCATCAGAATTATTAGTTGATATATTTTGAAATTAACTTGTTACTGTTTCAATGAAACTTTTCAGCCAGCATGTTGTTCTTGTGTTGTGTGTTTTTTAGTTTTTACCTAGCTATAACCTGCGCAGGTTATGGTTTGGTTTCCTTCATTGCGATGACAACATATAATTGTAGAAATAAATCTAGTGTTACAAATAAATTTATATTTGTAACATGGATAAAGCACCATTGTTTTATGTAAAGATAATGGCATCATTAATGTTTAACTAAAAATATTCCTTGACTAATTTTCGTCGGAGAAGAGCCATGTAACAGTGAAAAAACTTCTGCACATTGTATTTTTAATAAAGTTAGCTTTTAAAACAGTCAGTCTTAAAAATATACCGAATTCTTCACGTTAAAAACGAAAATGCGAAAGTAAAATGTAACCTTTTAGTTGAAAATAATAAGCTTTCTGATCTATAAATTCTGTTCGGCGTAGGTAATTAAATCATAACATAAATGATTTTTTGATTGCCAGTTCATTCGTGACATTGTTGATAAAACAAAAATCTTTTTTAAATGCATAATCCTAGACACTAAATATTAAATAATAAAATAAAAACTTTTGTTTTCACAGAAAAATAAAAAATATTTTTTTCTTTCTTACTTATTCATTATTATTTTAATTGTATGAAAATGTTTAAAACAGTAAGCAAATAATATAAAATCTTGATACAAACCAGGCAAGGGCCATCTGGTACAGCTTAGATCTCTAACAGAATTGGAATTTTTTTTCACCTCTGTAGTAGTATCAATTTGTCGTAACTAGCTGTTGCCCGCGGCTTTGCACGCAATCTTTTCTCATTTTCAACGTTCGAAATTTTTCCGCGTATAGCAGTCAAGTTTCAAAATTTGATGATCGGTAATTTAACAACAAGCAAATATAGTTAGAAAATTATTTTTACATACTATTATTTAATTTTTATGGAATTTGTATTCCACCGTATTGTGTTTGCGAAGTGCCGTGGTCTAATAATGATAAATATTTCATATTTTCTAGGACAATTATTTAACTATATAAATAATATAAACAAAAATATAAGATTAATCTAAAATAACATTATTGTGTTTGTTTGGAAAATGTAAAGAACTGTTTCAATTTACGAACAGGACAGTAAAAAGGCATTAAGGTTTTTATAGACCATCATTAACTTTATCTCAAAAACCCGGGTCCGAATTCTTGTGGTATATGGAGGGTAAAAATTAAACGAAGTTCTTATTTCCCTGTTTCATTTATCCGAGAAAAGCAATTACAGTAAATTATTACTAAATTCTTATTTTTTTACAGCCACAGTTTTAATATTAACTTTATTATTTTGAAATGACGTCCAGCACATTATTTTCATATTTTCTACTGCTTAATATGTTGTATGATAATGTTGCAGTCCATACCCCTTTGTTTTTATTACTTAGAAAATACCTATTACTGGTAAAAATATTCCTTACCTCACCTTAGGTGTAAATAATTAATTTATGTAGACATCAAAAAGCATATTAAATTTTACGACACGAAAACAAACAAATGTAAATTAATTTAGTGTGTCGTAAAACAGTAAATATCTCAGAGAGACTTTGTTTTCCGGACGGTGGCTGCACAACTTAATAAAGTTATCATGCGTCTCGTGCGTTTACCTCATTTTGTTATCATACAGTTATTCGATGTATTTAAAAATCTCTAGTAGACAATTTTTCCATTACAACGCACGTTTACGACTAATTAACTAATTGTTATTAAAATAATTTCTCTAAAAATATTTTAAATAATAACCGGAACCGAACCATATCAGCATAAAGCTTAAGTATTATTTGTAGCTCAAGTTAAACGCGCAAGTTTAAACGGTTCTCAGTTTAGTTGGTTCTAAGCCTTAACTTAGGAGATAAGGGGAACAACGTCACGTACACCGCGTTATGTGTTTGCAAATTGGTTTGCTAATCGAATCGCTTTATAAATACACTAGCCGTTGCCCGTGGCTTCGCACGCATCTTCGTGTTTTTGCATCGTGGTTTGACTTATAATAATTTGGAAATATAGCTTAAATATGTCAAGAAATTGTTATTTCTACATCTCGCCACTACGACCGCATTAGTGGTCATTACAAGCAGTAAGTTTATAAATATATTTTTAATACAATACAACGTCAGAGACCTATTACGGTATTCCATATTATTGGATATACATCTTTATTACTTTGTGGTTTCGAGAAAATCTTTTTCATTCCGTAGAGACTTGCCTGTCAGCGGGGAATATGTAAATAAAACAAATTTCGCATTCTCCTAAACTCAAAGCCAAATGGCAAAGCAGAATACACTTTCATAAACCCATTTGGCTTTCACCGCCTTCCCGATGTACATGACGTATGATTAAATTTATTTTATGCTACAATATGATTATTATGATAATGTTTTTCATGGTTTCCTTACAGAAAAATATATATAAACTCTCTAACCAGTGCTATGTTAATTACCTTTTTAATTATTAATAGTAAATCTAATGAATTTTCATTTACTACCA
Source organism: Papilio elwesi (assembly GCA_029849275.1). NCBI lineage: Eukaryota > Metazoa > Arthropoda > Insecta > Lepidoptera > Papilionidae > Papilio > Papilio elwesi. The sequence goes on from CM056695.1 coordinate 8,928,876, forward strand.
ATGCCAAGATCCTAATAGTCTCGTTCGTTAGATGTATAGACAAAATATTTAAAGCTGGCCAACAGCAAAAATATATTTTCAGTTGTCTTACCATTTTTTTAAAGGAGTTTTTTTCAAATTCCTTGTAAATGTTTACTAAGCCTCATCCCGTCCTCGTTCCGTACGGGTAGAATCCCGTTACTTTGGCTTTGGTTAGGCTTAAATCTGTTAGCCCAACTCTTAGCTATAATCTAAGACAGTTATTCCTATCATATAAAGTGAAGGCGGTAACTTAAAGCGTCCAAAATGCAACTTTTCCTGAGCTGGACTTTGTCATATAAGACGCGAATTTTATAACTCACATTTATTCCTACGTTCCGAAATAAAAACTCCAGTACCGACTAATTTACATATAAAGTACCGTCGAGGAAGGAACATTGCTTTAAAAGGATTTTATTTACACAAAAAATTTGAATCTTTTACGAATTTTTGTTTTTTTAATTACTTGGTTACTGAATAACAATCATGGTCAAATTTCAGAAAGTTTACCTTCATGAATTAAACATATACCCAAAATTCTATTTATAAATTAAGTCTTATTAGGGAGTATTGATAAAAACTGTACTTATACCCGCTTAGTAGTTTTTGAGTTTATTACGTTCAAAGAGACAGACAGACGAGTGGACTTGTTTTTATAATAAGTTTTGATTTTATTCATCTCTGTAGCAACAGATAGACGTATGTAAATAAAAAAAGCATTTTTTATTTACATACGTGTCTATATGTTCCCTACATACTCCGAGACGACATTTTTTTATATGAATTAACTAGCGCTTGATCACGATCCTGTTGTTAAGTGGCGATGTGGTCGGAAGATTGTACGCGCTAGTTTAGAGTCACACAGCAACCAACAACACTCTTCTCTTGAAGGTACCCACGTTATAGTTGTACGGAAATGCTGGCAACATGTTCCAATCGTTTGTCGTACGCACGTTGAACGAAGCTTTGAATCACTTCGTACGAACGCGCGGTGTACCTACTATAAAAGGATTGAGATATGAAGGAGACCAGTTGTGTGCTTAATCGGACGGCGTATCTATGTTTTTTTTAGGAAACATTCAGATTGGCGTAGCGGGTGCTCGTGTGAAGTTTGGTAGCGCCCGGATCAACACAATTTGTGCAACCCATGCAACGCCGGGGCGGATCACTAGTAGGTTAAAATTATATTATGTTTTTACATACATTTTGTAAATAAAAAATACGATGAACTTTCGAGTTTGAATAATTCATTCGTATTTCCGTTTTCAGCTAACGAATGTGGTATTTAAATTTTAAATTAAGAACGGTAGTGTAAATGCGTTTGCAAATTAGCCGAGCTGCAGGCGCGTACCGAGAGCTTCCTTAAATTCCTACGTTCAGTAATTATATCGCGTTTGTGTTTTAAATTTAAATTGAGAAAGTTAAAAAAATATTTCAGCAAGTCTAGTCAAAACCTTATCAGCCGTGAAATAAAAGTTATTTTTAGAGATTTAAGTCGAATAATACTGGATGTGTCCGTAGCAATGTTCATGATATCTAGTTTTTTAAACGTAAGTTTCAGGGGATCCATAGAGTAACAACTGGAGCAACAACGAGGTAACCTTAATACATCTAGTACAGATGCATCTATTATACTATGTTTAATTTCTAGCTATTATGCTACTTCTGGCTGCTTAAGAGCATAAATAGGCTAACTAAAACGCTTATGCAGCCGCCACCGCCGCCTTGACCTCTTTATACAAGGTATCTCTTATCAAAAGTTCATCTCAATCCGCTTAGGATCTTTAAAGATTTCTGTTGAGACTATAAGAAATTACTTTGTAGGTGTGATTTTATTTTATTGTTTTTCTTATCTAAAAAAATATAAATCTTTAGTAATGAAGTTCACATTTTAATATTATTAAATAATAATTAACCAAGTTAATTTATCGCACAAAATAGTTATGTTGTAATAAGCTCGGCGCAGAGATTGGTATCTAGCTCACGCGCCGTAAATTGATAAGGTGCACGTGACCAGCTCACTTTGATGATGTCAATTTCGGCACAGAGCCTACACTGATGAATGTTTCTCCATTTATTTGTATTTTTTTAACATGATTTCTCTTAACTAGGAACCTTCGAACGTGATTATAATCTCCAACAAAACGTCGACAACTGATGGGATGGTGTCCAACTTTACACTTTCATGGTTTTTACTAATATAAGGTTTGTAACGGACTGGATTCCCCGATATTTCGGCACAATTATTGCCTCAAACACCATGCAATTTCTTTCGAGGCTAATTGTAAAAAAAAAACAACAAACACTATTGCTGAAGAACTTATGTAAGTGAGATAAGTATGGATGTGCTACTTCATACAATATTATAAAAGTAATATAAATTAGTGGTAAAAAAATAATAAGAAAGGAGGAATTAATCTTATTTTTTAGTTTTTGTTAAGATATAATGTATAATGGAGTAAGCTAGTAACGGAATGGTATCCAAAAGATAGTAAAAGAAATAGAGGCAGACAAACCAAAAGATGGGAAAATGACCTCAAGAAAGTAGCTGGTCCGATATGGACCCGGTTAGCAAAAGACAGGAATGCGTGGAAATCTTTAGAGGAGGCCTTTGTCGACAGGAATGCTGTTCCACATTAACATTCGTTTGCCGCTTATTCAAATGCAAGTGAATTTATAAATAAAATAAGTTTTAGTAAGTAGGCATGTATAAATTGTAAGAAAGAAACAGCAATAAAGGCTATTTTATTTTATTTATAAGATATAATGTAATAAACGCTAGCAGTAGTAGTAGCAGTAAGCAGTGTATGTATATGCCATTACTGATAATGGACTTTATGTGTTCCCTTGAGTTTTGTTGGGCAAAACACACCATTAGAATAATATTAGTTTTCTGCTAATTGAAGCAAGGAACAAGACTATAAGTTCTTTATATTATTCGTAAGATATTGTAATATATAATACATGTTAATGACTTTTGCGATAAACACGCCAGATGGAAATAACATCTTGGATTTCCGTTTCCAATCGCGATTGAAGAGTCATGTTAGGCGCCTCTAGGATAAAAAATCCTTCTAATATTAAGAGATTTATCACAGCTTGCTAACGTCAAGAAAAAAAGTACGGTCCGGTACATCTAGACTCGAGCATTACAGAAATTTAGCTAATATAAGAACAGACGTTAATTTATTATAATTTATTTATTAATTAAGTTCACAAAATAGGTCAATCTGACCTTATTGCGCAATCCTATTACTGATTTATTTATAATTAGGTAACTTGTTACGAAACAAAGGCAAATTTGTTCAAAAACGTTTCTGTACAGAATCTCTACAAATTAGGTTACTACTTAAAAAGGCTCAAATTTAAAAGCCTTTTAGATACTTTCGTATAATGTTTCTCGTAATGTATATTACTGGATAAAGTTAATATTTCGTGTAAATTTCAAAAATCAGATTTTCGTTTCGCATTGGTTATTGTGAATATCATGCTACAAACAGGCTCATTTTGCAGGAATATAAGCGTTTGTGAAACTGTCAAACGCTGGTTGCTCCCAAATGCCCTTGCTTTTGAAGCACTATGAGATGTCCGATATTTTTCGTAGCAATGTATAGTTTTATTCTCTTTGTAATTCTGTCTTTATAATTCATAAAAACAATCGTGATTTTTCTTATGGCAAACCAGCAAACGGGTCACCTGATATTAAGTGACCGCTACCTATACGTATCTGCAATAGGCTAAAGAATTGCAGATGCGAGAAATAGTTAAATAAATATATTTTTTTACTAGTTATTCTCCAGTTTAGGGCGGACAAATACAACGAATCGAAGATCAAAACAAAATGTGTAGCCATTCTTGAGCTATAAATGGTATTAGTAACACTAATTTGTTTTCTTTATATGTAGATAAAATTGCATAAGTACACCAATTACCAGCATCTTAATGAATACATTGATTACGTGAAAATTACAGCTTTAAGCAATATTGTTGTATTCAAATTCTGCCACTAAACAATTTATTTTAAACACAATACGCAATACGGCACCTCTAGCTTTTGTTTAGTGAACCCAAAAGCAATTTGGCTTGGCTCATACAAAACAACTGGATAAGTTCCTGAACGTAGTAATTAATTATATTAATGGGGAAAATTGTTTATTGTTTCTAACAACCAGTAAGCTTTTAGTACTGATTAATATTGAATGGAATTATCACTTTATATTATATATTGAATGTTCCATAGTCCTGTAGTGGCATTGCCTGGACGGCTTTTAGTCTATTAAAAATACCTGCTAAGCAACAAGAGATTAGGAACCTTTATGTATTAAAGTATTTCTCACGATACGTAATTTGTGATGCTTATTAGGGTGTCATTGTAAAATAAAGAAGAAATAAACCAGAGGTAAATGTCATATCGAAATAGAAAGGACAAAGGAAAGAAAACGTACAGGTATTTTCGTATCAAAAGTTGAGTGAAATCGCTGTGAAAAGAAATTGCTGGAAAGTATTTTAGCAATAACAGCTTAGTTTTGAAATATAATAGATGAAACCGCTGTTTGCCTGACGGCCTTTGTGCCTTCGAAGGAAAAGATCCACGAACAAAAGGAGTACCGACGACTGATGTAAGAACGTTGTAGACGTGATGTCACAAAGCCACTATATATTTCAATCCATGAACTATTCACAAAAATTGTCATGATGTTGATACATAACAAGCTTTATATAAATAATTCTCAAGTCGATCAGAGAAAGTACGAAGTGTATTTGAAACAACAAAATTTAAAGAACCACACGAGTTCGTGTATGTATGCTATGCACGACACGGTACCAAACTATAATTGTTAAAGTAAATATGCTCGCTACGTGTTTTTTTATGGTGTAAGGTGGCAAACGTGCAAGCGGTTTACCTGATGTTAAGTGACAGCTACACATAGGCATCCGCAATGAGCAAATGAGTCGCAGAGGCATTGCCTACCTTTTATGGACAGAGTAGTGTATAGACAGGATAAGGATATTTCCTTCTCCTAATCATCCCCCTCCTCGTCCAATCCTGTTCTTCTTCCTATGCTATCCTTTGTAAGAACTGATAAGAAGGAAAAGAGGATTGACACTATGCCTCCGGCACCTCACTCATCATAAGAAACGGAAAGAATAAATAGTCTAGTAGACGCCTGTCTTCTGTGCATTTCACTGTTCGAGCTGGGCCACTCTTGCAACAGATGTTGCTGTAGCGGGCTCTACCACTGTTAAAACTAGCAAGCAATATTCTTTTTTATTAAGTTATAAATCCTTTACAAATTGCAGAATTCTTAAAATCAGGATGTAACTTAAAAATTTATGGCATCTGTAGAATATTTTAACTGCAAACAGTGCGAGTTGCTGTATCACAAAGAAGTGCTCTAAAAGTTATACGAAGCTCTTTGAACATATAAAAGCTAACGAAAGAGACGCTTTCCACTACAAATATTCGAGCAACTACAGCTGCGGTAAATATTCCCTCACAATAATGGTTGTCCACAGCAAGAAGCTTGTAAATAATTTATTTTACACAGCGTACAAAGTCCCTACTGGAGCTAGACTATTAAACTGCATCTAATATACTTGAGATATTACATCGTACGTAACCATTTTCTTTTCAAATAAATAAATAAATCAATCAAATAAATTACGGACGACGCCTTCATGCTCTCTTAATTTTTGCTGCGTGGCTAAAGATGTGTGTGGTATCGCGTTGTCGTGATGAAAGGTCACACCTTTTCTATTGATCTATATCGGCCGCATTCTCTGAACATCTTGCTTGAATTTCGTCATTTGTCGGTAGTTAATATCAGAATCGATGGTTCTGTTCGAAAGTAAAGGGTCATTATGAAAATACCCTTCGAATCCCACCAGACACATAGCGTCACCATATTGCTTGTTAATCCGACCTTTTTCGCACTTCCTTGTCATACTTTATCCACTTTTCATCACCAGTTCACCTTTTCAGCACCACCATCAATCTCTAAAAATGACAGTTCGGTACAAAGAATTGCAAATGAACACACGGTTACTGAACCGTGAAACGTGAAACCTACTGAGGTTTCTTACTGCGAGCACGTACAGCATCCAAATATTGTGTACATAGCTTTTTTCAAATGGGTCAATTCCCAGTTTTTCAGTTATTTCCTAACTGCTGCCAATTTCGCTTCAGTAATTTATGTTAAAAATTATCAATTACCAACAAAAATTGCTTGTTTCAAAAATTGTTCTCAAATCTTCTCTCTTTTCTTCTTCTAGTTTATTTTATCTACAATAGCTCTATCACTTAATTATATATTTAAAAAAATCGTGAGTGCAAAAATCGCAAAGTGTTTCTTAATATTCCTACTGTCTATAATATATGATAAAGTTAAAAGAGATGATCTGTGCTCAACTTTAGTTGAGTTTGGATTGAACAGTGATCTTATATAAGCATTAAAATCTCTTTATAAAGATTCTACTGCTTGTGTAAGGATTAACGGGGCCTACTCAGACTGGCTTAGCATACATAAAGGTGTAAGACAGGGCTGTGTGGCATCCCCGTGGCTGTTCAATCTCTTTATGGATGATTGTTTGAAAGCTTTAAAAAACGAAGATTGTGGATTAAGAATGGGTGAGCTAGTTGTAAAATGTCTCTTGTACGCCGATGACCAGGTCGTGTTTGCGTCATCGACGGAGGACTTACAACTTATGGTGAACGTACTAAATGATTGTGAATATTGTGTCTATGAAGGCTCCTCTGGCAATACACAATGCTGTAGTGTGAAAGCTGAGTTTGGCAGGAAAAGCATGCTAGTAGAGTTAATGCCGTTGAAATGCGATCCTTAAGAAGTATGTTAGGTGTGACATTGAATGATAGGATTAAAAATAACGTTATAAGGGAAAAGTGTGGCTTAGAAGTGGATCTTGTGACTAGAACTGAGAAAGGTATGCTTCGGTGGTTCGGGAACGTTGAAAGGATGAATGAAGAGAGAATAACGTAACAAATTTAAGTAGCGAAAGTGAGTGGCAGTGTTGGTAAGCCCTAAGAGAACTTATATCGATCAGATTAGGGGCTTACTAAAAATGGCAATATAAGAATAACCCATAATCGACGAGCATATATGTGTAGATGTATGAATGTAGAAGAAGCGAGAGATGTGTGCCAAATAGCGCCAAATGAAATTGCATGATCTCTGCCTACCCCTCTGGGTTTCGGGCGTGAGCGCATATTTATTTATTTATTGTATTTTATATGAAAAATTTGCCTTAATGTCACAGCGAGGCAAGCATTGTAACTCATTCAATATCACGTGAACTATTATCAAAAACCTCTCAAGTGTTAATCATTGTTTTTTAGTCATATAGTATACCAGATAACAAATTATTATTAATTATACAATTAATTATTATTATTATTACGCAAATACTTCATATTGAAATCAAACTAATTTCATCACATTTACTTAATGTTTTTGTTTCCGACATTTCGAGCACTTTACAGCACTAGTGGGCCCGGGGAGGGGGACACTAAGGTCATCGTCGTCCAAAATATCAAAATTGTTTTTTAATTATTATTTTTGCTGGGATTTATGTACAATGGGCTCCTTATTAATTTTAATACTCGTATTAGTATCAGAGGTCATAAAATGAAAAAATCATCAGTCTTTTCTTACCTTAAGCCTCAGCAAATAATCTCTGATTTCAAATTATCTCCTAAAGATCCGTTTTAATTAACGTTGTAATTAACAGTAGCTACACCTATATAAAGTAGAAGTAATTTGTATTAAGGAAATCGCTTTGAAGAAGTCTAGTGTAAAATTGACTTCAGAAGACATTAACGATTGTATTAAAAGAAAGCTTATTATCCATGTTTACTAAGTCCTACGCTTTGGTATAATTTTATGGTGTAATTCAAAATGTAAGTATTGAAAATCGTGCTTTAAGTTTTTGATAATTCCTTAAGTTTTTTTTATGGGAGAAGGTGGAGAAACGAGATCAATGTCCTTATTCACACTCAATATACTAGAGCTGAAACGTTTGTTTGTTTGTTTGAACGCGCTCCTCTCGGAAACAATTAATCGGATATAAAAATTGATTTTCAAATCTGATGACCCCAAATTAGGAATTAGGATCAGGATTATTTAAAAGAGATGCTGTAACGTTTCTTTTTATTAGTAATTGAACATGAAGAGATCAAGACTTTACATTATAATATAATTCTGAAATAACATTGTTTTAAAACGCGTTTAAATTAATTTGATTCTATGAATATTTGTCGTGAATTTCCCTCGTGTTTATTATGCTAACGAGCTGTATCGCAAGCCAACGAACCGTCACGTTTTTATAAACAAAGACTAGACGCCAGCTGACATAGCTTGATTAACCATTCAAGAGAAACAACGAGTACCAAAAACACATGTTTTATTCTAATTTAAGACTTGCTTTCTCTGTCATATTATCTCAATAAAATATAAATATGCGCTGACGCCCGTCAAACAAAGGGATAGGCAGAGATAATGGATTTCCATTTGACGCGATCCTGGTCGTATGCTACTTTTAAATTATTTCAAAGTTGACAAAGAGAAATGATAACCAGAAGGTCTTCAAGCCTAGAGAATAATGGTAATTCGTAATCTGTCTTGTCTCACGTCTATAGTCCTCAGCTCTCTGAGGAATACAGATGTGAGCGCTGATATTTCTTTAAAAACCACTATTTATTAAAGACTATGTGTGTGCTGAATCATCGTCTTCTATATATGTAAATATGCACCAGTAAAAAACAAAACGTACCCCACGGGAACACATACATTTATCCGGGATAAAAAATAGCCTATGTACTATTCCAGATTATAATCTATCCCCGTTAGTCCCATTTACTATAGTTTTTCAAATAAAATTGCACACGTTTGTGTGGTTTATTGCGTTAATTTGGTAGTTGACCTTAATATAGTAGAAAATGTAAGTCACTTCGGTTCACTCGAAGCGTGGGACGTGTCCCATTACGTCCCGGATGTGGGCTAATATATTGAAGGTAATACCTATGTAGCTAAGGCGCAACAGCCTTCTCATCCTGTTATTAAAATTACTAGTCTACTTTAATATATTTTTATTGCTTGGTTAAGTAGGAAGAATACAGTCCTTCAAGTTTTTATTAATCACAGGATCACATAATGTTTTAGCTTTTCTGGATGTTTAGTAATCTAGAATCCTAGTAATACCTGGTCACACACCGTGTTTACAAAATAAACACAGGCAGTCATAAGGACTGCCGACAGAAGCGAAAACTTGAAACAGGTGGGAAGGCGCGACAATATCTTGTATCACTTGTATGTAATGTATGAGGGTACATCAAAATGTTTCAGGATAACGCGGGTATGTAACTGCTAAATAATCAGTCCGGAATAAACTGTGCTACCAATACGTTGTGTCATTTCTCGCCTCAGGACTTATACACTACACTTTTTAATAAGAAAAATAAAAATAAATGAAAAAAGTTGTTGAAAAACAAATGTTGGTGGCACATGTAGGTCACGCAAACCTATAAAATTATCAAATATCGTAGAACGTAGGCTAAAAATGTTTTAACCTTATAAACCCATACGGATAGATATTTACACGATGAATCACATCACCGGCCATCACACTTAGCTATCGCGAGGAAATATTTGTTCCAGAGGTCGAGGTACCTGTGACAGCAAACACCTGGCGGAACTGCAACATCAAATCAACGGTTGTTGACGACAATCTTCAATCTCAACGTAACATTCATTGATTCGTCTGATAATGGTCAATTAATCTAATGAAACTAAGTGTATCGAAATAGCTTATAATATTTTTTATCTCTAAAACATTAACAATTAAAGTAAGTAAATAGTTTGAATTGATCCATAAACAAAAATCCGAAAAAAACATCGTTGTCTAAACACGTGCACAAGAGAAAATAATGTTTTATTGGGTTGTTTCTTTATTGTTGTTTTGCAACCGCAATTACTGACAACTCCAGCTTTCCGCAAAACCACACGAATTGACATTCGCATTTGCAAAAAAACCTTGATATTTTTATAATCGTTTTACCAACAGCCCTTAATGTATTTGAATTCTCATTCTCGTTCTTATGTAACATATAATGGAAAAAACTGACCGTAAAAATGCATTTTATTAATTATTTAACCAGTTATTCATATACGGCGTCAAAGTAATAAAAATAAAGACTTTATCACGTCTTGAAAACGTAGCTTGGTAATGGCAAAGCAATTATTTACAATTCTTTGTATTCTTAACTGAGATAGTTCTGAAGTTTAATTATAGAAGAGAGTCCACAATGCAGTGGATTTTAGAGAACGAGTTCTGTATCTTTCCTAAGGCTTCGTTAAATCAATTCAATTAAATACAAGCTGTTGGTCTAATTTCAATCTGGTACTGCCGTGGTGTTTGTTATACAGACGAGTTAACTATAAGACCATTGTGTCTCTTTGCCGAAAGCACCTGTAGCGCTTTACATGTACAAAAATTTATACATTTAAAATAAGAAACTGACGAAGCGATATACAAACTAACAGCCCAAACCACTGGGCCTAGAGACTTGAAATTTGGCAAGGTGATTTCTTTTATTATGGAGGCGAGCACTAAAAAATATGTTTATAATTTAAAAAAATTATAATTTAAAAAAATTATAATATTATAATATAATTTGAATTTTTTTTATGGATACACTAACCGTGCGGAGCCGGGGCGGGTCGCTAGTAATGTAAATGTATAGGATATAACGTCGTTAAAATTATTTAGTGTAGGAGTAGAACTTACATCTTGATTATTAAACTTATAACAACACACTTTAGTGTATCTGACGTCCTTACGATTCATGTAATACTACCTGAATTTAACCTTTGACCTTTCGAAAATAACTTTGTTATGATGTATTATATATATTGGCTATAAATTTAGTTCATAAGTTCAAACTAGTCCAACCACAATATGAATAGATCAATTTATTTACACCACGATCATTTATTTATAGGCTATTCTAAATTTAGTGCAAAAGTTTCCGGATTTTAAGCTAATATCAGTAGACATTTGACGAGGGTCAAACGAACAAAATGGGTCAACCACGTGCACAGTATTTGAATATTACGAAACCATTTGATGTTTATATTAACACATTATATTTTTTTATACTATATATATATATATATACTATATACACTATATACTATATTGATTTGCGAGTTAAAATTATAATTTATTGTCTCGGCTCGACAAAATTTCCGGAAAAAATTACAACAGAAGCGGGTGCGCGCACTCCGCGGAATAATTACCTACAGAATGTGCCATAAATAAGGAAGACGAATCACAGCCCTCTAAATTTGGCGAACGCCAGCGGTGAGCTCTTAAGACTGTCGCGTGTAAAATTTATTATCTTGAAAATAATTAAAATAAAACAGATTTGTATTGAATATTTGTATATACACTGATGCGACAAAACTAAATCGATGGTTGTTATATTACAGTGCGGTTTTCGCGACTACGCTATGACCGGTATTTTCAAATCAATATAACTTAGGTTCCTTCAAGAAGCGAGCGTACTCTCCTTACAGGCCGGCCGGCAATGCGCCTGCAGTTCCTTTGGTGTTGCGGATGTTCATAGGCGGCGGTAATCACTTATATAGGTGATCCTGCTCGTTTGAACCCGTATAATATTTTATTTATACAATCTACGGTTTATTTATATTAAAGGCCTGAGCCATCAATATAGATTATAATTCAGATCCTGACGCGGCCGGTGATTGATAGAAGTGAAGCTTAATTTGATCCTTTAACAATTGTACTCAAATTTAACGTCGATGTTGCCTGCTACTGTGTAAAAAAAAATTATGATATATTTCTACAACCGGATTTAGGAGTTGTCATACATTAACTAATATTATAAATGCGAATGTGAGTTTGTTTGTTTCGCTTTAACTCGTTAACGACTCCACCGATCATCATGACATTTTGCACGCGTTGTCAGGTGTACAGACTAGTACATTTATCGCGAAACACAAAACTCCCCGAGGGAAATTCATTTTACAAATTACGATTATAAGTATAGCTAAAACAGAATTAAGATAAGCGTATAAATTGCAAATACGTGTATTTCGGATTTATAAGTAAGAAGATTCGAGTGTGTACTTTCAAACACGTGCCGGTTCTTTGTTATAGTGAATTTACATTTATATTACTCGAAGGCAGAGACAAAACCTGCGTATCATGCTACCTATACATACATATCTGTACGCCATACATGCTTGGCATGTGTTTGGAATTAAACCAACATAAAATTTAAGAAATTATTTTTAATTGCTTACGAAATAATTATAGAAAGAAGGAAGATATTCTAAATAAATAATTCTTTGACTCTATGTGTGTATTGCATTATATATAAATAAATATGTACGATACATGTTTTAAATAGTGATTTTTGCATCTGCGCCTTTTACGATGTTTGTATTATATACGATGATTGTGTAAAATGGTTTATCTTGGGTTTATTACCTTCAAATTATAAAAAAAGGTAACGCTTGAAAAACAATGTGTTGTGAAGTAATAAAACAATTTGCTTTCATATGAAAGTGAAATCCATTAAAAACTTTATACAGAGTTTTAGAGCACTACTGATCCTGACGGTCGAAGTTCGACATGAAAGCTCCAGCATTCATGCTTCGGATCTTTGTGTTTCTAATTTGTTAAAATACATAGAGTATGAACTTGTTTTAGTCCTAAGGCACATAGTTCACGTTCATGTGTTTTATTTAAACCAATGCAAACAGATGGAACCTTTCGTTTTACATAAAAAAATTAAAGGTGCAACCGCTACCGATACACATTTATCTGCCATACTTCGTGTTTTCCGATATATAGGCATAGGCGCGCGTTTTTACGTCTATTTCATTACAAAGTACAAACGAGGCAGGAACTATGCTAGTAACGTAAACGAGCGCGTGTTATCGGCTATTTAATTGCAAACGAACTATGTTTGTTTTAAATTTATTTTATATTCGTTTTAAATTCACTAAGCGTATCCGTTACGGTATCGTCGATTTTTTATAATAATATCAGTATCGGTACTGTGAAAGGCGTATCGTTGCATCTGTTTAAAAGTGCACGTTAGAGTCTAGCGTGTGTTATTAAAATTAATCTCGGAAACGGCGGATACGAATAGCTAGTTTATCCAAAAATAGTTGTTCTGTTATTGTAGTACCTATAGTAATAATAACTTAAAACACGCTTCAAAATTTAAGTATTGCAATTTCATTCTAATTCTGAACGAAACGTATTACAATATATTTTTCTCTAACAGTTTAATTTATACATACGAGGCGGGTGTTTTATGAGAGAGTTATCAGCTGCCTCTATATTGTTATCGCGGTCACGTGCACTGAAATTGAACATTGCGCGTGAGCCAATTAATTCCACGATGTCAATTTGACGTTATGAGTACAGCGCCGTATCATAGCCCTGTATCACTATTGTGTAAACTACCTCAAACTTTGTCCCAGAAGAATTTGTATTGCATGAACGCTGCCTTGTATTAGCGGGTTCAGGTAACGTTTTTTTGTTTGGTTTCATTGTTAGTCGATAAAAAAATAGATTAGATGAACTCGAATGGCCGCGTTGCAGAATGATTTCTCGTCGGCGGAATTTACAAGCCACCAAGACTCATCAACTACTCAAGGGTCATACGGATATTCATGGGAGTCGGTGATCACTTATATCAGGCGACCCGCTGCTCGTTTGCCTCTTACGCTATAAAAAAAGGGATGAGAAGGGGATGCTACCTGCGACAGCTCATTCAGACGAAACGTAAAATAAATATCTCTGCTTCATACTCCCGTATTCTTTTAGGTCGTCGTACGTTGTCCCTCGGTGGTCAAATGGTCATCATCCCAGCATGATAATGATGTAGCGCATATTTCCATTATTGTACAACCAGCGCCCTTTGCCGTCTTCATGAAATTCCGCATATCTTTCGTGTCGTAATCCATCACGTGTTTACTCTTGTTGTTCGGGCCAATCGAATTCAAGATGACACGGGCGCACGCGGTAGACATTTAATAATCATTTATTTACATTAAGGTACGAACAATTTTCTCGTTGGTATAACTCAGAATACCTTTAGTAACCTCTTATTTGCTTGTGACAAGTTCAGAGTTTTCGCAGATATTTTTATAATATTAACAAACTAAACATATAAAAAAATACATACTAGAAATAAATAAACTAAAAACTTTGAAACACATCTGCTATGACATACTGTCAATTGTAAAAAAAAGACTTCAGACTCCTGGGATATCATTACAAATTAAGATTTAGGTATAAAACATTTAAAAAAAATACTTTATTCATATATTCAACCTCAATTTCTCACAAATGTCGAATAAATTACAGCTCTAACATATAAAACAACTTCGGGAAAGTGCAGAAGCGGCATGTTTGCTTACAGCAAATATGTTGTTTTATGAACTACAGAAATCTTTTCATGTTACAAGAAAAATGTTTTTGATCTTTAATTAGTAATTAAATCTATGCATTTATTACGAATTAATAGCAATGCATTAGTTGGTACATATGTACATACTACAATTTACAGTGGTAGAGTCTGCAACAGCACGAATTGGCCGGCTCGACCGGTGAAATACTACGACCTCGCAGAAGACAGGCGTGAAGTAGAGTATTCTGCGTTTCGTCTGACGAGTGAGGTGCCGGAGGCCTAATTCTGATCATCTTCCCCTTCCCATCCTTTGATAATAAGGAAAGTTAGGGAAGGAGAAGAGGGGATATAACCATTTTCTGTTTATCCCTTCCTCTGTCCATTAAAGGTAGGCAACGCATCTGTAACTCTTGTTGCGGATGCTTATGCGCAGCGATCGCTTGATATCAGGTGAACCGCGAGCTAGTTTACCACCTTCTACTATAAAAAAATGCCTATTGGTTTTTTGGCGCTCTCTAACAATATTTGAGTACTTAGGAGTAGGCCCGCACCATTACACCTAGCTTAGCGTTCTTTTTCATTCTGCTCAGTTTCTAAGAGTTGTAGCGTGATGTTAAATATCATATTGTCAAAGTCAAAAAGAATTTTTTAAATCCCATTTTGCGATTAGAGAGCTCAAACAAATAACAAGACACATGTGAATATCTGAACTATAAAATGGCGAAAAAAATAAAACATAGACCTAATTGTATGCTGTGTATAATAATACAGTGCATCGGCTATTGTGAATACAAAATACTTAGTTAGAAATGTATCTGAGGCATAGATCTGATGTCATTTTTAAATCATAAATTGCCATACATCTTGCTTTATCAATAATTTATTAACTTACGTCTATAAATCACGTCGTATTATTCTTATTTCTGGCCTAACATGTACTTATTTCCGTTTTAAGAATAATACGTGATAGTCACAGTTATTTTGGCGTGCAAATATATGTTATATGTGCAATTAATTACTCCTTTGTTGCCATATTATTTGTTGTAGGGCAGCAAGTCCGTGGAAAAATAATAGCTATCACGTACAAAGGCGGAAATTGTTACAAAGCTATGTTGGTTTTATGAGAAAATAATTAAGCGATATTGTCTTATTTCCTTTGAAAACTCCCAAGGCTGTATTAGTTCCGCTGCAATATAGAAAGTTGTTGAGTCGCGTTAATAAATAATTATGCTGGCTATGATTTTATATACTTAACTGTTAGAAATCAACGTAACGGAACTGATCAACGTAAAAATTGGCTAGTTAATTGTAAAATGTTATCTGTGTTGCTAGAAGCATGATCATGACATTTTTACTTCTTGTAGAAATTGTTTGTTGAATTAAATTTAACAAACCTTTCAGAAACCGGGCCTCAGTTTCTGTCAATCATAGCAGTTAGCATTTGCATCATAATAGAAATTGATTACTCAGGTCTTTTAGATACAATTTGAGTTTACGTGCCCTTGAAAATATTGGACAAAAAAAATGCTTGAACTATTTATAATAGCTATTTGGATAATTTTAAAATAGTATTTAGTTCGCACTGGCTAAAACCAAGATGAAATTCACCACTCAACTAAAACAGGACGTACGAAATGAATAGCCGGTGTCAAGTCTCAAGTCTCTCGGTAAACGATCTCACAAAACTGCAATTAAAAGATAAAAGATTAAACTAGTGTTTACCTGCAGCGAGCTTTGTTGCTGTCTTTTATTCTGTTCTTATTGTATCTGTACGTTAAGAATACGTTTTTATTCTTTTGTTTTATTTTTTGCTTGTATGTACTTATAACGGCAAAAGCCCTCTATTTTTTATATCTTAAACTATAGAGCTCACTTATTGCGATGTTTTTTTTATGGAAGAAGATGGGAAACTAACAAGCGCTACCCATAACACGTGCAACGCGCAAATGTGACGCAGATGCGTTGCCTACATTTAAAGGATGGGAAGACAGACAGGAAAAAGGATATTGACTTTCCTATTCATCCCCTCCACGTCCAATCCCATTCCCCTTGAAAGGATGAGAAAAAAAAACAACCCTACTAAATTAAAAACACCTTAATCTCTAATCTATAGGAAATAGCTTTGACGACACTATAAAAACTGTACGCTCCTATAGGTATAAACAAACCTATAAGAGCGTACAGTTTTAAAAATGTATCTTTAAATTGTGCGTGTTTTCTGAATAGGTTAATCAAGCTATGTCAGAGAGCATCTACTCTTTGTTTATATGAATGTAACGGTTCGTTGGGCAGGAGGCAGCTCGTTAGCATAGTAAACAGAGGAAAATTGGTTGACGGCAAGTATTCATAAAACCTTAAACTAAGTTTAGCAAAATACTTCTTCCCAGTTTTTTTCAGGAAATCAGTAAAAAGATACCAGCTTTTATGTTTCAATCGACGAGATATTATGTTCACTTAGTTAACTGAAGAGACATAATATATTTATAAGGCTGTTCTTCCAACCTTTTTCAATGTGTATAATATCATCCTGACATGAAAGATGAATATAAGGAGTGACTTTTTAGTAGAGTGAACACTTTACACGAGTTGATTTCCATCAAAATCAGATTTAGAAGTTATATTTATTTTGGGAAAATTTGTTTCTTTTTTATTTAAGTGTGTGTTATTATATATGTTATATATATACATATGGCGGTGAAATGATAATTTATTATGAGTATTCGTAATAAAAGTTCTTATGTGGGTTAGGTTAGATAAGGTATAGGTTTGAGGTTCAAGTGGCGGTTTGTGTTCTTTTTATCTGTTTTTTTAAAGCTCTTTAAAGTTAATTATAATTAAAACATTATCGATTTTATAGATCTTTTAATATCTTTTATTCACAGAGAGTGCAACCTTTTTTTTAAAAGAAGTATTCTATCAAAATAACTTCCCACGTGCTTAAATAACTAAAATTACTGGTTTTAGTAAGTAATTTTTACTAACATTATTTTGAAGCATTCTAACTAAACTAAACAAAAGACTATTTATGATAACAGTGGTAGTAGATGGAGGATTTCAACCTACGACTTTACGTTTTGCGATTCGTATGCGCCATTAATTATATATGTATGTATTAGGCGTAAGTAATTATTATGGGAGGCGGAACGAAATACAACATAAATATTTTAATATAAAATGACAGAATTGCCAAAAGATTATAGGATTACATTTTCAACGTAACATTTGAGAAGGGTCATCGGGATTAATGGAAAAGTCCAGAAGTTCTGACATAAATGTGTCGACACGATGTTTAAATGTAATGCTTTTATTGCTAAACATGTATTTAGTTGTTATACATATTATGTATATTATTATTATTGTATTTTAATAGAAAAGTAAAGAAACAATTAATTGGTTGAGGTTCAGATGTTAAAAGGCTATCTCTACCCAAACATATCTGCAACTTTTGTAACATAAAATGAGAAAAGAGTAGTTATAGAAAACAGCACGTAGAGGTATAAGCTTATCAACTTCACACCGGTCTTCTGGTGTATTATATATACACTATGTTATCTTAGGTTTCCTTCTCCAGAGAGCAACGACATATCAAATAATGTTATCTTTATGAAATTGCTGATCCTGACAAATAACATCTTTGGTATTTTTTCCATCTATTTTGTCTTGGCAAGTTTGCATTAATAAATGAAAAACAAACTTTTATATAGGTGTAAGAATACTTCGAAAGTTTTTTTTTAATGCTACAAATAAATATAAAAGGCAGTTTCTTTGGTACAGCAGTGAGGCGTCGGAATGTGTCTATGAAGACTCGTCTGGCAATACACAATGTTGTACTAGTCCCCACTTTAATGTGTGGAAGTAAGAGTTCTGATTGACAGAAAATTGCGTTGCTTAAGAAGTATGTTAGGCGTGAGTTTGAATGATAGGTTAATCCAAGCATTCAAACTCACGCCTAACGTACTAGCTATACTACTAAATAGCGTTATAAGGGAGACGTGCGGCTAAAAACTGCATGTTGTGATTACATTTGACAAAGGTATGCTTCCGTGGTTCGCGTATGGTGTCAGAATTTTATATTTTTAATGAAATAAAATTTAAATAAATATTATATGAAGAGAGAATAACCGCAAAAGTGAGAGACAGGCAGGGCACGCCATAGGAAAAATTAAATCGATGAGATAAGTCGCTTACTAAAAAAGGAAATTAGAATTAACCGAAGAGCATGTATGCATTGATGAATAGACGTAGAAGAAGCAAGAGGTCGCGCCAAAAAGTCTATGATCTCTACCTGCCCCTCTGGGCTACGCCCGTGTGCGCATATTTATTTTATTGATTTATATTCCACTTCCTCCGTGTGTACATACTGATACACGCACTGTTTTTTTTTATTTCATTAAATAAATAAAAGAAGTATCAAAAGACTGTGGGCGTAGCGTTAGCAATAATACGAACACAAGCACCTGAAACTCGGAATGCAGGTGCTCCAGCTCCAGCTGTCGCTTTAATAGGGCCATATCAATAACGATAACAATGGTTAAATTTTATATTTTTTATAGAAATTTTAAAAACTAAATATCGCTATTTAAAATCAATAATTTAGTATAGGAAATGGCCATGGAAACATATGCCCCATGCTGTTATTTTTTTGTACAAATCATGAAGACTTATGCAAAAAATAGTCTGAAATTGACTCTGCTGTGGTTTTTTCGGTAAGCTAGTTGTCTACCACAACTAGTTTACTTGATCACCATAGAGTAAACAAAGTATTTTTTGGCAATGTGTTATATAAATACGTTTCAATGCAAAATATTGTTTTCAAAATATTAACTGTGGTAAATTAGGCATATAATATCTTATAAATTCGATAATGTGACATGGCTCTTAAGTTTTCACTTCTGTTGGCAGTACTTATAATTGCTTCCATTTTTTTTTGTCATTAAATGTAGATTAAAACCTTGATGCTATATGAATCCTTAAATTGAATTCATTAAGCCAGGTTGGCGACTTAATTAACAGTTATAAACTCCATTAGTCGGGTACAATCTTAACTACATCAGTTAACAACAACTAACGGTCCAACATAAAGGAGACCGCTTCTTGTCTAATTCCTAGAGGTCGCCCTTTTAAATGTTCTCACGTCAGTTTATGTGAAACTCTTTTTTCATTTTTAAATATTCTCACGTCAGTTTATGTGAAACTCTTCTTTCATTTTTAAATGTTCTGACGTCAGTTTATGTGAAACTCTTCTTTCATTTTTAAATGTTCTGACGTCAGTTTATGTGAAACTCTTCTTTCATTTTTAAATGTTCTCACGTCAGTTTATGTGAAACTATTCTTTCATTTTTAAATGTTCTGACGTCAGTTTATGTGCAACTCTTCTTTCATTTTTAAATGTTCTGACGTCAGTTTATGTGAAACTCTTCTTTCATTTTTAAATGTTCTCACGTCAGTTTATGTGAAACTATTCTTTCATTTTTAAATGTTCTGACGTCAGTTTAAGTGAAACTCTTCTTTCATTATTAAATGTTCTCACGTCAGTTTATGTGAAACTCTTCTTTCATTTTTAAATGTTCTGACGTCAGTTTATGTGAAACTCTTTTTTCATTTTTAAATATTCTCACGTCAGTTTATGTGAAACTCTTCTTTCATTTTAAAATGTTCTGACGTCAGTTTATGTGAAACTCTTCTTTCATTTTTAAATGTTCTCAAGTCAGTTTATGTGAAACTATTCTTTCATTTTTAAATGTTCTCACGTCAGTTTATGTGAAACTCTTCTTTCATTTTTAAATGTTCTCACGTCAGTTTATGTGAAACTCTTCCTTCATTTTTAAATGCTCTCACGTCAGTTTATGTGAAACTCTTCCTTCATTTTTAAATGTTCTCACGTCAGTTTATGTGAAACTCTTCTTTCATTTTTAAATGTTCTCACGTTAGTTTATGTGAAACTCTTCTTTCATTTTTAAATGTTCTCACGTCAGTTTATGTGAAACTTTTCTTTCATTTTTAAATGTTCTCACGTCAGTTTATGTGAGACTCTTCTTTCATTTTTAAATGTTCTCACATCAGTTTATGTGAAACGCGTCTTTCATTTTTAATACGGGGTAAACGAACACGGTTTTTTTTATGTGATATGGTGGCAAAAGAGCAAGTGGCCCACCTGATGTAAAGCGAGCGCCACCCATAGACATCTGCAACAAGCAAATGTGTTGCAGATGCGTTGCCCACCTTTAATGGACAGAGGAGGAACCCCCTCCCTGTCCAATCCTCTTCCCCTTCCCATCCTATCCCCCTTATGAGGAATGGGTGGGAAGGGGAAGAGGACTGAAATGAGGCCTCCGGCACCTCACTCTTCAGACGAAACGCAGAGTACTTCTACTTCACGCCTGTTTTGCTGTGAGGTCGCGGTATTTCACCGGCCGAGCCGGCCAATTCGTGCAACGGATGTTGTTGTTGCGGACTCTACCACTGTTATCTACATTGTTTCCTATTCATTTCCCCCCGTTCAAGCTTCTTTACATTCCCATCTTATATTTATTAGGAAACGATGGGAAGGGAAGAGGACTGAAATCAGGCCTTCGGCATCTCATTCATCAGACGGAACGCAGAATACTTCTATGACGTCGTGGTATTTCACCGGTCGAGCCGGCTCTTTCATGCAACATTTGTTGCAAACCGGCAGGCTCTAACACTGTTAAATCTATATTGTGCTTCATTTATTTTCAATGTGGCAAGGGCTTGAGCCGGTTAGGGAAAATGGCGAAAATACTGCTTGTATCGATTAAAAAAATCAAAAGTCAGGGAGCTATAAGACAAGGTCTAGGCAAAGTGGTATCTACAAATACTGACATAAGGTGTTTAAATAAAATTTGATGGTTTATGTTAATACGTATTAAGTAGACTTAATACTTGAACAGTGATGGAACCACGTAGCGGCGTATTAAAACAGACATTACTAAATAATATTTGAATCCTCTCGTGTGTGCAAACCTTTAGCGAAAATGTAATTTAAAGATGTTTTATGCTGAAAAGGTTTCGAATAAATTTGCCTTTGTCTCGACTAAAATAACTAATTACGTACAAAGCAGTAACGTAAAAAGGTCGTCCTTATTAAATCAGTAGAAGTTTTTTACATTAATAACTAGACATAAAAGAACTGAACACGTGCGACCTCTATCTTTATTGTATATAAAGCTTTATTGTTTGGAGTAACTAACCCGTTTGATATAATGATACCCTTAGAATCTTGTTAGGGTTCCCTTCAAGTTTCACTTTCAAAGTGTTTGCAGGTTATTTACTGACGAGCGTGCTTACGACTTCAAGAAGCGAAGCAGTGGCATCCCTGGCAGTAGACAAAGTTCGAAGTAACCGCTGTGGCATTTTGAGGACATTATAGATCTTTTATATAAAAAATGAACTTGACCAATTCATTCTACGATAGCCTCGTACGAATAAACAAGAATCGCCCGCTATGTAGTATGACAACATATGAGCAGAAACAATTAAAAGGTCGTTCAATCATAAACAGCAATCATATTTAAGAAAAAAAATATTCGGCAGACGATTTGATGTCGATATAATTAATACGGGGCCGTGGGTGGTTGGGGTGGGAGCCCTGATGATGACGGCAACTTGGCGTGGCCCTGTGTTGCCGTAGCACTGGTAAGTAAGGAGCGCCTACTCCCAAGGGTCGCGCGCAAGTTTAATGCAGGGGGCACCGGTGCGTTCCACTGGAGATCCCGGAGCCCCTATCTATCGCACTCGAGGATGGCCACCGGGGGGGCTTTAGTGAGAAGCAAGGTTAAGACTTCCCTCTCGAAAACCAAAAAAGTTATAATTGATAAATTATCTAAAATTAAAACATTTAAGCGGAGAAAATTCAGTTATCTTTGAATTTAAGTTGCACGCCTCGTAGAAGAATGAAAGGGATTAGTTCGCGGTTCTATTAATTTATCTCTCAGATGCAATGCTGTAGCGAGCTTCGGTCAGTACTCCGAGTCTTCCATTCACGTCGTGTACAGTTAACCTATATAAAGTAGATTTGGTGAAGCCGTAAAAATCAATTAAGAAACTTTTTGCATGACTTTAATAAGTTTTTATTTTTATTGAAGAAAACGATTATTTTGTAATAATTCTAAGAGTATTATTTAAAATAACTATGTTAAAAGATCAAATATAACTGAAATTAATTTATAAGTACAGTTAATAATACATATTGAAGATTAGGGGACTACTTTAATACCTTTACCTGCAGAATAAACCTCGTTTGCGGGATTAATTAAAATGTTCTTGGTCGTTTCTGTATGCTTTATGTTTCAGCCGTTTGCAGTGGTGTAAATCGGATTATTAGAGTATTGGCGTATGCTTTTTACGTTGATTAAATAACCACCCTCAAAAGATTGATATTTCATTTGATACAATCGGTATATACATAACCTTAAGATATATTTCAGGTTAATTCCCAGCGAAATATTGTTATGAACAACGATTTGTTTCTTCAGAGTAAACTTAAGGAAATCCAAAAACAAGTAAAGTATTTATGTAAGGTTTGTTTTCACACGAAAAATCCTGGTTTTATTATATTTTTAATAAAAAAATACTTCTAGACTTTAAAAATCGAATCGTGTAAAGCGTTCAGAATTTAATGCGACTTTCGTTAGTAATTATACTGGAGAGCGAAAAAAAAGATTTAGTGTCAGCTGTCGAAAGTTAAAAGTTAACATGAATTCATGTGAACTTAAAGAGATAATGAATAACACATTGCAAATGTTTTAAGTTAAAAAACAAAATGTAGTGCTGCATATTTTGTAAGGATAAGTGATTTAAATTATAATTACGTATGTTTTTTGACTTAATGCCATGAAGAGACATCCACAGGTTTATAATTGTTTTTAACGCTGAAACTTCAAAAGCAATACGGTTCTTAGAGTTCATTTTTTTTCAAACTAAAGTAGTAAGTATGAGCTTATATTTTAGCGCAGTACGCGATTTGTAAAATCAATCTTACCAAATTAAATGTGAAGCGAATGTGAGAACATAATGAATAACATGTCATGTGTGTTACTTAGAGAAAAAAGTAATTCCTAATTCTTGCCACCGCCGACCGAACTCCTTAAGAGAACACAGAAAGTCCATTATCACTAGTGGAATGTATCGCTCCTACTTACGAGTATTTCACCATAAGTCAAGAAAATTAAGAGTAATGTTATTTTTCTATTAGATTACGTACGTATTAGTTTCTGTTGTATACGTACATTTGTACATGTACATACGTCGACGATGATGTGAAAGTTGGAATTTCAACTACTCGAACTTACTTCACATGTATATCCTTTTCCAAAACGCTTACTTTTAATATTACATTACAATATAATATATTATTATTATTATTATAACGAAATCTTACACTTTCACACAACTCATGTAAGTACATACAATTGATTTGAAAAATATGCACTCGTATTGAAAACCAACGACAATACATTTTAATTCAGTCCAGGTTTATGAGGAATAATAATGTTGTTTTATAATTGAGAATAACGCCATCTAAGTGTAAATTTAAATTAAAACTTACCTTATGCAATGGGACAATTTTTAAAACTATTAATTAATTGGATTTCAAGACAATTTAATGGTATGATTTCTTTCTATTTATATACTAGTTGTTTCCCGCGACTTCGTCCGCGTGGAATTAAATTAAATCATATTAATCACTGCGCAGATAAACGTATATAATTGTATTTTTACAATAAAACGTAAAACATCAGTATCAAAATTATATTACAACAAACAATTTTATTTTATTTATAGATACCACCGACTGTACCTAAAATCGTTCGTAAAGTTAAAGATGTTTTCAGTTCAATAAGCATGTTGCTGACGCTGTCGCTAACATGCGCATGTCGATCTCGCGAACCTATAATATTTACCCCTACCTGCTATCTTTTAACGTGGCTAAGGAGATTAACACTACAAATAGTAAAATGTTTATGTTATTTTACTACGTAAGGGAACCTTTGTGACATTGCAGCTAGGCTGTCGATACGGCGCTGCGAAGGTTTTTTCACAATTTCGAGGGTTGTTAACTTTTTTCGCTGAACCCTAAATATCTTACTTAAACTTATATAGCCTTTATGAATCCCGAATGTTACTGGAAGATAGCTAAAATTAGCTATCTTCCAGTAACATTCCTATCCGAATCGGTTCAGTCGTTTCGGAGATTACCCGGAATAAACAGACAAACATTTTAAAAATTGTATTTTCGTTATAAGTACATATACATAATGTGTTTTGAATATGGCAATGTTATTTTGATATTACATACAGACACTTCAATTTTATTTATCAGTATTGGCAATAATAATTCCCGTTACTACTTTGAAGTAATGTCAACAGCGGACCCGAAAGCAGTAACGCTTGTAACATTTATTTATTGGTAGAAATATGCAACAAGATGGTTTCCGCCTATACGTAGGGTAGCAACATGGCAGCTCCAAACGCATCTTGCTTCTTCTATCTCCAACAATTGAATGAAAACCACCACCACCCACTATGAATACTAAAACAATCTTGACAGAGCTGAAGTTATGGAACTACTGAATTTAAGTACAAAAGTGAATCTTGATATAACGTAGCGTAGGTATAAAATAGTGTAGTAGCAGATATGAATAATGTTATTTCTATTAAATTCAAAAGCAATTCTCTTTTAGCGGATTCAAGAATTAATTCGCCGAGTAAAGAGTACTGGGACATTTTATCACGTAGTTCGCAACAGAGATTGTATATTCGTAACATTTGTACAATCCAAGACATAACATTAACGTAATTAGTGTAAAATGTTTTTCAAGAATTCAGACACAGACATAGTATGTTTTAATCATCATTTTAAAATCTTCTTTTAAATGTTGTTTTCAAGCTTCATAAAATACCGCTGTTTCTTTTTTAATTATCTATATTAAAAAGTTTAGAGAGAAATTTTAAGGCAAGATAAAAAGGCATGTACTAAAACGAATTCAATGTTATTCTACAAATGAAATAAAAAGAAAATGTTTCGTTTTGTAAAGAAAATTAATTGGTTGGCGCAGGAATTAATGCAATCCCCAAGCTCAAACAAAGCCAACTTTGCTCGCAGCTATAAATTGCAGTCGCTGGTTTACTGGCAACGCTATAAACATGTATTTATGTTCCAATTGATTTTATTTCAGCATGAATAAGGTTGATATAAAAAGTGCACCCTTACTGATTTGACAGTTGCTAGTTGCGGCAATTAGCAAGTTATTCATCGTTTGTAGCAACTGAAAACTGTTGCTGATCACTGAAACTTGGAACTCGAGTTACTATGTGCGCGCAGTTCCATTTAGATATATGATTAGTAAGTTAGCTAGTTGCCAGTTGTTGCAATAGTTGCTATCTGCACTTTCTCTAACGTTGTCAGGGGTGGCAGCGATCGCTTAAAATGAGGCGACATACAGCTCTTCTGCCCTTTTATCCTATGAAAAAGGCAATTAAAATCGTAACTAATAAACATGAAACGAACGATTGAACGATTTCTAAAAACTGACGATTTGATAGAGTAAATAAATAGAAACCTTATTACAGTTACTAATTGGGTAAGTTACAAGTCATATTCAAATACCATAACGTAGTAGCTTAAAATATGACTGTGGTAAATGTGGTGTGCGGTGTGCAAAGAGTCATAGTCTTATAAAACTTTGTTCCGAGAACACCTACAGAAAGCATCGGTGCCTCGCCATGAGTAATCTGTTGTCCCACGTGAGCGACGAAATACGATGCGACGGACATAACATGACTGAACAAGCACTACTCGACATTTTCGCGTTGCTTTGCGTCGCGTAGCATTATCTCTTTTGCCATACAGATGAAATTCTACTTTTCGCGTCGTTAGACGGTATATAATTACTAGTCAATACCGTAACTCAGGCATCCGCAACAAGCCAAAGTTGCAGATACGTTGCCTACCTTCTTCTCCTGTTTGCTTTTTGTGGGGTCGGCACAGTACGACCGTAGTCCATGCTATAATAGGTGTTGTCTATAGGTTTTTCACGGCCGGCCACCCGCCTGACACTAACCGTCCTCATGCATATATATGAAATATTAGAAGTTTATCGAAATAGTTCACTAATTTCTTTTAACCATTCCCAACCAATCTTAAACTTGGTTGGAAATGGTTCACAACAAAATTCGAATGGCGGATTCGAACCCACGACCATGTTTTGCATGTTTCTCAATCCGCACTCTTAACCATTAGGCTATTAGCGCTTGCGTTTGCATAGCCTACCATACCTTTTTAATAAAAAATATGGTAAAAACATAAAAAATACGTTTTATCGCTATTTTAAAGTAGAAATGCGGTAAAACTTTATTCGCTGAATTGCATATAAATCATAACAAAAGTTTTACTTGTACTGTTTAAACAGAACTTGTTCGAAACTTGTCGTAATTTTTATTCTTTAAGAGAATTTACTTGTTAAAGTTCTTAAACTAATCTCTACTTAGTTACATATGCATTTCTATAACTAATTACTGGTGTAAAAAGTCACATAGGTTAACTTTAATATATCTTTTTTTAAAGCAGAAAATCTAGTACTAAGACGGATGTGTGGTGTATCACGACTGGATAACATTCGAAACGAGTATATTAGGAAAAGCCCGAGTGTGGTACCAGCCATAAATAAATGTGGAAGCAAAAGGTTAGAATGATAAGGTCATGCTATAAGGAGGAAATAATAGCATGCTATAAGCAGAGTCTTAGATATGAATGTCGGTAGAGGAGGACTAAGAAAAGATGTCTGAATTTCGTGAAAGATTAAGAAAGGAGTGACCGCTGTAATGATGGATGATAGATCGGTTTGGAAGGTAATATGTTTTCATATTTAGCCGACTGCACATAAAGTGGGAGCAGGGAGATAATGACAGTGATATTACTAGTAAGTACAATTATTCATTATTGAATCAGCATGGAAGTAGCCTTAAGAAATAAATGTTACCAATTAAATTGTTACCTGGGTATTGATTCTTTATTTACCTTTGGTATACTTCTTTTTGTAATTTAGACTCTATAAAAACAGATGCGATATTTATTTTCTTATTTTATTTTTTATTTTTAACAGTACGTACGTTGCAAAAAAACTAGACATTTCCAATTACAGGCGTGTCAAAAATATATTTCAGTATTTCTTGGAGCGGTCGGCAAGCTGTCGGATAAATAAAACGAAAACCTAATTTCCTTGAGTTCACCATCAATAACGACATGTTATATTCGCACAACCTGTTTGGAGACAAACTTTTCAACGTAGAAATACTTGGACACTATGTCATATTCTGATACTAGCAATTCACTCCAGCTTCTCACGTTTATACAGCCAACATTAAATTAATCACTTACACTAAACCTTGATAAATTGTATAAGTATTTTTGTTCTTCATGAAACACTTAGTCTTTTGCTGAAAATATTAAGAAAAACTGTTCGGTAGTTTTGAAGTTTTTCGCGTTCAGGCAGACAGACACGCGAGGGAACTTTGTGTTTACGATATGAATAGATATAAAACAAAAAATACTATATAAGAGTTTTGTATTTAATATTAAGTAGAAAATTATTAATTTAGTTAATTTATTACACGAAATAGATATGTTGTAATACGCTCGGCGCAGAGATTGGTATCTGGCTCACGTGCCGCAAATTGATAAGAGGCACGTGACTCGCTCACTTTGATGATGTCTATTGCGGCGCAAAGGTTATTCCGATATGAGTGTCTGGCAATAGTTAGACGATACTATTTTCTTTTAATTTCGAGCTTTAAGAATGATCTAACAAAGGAAGTAGTTCACAATTGCACAAACCCGGCCAAGTGCGAGTCGGACTCGCGCACGAAGGGTTCCGTACCATTGTATATAAAAATAAGGTTTGTTGTATAAGAGCCCCTTAAATATATATTTTATTGCTTTTTAGTATTTGTTATTATTTGCAGCAGAAACAAATCGTCTGTGAATATTACAAGTGTCTAACTTTATTATTTTAAAGTGCAATCTGTTCAAATTTTAACACAAACGCAATCTAATTACTGAACTTACAATTTAGAATAACCTTTTGGAGTGCGTCTGCAGTGCGGCTCATTTTTCAAAACATTTAGTTTGGCGTTCATAATTTTAATGTTTAATATTAATATATTATATATAATAAAATAATTCCCTTACATAACTTGTGTAATAATAATTAAATAGTAAGTAATTTCAATTGCTCTACTTTCACTCCATTTACAACCCAACTAGATCGTCAAGGTAGTCACAATTAGTCAAATGCGAAAGAAATATTTTTCTCCGTAATCTTTTCCCACTTTATGTGCGGTCGGCATAGTTCGATCGTAGTCCATACTGTATAGGTTTTGGCTACCGTTTTTTTAACGCCTATATTTCTTTTAACCATTCGAACTAAGCTGTGAAAATACTTACACAAAGACATGATTCACCACAATAGTTGAATAGGGGATTCGACCTCACGACCATGTTGTGCATGTTACGCACTTCTTAGCTTAACCTGTTAGGCTATTGGCGCTTATAGGACTATTTGTAAACAAAAATGAAATGCTTGAATGAAATAACAAGAAGGAAGATAGTAAGTGCGCTAAAAAAATCCCTGGTGTCTGGGCGCAAGGCGCTTCGACGTTAAATTCGTGACAACAAATCCTAAAACAAAGAGCACTCGGTACAGAATAATGTATTACAGAATAACAATAAATACACAATTTACTACATACAAATGAAAGTATTTTATTCATTGAATGATAATTACATATCTAATATTTAATATCTTATAATTTGTATATATAAGGCAATCGAACGATGCGTCATACCTCCCAGCCGATCGAACGCAGCGATGAGATGTTTTCCGAATGCCAACCAGGGTATACTGATTTATAAGACTGAGTTCCTACGCGTTAGAAGTGAAATTTCGCATTCTGATTAATTTGTAAGGCATTCTCTTACAAAAAAGATAAATATATAATAATAATAATATAAATATATAAAGATAATAAAGGATAAGTTCACAATGGAGGTTGTAATCAGAGAGAAAGAGAAATAAATTGAAGCACTTAAAGTGAAGTGTTAGTAATTGTATATAACCGCGACACTTTTTCGTTTGGTATAATCCAATTCACACCGTCCCAAAAAAACTATACATGTACAAACATCATACGTAATGTATGAAGCGATTGGAATGCGACGCACCACCTCTCCCGCGTCTCACCGCCCAGCGTACGCAATTGTACAGCGAGCGTCAGAGTGCAGGAGTTGCATACTCATAGAGTCATAATAATTAATCTATTTAAAAAAATTCTCTAGAGATTTTTAAATACACCGAATGCCTGGATCATAGTTAAATACGAGTAAAGTGTATGCCAGATTTATCTGTGCGAGATGCATAATACATTTATTACGCCTGATATGCAGCCGTCCGGAAAACAAAAATCTCTGAGGGGATTTTTAATGTTTTACAGGGCACTAAATTAATTTACAATTTGCTTACTTATGTTCCACATTTGTACGTTGGTTAATCCTTTTATATCATTGCATATTTTTAAACATATTTATTCATTTTATAAATCTAAAAATACCGTGTAATAAATTACTTATATGCGATATGCCAACATATTGATCGAAGTATGAGCGTGAAATATGTTACAAGGTAAAAGAAAAGAGAGCCCGCGACGAGTCCGCGGGAGGAGTAATCTCCAATTACAGCACAGCTTTTGTCGGGAAATCCTTCATTACTTGGCGTTACTTCACAGTCCCGCAATTCTTTTTGTTTATCCTCTATTTATTTTTATTCTATATGTTCGTTATATACTTATTATTCATTACTTTATTTTCATTAAAACAAATACAAGAAGCATTCGGGAGACATTATTAACTAAATAATGATTTAAAAACCCTTACAGCTACGCGAGTTAATACATCTCATTTAATTAATTGTAATAAAAAATCTTCTGCTTTAGAAGTAATTGGACTGAAATAAAAATTTCGCAACGTTCAAATTGTTATAAAGCTGTACGATCAATCTAAATGAACACTTAGCGAGAGAGCCATTCCATGTTCTGTTTAATAACTAGTACGTTGCGATTAAATATAAAAATTGTGACTATTAGCTAGTATAACTGCTATCTAAATATAAAATCAAGTCGGTCTATTAGTATATTTTGGCTTAAGAACAAATAACAACATATAACTTTTATAGTTTACTAGCTGTTGGCCCCAGCTTTTCTCGCATTCGTTTCTCTTTTCCCGCGCTGAGGATTTTCGTTGTTGAATAACTTAGAATTCATAGTGTCATGAAGTTGTTATTGTCGAAACTTGAAACATTACCATGGTATTATATAGTGGTAAAGCTGTAAGTAAAGTTAACTTCAATTTTCTAATATATTTTAATAATATATCTTAAATTTATTACGTAGGAATGAAAATCATCAGTTTTAATTTAACCCCCAAGGTAGCGAGTGTCGAATAGAAATGCTAATGCCCTGAGTCATCAATATCTATTATAATTTTGTTGCCGGCGTCGGCTGTGATTGATAGAGGTCGAAGCTTATTATTTCGTTATTCTCGTTTTTTTCCCGCGTTTTTTGCCGACAGGAATTGTGAATATTCTATATTTATATTTAAAACAAATCAGATTTCTTTTATTTTTATCAAAGTGACTTGTATTTATTTATATAGTATGTATACCTATTAATCTACATTATGTGACGGAGTCTTTCTATGTTATTTTTAATGCATCTTGCAATTATATATTTCAATATTCTACCTTTATCGTAACAACTAATTCTTTTATAGCATTGTTGCGATGTTCTGTCCAGAATTATCAGAGTAAAAAATATAATAAGCTAATTTTAAAATACGAACTATTTTATTCTGAAGCTGCCTCTCGATATCAAGATTTATTTCTCTTTACTTATTCATAGAATGAACGTTGAGAACTTCTCATTACTTAAGTATTTGACGTGTGTCAAAGTACATGTGGGTTACCTAACACGCATGGTTTCTGTACGTTCAGTTTTCTTACTTTTTGTTGTTTAGCTGACTTGACTTTTTTCAAACTGACAAACATTTAGCCTAACTAGCAATACTTTTTAAAAATGATACTTAGTTACTTCTAAACATGTCTTAGGTATTACGAATATTTTTAATTGGTAAATAGCACTTATAATCAATATGCTACGCATCATATCCACGGCCCTGTCACAAGTCAAAAGTAACTGTTAGTGCTGCTGACTGTACCACATGTGTGGAGCGACCAGTCGACCTTAGCTGAAGAGTTGAGCAACCGATCGACAGCGGCCGTGGTGCAAGCAGTTTGTTGATTATATACTACTAGAGACCTGCCCTGGCGTCGACCACTAATTATGTTTATCCGATCGCTACCAAACACAGGAATGTGCCAATCTGGACAATCCCTATAAATTTCATCTAAATCAGTCCAGCCGTTTCGGAGTCTACAGGTCCATAGGGGCACATACATGCTTCGATTTTTATATATTATTTTTTTCATAAAAAGTATCCCTATGTTACTTTTAGTACTTCCAAGAATATGTGTACAAAGTTTCATGATGATCGGTTGAGTAGTTTTCGCGTGAAAGCGTAACAAACAAACTTACATTCACATTTATAATATTAGTAGGGATAGGTGTAACTTGATTTGTATCTGCGTTCTGCCCAGCGTGGCTTAAAGTGAAGCATTGTTGATCAGATCAACAGTTTTTCTTGCCAGTTACTGCTGCCCGTACAAAGCAGGGGCTGGTCGCTGTTTACTTATAATATACCGTTTCATCCATCGAAAATCTTATCAATTCTTATTACATTCTACAATTTGTAAGTAAACAAAAAATGTTCTTTAAGATATTGCTTGGAATATTAAATGCTACTTTCAAGCCGTTAACTAAAACGATAAAGCACACAGACTACAGTACAGCATTTCGTCTAACTAGTGAAGTGCCGAAAGCCCCGGAACTGTGTATGTGACTATTTTCATATAAAATCGTTGTTCAAATCAAGGTCATTTGTAGAGTAATAATAACGGCCATCTGATCCCAAACTAAGCAGGGCTTGTGCTATGGCAACCAGATGACTGATATACTACTTTTTTTTGTAAATACATACTTAAATAGATAATTACCCCAGACTCAGGACAAACAGACATGTTCATGCACACAAATGCTTGCCCTGGGTGGGAATCGAACCCACGACCTGCAGCGTGAAAAGCAAGTATCTTACAAACCATGCCAACCGGCCCGTCAAATCCGAATATGAGCAATATAAAAAATATATATTATACAATAAATTAGATAGTCTAGACAGTTTAGAAGGAGATATCGAACGTTTTATCTTGGTTTTATTAAAGCCATAGCAGTAACCATTATTCAGAGATTACAGTGTGAATGAAACTTCTAATATTATTTAAGGTCCATTTTCTTAGATGACTTAATGACATACATATGTATATACTGCTTTTTTAAATCTATTTACTAACTAGACGATTCTCATTTAGAGGCCTGTCTTGTGTTCAGTTAGATTAGATTTTTCAAAGCTAAGTCTAACGAAATATGCACTCTTTCTTTCTAACTACATTAATAAATTAAACAATTATATATATTCACTCAATCACATTACCTGCATAAGTCAAGAACAAAACGGATATTGCATTCAAAATGAATGCGTCATGACGTAGATATAGATAGCGTTCAATCAGGAAATTATCCCGAGGGTATCGCAATGGTAATGTTGAATAATAGCGTACACTGGCAACATATCGAAATCAACGTCGACTTAAACAATATCACGCAATACAGTACAGCTTGTCTTAGCAAAGAATATTTTGAAGATTCAGATTTTGCAACACATGCGCGGCTTACTACATAATTTATTAATGTGCGCATAGTTACAGCACACTCACAAAAAATACAAGGAACTTTGGTTAGTGAGTACGAAAATCTTCATTACATAGGTTTTGACGTGTAACATCATTCCCCTTGCTTTATACAATCTGTGGGAGTGATTTCACGAAGAGGGACGAAAGTTTTTTTTATTGTCACCGACTTGTGACTGTTTGCTTGGAAGAGGCATCTACAGACTCTCGGGGTGTGTGGCGGCATGACGCAAAAGGCGCCTAGCCTTAACCTCTTTTAGGATAACTTAGCTAGAGATTAGGGGCCTCGAGAGAGGACCTCAGCTTGGAAGATATTTAGTATTATTTTATTATTTATCGTAGCTGTCGACAAGCTGTGGATAAAATAGAGTGGTTATAATATATAAGACAGGTTTAGACAGACAAGCAGAATTATTCATACCCTTAAAAGTAATATAAATTAACTTAAAAGACAAGACTATGTATACAAAAATGGCAGTGATAAGTTGATTTGGATCTAATCTAATCTAATCATGTAAATGGAGTCTTGTATCTTCTACTACGTCATTGTTTTTAAAGTGCTAATGGAGATTAACAATATCTAGCAACGCCACAGTCACGGCGATGAATACTTTTATCTCCACTTACCCTTATTTTACTCACTACACAATGCACTAACTTAATACTACATTTAGTTAAAGTAAGAGGAACCAACAAATAGTTACTGAATGTACGAAAATTTGTGGCAACGCTTCCGATTGTCGCGCGCTGTGCTGCTAATTTGTAGACGTCACTAGACTGGCGCTGAATTTAAAGTCGAGTCATAGTGTTCGTTAGTTTGGAAATGGAAATGTATGTATGACGATGTCATAAGCTGATGTAAGGTTTTTAGATGTTTACGTTTCAACTAGCTTGAACTTCAAATATACTCTCTATAGATGACGGCTTATAAAGTACTTAAGGTTTCAATTATATGTAATAGTATTATTTACTTATATACATACATATTATATTTATATGCATGTATATAATAGTATTATGGCACCCACAGTGGTTTACTGCCATACACTGGATAAGTTTTTAGTCTTTAGTTTACTGTCCACTTTAATCGTCAAATATATTAATATAACATTGCGTGTATCACTGCAGATATTGGATGGTAATACTTGTGGTATACTTGTGAAATAATATAAAATAAAGTTTGATAAATTTGTCACCGGCTTCGTTCTATCGTTTTTATTATGTCTACTTTTGAAATGAGTGTTTTTGGACACGATAACTGTTGATTATAAACCATCATCTCTTGTCTACTTCGCGAACGTTGCTTCGAATTTATGATAGTAACAATGGCGCGTATTTCCCAAATTTGACTTGAATATTCTTACATAAATTAGAAACAACGCCACAATCCTGTGTCAGTATTGTTCTACAAAGTATATTATCAAATTATATTTATGTTGCAAAAGTGAGTAGCAGTGTTGGTAGGGGACGCCCTAAGAGAACTTATATCGATCAGATTAATGACTTACTAAAAAAGGGCGATATAAGGAGCACCCATAACCGACGAGCATGCATGCGTAGATGTATGAATGTGGAAGAAGCGAGAGAGGTGCGCCAGGATCGCGCCAAATGGAAATCCATGATCCCTGCCTACCCCTCTGGGTTACGGGCGTGAGCGGATATCTATTTATTTTATTTTATATTTTTGTCACTTATTTTATTTAATGATAATTTACTTATGCCTGAGCCACGGTATATTTTTATTGATTTACCAATATAATGCTCATAGATTACTTCCATCTCCTAGAGAGATCTTAAGTTTTTACTCAGACAGAATTTGAATGAAAAGTCCAAATAAAAAAGAGACTTGACAGAAGTAAAATAAATCGGTTCGATTACTATAAGTCAAACGTTAAACAGCTAAGCCACTGTACAAGGTACTATCATCCCAAGGTTCCTACTTCAGGAAGAAACGGAGTTAATTTAATTAAACTTAGACAAGACAAAAAAGTCTTTGAAAGCTCCGTGTCTTTTTAATAAAGTCGACCCGTCTCTCACTTGTCCACGACAGTCCTTGAATTAACATAGAAATTAAAAGACTGCCTGCTTGTAGTGAATTACAAAAAAAGGATGTTATTAGTAAGTGACAATAAATTGAGATAAAATTTATGTTCAAAAGAAATGATTTTTTGCGAGATATTTAACTTGGGTTAATTAAAATTTGATTTCCGCTTCTCGATTCTAGTTTCGGAAATTTAGGCATGGGGTTAGTGCCGATTTGAATGTATAATTCTACTGTACTGTGAATTTGCGTTGAGTTATTATCCGATTACCGATCCGATACCTTAAAATCACGTCAACGATTTTATATATTTCTTAAAAGTATGCGTGTATACTGCTGTATTGAATGTGGGTACGTACCAAATAAACATAATTATATCCAAATTTCAAACAAATTTTAGTTAATTTAATTGTTTAATTTAAAATTCTAATAAATTATCCAAACACTATTGCCCATGTCGGCCAGTGAACAGTAACTGGGCAAGCGCCGCTTCGCGCATGAATCTCGCTTGCACGCTAAACTGCTTACACCAAACAAACGCACTCATTCGTACACTTACACATCTCTACAAAAAGTTTGAAAACGCAACATTTTGAAAGCTTCGCGCTATTGAATTCCTAAAATGTATTTATTTTATTATGGAATAAATAATTAAGTTATAGTTATAAAGTTGTTATAATATACTATTATTTAAATGACAAAGAAGTTTATTAAAGCATAGTGAAATACGAAACAAATATTCGAAAGGGTACGAAAGAAGTATACAAAGCAGATATAATCCTCTTATTTTATAACAAAAGGGTTTCGAGTACTAAAGCATCAATTCTTAAAAAAATAAATATAGCAACGACGACGACCTCAGTTGCCAGTACTTTTCCTTTTCATGGAGAAATTCGATTCTGTTGTTAATTCATGTTTATTTATTTACAAATATTTGGCTGAATTTCGAGTTGTATAATTAACCTTAAACATCATAAAGGTGTAAATAAAACTAAATATAAAATTGTACCCTAATCTTAAAAAATAATAAAATTTTAAAATATTGTGATTGTAAAAAGCATGAAAAGTGTACATGGTAGCTGGACCGTGACATAACATTTAAATCCATAAGCAATAAGGCTACGCTAGGAGCACGAAACGGTCAATCCGTACTTTTTAGCACAAATCGGAGCTCAGCTATTGGCCTGGCTCTGCCAGGGACCTCATACCTTATTAACAATAAAAGTGTTGTGGTCTTGTCAGTGTTACTAACCAATACATGAAATGTATTTGGTAAGATTTATTTTTATACACAAATATAACATTTTGTAAGCCAAAGGAATTCAAATCAGAACAAAAAAAGACTTGATACATATTGTTATTTCGATTTGTAACTAGGTGGCGTTGTTATCAAGCTTAAAATAAAATTATAATTTTATCGTGATCCTGATAACCCTCGTCATAAGTGATTTATGAAAAATGTATTGTCATAGGTCCTTGATTATTATGCAAAGCTTAATTTTAATCTGACGTTTTCAAGTGGGGGATAATGAAGTTCAAAAGAGTCTGTACATATACCAGTGGAGCTAATAAAAGCCAAATCAAAAAGAACAAATTCAAAACATTTTCGAAAAAACAAGTCCAATTTCCTTGCCATGAAAACTCAAGAACAACATTGTTCTGTTCAGTCGTTTTCATACAGTAGTCAGGCAATTTCTACAAAACTTGTGCTCTCTGCGAAACTGCATGAATTGCAAATCACCAATAAAAGTTGGCCTTTACATTTTAACTGTTACAATATTACATTTTCTGTACATTGCTTCGGTGTTTTCATTTCTATTACTCTCATTTACAATAAAGTAGGAGGTAACATAAGTTCAAAACAGATGGCTTCAATATGAATGATTTACCAGGCATCATATACCTACAGTCTCCATT
The DNA here is from genome assembly GCA_029849275.1 of Papilio elwesi. Taxonomy (NCBI): domain Eukaryota; kingdom Metazoa; phylum Arthropoda; class Insecta; order Lepidoptera; family Papilionidae; genus Papilio; species Papilio elwesi. Next base: position 8,966,248 of record CM056695.1, read on the forward strand.
CCTGCTGTCTAACTGTTAGTGGTGTGCAGTCTTTCAGAATAATAAGTTCCCCTTAGTTCATGGACATAAAATACTTTTCAAATATGACGCGAAATATTAAGTTTTTTTATATTTTAAATTTATGATGATTTTTGAATATATTTATAACACTTTATTTAAAGAATGTACATTTATATTCGTATTAGTATCAAATTTTAAGCAAAAGTCTCGGTATCCGCTTTCTGTTCAACTCTAGTTTGGTTGTTTATCGAATTGGTCGCTGGTTTTTGCCACATTAATACTTTCATGAGCAAAGTTTTGAATTGGCCTCAAATGAGAAAGCGCCCTGCTCGCTGCTCGTTTGCCCAAAGAAAGCGCTAACAAGCTCTGTAAAGTTGATAACGTACTGAACCCTGCAGACATTTCTGATGTTACTCTTTGATTAATTCAATGCTTTATGTTAATTCTTACATAGGAATTACTCGATACAGTGTTAAGGTATAATGAGGATAAGAAGGACGACAAAAAACAAATTAAAATGTAGTTATTATGTACTATTTATGTCGATTTATATTTAAGCAAAATACGAAGCATGTAAGTAGAATTTCGTAGAAATAAAGAATGTGCAATATTTAAGTCAGTGAATTGCAACCTTGTTTGTTTTATATCTGTCAGTCAAAGAAAATATGAAATAAAGATAAAAAACAATGAGACCATTAAATTTGTTTACGAAGAAATAAATATATTTCTCGATACATTTCGAGACTCTTATATAAATATATGGAATACATTGTATGCATTCTATTAACTTTATATATCTTACTTAAGTAATCCCTACTAATATTATAAATGTGAATGTAGGTTTGTTTGTAACACTTTCACGCAAAAAATACTGAACCGATCATCATGAAACTTTGTACACATATTTTTGGAGGTATTAGAAGTAACACATGATAATTTTTATAAAAAACAATTTTATATAAAAAGCGCAGTCTGTACATATGTTCCCTATAGACCTATAGGATCCGAAACGGCTGGACCGATTTCGATGATATTTACTGGGATTGTCCAGATTGGCACATTCCTGTTTGGTAGCGATCGGATCAACATAATTAGTGGTACCCGGGCAAAGCCAGTATATATTTTTCGTATAAATGTAATGGTAACATTTTATTTATAAGTGTGTTTTTTAAATTCTTATTTTTCCGGCTCGACCGGTGAAATACCACGACCTCACAGAAAACAGGCGTGAAGTAGAAGTACTCTGCGTTTCGTCTGATGAGTGAGGTGCCGGAGGCCTAATTTTAGTCCTCTTCCCCTTCCCACCCTTTCCTCATAAGGATAGGACGGGAAGGGGAAGAGGATAGGATGGGGAGGGGGTTAACGGGGGAAAGGACTTATCCTTTTTCCTGTCTATGCCCTCCTTTGTCCTTTAAAGGTAGGCAACGCATCTGCAACGCATTTGCCTGTTGCGGATATTCATGGACGGCGCTCACTTGACATGAGGTGATCCGCTTGCTCGTTTGCCACCTTCTCAAATAAAAAAATATATATCAATACTGACCGAAATTCCTTGCAACCTATCGAAGTTACAAAATTTTTACTTCGTAAATAAAAATCTTTTATCTTTTATAACAATTAACGTACCAAAAAAGGTGTATAAGCGCTGCTACTACTACTTAAATATAAGAAATAAATAAATAATTTATTTGTTTCCAAAAATCCCTACTAATATTATAAATACCAAAGTAACTCTGTTAGTCTATTACGCTTTCACGCCTAAACCGATTTAAATTACATTTGGTACAGACATAGTTTAGGCTTTAGGGAATGGGTATTTTTAATGCGAAGTCCATCCGATCGGGTCGTCCAAAAAAATTAAAAATGCTGCCCAGTGTCACTATTCCACGCGGAGGAAGTCGCAGGCACAGCTAGTATACATATAAACAATTGTATCAGATGGACAGGACATCCTTTTAGGTTTTTAGCATATAAAACGCCTAAACATGCCATTAAATTCATCCTGCATCAAGAGATAGTATGGATTCAAGTTGCCTCGTAGTAGATTAACTTTTGTGCTTCCATAATTAAAAAAATATATAAATGAGGTCTTTCTTAATTTTGTTACGTAACCGTTTTACCGTTTCCTTCGTGATTACCTTATTTTTCGCGAGATGACAGCAATTTGTCTTGCTTGCGCGCTTGCAGAAAAATATCTGTAAATTATAATGTAAAATATTTTCTTTTATATTTTTTAATGTAATTTTACCATTCCAAATAAGTTTAAAATTTTGCTAGTATATGGCCCACGACACGATAAGAAAAATAGAATCGAAAGACAGGTAATTTAATTTGAAAATAATCGTTAAGCATATAATTTTAACATAACTCAAACAAAATATTAATTAATAATTTGACAATTTGAGTTCGACGGTTTTTAATTTTCCGTGTCATTTCTCGATAGTTTACAAGATAAGTTTACGAAAAGTATTCCTTATAATGTATGTAATTGGTATAAATGTATTTTCTGTATGTTGTACGATACGACGGCAATTAAATTGATGTACAAATTACAGGTACGTTGCCAGCATTTTTGTCATAAAAGGGGAAGAATTAGAATTAAGCGGAGAAGTAGAAATGTCTTTACTGCACTCCTGAATTTTGTAAGATCATGTGTACCCAATACCCTGATCGAGCCAAAAATTGTGTGACATCATCTGATATTGCACAATTCTTCAGCTTGCCTAATTAATGTGAAAGAAAACAAAGCTTGCACTATGTGTTGTCGCTCACTCGCTGTTGTGAGTAGCGGTTTTGATTTTTAAAAGGCTTGGCGTTGTAGTGTTCTGTAATCAAACCAAAGAATAGATCGTTATACTTCCATGTAATAATTTCTGTTATTTGTATCTGAAATTCAGCCGAAAAAGAATGTATTAAAAATAGAATGTCTATTGCTGCTTTTATCTATCTATGTTGTGCTATAATCCAGTTTATTTAATCTATTGAAAACGGCGGCAATGACTATAAGGTTTAAAAATAATAACAACTAGATTTGCTCTATGTGCGCACGTCACGCGGTGAGAAACCTTCGCTTTATAAAAAGGATTTATGTAGTTATGCCTCGATGTGATGTAATATAAATGTTAATTCGATAACGCACATTGAGTCATGTTCTGCAAAAAACGTTTTATTCGCTAATAAAATATTTCCACGAAATTTATTACTTTGTGTCTTATTTTCGCACTTGTGTATTTAGCATTTTTTACAATTAAACTTTTCTACGAACATTTAGGTCTACGCGTGTTAGAACATTAAAGTTTTTTTTATTATTATATTTCTAGTCCTATGCCTACAACCAATTAACCATACAAAGCAAGCGATATACGTGATGTCATTATCTTTGTAGTAAAAACTTACTTAACTATTAGAATCGTCTTAACTTGGATCGTTTAACGTAATGTTCATAAAATTAATTCAATAACATGACAAACATAACAATGTCTTTAATATTAAATAGTATCATGTTAATAAATGGATAGCTTAAAATACTTCTGAAATTATGTATTTTTTACTGACAACCATTCCCGGTAGCTATTAATATTATTTTTTAAAACAGATAAATATATTTTAATATAATAAAAACATTTATCTATTATTAAGTTATGACACCTTTTACATCCTATGTATTTTGAGGGATAGTAGTTTAAAACGGTGCTACGTCATATTACTGTCAAATAAATAATGGATAGGTGTTAGTCGTAAGCCCCAAGTCGACAGTCCTACTCTATTCGTACGACCCTTGTCAGCTAGTCTCTTGAAAATGTTTTCATTTCGGTTATTGTTACATTTTATAACATAACTATGTTGACAAGCAAACGTTAGTTTATTGTCTAATATTTAAAGTTGATGTGTCTCCTTTAATACAATAAGATAAACTTTTGCAGTTAACAATTAATTAGCAACTTAGTTTCACAAAAATTAATTTAATACTGCATATTATGAAACAATGCAATATTGATTCACTTACTTTTTATTTTTTAAACGTAAGTTAAAATTGTACGAAGACAAATTAGGTTCCAGTTAGTTACTGAGGAGGAATAAAGACCGAGAAAATGAATAGTTCCACGGAGTAATTTATGCGTTCTGTGTGCAAACAAAGCCACGCCGGCGCGGGCCAATAAAATGTAGCTGTTAGCTTTACGGCGACGCGGCAATAAACACGGCCTTATTCCTGCTCAACTAAAACCAGTTTATTGATGCTGTTTCGGACATTTTATGGCGGTCGCAAAGAAACATCTAGAACGTTCAATAGATCTAGGCAAACGATAGATGACAAGCTCTCATGGCGCTATAAGAAAAATCAATCAAATATGACGAGGAAAGTTGTGTTGGGTTGGAAGTAAACAAACTTTAAAGAGAGAAATAGCAAGGTTTTAGACATTCAAATTGATTTGTTTTGATTGTATCAAAATCAGTCTTAAGTATGGAAGAGATTTTATGCGAATTTAAAATAAAAACTTAGTGAAATAGTTATGGTATCATAAAAATATATGTCCAAAGTTAGCGTGTCGGTTTCACTAACTTACATACAAGATTTTATTCATACAAAACTTGCTTAAAGTGCCTATAGAAATTTTCTCTTCAAAACTGCTTCAGAATGATTTATACAAACTGCCTCTAGAGTGTGCTAACATTTCTGCTTTCTGGTTTGAAAGGCTCACTTCTTGGGCCTTGGTGAATCTCAAATAGTAAATAGTGTCAGAGAAAATTGCTAGAATAATACTTAGAATACCTACATTTTGTCTTTAACTGAATTGAAAATCCATAGCAACACTTTTCTATATCGTTAAGTAAGATCCTAAACTCTCAGTTACAATATTCGCCATTTTGCTATTTTAACGAGAGTCGGATCTGGAAATAGTAACCATTACAAGATCGATTTTGAAGACCTTTTTTTTTTTTTTTTGTGACTGATGGGTCACTGTTTGCCTTGAGGAGGCATTTACAGCTACACCGGGCTCGAGGCGGCAGGGCGCAGAGGGCGCCTAGCCTAAGCCTCTTTAAGAGTAACTTAGCTCGAGGGCTCCCTCCGTAGAGGGAACCTCGGCTCGGGCCGTTACTTTAATATTATTACCGGATTGGGAGGCCGAGCTCTTAGGTCGCTTCGGTGGACGCTCCATGGAGTGACTCGGCTCAAGGGCCTCCGAGAAGGGACCTCGGCTTGGGCTGTCACTCATTACGCGTTTAGCATTCCGATTCGAGGGTGCCCGAGAGGGCCGAGCCTCGGCTCGATCGGTAGCTATTATCTGACTAATATTACTACCACTTCGGAAAGCGTTAGCGCTGGGAGAAGAAGTGGCGGAAGAAACTCCAGCAACGCTTCTATCATGAGTAGGGGAGAAGACTCTGCCGGCTATGTGGCCGTATCGTGAAGGTAATAGCCGTCCTCGCCGGCGAAGACGGTGTGTGATTTGTTTGCGATGTTGTTTCATCCTAGCCTGAGCGATGGTTATTGCATCGTCTCGATAGTCGAGGACGTGCCTAGGACGTCTATAGTCGCGACGGAACGTACCGAGCGCGATTGGTTTGTAGGTGGCGGCACCTACGACTAACGGGTTGCGGTGACCGGCGGCGGAGTCGAAAAAGCGGCGCGACGCCAACTTCAGGTGTTGAGCTATGGTGGGCAGCTCTAGATCCACGTGTAAATCGATGTTGCGCATGAACCACGGCGAGCCAGTGGCCCTGCGCAAGAATCTGTTTTGGATCAGCTGAAGTCGGTATATTTGTTTTGGGGAAATGTGCGCGAATACCGGACTAGCATATGTCATGATGGGCAGTACGACAGCTTTATAGAGTGTCACCTTGTTCCGGAGGGACATTTTACTCTTAAAGTTAATTAATGGGAAAAGGCGGCCTAGTACGAAAGCCGCCCGGTTCCTGACCCGGGTCACGTGAGCGGCGAAGTTAAGTTTATTGTCAAGGATGACACCTAGATATTTCACCTTATCTTCCCAGGGAATTGGGCTGTTCATGAGGTGAATGGATGGGAGATGCGTTAATGAATGGGCTTTCTTATGTCGCGAAAAGAAAAGGGCCGCGCTTTTTGCTGGATTAATTTCGATCCTTTTGAAGACCTACTTAATATAAATGGTTGAAGTAGATTCCGAGTATTTTAACTGTAGAGGGTTTCTATTATAAAATATATTTTTAGATTGTAGATTTTAATGAATAAGACTTAAAATATATTTAAACTTCCTTGAGACATTTAATGAACTGATTGAATAACGGCCTAAATCACATATAGTACTTCCTAGTAGAAAGAAAGAAATAATTAAGAATATTTTACCTTGGTCGGCACCAGGAAGACGGCCAGCCGTAAAAATATAGCTAAACCTATAGACTACGGTCTTATTATTCCGACCCTACATATCGTGCGAAGAGAGCAGATATTTTATGTATTACCCTCACGGGTCGATCGAGGTAAATCGTGTGAAATATAACAACAAACGAGTACTTTATCCAATAATAAATAATCTGTTAGTTACGTTTCCTGTAGAATCTTTATCGGTCCATAAAATGTATAATTGTGAACATAAATTTTATTATATCTAAGCACATAAACTTAGGTACCTTCAATTTTTTTTGCTACGAACGGAAACGCCATTATGCTTTTTATCGCCTCTAGACTAGTTTTAGAGCGATAACTGGTGGAATTTATGAATGTTCTTAAATTAGACTTTTAAATGTTTATTCAATTTATTATTAGGTTTATGATCTTCACGAAACATGTTCATGCACATGAACCAATGTTGTACTATCAATAAATTTAGTTTATCGATAACATAACAGCGTTTCGTAAGAGTTGAAATATGGTCCAATAAATTTGCAGTTCAGTATCGTTCTTCCGACAATGTAAAGACAACAGCAATATTGCCTGACTGAGTTTGTAAATTATTACATTACTAGAGCTGTACGTTGTGTTCCCCATATTGCTCTATTTATCAAAGCTTTATTCAATTCGAGTAAAGTTAAAATACTAGCTGTTTCACACGGATTCACATGCGTCTTACACAAAAGGATGCAGACAATTTGCGTTCATACTTACCAGTTTTATTCTTCATTTAAATGGTCATAGCAATCAATCACACCGCAATGCCGGAGGAACTGTAAATATTAAACCGCTTTAAGCGAAAGTTATTTAATTTTTACAATAATACTTAATTATTTGTGTTCTTTTTTATTAAATTTTTACTGGGACCCCGCCCATATTAAAGTGGCTCTTCATCGTACTGTACGAGGGATTGATTTACAATATGACGTTAATCATCGGGAGTGAAGAGGGTAATAAAATATCAGTCAGCTTTATAATTACTCTGCTCTAATAATGAACTCTGACAATATCACAATATACGATTAAAATAAAAGATTTAACAAATAACTTCTGCCGGAAACTATGAAGTCCGCCAAACATGTGTCGAATGACGTTTAGAAACCAAGATGGCCGACTCTCCAGTGTTCTGCGTTACGTAAGCGTGGCATCCCTGTCACGTTCGGAAATAACATATTATGAAAATAAATTTAAATCCGATTTTTGTCCAGAGCATTTTCAATGCGCCGTTCAGCTTTTAGTAATTTCTATTTTTTTTATTTAGTTATAGTTTGATTAATTTTTTAGCAGCAAAAATGCTACTATGATATGCTTCGATCATGTAGAATGAAATCGATATTTCTGATTTACGGCCGTGAGTTATTCCCAAAAGAGAAGCAAGTGTCAGTTTTTGCTATAAATGTGGTACGGTATGAGCGAATTTTAGGCAAAAAAAGTGTGTCCGAAACTCTTAAATTTTAAATCTCAATTTCGCCCCTTGTGGTTCACAACTCGACAGTATCGTACCTATTACACGTTGTACAATTTACGTATTCTGTATGACGGCTGTGTAGTCCTGTAGATAAAATATTTAGTCTGAGTACCGATTCGAGTTCTTGTCAAGACAGCTATTTATTGTTTTAGCTATGCCGTATAATTTTTGAAGTAAAAACTTCTTTAGCCGCATTCGTAGATATTTGGTTGGGAAAATTTTATAGGTTCGCGTGAATAACATGCGCACAGGCAACACTCATCAGGAATACGTTTATTTGAATTTTGATTGGCTTAGACGCACATTTTTCATTTATTTTGGAATTTATTGTTAAGTTACACAGGGTTCATTTTTGTTGATTATTTTTTATTTTTAACTATTGACGCGTCTTCGCACCTGTTTTGAGTATTCGCTTCTGTCGGCAGTCCTTATGGCTGGTCGACTTAGACATTTTAGATTATATCCAAAATCTTTCTTTATATTAGAAGAAAAGAGAAAAAAATGTTCAAAATAGATATAAGCAGGTACTCGTATCCGTATTGAGACATGCCCTAAAGTTGAACTGAATTAACTTCTAATAAGACAAACAGGTGGACATTTAACTTTTTGAAATTAGGTAAATAGAATGCTGTGGAGAGATAAGACATTTTTAAGCCCAATTGAAAGACATGCGCTAGTTTGTAGCCTCATCGCCAACTTGTCAGTTAATGGTGTTATGATATTTTTTTGTAAATCTTTTTATCTCAATAACAAACCTTTTTCTACACGAATGTTACTAAAAGCGAAATGGCTTCTATGAAGGTATATTTGAGTTTGAGAGAATACGAAATTTGTTTTATTTGCATATTTCACGCATATATATAAACCTCCAGCGAGTAAAAAGGATCTACTTAAGCCTTGAAGTAATATAAATGCAAATTCGATAACATAGAGTGCGTCACGAGTCTCAAAGTAAAGCTTTATTGTTATGAAGTATTGCAAAAGTCTTTACTATTACGGGTTTGCAGCACCACCACTCTACTAGTGTACGCTTACAGTCATGTAAATGTTAAAATATTGTTTTAACAGCTATGTTTACTTATTTTGACGAATAGCAAACGATTTGTTGAACCCGTTTATAACATGTTTTAACTCAAGCTGATAAATATAATGTAGTACAATGTTTTTAACAAACGGAAGACCATCAGACCTAATTATGCAGGTATATTTTGGCAGTAATCAAACAAACAAATCCTAACTAATATAATGGATTCGAATACATAGAAGTTTTTGTTTGTGAGTCTCGTACGTTATGAAAATTAAACTAAACAAAATGATAAATATACCGAATAAGCTTTTCTGTCATTCCAATCATGTAAATGGCGTTGTAGCACACATTTCACGAGCTTTAAGCATTAGCATAAGTTTATGAAATGTTTGTAGTATTAGCTTACAAAATAAGTAAATAATTCTATACAAAAATCGTAAGAAAAAAATCTCTGTTAGCTGGAATAGTCCATATCCAAATTATTTACACACTTTTTATTAGAAATCACGCTACTGTACAGTAATGTAACCTTTGTGTTCAATAAACGTTTAAATTCGTTCAGTACAGAATGATTTATTTTGAAAGTTCACAAATGATTCTAACCCAACCCTTTCGATCCCTTTTTATAGCTTTTACCGTTCTAAACGGCCTTCTGTGTCGTAAACATTACAGGTCAAATGAGAAACTATACCCCACACAATCTATTTTACAATGGTTTTTGTTCATTTTTGTCTGCTTTGTCTAATTACATACCAATGGCCGTCGAATGGTAGAGTTTAAGCGACTGTGACCAAAATTATTGTAGAAAAAAAACTATTAAGGTGTGAAAATATCACGATATAACCTTGATATAAGCTTGATGTGTCTTTCAAGGTATAATTATAGTACACGTAATCAAACAATTAGAGCCATATTGTAAAATACTCAACCAGGAAAGAAACCAAAAACAGGTCTTAGTACCGCGGTGAAGTATTGCATTTATACATCAGCGATTTAGTCATGTGCTTTTTTTTGTTTAAATTCGTATTCATCTGCATTTGTTTGTCATTATCCTCTCATGCCATTACTCTTTGCTTATCATAAGGAACAATTCATAAATAAAATAACAACTTGTGTCCTTGTTTCAGCTCGCTGTGAAAATTGACTGAAAAAGGACATTAAAAATATAGCAGCCAGTAAACATTCCTTATTCAAAGTATTTGGTAACCGCAATAATTTAAAACAAGGCATAATTCAAAAGTGCTTCACATTAAATGGTTTTGGGTGGTTGCCAATTATCGGATGACATTTGAAAAGGGTCAGCAGATCGAGTTGGACTTTCACGTGGGTTTCGAGGGTTCCATTATAGTCAATCTTCTGCAGTGTAAAATGTCAGCTTATGGACCGTATTAGTGTCATACATACCGTGAAGTATCAGTATTGGTAATTTATGAATAAAGATGTTTATGTTATTCTTAAGGTAAAAATAGCTTACGTTTATAGAAGTAACTTAAAACATCAGTGCTACTCGTGTCCCCTGGGTGGTGCTAAACCACCAATCCTAAACTTTGGCACGTAAAGTGAGTAAAACCTCATAGAAAGGGTACAAAATCCTGAACATCTTCTCATTGGCATTGCCCAAACAGAAGGACCTATTTACTAGGTAATTGCTTTATGGTAATCTATGTGAAATTCTTCTGGTTATTGCGGATATCTGTGGGTAGCTCACTATCCGGATTCCCCACTATATTTTTATTTAATTATTTATTAACTAATTCATTATTTTTAAAAACAATTTTAACAGCAATTGAGCCAGGAACCACAAAATTTGTAGCACGAATGGGCCGGCTTGTCCACTGAAATCCACGCAGAAGAGGGGCGTGAAGTATTTCGCTTTCGTCTGATTTTCCTTTTATATTTTGTATTATTTACTACTACTTTTGTACGTCAATTGCCAATAAGATATTTTAGTTCACAATTTGTCACGATCCCATAAAATATATATCTGCCCACAAGATCTTTGATCATTAAAAAGCTTGTAAGGAGATTTGTTATAATAGAAATTGTACCGTCTAGACGGATTGAGCGGGACATTGAACGTAGATTTTTTTATTAAAGTCCTATCAGTATACAGATGTGTTACAGCAGAATTAAATTTTAAAAGAATTTGTAGTCCATGTTTTCTCATACATAAAAATATTTATTACTTTAATAAAATTGAAAAAGCAATGAAGGAGGTTCAAAATTGGAAAATCCCTAATTTATTTCTCTAAAAAGGAGGACCTTTACCTATAGTAATGTTGTACGTAGAGAAGATTGGTTTTATCTCATTGAGTGTACTCAGAAATAATTTAATTTTTTTTTACTATTAAAAAACTAGAAATGACTTAGGCATTTTCCTGTCGTATTTATGATTGAATCCTCTCAGTGAAATGCATATTACATATTACTAGCACTAATTGTCATTGTAATAAGCCATAAAAATAAATGTTATCGCTTTATCTTTGTTAGTGTATTTTCAAGTGTCATAGATAAGCTGCAGAGCTTCGGTAACTAAATTCTAATTACGGCAATGACGTCACGAAGACAGGCGTCCCGGTCAGTGCGCTTTAAATGGGATATGTCTAGCGTTACTACGTTCGCACTAAAATGTGCAAATTATTTCACATTACAGATAATATCTGTAGTACAATTCATATAGTTAAAATTTGTGCTGTACTAAAATCTTTCTATAGTAAGTAAGGAAGCCGTTTACTTTATTTACGGCCTCATTAGGTATAAGTACCCTCATTCAATGGAAGAAGTAAGATTTGCAACCATCGAAGTAGGAAGCCAAAGGTACAGGATAAGAGGAAGGGATAGAGCCTTCGATCGCCAGGGAGATATTAGATGAAACGTAGAGATATAGTTTCTTCGTTCATTGACCAAATCGTGGCGCCATCACGTGCGTTGTCATATTCGTGGCCCTGGCAATTCACGGGGTAAAATCTGTGGTCACGCCTTTCTGTTGACGATGATGTATGAGTACGGTACTGAAACGTAAAGTTGCGTAGCTGACTTAAGACAACCTTTATAAGCACTTGATAAAGGAATGAGTCTCAGTTAGTACTCCTGTCAACGGTCGTGACAACACCTCTTGAGGCCCGAGCCTTGACTGATTGTTATAAGTAGTCGTATATAGTGTGTAAAGTATATTGTGTAATGGAAATATTAAGCTGCAACAGCACTTTTTATAATTCAATGTATCAATGTGAACGTCAGGATAGTTAAGATGTGGGTAGTCTGTATGAAATAAATAAATGAATCATTATTCTGATATGATAAGTCACGTTACCGCCGTTTGTGACTGTACCACCATTAAAAACTAAACATAACGTACACATAGGTAATAACAAATTAAACTAGAACATTTAAATCATGGCATTTTCAAATGTGTAGTTTTGGCTTCATCTAATTAATTTCACAGTTCCTTCGGAAAGAAGCGGGCTGCGGGCTCGCAAGGGTGGCGCAATATCAATTTACACAGCAGTTAAATAAGCTACATTCATAATTTGGCACAGACTTTCATGTATATGGTTTCAAGATGTGTAAGAAATTAGCAATTCCTAATATTTGTTGTATTCTTTATTTTTGTTGAGTTGGTATGTTACGTACTATTCTTCCACCATCGTCATTATTTAGGCCTAACCCTACCGACATATCGCTTCACGCATATCTAAGACTCTTAAATAAATTAGACTGAACCCTTGGCGATTCTAGGGTTCAAGTTTATGTTGACGTACAACGGAACGTTATACTCGAGTACGATTTTATGATGAGGGCATACATTTTTTATACTGTTAGTGAAAAGAATGCACTACTTTTGTACTTCATTTGGGTTACATAAAGCGAGTGCTTCTTACTATTAAGTAAAACTAATTTTAATTTTCTTAGCAAAAGGAGTTTTGACGTTATCGTATACTAAATTTGTACTACGAGCACACGTACATTGAAGTTTTCACGGATCTTGTTTAGCCCAACTTGGGTCAAGGGACGCGTTTCACTTGTCGGCGCTTAACGTTACGATCTCCGTCGTCCCTACAGAGACTCGTTGAATTAATTAAATGCAAAAATACGAGTACGCTATACGTATAACGTTAAAAACTTGAAAAAAAAATACACAAATATAATCGACTAATGCTATCGTATCAGACAATTAAGTTGATTACGCAGCATTTAATATAAAAGTATAGGTATAGAAATATTCATAACTAGCGACCCGTCCCTGTTTCTCACGGGCAGTTTCTCCATACTTAAAGTTAATTTATGTTATATATATTTTTCTAATTTCCTGCGCAATAAGCAACGCAAAGAGTAAAGAATTAGCGAAATCGGTCCAGCGGTTCGTTTTGAAAGTACTCGAAAAGTAAAAGAAAGGGCTCTCTTTACCTCTCTCCTCGTGATGCTACTATGACTGTTACACTTTTTACAAAGATACATAAAGTTACATATTAATCTACATAACCTATATACTGCACGTGCGTCGCACGGGTAGTTTCGGTAGTATCAGATAAGAATTAAGTAATTCAACTAGCACATTTAGCGATGTGGAAGAAACTAATTTGATGCGTTATTAAAATTCATACGCAAACTTTTGTTACTTTTTTATCGATAAGTTTTATTTTTAGTTACATATAAATGAAATTCAAAAGTGTTAAATGTGGTTACACACACCAATTTTCTTTCTATAGGCACGGTTAAATGTCGAATGTTCGAATATTCGCAGTTCTAATTTAACGCGCTGTCAATCACGGGTGAATTGCATCGATAAAAGTGACCAATATCTAGTATTGAAAGCGCCATATTTATAGTGCAATCTATTCTATATTATATATCGATATCTGAAACTATACAAGCTGTGATCTTGTTAAGGGTTAGTTTGATTAAATTATAGCCACGTATTAAGTAAAGATTTAAATAATAATATTTCAAAAATGTATTTAATGTAAGCTGTATTAGAATTATATTTACCTACTTATTGCAATAAATGGAGCAATTAAATATCACAAGAAAGAACATTGCGATCAATTTTTATTTTATACATTTATATACGGATGTAAATATAAATTAAATTAGAGTAAATCAATATATTGCTAAAATAATAGCTAACAGATTTATAAGCACACATATAGTAAGAAAAATTATGTCAATCGTCACAGCACAGAGAATAGTCCTTAATTAATTTGTAATGCAAAAAACTTTATTTCAAAGTCCGCCTTTGTTTATGAATGCTAACATTACTTCTTTGAATTCATAAAATTACAGTATTTATAAAATAATTATTGTATTTAGGGAAAGGGTTAAAATCAAGATTTGTTTGTCTCTGGTAAATGACCATTCAATCGTTAAGCTATCACATTTTATCAATGTACACACGCATTTATACACACTATCCCATCGAAATAATATTTCCGAAGTTTTTTTCGCTGAATGTTTAATTTTTTTGTACGTAAAAGATATATCAACATGTTTACTTTATGGACAGCTGCTGATACATTCGCCCAGTGTTTGTTACCTCTGTTTTATATGTCAGAAGTGTAATTTATTCCATATAACACAAACGGTTGCTGAATATATGAATTCAAAATGTATATTTAATATCTACGCTGGCGTAATATAATTTCGGTTGTTACCTATTTTACATACATAAATGTCCAAGAAATTTATTTTATAAAATGTGAACAGAAAACCAACAAACATGTTTTTTAACTATTCAAGTACCTTGTATTGGAAATGGTTTACAAGTATCGAAATTTAGATTTAAGCTCTTGATCTTATGTAAACTGTTCGTTCCAATCAACCATTACATTATTAGCGTTTCAAATACAAGATATAAATAAACTAGAAGAAATAAAAATGTAAGGGAATTAATTGTGTGTTTTTACCAATATTGGTACCTTTCTTGCATGTACTACTTGGCCTTTGTGACTGGATCAGGTTGCAGAGCGCAACCATATCTTATTTCCAACTTAAGGAACAAAGTACGCATGGTTACTAAAATCACTGACCTGTCTAGAGGTATATCGTCAGGTGACTAGTGAAAACTTAACAGGCGAACAGAAAAAAAGTATTCCTTTATCAGGGGCGGTGACGTACTTTCAACATTGTTTTCAATTTTCATTCATTTTTTAAATATATTATTAGGGATTAGTCTTTGTAGTGCTGTAAGTTATTTCTTAGCTTATCTACATTTGTACTGTATAAATTTAGATAGGACGTGGTAGGAAAGTCTGCCGTTATAAGACGTTGTATGGAATATTCATGGCAATACATACAGTTGTGAGCGGAGGCTCTTCCTGCGTTCATCGTAGTTCAGTAAATATTCAAAGAGTAGTATATTCAAGGAATAGTTCACCGGTCGAGCCGTGGCCATCCGTGCAACAGATGTTGTTGCGGGCTCTACCACTGTTAAAAGTGGTGGCGATCATTTAATATAAGCTTTAAATATTTTGTTTATTTCAATGCATGAGTATAATTTCATTTCAATATGAATACACGAGGTAAACCTTTGGTTAATTGAGCTGGAATCGCCTTTTACTACATTGTACGAACACATTAGTACTGGACAATGAAATAAAGTGGAATCTATTCGCAGCGATGCGGAAAAATTCCTTCCATTTATTCTTTATACATCCCGAAATGGTAAATTGAATTTAGCGATGACCACAGCTGTCTCGGATAGCATCTTCGAAGCGGAAGTTCGGAAATTTAAGTTAAAGATGTGCCGTTTCCCATTCAATGCCAATAACTTTTGAGATTTATATTAGAAGTTTTTACCTCTTTACATCGGCTTAATCTATTTAAATAGAACTTTATAAGATGACCTGAACCCACACCTGTCCAGCCAGCTATGTATTGTAATGTTAGTTATGTTTTTATTAAGACCATGTGATTTTTGTTGTTCAATTTCACTGTTTATATATATTAACTGATTGTGAATGATATCGTATTTACATATGTACCAGTGACCCGCCCCGGCTTCGCCCGGGTACCACATGTTGATCCGATCGCTACCAAACACAGGAATGTGCCAATCTGGACAATCCCTGAAAATTTCATCGAAATCGGTCCAGCCGTTTCGGAGTCTATAGGTCAATAAGAAACATACATACTTCGCTTTTAATGTACTATTTTATTTCATAAAAAGTATCCTATGTTACTTCTATTACCTCCAAGAATATGTGCACAAAGTTTCATGATGATCGGTTGAGAATTTTTCGCGTGAAAGCGTAACAAACAAACTTACATTCACATTTATAATATTAGTAGGGATAGTATCGATTTGAGATCATTCTGTTATGATGCAGAAAAATCTTAGGTAGGTAGAGGTAACTTTGTATGTACCTCACAGTTACGTTATCAGATTCAAGCTTAGTGTAGTAGTACTACTCATGCACAATAACTGACTATTTACTCTATATTCATTAATAACATAGCGATTAACTATACAATGAATAGTTACTTATGTAAGAAATATATAAATAAACTTTGAACGTGGCTGTGGCTTTATATAACTTTGGTAGTGTAATAATGTCATGCAAAATATATACGATTGTGCTAAATGGAAGGCCATCTATTCCAGTCATTATCTTAAGTAATTTAAAGTGAATTTTTCTTTATTTATTTACGAGTAACTGAGGTGAGCTTTAGTTACTCTTGAATAACATTATCCTCAGGAATAAATGGACAGATATTGCCTCAATTGAATAAACCTAATAAAATATTTCGAGGTGCCTTCACATTAGCTCTTGGTGTTATTCCCAGGATGAAAATTCAATACAGCATGACAACACTTTGTTGAGGATAATTACGTTCAGGATACGAATTGGTCAAGCAGAATTTATTAAATGATGCATAGTCCATTACAATTGTACAACAAAATGAACAGACAACGGAATCGTGTTATGTATTGTATTACTTTTACTTAATACATATACATATAAAGATAAACTATAAGTGTAGAAAAAGCATTAAAAGAACAGTGTAATATATGTTCTTCAATAATTTCGAAAGCGGCCGTACTATTGGGCAGCTTCTACTTAGGATTTCCTTAGGACTCATTACGACTAGAGGACCATTCTACTGATGAAACAACCACGAGAGATATTACTTCATGCACTATAACTCCACTAAACTATATTATAAATGGGAATGTGAGTTTGTTTGTTGGTTACGCTATAAATTCTTAACGACTCAACCAAAAACATTGTGTGTCTTACCTTTTATCCCGAAAATAAAACTGTACCTGAGTTACATAAAACTTTTATTAACAATATCGTTTGCCATGTTAATGTTTTATGTATAGACAACAACTACATTTTGACACATTATACCTATAGGTACAGGAATGTACGTGGGTTGTGAAAACGAATGCGTGAGAAGCCACAGGCAATAACAAGTTCATAATATTACTACAGTTGAGACATAATTTGCCTTCAGTTCGCCGTACTCTTTGTTATGTAATAAATGCAGATGCCAGTGTCAGGGTAATATATATAATGAAAGCATTACGAAGCTAAGTTTAGTTTAAGTCAAATTTAAAATTTAATGGAGTTTTCAGTCACTTAAAGTGTTCAAAAGCTATAAGCATAATGGCATCGATCTATTCACAGATTCTGCGCGATTATGATTTTAATTAAGGCAATAAATAACAGTCATCCCTCGAGGCTTACTCATGACAAAAATCTATTGTGCTCGATAAACTATTTTTATTTATGATAGATTATTTTAGCCATCAATATATAATGCAATCCAAAAATAAGTTTTTAAGCCATTTATATATTACTAGCTTTGTCCCGCGGTTTTACTGCGGCTTAATTTAGAAAATCCGATTTATTGAAAAAAATAGTTTATCGTAATGGACAATATTTTAGTACCATGTCACTGCTTTTTACTGTTTTTCTCCATAAGCTGATTTAAATAAGGCAACCTAAACTTGTCTGTACGAAGATGTTATGTCCGTTAAATGAGAAGATATTTTTGCCATCTTTGATATCAAATTCAATATTTTTAAAAATTCTTTCCTAGTTGATATCTGATCGCTAACAGAAACACGTTTGTTAAATTACAACACTGTAAAACTAATATTTTGTTTGCTATGTAATGGTAAGTTAGTGAGTCAGTGACAGTGACAAATGTGAAGTAGAAGTCTGTCTATCTATTTGTAAATTTTAAGTCACATTACGTTCTCATTTCCATCTACTTGTCTACATTTTCCTTCCACTTGTCTATACAGAGGCTAGCAATGAGCATAACCGTTATATTTCTTTCGCATATAGATTAATGGAATCAAACGGAGGAAAAAACTGCCTGCATTTTGTACGTTCGATGTTCTACCAGGGTCACATTTTGCAATATTTTACGCTAGGGAAAACATACGTATGCCTTTCTTATCAAGTTTACCCAACCGAAAAAGTAACTGTTTATTTTTGTTGTGAATTAAGTTAATTAAAATACGTACAATCGCAGTCTTAGTTAAAGTAACTTCATGCTCTTCTTGTTTTATTTTAACTTAACGCTTGTATGTGCGCTTCGGTTAATTATCTTTGTTATATTCTCAATACGTTTCAACATTCTCTCAATTGGCGTTTCTCGGTGTTCACATAGGTCAAAGAAATATCTAACGATCGCTGTAAATTTGATGACGTTGTAAGCTTTCAATACTCGAGCAGTTATAAGGCTTTTCGAGTAATTACGTGTGTCACGTGTTGTAAATTTTAACAGATATTGATTTAATAATAGGCTACTTCGTAACGTAGCGGTAAGTGTACATATCAAGCGTTTTCACCCACAATATATTTATTTCGTGGTCGGTTAGCGCATCATGTATTTGTTTATGTCTGTCCGCCTTAATTCATCCACTATTTATGCTTGAAAATTGCATATGACGATATAATATAATAAGAGGTTGAGAGATGACTAAGATGTTAAGAGATGTTGTTTTTACGGGTTTCTACCACTGTTCAGTCGTGGAGTCCGAAACGACATTTGTTGCACGAGTGGGCCGGTGAAATGCCTTGACCTAACAGAAGACATGCGTAAGTCTTATGAGTGAGATGCTTGAGGCCAAATTCTGAGGTGATTAAGGGTAGGCAACGCATCTGCAATTCTATTCTTGTTGCATCTGCAACCTGCCTATAATTAGTACGGTAGTACACACGGTACGGTAGTACACTCATTATACGGTTTACCGCTTGATCGTTTGCCACCTTCTACTGTAAAGAAGGTTTATTTGATCTTAAGCAATGATCGACAAAACAACACACATCCAAAAAAAACAGAAGAATAGCAGATACGTTGGCAGAATTTATGTAGTATTTAGGAATGAGCACGAGCAAAATGCAGTCGTAAACATATTCTTGTTTTCGATTAAGTCCGACGGGAACTCGATAATCATCAATAATTATAATAAATTAAATAAATAACCCCTCTCAGTTACGGGCGTGAGCATATATTTATTTATTTAAGCTCGATAATCCATAAAATGCCATTTCGGTTATAACAAGCTAGGTCTAAAAAAAAACTCGCTGTGTTTTATTTTAATTTGTCCTATTTTAATTGTTTATAAGTATCGTGAGGTATTAATAATTAAATAATTTATTAAATTGAAAGGCCTAAGGTTCGCATACTTCGGAGTACGTACATGTTTCGGAGCTGCCAGAAGTGCGATGCGTGGCGCGACCGCGCCTAAAGCCTACCCACCGCGAACAATTACCTTCGACTGGTCCGAAACCTATCCGTACCTACACCAAAGTACGCAAAAGTGAGTTAAGCCCTGTAAGTTAATTTTTGCAGTATTTAAATATCGCCTATATATTATTATACATAGTAGAGTCTTGTATTTTTATATATCAAAACAAACTTTGCATCGTTAGCAAGAACAGAATTCTTTTAGAACACTTAGTACACAAAGGTTGGAATGCATTTAGATGTTAGATAATGCTATCTGGGGTGCATTGCTCGTTAGCGCCGTTCTCTAGTTAAGCTCCGAAGGAGGAATGTCGTTTCTTTAATGAATGGCCGAATTTTATGAGAGTTACGTAAATTTGACGTTGTACGTACGAAACATTGCTGCAAAAACGTTTTTTTTTATACAAAATGAATTGTATGTTTACCTCGTGATAATTTATTTATAGCTATACAATAATGTATAGAATTTTCAAATTAATGTGATGAAATTGTGTACATAAGAAGTGTACTCGTAACCGACGAGCATGAAAGCGTATAATAACATAACAGTTATAGATTTCGCAACGACAACATCTGTTGCACGAATAGAATCGATAGGTGAAATACCATGACCACGACCTCACTGAAGGCAGCGTGAAGTAGAATATTCTGCGTTTCGTCTGATGAGTGAGGTGCCGGAGGCCTAATTCTAGTTCTCTCCCCCTTCCCACCCTTTTCTTAAAAGGAAAGGATGGGAAAGGGAAGAAAACATGACGGTGGAGGGGATGTATAGGAATTGGAAATAACCGTTTTCTGTTTGTCTCCTCTGTCAATTAAAGGTGCGCTACTCATCTGCATCTAATTAGTTAGTTGCAGATGTCTATGGGTAGCGATCACTTGACATTGGGTAAGCCGCGTTGCCACCTAGTACTATAAAAAAATAACGCATGATGTTACAGAAGTTGGAGATGGCATTATTAAATAAAATATGTTTTGTGCGTGATAAAGCCGGGCTGTTGTATTTAATAAAAAAAAGTGTAGCTAATAAGTCTCTAAAAACCCTGAGGTCTGCAATGACATCTTAATAAAAGTAGAAAAATCAACTCCTTCGCGTACAGCTACAATATTTTTAGTTAACTGCTCTTATTTCGCATCTTCAGACCAGGAAAAGAAAGACGAATTATTGTTCGAAGATATCGAAAATCATTTTGTCTAGCCTTGCCATGCTTGAAGAAAAACCCAGGTGGAAGAACTTTAGTTCCCACTTACTGTATTCAACTAGGTTTAAATAATAATTATATATAAAAAAAACTATTTAGGAGTAGAAATTATTTACTTTAAACATGAAAGAAAAACAAAGCAAATGCAAGGTAATTGAAAATTTAAATAAAGGTTAAAATACTATTAATAAATAATTCTTCGGCCACAGAACGGTCCTTAATGTTTTTGTTTTAAACAACCTGGAGGCTAACTTGTAGGTTAGGGGACGTAAAGTGCTTGTCCATTACGATCAAAGAGCTAAGAACAATGTTTGTTTGAGTTTCGAGTCTAGACGAGGCTGATTAATAATTCTAATAGAATAATGCAGTGCGTTGATGTTTTAAAATCTTTTCGTAGCTTGTAAATTTTTCGTTTTAAATACAATAACCATTTTTACAAGTTAAACCTATTCAATATTTTTACTTTATAAGCTCATTTTTCTATTTTAAAATGATACCGTTAAATTTCTAGTCTCTCCTTGTTCAGTGTGAGAAATTCCCTGTTGAAATCAATTTATTTGTAAGCAAGTAATGTAAAGCTGTAGAGTTTAACGACGAAGCAACTGTCAGAACAAGTTCCTTCAGTAAGGCTCATATACAAAGATCCGAAACACAAATTGCTGGAACTTTCGTACCAAACTTCGATCTTCGTTGAACGGTACTCGAGACGGTTGCAAAGTTTTGAGCTCCTTTCACTTTCATGTGAAAGTAAATTGTTTCATACTTCTCGAGGGATGTATAAGAGCTGGTAAAATAATTTGAAATGTGATGTCTAATTTACGTATATAAAGAGGTAAAAGATGTCGATAGCGAAGGTGAGTGGAATTATGGCCTTTACATTGCTGTTGTCATTATAAAATCCGTCAAAATTTCATAACATTTACAACTATAAAATTGTTTATAAAATAAGTATACACAGTTTGTTACATGCCAGTATTTTTAGTGAAAATTTCTTAAGCCGCGTATATTTGGCTGTCCAGAAATTTTAGCACCAAAAATGAATTCAGTTTACATTTGCAAGCAAGATGCTGAACGCGTCAGAAACTTGCTTTTTTGAATTTGAAACTGTTTTAAGTTTTCACTTCTGTAGACAGTTACGACTGCCTGTATTTTTTTATTTGTTCATCTTTTAAAAATATTCAATGCAAAAATACTTAATAGTATAGGTCATACATCTGTTTTTGTACACATCATAAAGAACTTTTTGGTTTTTTTTTTCACGGAAAGCAATAAGCACCCACATTAAGTTAATAAGCCAAAACATTCTTCAGTGCATTTTATTGCACACATAAAACAGGAATGCGGTTTCCATAAGCCATAGGCAAATGCTTAGTCTTATCACTGCCACATTATTGTTGTTACAAAAAAACGCCATCACGACGACAAACACATCTTCTGTAATACGAAAGGATTTTCCAATTGTATGAATTGGAGCTCGTCTATTATTATTATCTTTTCTTGGAATACATAATAAATATAAATTTTTATCCAATATGTAGTACTAGTGACCCGCCCCGGCTTCGCCCGGGTACCACTAATTATGTTGATCTGATCACTACCAAACACTGCTGAGCCAATCTGGACAATCCCTGTACATTTCATCAAAATCGGTCTAGCCGTTTCGAAGTCTATAGGTGTATAGGGAACATCATACTTCGCCTTTTATATACTATGACGTGACCATCGATAATATAGTGTCGATAGTATTCCAGAACCTGGTTGGAACTTCAGTAGTGGACTGCTAGATGGCGGTGAAGTAGCTAGATTGTTCGATTTTTTGAGAAATATTTTTTTTTTATTTTCCGTAACTTTTTCTTCATAAAAAGTATCCTGTGTTACTTCTGATACCTCAAAGAATATGTGTACAAAGTTTCATGATGATCGCTTGAGTAGTTTTCGCGTGAAAGCGTAACAAACAAACTTACATTCACATTTATAATATTAGTAGGGATAATACGAAACAAACATCTTCATACCTAATATATGTTTTAGACATAAATTTGATGCTTATCCGTTGTGGAAGATATCTTCTAGCACAATTTGGTTTACAATCTTCAATGTAGTATAATGAATAAAAAAAATGTAATATAGCTATAGTGATAAGAATGCTTAAGGGTGCATTTCACCTTTTTAGCTTATGGTTGCTTTTGCTCGTGTTTTAAGACCTTATTTTCCTATCCCTAGTATTATTATAAACGCGAAAGTAACTCTATCTGACTGTTTGTTACGTTTTAACGCCTAAACTACTAAACCGACTTAAATGATATTTGGTACAGAGATAGTCTTAAGTCCGAGAAAGTACATAGGCTAATTTTTAATGCGAAAAAGGATTGTAAAGGTTTATAATTGGGGATGAAATTTTGTCATTTTAAAAAATTGAAACTTATTTTTTAGGCTTAGAATTTTATTAGATATAAATAAATATTACATTCAAATTTTGTAAGTAATTTACACTTAAGGGGGCAAAATAAAAATATGGAAGGACAGTTTGTATGGCAATTTGCAAGGTGACAAAATATAAAAGAAATACAGAGGAGTATAAAGTTAGGTAGTGACATTTACGGAGTCATTACAAAATGTGAAACTGAAATGAACGCAAGTTAGAAACGCGCCGCCGTGACGGTAGCTTATTTTAAATTATATTTAATTTTATTAGCAAGACAATTAGCCTAAAATATTACAAATGCTGCCTAAAGTCACTATTCAAAGCGGACGAAGTCACGGATGCAGCGAGTGTTGATATAGGTATAGTAACAATGTAAATATTTATTTCTCTCCCGCGGCAACCTCCTCTTGCGTCTTTATTACGGTTAACGCACAAGACTGTATTGACACGAAATATTATCATGGGCAGTGGGTTGCAATCGTTTTTGTTCAGATCACCTCTTTAATTGTATATTAGTGAACGCCTATTTTTGAATTTAATTATTATTTTTATTATAGTAACATTACAATTTAAATATAAAAAAATATCATTGTCACAATAAATTTACTATAATAAATAAAAAAAACAAATAGTCACAAGGAATGTTAGCAGAAGTTAAAACTAGGCGCTTAAAAATAGGAGCGAAGGTGTTTAAAAAAAACAACAAAAACAAACCCTGTGTCATTTAACAATAAAATTAAAATTCGAATGCAAGAAAAATAAATGAAAAGAAATTCATCGATACTGTACCTATTTCAAATAAGGATATTACAGAGGCGTTTTGTCGACGCATGTTGAGCATGTTGTTCACGCGGATCTATAACATTTTCCCCTAGCGTTTAACGTGGCTAAAGAAGTTATCACTTTCAAAAACAACTATAAAAAACTAATAAAGACAATTCAAACGATAGCCTGAAGCAGAAATCTTAAGAAACTTTCGAGTTTGTATAGGTCTTTTACATGTTAAGAGACGGTTAACTTAGTTGAATAAAGGTGCCAATAAAATCTGAGCTGTCTCAAGGGTTTAACTTAAATTTTACTTAACTTTATATGCTTCTTTCTTTGTGTAATTGTACTCGTGGGGCAATTTTCGAGCTGTAGACATTCCTCTAATGAGATTTTCTCTTCACGATCCAAAATATAGTATTTCCATTATACTAGAAAAACTAGTCTAGAGGCTCTAGAATATCTAGTCTTTGGTAATTTTAATGAGTTTAAAGAGCTAATTAATTCATTTATTTTGAAAAAAACTCATATCTTAATTCAGTTATGGTTACCGCATCGCATTTTATTAACCAGTTACGAAATAATTGACAGACAAACAAAGAAATAACAAAATTAACCATGGTGCAAGTAAGCTTCATACTTGATAATATATTTAGGCCTAAAACATGTTCTACTTACACTGTAATACAAATTTTGTGCATAAATTATAGTAGCAAGAAAGATAATTATATTTCAATGATAACAAAAAAGTTATTACAGTTTCGTGCTGTCATATTTTAGTACACTAATTTAGTCTTGGAAGTTAGCACACTAATAAGAGCTATCTTGGCAAAGCTTATGATTTATAGTGACAGTATTCTTGTTGGCAACTGGCCAGTCGAGCAGTACAAATATTAATTACTGCTCTAGTGCGCTAATGGCTATTTTAGTATCTAAACAAATAAGGTTTTTTGTTATTTATTTGATAAAATTACGACCGTAATTTTCACGAGTTACTTCTATTTGTGCTGCGCTAGTACACTTGACGACGCACTACCTATGCTATTCGATTACGGATTTTTGCAGCATCACTGTTCTTGATTGTGTCATCAATTTTATCGATATTTTGTTAATATTATTTTCAATATTATCTTTTATCAATTTTGGAATTACTGATTTGCATTTGACAGGTGAACAAATTTGAAAACCTCTATCCAAAAATTTTACTCTCGTTTTTGTTTTTAAATAAAAAAAAATAACTCACTGATGAGCTTTCTGGTGCTTTTTAATAACGGTTCAGCAGATTTTAACAATAATTAAGTCTTCTATGTATCACAGCAAATGTAGGTTAATAACTTACATTCACAAGAAAAGAAAGAAGTAAGGAAATTGTAAAGATGGAATAAATTCCTCAGGACATCTTGCAAAACTCACGCTTGGCTGTATAATTTTCTCACAAGCGTAAACGACCGGATTCTCTTTTCCAACTAAGGAAGCGTAAAATTAATTAAATCAAATGCAAAGTTTATTTCTCGTCAATTGCAGCGATGTTCTGAGCTCGGCATCTTAAATTAATAAAGATAAGTTCTTCTTATTGTAGGTATGGATAAGAAGAGAGAGATAAGATATCTTTTGTCATTTTAAACTAGTTATAGTTAATTCTCCGCTCTCATAAATGCATAAAAAATACGATCGTGTGACTGCAAGTGATTAAAAATAGTTGTTTTTTAAACTTATATGTATAGCAGCTCTTATTCTTCTGTCTATAATATGTAATATAAATCGGAAAAAATCACCAATAAGTATTTGTTGAAACCACCAAAACTATCTTACCTCTTCAAAATACACCCTAAATTTTGTGCTATTCTTTCAAGTTTTCAAAATTTATATCAAATTCCGTTTTGCAGGTTAGATGATTTGCGTAATGTGTCTACATTACGTAAATGTTTTATGTCTATAACACACGGTTTTTTGTTAAAAATTAGATTCTAAGGATTTGACCAAGTGTTTTCAGCATAAAAAAAATTGAATTTTAGCGAAGGATCCAAAATATGCGATTGTAATAAAATAAATGTTGATTGACTTACTGGTGACGTAGCTAGGAGATGTCAATTGCTTAAATTTCTTTAATAACAGCATACATTTGTACCTTTATTATCTTGAAAACCATATTCAATGTTTCAATTTAACACAAAACAGCAGATATAAATCTGTAACAATAAATTCAGAACAGAACAACATCATTACGTGGAATGAAATGTGCCCCACGGAGCTCGAGTATACTTCCTTCAAATTATTACACTCCCACCGGTGGCACTGGGTTTAAATTATCTTGGCGTAATAAAACCTGGCCGAGCGATAAATCGCAAGTTCAACAAAGACCATTACAGCTAGCAGTGCGGATATTTCTGTCAACTTATGACTTAGATGTACAGAAATGCTAATCATAACATTGCCTTCTAGTAAAATGCAACTCATTAAATATATACGGTATGGCGGTAAACGAAACGGCGTTCAAAATAAACATGCAATATTTTTCGGGGCTAAGCTGATTGAACGCGGTTGACATTATTTTATGGGCGGCGCCAAGCCCTCTCGTTCCCCCTAACATATTTTTGGGTCAGGTACCTTGGGTGCGGGTAATAAGTTTTTCAGTATAAATTTTATTGAACTTAGAAGTAAAATTAAAATTAAGTTTAAAAGTTACAAGTGTAATGGCAACAGGGCTGGGATCTCAGTTAAACAACGAATGAGATTGGTAAATAACATCTATTACACTTAAACAATCAACAATTATACGTTAAACGGTAGTAAATACAGTACATTACACGAGATTTAAACAAAACAACATGACCGAGCGGAAGAAGACGGCGTACTTACGTCGGAGCGATAGTGTCGCTACTCGCGCGAAGGCGGTCGTGTTAAACAACACAAAAGGTGGCGGCTCGCAAACCAATCCGTCGCGCGCGCTGTTGGTAGGCGAATTTAACCCTACGGGTGTGAACGTAAGATGTGCGCTGCGTAGTGCGTTACACAAGTTCTTACATCTAATATCACTTTTATTATCCTACTATTTAGTGGAGTCCGCAACTACAACATCTGTTACAGGAATGGGCCGGCTCTACCGGTGAAATACCTCGACCTCACAGAAAAAAGGCATGAAGTAGAAGTACTCTGCGTTTCGTCTGAAAAGTGAGGTGCCGGAGGCTTTGGCCTTCATTCCGATCGCAGCTTACTCTGCTAGTGTGTCCGCCCTCTCGTTTCCCTCCATCCCCGCGTGCGCCTTTACCCAATACATTTTCACATATTTCCCTTCTTCCCTACTTTTCTTAATATTCACCCTTGCCCTCACAGCAAGGGGATGGCGGGAATCACCGTTAGCTATTGTTTCCGGGGCGGACCTGGAATCGGAACGCGGTTGACATCTACAGACAGAGGTTAACCTTAAATTATTTTATTATCTAAGATAGACCTTTAATAGATAGACAGACAGGAAAAGTATATTTCCCTCCCATTCCCATCTACTTCATCCCATTCCATATTAGAAAAGAATTAGAAGGAGAAGATAACTAGAATTAGACCTCCTGACTATTTAGACGTCTGATTTCTTTGTGACAATATTTGGATGCGGCAAGTCCACCATTGCCCTGATACAAGCTGCTGATGCAGGTCTACTAGGCTATGAGATTTTATTTCGCAAAGACATGAACAAATAGCCTACTATATTATTTACTTAATCTAAAAATACTTTTCTAGAATATTCATATTACAACGGCATCGTATTCTCTTTAACTATTCACAGCAGTCTCACTGCGCCGAGCCCTCTTCATCATTTCTATAAAAAGGCATTCAACAAATCTACCATCTGAATAGTAAGATGCTCTTGTTGGACGATTGACTTGGCTGTCACTGACAAAAGGTTGCGTCGAGGGAACGGACGGCCGCCCACTGCGGTGTCAGCCACAGATTCTAAGACGCTGGGGTTTTTACAGACGCTGATAAATTTAAAAAAAGTAGCTTCACTCATTTTTAACCGAATTCTCTGTATTAAATCATTTAGAAGTTAGTTAGTTAGTTAGTTAGAATTTTGATTAGTTAGATTCTAATTTTGTATAGTACTGCTGTGATGTGTTTCTCTTTAGCTCCTATTATTATTCGACATATCTATGGATACGAGGACAGATAAATTATCTTTCGTATTGTTTGTTGTCATTTCTCTACATCAACTTAAAAACGGTCCGTTATAAAAGCATTCAAATAGAAAACATAAACAAATTTAATAAATGCAGTATCATTTTATTTATTTACTTTAATTGATTCATGAAATATTCTAACCAGAAATCAAACCTACTACAGTTGAAGGGGCATGCCGACAACTAAACCACTGTCATACGGTGAGAATGTTGTGAGAAAATCGCTATATAAATAGGGCAGCCTATAAATTCTTTCACTTTATTTTCTTTCTCGGCCACGTATAAATCGTTTAGAGCCAGAGTTATGTTTATTTGGTAATATATTTGTGAAAATGCGGCAATTATATTTATCGTTTCTGGCTATATTAATGTGTGTGTTACCGACAACTAAATGCTCGGATGTGGGTAGAGACGGTTTTAATTTCTACAAAGGTAAATATAAATTAGTATTGGTTATATTCTTGTATTACAAACGAAAGTTTAGTTGATTTTATTCAAGCTTTGTTGTCTTTTATGGCACTTTTCAACATACGTCTCCCTCACAGATAAAAAATGTTGCCTTCATTCTTTTTGTTCAACATGTTCAACATGCGTCAGCAACATGCTTATTGAAATTGAATTTGGAATAGTTTCGACGAACTTGCTCTTATTTACTTTTCTTGTATTCAACTTTGAGTTTTTAAGATACGAGGGTTTATTTTTGTTTGTATTTATTTAATTTTGAACTATTGTACTTCCCCTGTTTTGAGATTTCACTTTTCGTTAGTTAGTCGTTATGACTGCCTGTGTTTTGTTTAATCAATAAATTAGTGCCTACCGTGGGTTACGGGCGTGACGGTATATTTATTTATTTTATTTATAAATTAGCAATTGATCATAGTTCTACGTGATGTTTTGTGAATTGTAAGTGGTCGTATTACATTATTATTAGCCTATTCACTCTTCCCTTTCAAGAAACTAAGTGAATGCTTTTTTCATTTATTCACAATTATTATTCATCAAATATGAAGAAACAAAGTTGCTTAAAATATTTTGTTACAAATAACAAGAACTCAAATCAATTTTTTTAACTACGATGAGCTAAGGCTATGTGAACTGGGGAACACAGGTCTTTTCCGAGGCCTGGACTAGATCGTCTGTCTATTTTATTAAGGAATACCTCTGTATAATTTCTCCATAAAATATAAAATGGAATAATAAAATATCAAATTATTATTCATAAAAGGTTATCAAATATTAATATTAATTGAATTCATTTTTACCTTAGATTACCTTCGCGGTCGTTCAGATGACAATTTGCCCGGGGAGCCATTACCTGAAAAGATGCTTTGTGAGTAAGCTTAATAGGCTAGAAATTAATTATTATATATTATCTATTTTTGTGTTTTTATCTTAGAGTATATTATATTATATGACATACTCGTTATATATGGTCTATTTGTGCGTGTGTGTGTGTGTGTGTGTTTATATTTGAAATTTAGTAAATAATTTGTCATAAGATTGATAATATTCTACATGTTGAAATCATCGATATTGCTCATCGTAGGTTGAAGGAGTGAATTAAGAAAGGGCAACGAGGACGTCTTATGTTGTACAAGTGAATCGTAGTTTTAGATAGACAAATGGCATCGGGTAAAGAAAAGTTTAATTAAGAATAACTGTAACCGACAAGCGTGTATGCGTTAATGTACATATGAACGTTGAAATAAAGTGAAGCGATAGATGTGGGCCATGACAATGCCAAAAATAAAACCCTAATCTTTGGTTACTACCCCTGGATGCGGGTCCGAGTAATATTTATTTATTCCTTACAGGGTAATTTGTGTGAACGTGCCCTTTGAGGCTGCCCATTCACGCACGCTTATCTGTTGCAGGATTTACAACAATCATATGTAGTATCTAATAAATAAATGTCTTCTAATAAATGTCAATAAAAATATTACGTACATTAAATTACAAAATCATTAAAATTATATATCCAACTTATATTGTAAGTGCGAAAGTTTGTAAGTGTGGATGTAATGGCGGAAATTTTAACCAAATTTGCCACAGAAATAGATTACAGTTTGGAATAGCATATAGGCTACTTCTTATCCCGGAAAAACGTTCCCGTGGGATACATTTTTTTATTATTATATTTTTTATACATCCCGAAGTATTACCCGGCCGAAGCCGGGTGGTTCACTAGTTAAATATTTTTTTATTGATTTTTCAGATTTTTACCGAACTCCAGTGCAAATGTATTCTGGGATAGTAACTAACGCCCAACAAGAGTATCGAAAAAGGAGAGATAATGTGTTTAAAAGTAAGATATCTAAACATTATCATCAATAAGTACTTGAGCTCCTATACAAGCTACATCTGAGCAAAGACCTTCTCTCTTTGCACTTAATTCCGTCCTATGTGTAAAGATAAATGAGGAGTTTTGGCGTCAAGTAGACGACCGGCCGTAAAAAAAACTATAAGCAGTATGGACTATGGTCGTACTGTGCCGACTCCACATAGAAAAGTGGGTAAAGGGCAGATAGAAGTAGTGTAAAGATAACATTTTTAAGATTTATTTTAGCTAGCCCATTAGTACACTTTAAACTTGTTTTTGATACACAGTTTACTAAACAAACTAGCATAAACAAACTTATATCTCAAATTTTATTTGATTTTCTTTCCAAATGCACGTAAAACATCTTAACTGGTGGCTTTACTATCACCATGTTGTTATTCCAAACAATCGATATGTACATACAAAGAGTACTAAAGTAATTTATGATATCTGGAATTTAAACTCAACAAGGGACCTACAAATATAAATCGTTACTTCTGCCATCAACTTATGTACATTTAAAAATACTACAACCAGTCTTTAGGGATTAGTCAATGTGGAAACCATGAACTGAATCAAGAATGCCTCGTAAAGAGTACTTTACATAGCCACGTAGAAGACTACACCAACAGTTGTAATGTCTACAATGTCATACGATCTGTAAAGACTCTAATGAAATAGTATTGACATAACTGTACTTAATTATAGTCTTATATCTTTATAAATTTATTTACATAGTTGTATTGTTTTAGGTTATATGTTGCACAAAGATATAGAGACCGATGGAATTCGTAGGAAACGGACGTCAAAATTGCTCATGTTACATGACAATGCTCCATATCATATGTAAGTACTTATTTAATTCCGAAATATACGATACATAGAACTGGGATGGAGGAATCATACATTTTTAACAGACGCTATATATAAGTTACTTTTAATTGATTCAAAATTTTGATTATTATATAAATTCTAGTTGAACTTTAATAAAGTATAAAAAGTATATTTATATAGCTTTTTAACTTTAAATTCGGACGTTTACTTAACAAATTAACAAGGAAACTTTCGAATTTGATGTGCAAAAACAAAATTTGCTAAATAAAAACTGCTGAAATTGATTTGTATAAGTACGAACGCCTAAAATAACAGGGGACGGCAGGGAAGTGAAGGGTTTTGTGGGGATCAATGAGGGAGCAGTCGTTCACCGCTGCACGGCCATCAGGTGGTTTACAAATCAAATCCAGTCTTTTAAAATAAATTTGGACGTTACCATCATGACATTAGGTGTTTATCAATTAATTTATGTAATTAAGTTAAAAGAGATGATCTGTGGTCAACCTTGGTTGAGTTTGGATTGAACAGTGATCTAATACAAGCGCTAAAGTCTCTTTATAAAGATTCTACTGCTTGCGTTAGGATAAACGGGGCCTACTCAGACTGGTTTAGCATCAATAAAGGTGCAAGACAGGGCTGTGTAGCATCCCCGTGGCTGTTTAATCTCTTTATGGATGATTGTTTGAAATCTTTGAAAGACGAAGATTGTGGATTAAGAATGGGTGAGTTAGTTGTAAAATGTCTCTTGTACGCTGATGACCAGGTTGTGTTTGTGTCATCAGCGGAGGACTTACAACTTATGCTGAATGTAGTGAATGATTCACTAGATGGTAAAGGTATGAGGATGAATGTGGATAAGACGAAAGTAATGGTGCTTGAAAGAGAACAAAGTAAGACAGTAATTGAAATAAAGGTTAACGGAAATGTAGTGGAACAAGTGGAAGAGTTCGTGTATTTGGGGTGTATGTTTAGTAGAGATGGTAGGCATGTTAAAGATTTTGAACGACGAGTGAGTGCGGGAAATAAGATGATTGGGGCTATAGTTACAGTAGTGAGGAGTCAGAATGTGTCTATGAAGGCTCGTCTGGCAATACACAATGCTGTACTAGTCCCCACTTTAATGTATGGAAGTGAGAGCTGGGTTTGGCATGAAAAGCATGCTAGTAGAGTTAATGCCGTTGAGATGCGATCCTTAAGAAGTATGTTAGGCGTGACTTTGAATGATAGGGTTAAAAATAGCGTTATAAGGGAAAAGTGTGGCTTAAAAGTGGATGTTGTGACTAGAATTGAGAAAGGTATGCTTCGGTGGTTCGGGCATGTTGAAAGGATGAATGAAGAGAGAATAACAAAACAAATTTATGTTGCAAAAGTGAGTGGCAGTGTTGGTAGGGGACGCCCTAGGAGAACTTATATCGATCAGATTAATGACTTACTAAAAAAGGGCGATATAAGGAGCACCCATAACCGACGAGCATGCATGCGTAGATGTATGAATGTGGAAGAAGCGAGAGAGGTGTGCCAGGATCGCGCCAAATGCGTGGCGTGAGCGGATATTTATATTTATTTATGTAAACGTCCGGTGTGCAAATATCTGATGTGCAAAAGTATATATTTCATTTGGAAAATGTCAAAATTAATTTACAAAAGTTGTAGTTTCTCATAACAACACCTTTTTTTTAATTTACAGTGCAGATAACGTTTCAGAAGAAGAAATTGAGGTGTCTGCTTCGCAATATTAAATGAAATCAAATAAACCGAATAGTAAGCTTGATTCAAAATCAAAGTATAAAAAATATTTGAGGGCATCAACATAAATCAATTTCCTTGAATAAATATATTTCATTCAGCGTCAGTTTTCATATCTACCCCTTACCTAATATTAAAGAAGATTTTGATATACATAAATATATTAATGTTATTTGTACTTAACCTACCAGGAAGCGAATGAAATGAAATAATGGGGGACTGGTAAGTGATAGGTACCCAATTCATGATCTTTAGACTTCAGGTGGGATTCTACTAAGTATTAATTAATTCATTGTATTGCTATGATTCGAGTAAGCAAAAGAATATAATTATTGACAAAATTCTACTACTATATAGTATGGAAGGATATTTTTGCTATGGGAGAACCTAGCAAATGAGCAAGCTGGTCTCCTGATGTTAAGTGACCGCTACCAATAGACACGCACACAACTAGAAAATGAGTCGCAGATGCCTTGCCTACCTTTAATGGACAGAGAAGGGGAAATACAGGAAAAAAATACTTCCTTTTCCTATCCATCCCTTCCGCGTCCAGTCCTCTACAACTGTTATGGATATAGAGGTGCAGTAACTCCATGTTTTGTTTTATGGAAGGAGGTGGGAAACAAGCAGGTGGTTCAGCCAATATTAAATGACCGGTAGGCACCTATAGGCATCTGCCACAAGCTAATAAGTTGCAGATATTGCCTACCTTTAATGGACAGTGAATAAACGTAAAAAAAACATGTTTCCTATTCCTATCCATCCCCTCACCGTAACTCTTTTTACCTTTCAATCCTTACTTTATTAGACAATAATAGGAAGGTGACGAAGGACTAGGATTTAAGCCTCTGGTACCTCACTCTTCTGGCAAAACGCAGAAATACTTCTACTTCATGCCTGTTTTCTGTGAGGTCTTGGTATTTCACCGGCCGAGCCAGCCCATTAGGCTTTACCACTGTTAAGTGTATTATTAATGTAGCTGGGATTATATATGAATTTCTTTTAATTTTATTTTATAAGAGTCAAGGACCGTATAAAAACGGTACATTTCAATTAATCACTTGGTTATTCGTTTCCTAAAATAAACTGAAATGTAAAACATTCATTAATATAATATTTCCTATCATAAGTTTAAGAGACCCGAGCTGAACAATCCCAGGGCCAGATGCTTGCAGTTAAAACAAAATAAAGATAACCGAAATGTTGAAAAAGATAATGAAGCCAGCATTGTGTTCTTAATCCAGCGTCTCAGCTCCAAACATACAAAAGACAGTTAAATATAATTCAAGCTTACGAAGAGAATACGCCCGCATTATACAGCGAGAGCACGTACGGCCTTCACAAAACATTTAAGTGTGCCCGTCATGGAAATTAAGCCAGTTAATTCGTCCTTCTTTCTGTTGGTATGACTTATACAATGGCTGTTGTGGAATGCTTTTTAATTACTGGTAACAATGCATTTCAGATCGGCTTAATGAACAAAACTTATAGTAAAGATATAGATTACAGGCTAAATTTTTGTCCAAAAAAATCTGGAGCCCTCATAAAACCCTTGTTATAATATGAACACTGCTAGTCTACCCATTGTATATAAAATTGATTATTTTATTATTTTCAAAAATAAAATTCATCAGAGTGGCATAAACAAACCGTTATGGCTTTGAACATTCCTTGAACGTGTGTACAGACAGAAATTTTATTTGTTAAAGTATCTAGCCGCGCGTTAAAGGAAATGGAATGGAGCTCCGAGTGCCACGCAAACACTTCTATGTCTGTGGTGGAGAGAAATCTTGCGCAACTGAAAATGTGTTGGAATGCTTCTCTCAATTATCGTCAATTTTTTTTTTCTGGACAAACGTATACTAACTACACAGCAATGTTCCGACTTCCTTGATGTCTGTAAAACCTTAATATATATACAAACATGAGATAAGAGATGCGCTTATTAACAATAGAGCCGGCCTTACATAAACAGTTCCTAGTAAAATTAGCTTAGCTTTCACTTAGGTTACGTATCTTATGATTATACAAAATCATAATAGTTTTAAGCACGAATATTTAGTCAGACGTAAGAAATACTTAATACCTAAAACCCAACTTAACAAGATACCTTAGGTTGGATTTGAATTTTCATATAACTAAGTGGTCGCTTCTTGATGTTGAATAAGAAGAAGTACATAATGATATAATTAACGTACATAGATTAGTTATTTCCATACATTTACTTACGTCAATTTTGTAGTCTTTTATTAACATTTGATTTTTCAGATGTTATTAAAGGACTACAAAATTTAAATATATATACAATACCTATATATAACCAGACGTTTCTAGTTCAGGAATTTCAATTTGTATGTTTTAACCTCTGCTGCGAACAATTCCTAAGTGTAGAAACGATATTTTACTTTAAATCGAAACAAATACGACAAGTAAAACTGTACTGAAACATAGACAACTGTGGCGCAAAATGCAACGAGACTTACGTAGCTAAATTGCGAGCAGGAAGCGGTCCGTGTCAATTACACGCGAGCTTATGCGATATATCGACGTGCTATCGTGTTCTGGCTCCTATTTCCTTTAATATTCCTTTTCGTACCTCTTCTGCATCTGTCAAATAAAGGAAGGCGTAGTTTACCTGTACATATAACCCCCGTGAGTTGATAATGTGCTTGGACCTTGTCAAATTTACACGCGTACGATACGATCCAGCCGTAATTAAAAATTTAACAAAGTGTGGTTAAACAAAATAATTCTAATATGTAGTGAATTTAATGTATTATATTAACACAATAATTATACAGATATTATTTTAAAAAATGGTAATTAATCTGTATTCTTTCAAGGTCTTAGTTAAATTGGTATCTTTTTATCATCAGATGTTAGTTTCCATGCTGTGGTGAACAATTTATGCTTGAATAGGTCATGTTTTGGTCAACATTATTTTAATCTTATTCTAACATTTTCAATATCCGCGATCTATTGTGAAATCGACTGGTTTTTCTTATTCAAATAATAATTTCGCGAACGCAACTGTAAACTATTTCCCTATCCATTTTAAAACAAAAAAGACAACAATAGCAGCAAACAAGATGGCGTTGCTTACGGTACTGACGGTTCAATGTCACAAAATAACATCACCAAAATAGATGCCCGGCGCATTATCAATCTGTGAGGGCTATACCAAAAAAGTTTACGCTAAATCTGGCCACGAGCATCGTATGGTGCCCTCGCGTTTGCCTAGGAAAACGCTTCTAGGACAAATAGCTTATGCCAAGTCAGCGGTGGGGCGATGTTAGTTGTTCAAGTACAGCGTGAAACGCGATATGGCGTCTTTTGAATTTGATTTTTCGAGCTGAGAAGGTTTAGCTGAAAACAGCAGACAAACTCAAAAGTCAATATGAAGCCTGGCTGGGGGTGCTGGCGCAAGAACGCAGCACCTCCTGCAAAGGATTAATACACTTGTCAACGGTACGCCCGTTGATGCGATTCTCGTATCGGCTTGTACCGCATAAAATCAAAGTATAAAGATGGAAAAAGGCCTATGATAATGATTACCTGTTTTATTCCAGGAATACAGAATATTTTTGTTAAAGATCTTGTTTCTGTCAACAGCTGAACTTCTTAATATGTTGTTTTGTTCAAGGCTTACCAGCGTTTCGGTTAAATAGATAGTTATATAGATAGATAGATAATTAAACTAGATATTTTATATCATGAAATTCTAAAAACTAAACCTGTAAGTACACCTGTTCATCGCTTATTGTTGCGGATGTTGCTTTGGTGTCGGTAATTACTTATTAGGTAACTTTTGTTTGTCTCCTACTGAATTAAAAAAAATCTTGATTTAAAAATAATCAAACCAGGCTCATTGATTACACATCAAACAGTAGCATTAAAGCACAGAATTGAAGTAGATCGAACTGAACTGACGAAAAGGAAAATCTTTATCTCACACCCTGAGAACGCCGGGCTATAAATATCTTCAATGACTTGTAAAATTAAGGAGCTTGGCTCAGTTGTGATGCATCCATTGAAAACGTTACGTTTCTTACATACCTAAATCTTTGAATGGCGACATGCAGAAATAGAAATTGAAACGTAAAAAATAAATTATAAATAAATAAAATAGACACATAATTGGTTCATCAAAATAATAAATATTCTTTGGAAAACGGCTGTGGTCTATTTTCTTTATTGTTATAATAATTTTTGAAATTGAATTGTATCTATATAAGCATATATCAATCGTCTAAATTAAGCAATCGGGTCTTACGAAAGATCCCCCTATTTCTTGTACGTGAGAACCCTTTTGATATTCTATATCAGCAATTTGGCAAAAGAGATCACGTAGGATTCAATAAACCCAAACCTAATATTAATACGGGCGCGCCAGTCGTCGTCGGAATGGCATTTTCCGTTACTTTACCATAATGAAGGTTCGATGAAACTCCGTTCGAATGTTTACTAAAACCTCTGTAGAAATTTTGTTTTTCTTTTATAACAATATATTGTCATAGTCTAAGGCCAGTGCGACCACGACCGACTTGCTCGATGAACACAGTTTAAAAAATGTCCAAGCGCTCGATAAATAACTATAGAATATTAGCGATCTTGCAATAAAAGAACACAATTTGTTACATAGATTTTATTGGCGAATTTTATCTAACGTTATCAATAACTAACAAAGAACACTAGTATTAATAAACAGAATAAAGTCGACGAGCTACGAACTAGTGGAACGTGATGAGAGCTTTGCATGACCTAATTGAAATACTTGACAAATATTCGACAGTAGATTAACCATTGTTTGCTTCATATTCGCCTTTGAATGTCAGCTAATGAACCAATTATAATCCGATGGGAATTAACTGGCCATAATCAGAATTAGTCATGCCTGTAACACATTTATACAATTACTAGAAACCCTCCCCAGTGTCGCACGGGTAGTTTTTTCATACATGCCTTCATGTTTACTATAGAAATTTAGGGGATGAACTTAGAAAAAATATTTTTAATGCTCGCTTAAGTAATAATAGAAGCCTGAAGAAGTTTTTATTCTTTTCCACGCATATTATTGACTGCCGGTTTGCGTGGTTTGTAAGATACTTGCTTATCACGTTGTGGGTTCGATTCTCACCCAGGACAGATATTTGTGTGTATGAACATGTCTGTTTGTCCTGAGTCTAGGTATAGTTATCCATTTAAGTTTGTATTTACAAATGAAAAGTAATATATGTAGTATATCAGTTAATTGGTACTCATTACACAAGCTCTGCTTAGTTTGGGATCAGATGGCCGTGTGTGAATGTGTCGTAGGATATTATTATTATATATAGACGACTTATCGTATATATTATGTTAATATGATGTGACTACATTCAGGTAGCATGAGGCTTGGTTCGTGAAAAAGTCAACTTTAATAATCATATTCGAGTAACAGCTTCACAATGGAAGTTGTATAGATATCTCAACATAGTAAGAATCTTTGTTCCATCGTGTCCATCAAACAATCAATTAAATACAGTGAAAGGAGGATAAGGCCTTTGTGACGCCGCAATATTAATTAAGTTTTCATGACGGCGTTTAAAAGGTCTTTGACTATACTAACTATATTTTTCTCGCATACTAATTACGTATGACGCTTGTGTTTAATTGCAAACACTAAAGACAGCAATCTAATTTCATTTATAATATAACTCGTTTTCCAAAGTGCTTTTTAGTGAAATAAAATGTCAAGGAATAAATAAGTTATCAATTTAATTTCGCTTTTGCTAGGATCTCGTAAAGAGAACCCAATTGGGCTGGCTGACCAATAGAGTTTGGTAGCGATTCGAAAGAATATAACCAAAATGGGGAGGATTACTAGTCGTCTATACTTAATTATAAATCTTATGAGATTTGCTACAAATGTTGTTTCGTTCAATGCTACGAATTTATTTTGTTTTTAATTTTAATTCACGCATATTATTTTGTTATACTATTGCGATAGAAGCCTTATTGCGTGGCGCTCGGAAAATCGGAAGCTATACGCAGAGATTGTATTATCAAGATGCTTCTCGTTAGGTTGGGTATTAAAATTACTTGTAAACATTTCTACGCGATGATCTTTTCGGTAAAGGAGTGGAACAGGTGGATAGTTCGTGCATTTGGGGTGTAAGTGAGATAGTAAGCATATTAAAGATTTTGAACGACGACAGGAAATAAAATTAATGGGGCTATAAGTACAGTAGTGAGGAGTCAGAATGTGTCTGTGAAGGCTCGTCTGGCAATACACAATGCTGTACCAATCCCAACTTTAATGTATGGAAGTGAAAGCTGGGCAGGAAAAGCATGCTAGTAGAGATGCGACCCTTAAGAAGTATGTTAGGCGTGACATTGAATGATAGGGTTAAAAATAGCATTATAATAGAAAAGTGTGGCTTAAAAGTGGATGTTGTGACTAGAATTGAGAAAGGTATGCTTCGGTGGTTCGGGCATGATGAAAGAATGAATGAAGAGAGAATAACGAAACAAATTTATGCAGCGATGGTAGGGGATGCCCTAGGAGAACTTATATCGATCGGATTAGTGGTTTACTAAAGAGGGGCGATATAAGGTGCACCCATATCCGACGAGCATGTATGCGTAGATGTATTAATGTAGAAGAAGCGAGTGAGGTATGCCAGGATCGTGCCAAAGGGAAAATCAATTATCTCTGCCTACCTGTCTGGGTTAGGGGCGTGAGCGCTATTTATTTATTCATTTATAAGTTCATAATCGGTCGCCGACATATATTTCAAGGGATAGCAGTGACTCTCTGATAATCTAGATCTCAATTCCAATATAAATGTATTCATAGCAGGCGTTGGATACATTAACGAGCTACTATATGTATAATCAAGGATTACATCGTCGCATGAGATAGTAAGTAGCATAATGAAGCACTGACCTAATGAAACATACACGTATTACATAGTAAATACATATGATGTTACAATAGATTACAGGTTAGGTTCACTGTCCGACAGAAAACGAAAAGTACATAAATATACCTATATATAATTCCAAGCTTTTGGTCAATAGAATAAATAAAGTGGTGTCCGATAAATATATTTAAAAAAAATCGCTCCCGCCCGTAACCCACAGGGGTAGACAGAGATTATGGATTTCCATTTGGGTCGATCTTGGCACACATCTCTCAGTTCTTCTACATTCTTACGTCTACGCATGAATGCTTGTCGCTCGTTAAGTTGCTCCTTATATTGCATATTAACCAATTATATTATATTAACAAATTAAAAAAGTAAACCACTAATTTAATCTATATAAGTTCTCGTAAGGCGTCACCGACCAATACTGTCCCTCACTTTTGCAACATTTGCAAGATATTCTCTCTTCATTCATCATTTGACCATGCCCAAACCACCAAAACTATCATAAAAAGTAATAACTAAAATATGTGATTACTTACAAATCGTACTTAGAACTTTACTGACTAGTTAAGTTCTAAGTACGATTTGATATAAAGTTGAAGGTATAGCTACAATCGCTGTAAAATACCTGAGAAGGTTATAATTTTATAAGTCTACAGGTTAGCCCCTTGAAATTTAATTCATATATCAGTCGCACAATTTACACACTAGATTAAAGTATTTATATTATTGTACAATTTCTTATTTTCAGGCGATATGTATATATGACGTCCGATTACTCTAAGACTGAAAGTAGTTGAAACAACATATATTTTGGGTAAAGTAGTCCATCGTTGTTATATCGTGCTATTACGAGCGGAGTAAGGATCGTTCCCATGAGCATTTTGTATGAGTTTCACACATTACACAGGCAGCCAACGAAACGTAGAACCCGTGGCGAACGAATTCTGGTCAAGTTGCGTTTGATTTTGGCGTCTTTAAGGAGGATATGAGGTATCTATATATTCTGGTGGGCAGCCAACCCGATACTACTTGTAAGCCACTACGCCTTTGTCGATTTCTGTGATCCCGTGGGACCGGGACCGTCGTCAACATAAACAAAATAGTGTTATTGCTTGTATCTTATCTCAGGGAAATATTGGGCACGATTTTTTCTGATAATGTTTTATTTTACAAGTACTTGAAGTCTTACAAATAACCTTTGACGACGTTATTACTGAGGATGATTCTTTATTCGAATAAAAAAAAACATTTTAAGGTTTAAGGAAAATGTACGTACGTCTAAAGGTACAGTAGTGAGGATCCAGGTATGAAGGCAGATTTGGGCAAGGCGCAACGGTACGATAGTAATATCAATGCTGTTGAGATGCGATCTTTGAGAAGTAAGGCGCAAGGGAAATTGCATTGTGGCTAGCAAGAGGACGTTGTAACTAGGATTGAGAGCAGAGTACCATTACATGAGTTGAGTTGAGTTTGGTATTATAATCGATACGTAGCATCACAAAAGCAGCTGATGAATTTATTGAACCATAGAAGCATTACCTTGACCACTAGCACTATATTCAATAAATAAAGTCAAACAGTTTATATTTAAACATCATATCGTTCTACTATATTGCTATATAATAAAAACTTTGAATAAAAAAGTAATTGTTCAAAATAAATACGCATAAAACACTTAAAAGCTCATCATTTTCTTAAAAGCCCCCGGGAAATAAACTTACTTCATCCGCCTCGTATTAGAGCCGAGCGCTAGGAAAAAACTAGAACTCTCTCGACTTTCTCTTGACTCTTATAACAAATTAAATTATCTTCAAAATCAATTTCAAGTCGAATCTACAAAAAAATCTGAGTATACCGTGGATTTCCAATGTCCTATTTCCAAAAGTTACGGATGTGTTTCTATTTTTCTTAAAGAGGAGAGTGTAAAATGGAAAATGAGTGTAATAATAAAAAATAGTATAAGCCAAAAAGGCGCGTGTAATTAAAAATGAGTGTCTAAGGATGAAGGAGCGATAATAAAAAGCCCGTACAAGGAAAAAAGTTTATGATGAAAAAAGACTTATAAAGAAAAGGGAGATTATAAAGTAGAAGAGAGGAAGGGCTAGGGGAAAACTTTGTCATCAGACGGAAAGCAAAAGTATAAATACCACTTCACGGAGGTATTTTTTCAATTCATGGTATACTGTTGCGTGCTTTTGATGATTGTTTACCTTTTATAGACTGATATTCAAAAATTTATCTTAAATTATTCAAAAGGTTCGGCGTACATTATATTTTGGTATCTAATAAAGCTAATGCTGGCAGTATTATTAACACCATTTAAATAGATAAACGATTCCCGTAACCTTGTCCTGGAATAGGGATCGTACAAAGAATATGTGGCCTAAATATTCCTTCGCCTTCGATAAATAAAGTGACGGCCTGCCCAAGGCGACTTATACTGGGTGACTGGTATCGTTACCCTTGATCCAATAGTAGACCACTGAATACCTCATAGTACAGTAAAACTGTACTGATCCAAGTGATTACAGTATAGTCTTTTAATTATAACATGGTGAATCAGGCTTTTCACTTTTTTAAACATTAAACACAGAGCAAAAAAATGCAGAAATTCATAATGTATAAATAAATCTAAGAAATTAAGTATTACGAATATCAAAGACTAAGAGTTATCCTACCTACCCTTTCTAAGCAAAATATATGCGTCATTCAAATTTATAGATACAAGAATCTCCATCTTCCAGTGTAGAAGGCATACACATTTTTACAGCAATACATTAAAATTTTTAATGTCTCCACAATTTTACCCACACTAAGTTTTAATATGTTCTCTTTAGAGCTAATATTTAGTTTAACTAAAATCTAATGAAGTTACGTCTGTGAAGAAATAACAATTTAAATTTCAGAAGGTGGATAAGTTAACATCGTGACTTGCGCATTTCCTACCGTACTATAGTCGCGGGCTCGCCGGCGAGCGATGATGCGACGTTAAACAGTATCGCTCCGAACGTTGGGGAGGCTGGATGTGTAACAAGCTGAGGCGAGAATATTAACGTATTTATACGCGACTGACTCATTATATAACGTTCTTAGTGCTGTTTGTTTGTGACCTAACTGACGTGCGGAAGAAATA
The DNA here is from genome assembly GCA_029849275.1 of Papilio elwesi. NCBI lineage: Eukaryota > Metazoa > Arthropoda > Insecta > Lepidoptera > Papilionidae > Papilio > Papilio elwesi. The sequence continues at coordinate 9,009,328 of CM056695.1, forward strand.
TGTTCTCAACTATTATAAGGTATTTTTTATATTATTATAATATGTAAAAATTATTATTTTTTATTTTATTACAGCCCAAAATAAAGGAGTGAGGAGGGTTTTGAATCTTTTGTGTTTATAATGAATTGTGAATGTTATAATGATCCCTTTGTTAATTATCAGAAGGGTTTTAGGGTCGCATTAAATAATGCAAGCATTTTCCTACGTGAAGCTCACGTGAACTTTGAAGCAGTAGTTTGAGATTTAAGTTTACTTTTCACTTTGGGCATACATTGAGCGTAACTAAATTAAAAGTAAAGTTGATTCCTTGATTGATAGTTGTTCTATAGATATTTTAATAGTTTTTATAAAGTTATTTGAGTAGTTAACAACTGAGCAAAATTTTGTAACAAAAAATGTTTTGTAATATAAATAAAATTAATAATTTGTTACTTGCTTTATAAAAAATATATAAAACATTTTATAAAAATTTGTGAGCTATGCGACTAAATTTTACTTAGAAAACTTAATTATTTTTGTGACATTATTTTTACTTAAGAGTGTGGCATATACCTAAATATAGTTTTATTTTAATGTAATTATTATAAGAGTAAGTCGTATATCATTAACAAACTATTTATTATAAGTCGAAATTTAGATGCGACTTTATTTTAATTTGACATACATTAATTATTACGGTGAAAGCTGGGTTTCTGTTATATTAGATGTGTGATATATTTGTTATAAGGTAAGCAGCGTTCATCCGGGTTTTTTTTGTGTGGGGATTGCACATGGGCAATAATCATGACTTAAAACAGGCAATCAGCTGCTCCTTTTCCTCACATTCTATAAAAATACCACATTTTAGCAGTGATTTTGTCTGTAAGTGGTAACAAATACCTTATTGAATTAATTACATTTAGAAATTCGAAATCCTTGTCGAGTACCTAGTCTGAGATAGAAAATAAACAAAAAGAGACAATTAGCCTTTATTCAAAGGCAACATACTTCCTCTTATTCGCAAAGGCCATGCAAATAGGAACAACGCCAAAACTCTAGGCATATACCCACTGCTTAAAATGCCTATGGGTGTTTCTGTTTTCTGATATTTGCATACGTAATTTCGGCGTATACTATCAGTCTATATAATGATATAAAAATGACGTTCCCATTATGGCCCAGCTTTGCCACTAATAAAAGTTCAAAGTAACAAAGGCGGAGTTATGTATATTTTCTGTGGAATTAAAGCACGTATTATTTGAAAACGTTGATCAAAATAATAAGATTGCAGTAATAAAAAATATCGAACGGGATTAAGCAATTACGCTTCCATATATATTTCAAAGCTTAAAAACCTAGTCTGAAGTAGGATACACTCTTCACAGAATGTATCCAATCAGCCCGCTACTCATTTTCGCAGAGGTTTAACGAACTTTAAACCTATAATTTAATTTGCTTCTATCGCGTTGTAAGCAGTGTAATAAAAAATATTGGTAAAATAAATAAGATCTCACAACTTCATTACAGTAACGAGATGGATAAAAATGAAAATCGCAATTAAGTCTTCATTAAATGTTATTTTTCTTTGTACAAACATGGTTACTTATACTTTATGGTAACATGGCTATTCTTTGTACAAATATGATATATTAAATTAATTGATATTATCATATCTCATCATAAAAAGTAAATTTCCTTTGTAGATAATATTAACCACGTTTTGTTGTTTATTAAACGGAAGGGGCTGGCGTTTGACGGAGGAGGCCTACGTCTAGTAGTGAATGCTTGTACGTACGTAGACTAGTACGTATACGTAGGCCTCTCTGACGGTCAGCAGATGCCTCTTGACTTTTTCAATTTATTGCATACTTTGACGTGACAATTTTTTTAGGCACGTTAGGCATTTTTGGTGGTGGCACGTTGGGCACAGTAATGAACTCGCGTAACCGTCTCGCTGTCACATAATGTTCGCGTATCAATTTATGTTGATTGTCCGAATGGATTTCTAAAGTTAAAACTTCTTTAGGTACCCTTGAGTTGGGGAGTAAGCTGGTGAATGCACGATGAGAGTGTTACGAAAAGTGTGATCGGGCGAGGCGATCGGAAGTTGTTTGAACTTGTACAATTTCGACGAACTTTTTTTCATTTATTTTTCTTGTATTCAATTTTGAATTTTATTGTTGAGACACAAGGGTTTTTTGTTGATTATTTATTATTAAACTATGGTCGATCCTGTTTTGAGTTTTCACTTCTGTCGGCATTCCTTAGACTGCATATTTTATAAAAAAAAATTAAATAATCTTTTATACTTAAGATTCTGCTTAATACTTAAGCTGGGCATGTGAGGGGCTTATTCACATTAAAATGTTCCTATGGAAAGCCGACCTCACCGATGGTCTTAAGCCCATTGTGTATGCCATTTTACGTGGGTACATATATTATTTACCGGGTATTTGTGACCTTTATGAGAGTTTAACGTGTCTAATATTTAAATTGTTTTTGTATATTCATGAAAGCAAATTATATGTTTGCGTATTCATGTTCCTCATCTTTCATACATTTATTACAAAAATAGAAGTAACCCCAATAGATAGAGAAAAGTTAATGCGAAAATCAGGCCTCGATAAATTCAGGAATTTTGTGTCATCCAAAATCTGGCCCTGATGGTGATGGTGATCTTATCTGGCTAGGATGTACTTTTATTTATTCAAGTGGGTGGGTTTTAAATTTCTCTCAATGGTCTGTAGGGGTTAGTGTTATATAATTATTTTTCCGGCACTGATTGTCACTCTCAACGCACTTGTAAATTATTTCCATTGCTCCTAAACACACAGCAGTATCATAGACAAGCATTAAGTAGAGATATTCTTTGTTTCGTCCAATGAGTAAGTTGCCGGAGACTCATTCTAGTTTACTATCCATTTCTAATAAGGAAAGAATGGACAAGGGGTGGGGATTTGATCGGGGAACGGTCCGCCTGGTGCCGATCCGTTCAGGGTAAGGACTGCGATACTACTAAATTTGGTTATGGTTTCGAATGTGCCATCCAACTCGTGAACCATCTTCTACCACAAGCTTAAGCTTAGACATGATGTTAAAATTGTACCTTAATTATTTTCAATATTTTAATCAATAGATATTATTCATATTTTTTAATAAATAGACTTCTGGTGTCAAATACGTTTCAGCTTCTTCCATACCCATTCATATGAAGGGTTATTGCGCGAACAACGTATATAAAGTGGAGTAGTTATAAGCAAAAGGGTCGGAAAGGTCAAAACTTATCAGAGTCGATTCCAAAATATTGTCATTTGAAGTTATCGAATGTGTTAGATGAAACCTTAACTGTAATCCTAAATTGACTTAGAATTTAAAGTTACGAAGTTCCCTCGTTGGCTTGATAATTTTATCTGGAGCTTCGTAACCGGCGTTGCTCGATTATATTTCAATCTTGTACATTAGTTACTTACTAGAGTTAACAAAAAAAACATAAAAAGAGTAAAAGATTTTTATTAAAGATTATTATCAATTTTAAAATAAAACTTTTTTAAAAAAAAAAATTGTTATCTTTTTTTTAATATGAGGAATGCCTACGCATATCTGGTCTTATGTCGGACTCGCTCCGACTAAAACCTCACAATGTTTCTTCCGCGGATGGCGGCGGGGCTACAGGAACGCTCTCGCACACATCAGCGCCAACCGCCGAGGCAAGCGCGCTGGAACACCAAGCGGCTTTTCGAGTGCTTAGCGGCGGATCTGGTCTTAGATACCGACTGAGGGTATGGTTGACAGTATAGAGGCACTGTCTCCCCTTTCCCCTTTTAGCCCCACCAACGTCGCTTCAGCAATGAGTCGCAGAGGATAGGGAGAGTGACGCACCGCAGTAGAAACAATCCTCTCCCTCCTCGGTGGTGGCGATAATAGTGTTATCATGATAATAGGCTATAGAGCCTACCACACTTTTGGATATATTTTTAAGTGTGTTCTTATAGTATTCAATTACTAAAATCTATTTTAGAGTTTTAGATCTGTTTTAGAAAAAAAAACTATTTCTTTTGATATTGCCTTGGATAGAACATTTTCTTAGAGAATCGGTAAGTAAAGCGCTATCGATATGATCTCTTTTTATGAATAGCCGAAATAACACAAACTGGCAATGATTGCAGTTATATCACATATAGGGAACGACTGTTGCAACGCACCCAGGTAGCTTGGTAATCGTTAGTTCATATAAAGATCATCGTTTCCCTGCCCCATTCCCACTCCAATGGGGGATCGGCACAGTATGATTATAGTCCATACTGTAACGGTTTTGGCAACAGTTCTTACGGCCGGCCGTTTTTAGGCAGGCTGACGCCAACTCCTCTCGGGAATAATTGGTTGTACTAAAAGTCTTATTTTATTAGTGTGATCAGAGAAAATTCCCTCGACGAGATAATCAAAGGTCGCGAGGACTGTTATTGGTCGGGCGCATCCTTTCTCGTCCAGTTCGTCAATAGCAGATCGGCTTTCATCTCTTCTGTGATGACAATCTCGCGCGAAAAATCCATTCTTGTAGAAACAGCGCCTTTTTTCATCTTCACGGAATTCCACCAGTATCACTTTTGTTTCGTAATATATCACGTGCTTACTCTTGTTTATTTCGAAACAATTCAGGCGAATTCAGGATGAGAAAGCCACATGCGGTAGACATTCAACATAACATTTACATCACCTTGTGAATTAATTTCTCGTTGGTAGCATCTTCCAGTCTTTGTCAGTAAATGAGCGATTTGATAATGCACACATGCACAGTGCATTTAGAAGCCTCCTGGCTGGTAACAAATTTAGATTTTTTCCATAGAAATTTGTATATTTACAAACAATATTAATAATAAGTTCTACGAAATAAATGAATTCCAAATAAACTTAAGTTATTATTATTATTAAGTAAAGTTGTAGGAATTTTTAAAAAAAATATTGAGTCATACAATTAAAAGAAAAATCAATGTAGTAATCAAATATATCTTCTTCAGTAATAAATTTATAAAGTGAATTAATTACTCTTAATAGTAAAGTACATCATAAACTTAACAGCAATTAAACTCGCTTCAGTTTACAAAGGTCAATTAACGTAACCGTAAACGGGAACTAAATATACCGTTTATAATGGTTCAAGTTTCTCTATCAGCGATTTGCCAAAAGCATTAGCACAGGGGTAATCGTCCGGATTTATTATAAATGACTGATTTAATATCTCGGTCTTCCCGTCAATGTCTATTTATTATAAAAAGGTATCGTAGAATCACTATTACCCGCTTAATACAACACTTCGTAGTCGTAAAATCTGTTTTAGAATCTTTTCGCTCTACCGAAGATGTGATGAAGAAACAATTTTCAGAAAAAGCTTGTCGGATGATTTTTTTTAAACGATCAGGCTTTAGAAAAACAAATGATTAAGAGTACGAAACAGTTTATTAAATTCAAAGTACATTAATATCACTGACGAAATTCTTAGAGGAAAAGCTAATAAATAACATTACTGAATTATTGTCAATAATAATGGTTTTGTTCCAGGAGCGGTATTCTATAGAACAAGATCTCAACATTCTAAAATGTGTAGCGATGTCCTGGAGAAAAGCATAAAAAGATTTTTACGAATGCGTTCACTGTAATGCAAAAAGCAGCATGCACATAAGTAGAGGTTGGGTGTCGATGGTCGCCGTGGTGGTGGTGGTGAGCGCGGTCAAGGGATGGGACTGCGTCTGCAACCCCAGGGAGTGCGAGGCTCTTGAGCCCAGCGGGTGTCCAGGACTTGGGATAGTTGTATGGGATCCTTGCAGGTACGTTAGCCATAAGATAGTGTAATTTACTCTTATATAAAAATCATTATTTGATTTTTGAGTACTCTATGCCTTCCTAAACTGATTAAAAAAGACTGCTTATGCAAGGGTTTAGGCTTAAAAAATCTATATGAATTAAAAAGTGTTTCCGATTTTAATATATTTTTTTGCAAAAATCTTTGACATTTTGACACATTTGTAAAAACGTCAATAAAATAAAATATTACTTACACTTATGAAGTTGTGGGCGAAATGCCAAAATTAAACGAAACGAATAGTGTAAAAATAGTTAACCACAGTGAAATAATAATGTAAACATATTTATGTTACTGCTGTATAGTACTGTGTATAATATACTACCAAACACTTTCTTTTACTTTATGTGGCATTGCAACGCATCCCGGGAACAGTTAGTTAATTATTAAATATTTGTTATATTTTTGTAACATGTTTTTCTTCAATTCCAATAGGTATCTATTGGAATTTTCAAGCAATTAGTTCATCAGCCAAAAGCATCCAGTGTCGAAGCCATAACCTTGAAGCCTTTATCTTGAAGATATCTGCAACGCTTGTTACACCTAAAGCTTGGGTGCGCTGAGGCTCCAAAGGCCTTCGTGCTGGATTACTGCAAAGAGGCTTAGGCTAAGCGTCTTTTGCGCTTTGTCACTTCAAGCCAAATGCTGCCTCAAGGCAAACATTGCCAGTTTAAAACTGTAACTCTGACAGTTGCCGATATTAATGGTCAACTTTGATTACATATAGTCGGGTGACGCTTGCTACTTGATGGCTTCCCATTTTCTATAATAAACGGTTTTTATGTGTTAAAATTAACACATTTTTTTACAGATGCTGCAAAGTATGTGCAAGAACGCTCGGTGAAGATTGTGGTGGATTTAGAGGGACTTGCGAACCGGGTCTTAAGTGTTATGAAGGATCGTGTACGCCAATAACATGAATAAATATTTCCTGCAACCATTGTAATATATTTGTGTATAAAGTAAATTAACAAGACATATCTGCAACAATGTAGTCAACTCGAAGGACCACAATTTATCTAGAAATGGCGGGTGAATTAAGACCGAAAGCCCGAAGTATCTGAAAATTAAAAATTGTCGAAATGTGACAATAATTGAAGGCATGTTCACGTCATATGGAAGTGTTTTATTTAAATCCCGGCTTCTAGTTTCTTCTTACTCATGTATTGTATTTAATCATATTATCTAATACTATCTATACAGATAAATAAAATATACTATATTGACGTTTATTTTAAAACTTCTATCAATGGATTTATTGACAATATTGGCAGATTATTTCAAGCGACCAAAAAAATGTCTGCTAATATCCGAAAACAAATATAAAAATTACTTTAAATGGTAGGTATTGTCGGAAATTGTTTGATAATGTGATGTCTTAAAAAATATTCAAAAAATGTGCGTACACACTTAAGAAGTTACACTTCTGTAGCGTAACAAATCAAAAAAAACTATTTTTTTTAACTCGTGTACTAGTACTCTTTGTTTGTGAAAAAACCATTAAATGCGAATTGCCAAGAGTTTAATTCGATAACTTGGAATTATGCATAAATGTCAAAAGGTTGTTATTGGTTGCCATGGTAACACGCCATGAAGTTGGCGTCGCTTTTAGGTGTCGCACAAGATAAAAATATATCTCATATTTTTTTCCGCGCGCCAAACGAAGCAAAACTTCAAAAAAATCAATGTAAATTTGTCACAACTTGGCTTTAACTTAATGATTTACGTAATAAAAAGTCAAAAAGTGTAAGCGTTTGTTAAATGTATCTATCCATATTTCTGTGTGCTTCCAGATTGTATGTAGATATAAGGATAGACAGTAGAACTGTTCGTTATTGTATTTAATGAATATTAAAATACATGAAACTCGATTCTTAAACTTGTAAATAATACCTGAATAGCATTTATATTACACATAGCACAGCTAACTTAACTTTTCATGATTTTTACAATTTATCAACATATTTTTTTATTATTGTTTTATTTTATACTTTTATTATGAAATGAATGGATCATTTCAGATGATACAACTAATTAATTAGCACAGAAGATTAAATAACTACATAACAAAATTGTACATATATTTTAAATAATTTAAAACATATACCTTTTTGATCATATCTTTCCAGATCATTTACAAATAAATAATTTAATTATTTATGATTCAAAACACTCTACGTCATTATTTGCGTATAAAAATAAATAGCGTACATTCGAAGTGTAACATAATTTTTGTAAATTCACTTGATCTCACTTTGATACGAACGTCAGATTTTTTCTTCAATATGCCAGTCATATATGTTTATATTATGTTCTAGTACATCTCCTTGTTTTTTTTTCATTTAATTTAAAAATAATGAAATTTCAGTTTATGTTGAAGACAATCATTTTAATGTTTCGTTTATTTCCTACATAAGTAAATTAACTTGTTTAATTTACATGACAATTGTAATTATGTAACCAATATTGTAATATAACGCTCCTTACTGTTACTGTGAAATATTAAAGTAAATTATAAATATATAGCTACTTGTTAATTGTGCACACATTGATTATACAAGTATGTAATAAAATATATAAAGTTCGTTTTATTATAAGCAGCCTAATAATGGTACAAATACGTCAGCTACCTTATACGAAGTACTTTGTACATACAGTGGTAGAGCCCGCAACAACATCTGTTGCACGAATTAGCCGGCTCGAACGGTGAAATACCAAGACCTCACAGAAGACAAGCGAAGTAGATTATTCCGCGTTTTGATTGAAGAGTGAGGTGCCGGAGGCCTAATTCTGGTCCTCTTCCCCTTCCAATCCTTCGAAATAAGGAAAGGACTTGACGGTGGAGGGGTGAATAGCAAAGGGATATAACCATTTTCTGTTTATACCTTCCTCTGTCCATTAAAGGTAGGCAACGCATCTGTAACTCTTATTGCGGATGCTTATGGGTAGCGATCACCTGATATCAGGTGAACCGAGTGCTCGTTTGCCGCCTTCTACTATAAAAAAAGGAGATTGTTGACCTGAAGTATTGAACATAGATGAATGAAGAAAAATTGAAAAGTCAAATCAATTCTGCGTGTATATAATAATTCAATTATTAAAATGTGTCAAAGAGAATTTTAGAATACTACAGGTTATCTGTTTATAATCTCATTCCGAAAGCTAAGAAAAATTTAACTAGTTTAGTAGGCGTGTTACAGCTAGGCTTTGCCAAGATAAGCTTGTCCGTATTTAATTTTCCTCCGAATAGTCCGATTTCTGCTCTGAATAAATTATGACCTTCTTTAACCTATCTTCAATAAGACCGTTTTATTGTACAACGTTAGTGGCCATTTGGGTTTCTGTGAACTAAACTGAGATTTTTATATTTTATAAGATTTAGTAATACCGTACAATAACTACGCTATATCTGTATAAGATTATTATTAAGGGCTGAATATTTTACGGTATCGTTCATATCGTTCTGTACAAACATCACATAAAATTACAATATGTACGCAAAGGAGACAGAGTTCTGTGTTTAAAATTTTAGAATTATCATCTAACGGCCGGCGGCTTAACCCTCAGTGATGGGCGACAGCGAATCAATTTTATATATTATTACTTAAATGAATACTTCTTATCTTCCATGGACAGAGGATGGCCATATACAGGAAAAAGGATATATCTTTTTCTCCGTTCGTCAACTCCCCGTTCACTCGTCTTCCCGTTTCCATCCTATCCCTATTAGAAAAGTATGGGAAAAGGAAGATAACCGAAATAGGGCCTCCGGCACCTCACTCATCAGATGAAACGAAGACATACTTCTGCTTCACGCCTGTAATCTGTGAGATCGTCATATTTCAACGGTCGATACGGGCCATTCTTTATTTGTTTATTAGCTATTCATAACATTCACTATTATATGTTAAAATTAATACAATGCTGATAACTTAGCCAATGAGAGGTATACACAGCATTCAACATATTACAAGTTAAGTTTTAGTCATTATATTTTTCTTCATTCCTGCAACACATTTTGTTGCGGGCACCAGTCACCACCACCATGGTTCGTACGTACGTAGCTTGTAGAATTTTATGCTCTTTAAGCTCGGTGAATATCGAATAGCAGTTGTCATTTCTAACTACCCTAAAATAAAATACGAGTTTTTCTTGTTTAAGCAGCGTTCATTTAAATCTGTTGCCTACTAAAAATGTCAGCAGAAATAATCTCAAAGATGAATTTCTATATTCTTATATCAAAGTCGGCCTCGTGCTAAACTGGTGTATTATGAGCTTAATTCAAACGAGGGCGATATACGTCTCGTACATATTTTTCATGCGCTCCTTCAAACGGCTGGGGAGTGAAATGAAAGCGCTCTTAACTTTATGTGAAACGATTTTATTTTTACTCTTATATTATTTATTTGGTGAAATTTATTTTCTTGTTATTAACAATAAGCAAAAAAATATTTAACTTGATAATAAGGATTCATAAATTCTTGATACAATACAATTTACTTGGAATTTTTCCCTTACAAATATGCCGAGGGTTGTGAAATATCTATGGCATCTTTAAACTCAAAGAATCCTAGAGGCTTATAAAAACAACGATTTGTATACGATTTTAAAAATAACGCAGAAGTAATCATTCTCGTGACTCACAAGAGAAGGCAGAAATTAAAGTTTTCTATTTTGCACTGTAGGCGAATTTATTATTATTTTATTATACCCGCTAAGCATGTGTCTCTAGTACATCTAGGCTGTAGAAGGGAGTGGTGTGCCAAATAGAAATCTGTAATCTCTGCCTACCAATCTAATTTACGGCGTTATGTTTTTTATTTTATTAATTTATTCAGTTTTCCATTAACCAGACACATTTTTCTCTCTTCCAATTCTAAACAGAAATAAAATATTACAACCTAATAGATAGACCTAGTCTAGTGATTATTCCAAAAATATACCGTCCAACCATCAGGGCTATGCCCTTACGCCCTGGGTCCCTAACTAAATTCCTAAGTAGGTAGTTTGAGAAATCACAGTTTGTTACAAAAAAAACAGTGATTTTAAAATAAGTAAAATAGTTCATGTTTAATTCTGTGTTATTGTTCTCGACATCATTTAAAGAACGTCTATCGTGATCGCATTTCGAATACTCGCAAAGTCCTATTGGACTAAAGCAAATTTACTCGGGACTTAGAGGTAATGGAAAGATAACAAACTGTTGCAGGTTGTGTTGAATTGAATTTACTTAGGTGGCCGCCATAGAACACAGAAATTTAAATTTAAACTAACATTTGATATTTTAACACTATCCATTTACATTTTGGACGTGCAACAATCAACAATAAATAAGTTTAATTTTTATATTTTAATGGACTGTTATTGGGATCGAATTTTACTGTTTATTTCGCAGTGTAACAGCGGTAGAGTTAACATGGCCTCCTCATCTATCTTTTTAAACTGATTTTAAAAGCGCTCTTATTTTTATTATACCTAAATCGTAATTGTTATATGTGTCACCTATAGCGTGCGGAACAATTTATCATCGGATTAGAACTTAACAATGGTAAAGTCGTTTAATGGGCTTGACCGGTGAAACATCACGACCTCGCAGAAGATAGGCGTGAAGCATGGGAATTATTCTTCGGAAGAATTCTTCTAATTACCCACACATACAAAGGTAATGTTATTCAAAAATACTTCTATATATTCTTCAGTGCCACAAACTGAGAATTTTTAATTTAGCCAGCGGTAAATAACAAATAACATGTATCAACAACTATTCTTGGAAAATCGTCTAGCTTCGTGCCGAGCGCTTTGTTCTCCCGCGCGAGAGTGACATTCGACGCACAGACTAAAAACGGTTCAAGAATGCACAGACTAAGCAATAAAAAAACTTTATTCAAACTAATGAAGTTGATTTATTATAAAAGGAATTTATAAAATTAATAACGTATTACAATAATAATATAATATCCCTAGTCCGATTATAAATTGACGAAGTTCATGACATACCTATGGTGTGATATTATGCTTACTATACTATACTACTACTTATACTTGCCTCATTAATTATAAATAACATTCTTATTTACATATCTAACAGGACAGAGAATCTGGAACTCCGAATTCACGGATATTTCGACGTAATGAATGTTTCGGTTTAGTCCCGCGTATTTTGTGTGTAAATTTGTCAAAATACGCTTCTGCATGCAAATTTGATTTCTGGTAGTGTCGCGTTGCAATATTTACTCGGTGCAAATTTTGTTCATGTTGAAAACGTGTTACGGAAAAGGGCATTAGTTAAGTTACATGTTCATGATTTAACTATAACTAATTTAAACACTAGAATTTTGGATATAAAATCCCTGCTGTGGAGAGTCATGAATTGAATTATATTTCACTCTACCATGCAACCAATTTTATAATATAGGATATTGAATTTAATTGCTTGAAATAAATGGATATAGCCTCAATAACAAATAAATATATTAAAATAAATATGCACTCATATCCGTAGCCCAGGGGGGTAGGCAGAGATAAAGGATTTCCATTTGGCGCGATTCTGGCACACCTCTCGCGTTTCATCTACATCCACTCTACGCATACATGCTCGTTGGTTATGGGTACTCTTTATTTCTCCTTTCCTTAGTATCACTTATCTGATCGATATACGTTCTCCTGGAATGGCTCCACTCCACAGGACCTCACTTTCACACTCTCTTCATTCATTATTTTAACATAACCGAACCACCGTACAATGCCATTTTTAATTTTAGTCACAACCTACTCTTTTAAGGCACCTTTCCCTTTCAAAGAAGAATCACATTTAAATTACTTCAAGGAACGTATAAAACGAATATAACACAAAACATAAAATGTTGCGTTTTGTCATATGAGATATACACTGTATTATTAGCTGACTTCGTTATTTATTGGTTTTTATACTGTATCATTTTGCTAGGATGACCAAGATATCTTAAACAATAAGCTCAAATAAATATTAAAAATGACTTCTTCAATGGATGTAGGTATAAACTAAAAAGTTTTTCAAGGATATTGTAATCAATTCTATTGTAGATTACCTAAGGTACTTCTCAAATCATTTCGTATAAAAATGACTAAGTAAATTTTCAGTTCATTCTACGTCATAATTTTTAAACGTTCCAAAGTACGAAATAGGTTATCGCGCCGGTACGTGCCTCGTTGTTCACGAGCATATGAAATAAATTTCCATATTAAATTGACTTTGCTCACGAGCTATAACTTCGCTATGGTACAAGTTTTTCGCCAAATTATGTAAATGTTGAACAGTGAAAATAAACACTTGGGATATCTACTAGATAAAAGATTTGAGGCAACTATTAATACAAATTACAAATGCATGAAATGAATCGCATGTTTATTATATGAAACGAAGTCGTGCCGTGAAGGCAGATGAGTCATGAGGAATGATAAAGGACCAATTATTGAAAATTACATAATAGGCGTAGAATCTTCGAACTAACCGAACTAAAAACTAGAAAATACTTTTTAGTTCGGCTAATTATACAAATTTACAGCTTATAATTTCACTAGCCATAGTTAATTGGTTCTCTCAGTTCAGTTTTTCCATTATTAGTGCGAGTCTAGGGTCTAGGTCGCTAGATATTACAAAATTTAATGTATAAATATCGATATATTTTTGGGGCCATGGTTACTTTTCTCTAAAACAATTTCACGAGTCACTAATTAGAATCTCCACACCCGTTGCTTATGTTACGCGAGAACTATGTAGATTTTCTTATGCATTTCTGAAGCAAAATTCTCGAAAATCTTATTACTAAAAATAAAACTTATTTAATTCTAAGAGTTCTGCACAAGCTGTCGTACAAATGGTGAAACATTTCTAAGTAGGTCAAGTCTTAGCCTTTATTCAGTTTTAGTAAATATCTGCAATTACTTACTATGTGTACTACAAAAAGTTTTGAACTACCTAATCTCACATCACAAAGAGCTATTAACGAAATCTGTTATTGTGATTTTAATACAGAAAAGCATGACCAGACACTTATTTGCAATATATTCCGCGCTTTCAATAGTTTAAGTATTTATTTACTAGTGACCCGCCCCGGCTTCGCCCGGGTGGTACCCGGTACTAATTATGTTGATCCGATCGCTACCAAACACATGAATGTTCCAATCTGGACAATCCCTGTAAATTTCATCTCAATCGGTCCGGCCGTTACGGAGTCTATAGGGAAAATACAAACTTCACTTTTTACATACTATTTTTTTCTCATAAAAATTATCCTATGTTACTTCTTATACCTCCAAGAATATGTGTACAAAGTTTCATGATAATCGGTGGAGTAGTTTTCGCGTGAAAGCGTAACAAACAAATTTACATTCACAATTATAATATTAGTATGGATTAAATTAAATGGACGAAGGGCACAAAGAAAAAGCGGTTCTCTTACTTTAAGCGATGACTCCTAAATAAAAGCAACCGAAGGCACCAACTACAGTGGCAACCTTAATGTAGAACTTCAGATCCGGTATTTTTTAATAGAGCAAAATATTTTTCCATAAATAAAGTAACTGGACAGGAACTTATAGTTGTGCATTTTGTACTTGGATACGCAAAACCGATACAGTAACTTTAGGTAAGATTAGACATTCACTTAACTTAACTTAGACGTAACCGACGATCATGTAAGCGAGACAGATGTGCCAGGATCGCGCCAAATGGTAGTCCATCATCTCTGCCTTCTTCTCTAAGGCACGGTCGTGAGTGCATATTATTTATTTAACATGCATATAAAATGTTGCAACGTAAATTACGGGCAACTGGCGTCATTATTTCCAGCATTACAAATGGCTTCAACATGTCATCGCGTATATGATTAATGTTTTCAAACATCTGCTAAAATGGCGGGAGAACGTTATCAGGATTAATATGTCACCGTCACCGGCAGACGTATAATTAATAATCAAATCTTTTTCATATGTACTACATTTACTATTGTCAGTGTCAGCTTAAAAATAAGCTGTCACTGACAATTCTTTTCGCAATACGTTAAGGCTAGTTTCCCTAAATCTTATAAGTTTTTTTAAATAGCGAATAGTAGTTGCTACCTCTGCCTAATTTAGTAGGGTTTAATAAAATTAAGAATATGAATGTAGATCTTTTGCAGTTTTTTACCTAAAACATTAAGCACAAAATGAGGCACGGACAAAACAGTAGCTTATGTATAAACATAAAAATACACTGGGTGTCACTCGTGTGTTAACGTCGAATGGCAACCAGAATTGTATAGGCATATTATAAACTGTCTGCAAATTGGAACTCTGAACTAATCATTCACAATTTGACGTGGCATTACTCGATAGTTTATTAGAACGGAGTTATTCATCTCACGTTATTCGTTTGTTTGCCAGATCAATTGCTAGCCCTAGCTAGGCCGAAAAAAGTGTAACAATGAAAATGTAACAATCAACCAACTTCTACTGTAAAAAAAATCTATTTGCAGTGATTTTTGAGGCACTTCCCGATTGCCTAGGAAACTACGTATATTTTCAATTCATTTAGCTTGTCGTCAGTTTTGAGAAAATGCATTAATAATTCAATAAAAGTGAAATACAAAAATAACATTTGATAAAACTGGTTTACCATTTCTCCTCACTTTCAATCAATCTCTATTCACAGATATTATTTTGCCGGACCTTTCATAACAGAAGAGGCCGAAAACAATCGAACAGCCCTGAAACATAATACAAAAAGAACAAAAGACAAACCAAATTATTTTAAGCTAACAAATTCGAAGGGAATGAAATACAATAAAATACACAAGTAGACGGAGATTAACCGCATCCAACCTGGAAACCCCGGATCGACTGATAGATATGTAATAACTTGCTTATTCTATAATTCTATTCCACAATATACACTTTTTGATTACAAATGTTTTATGATATTTTTTCATTTCTCAATATAATATGTTTTGTGTCTGTCAATATATATTTTAAGCTTATTATATATTTATTTTACACAAAAATAACAACACCAAGACATATTCATGTCAAATGATACACGGTAGGCAGAGAACACAGAATTTATATTTGCAGATCACCCTTTTGCACGCCTCACAAAATACGTACGTGACGTAATGACGACGTGCCGCAGGCATCATCCTTTTTCCATATCTTCCGCCTATCCTTTTCTGTAACCATACCTAACATATTTTCTACGAAAAAGCTTGAAATGCATCGGTATACCTTCTGTGTGATTATAATGAATACATAGTTGAGACGGTTAATTTACTCCTCATCATCTCCTTGCCCTTTTCCGACTAGTATGGGGTCGGCACAGTAAGATTGTTGTCTATACTGTGTTAACCTGCTTAACGCCAACCCTCCTCCAAAATTTTACACCCTTACTTATTTCCATAACTTTTATGCAATCAAAAGTGTCTTCGGATCAAATAATTTTCTTGCAATACAAAATCAATAAATATTTAGCGAATCTACTTGTATTTCATATTTTGAAAATTTTATCTAACACAATAATCTAGGTCCTGATCAAATGACAGGTGAAAGTATACATTTTTATGCCGTATCTTATTCTATAATTAACCAACATTTCTACTACTAGTTCTACACCTAGTAATAAACGTATTTCTTAGCCTTTTCAATTCCCATTACGTACAAAAGTGATACAGTTCCGCAGGAATGCTATAAGCTAATCGAATTTAGGTTCGAAACATAATTTATGTCTTACGTAATCCGGTACCCATTGCTAGTAAAATTTGGTAACAGTATTGTAAATTGCGAATACCATAAACATCGATTTATCTTCGAATTAATCTTCCTTTTGATATATCTAGCTAAATAAAACCGTAATGTATGTCGATGGCATTTTAGGAATCTGAATATAAGAACCTTGATTTTACCTGTGGAACTCTTCATGTCTATCAATTTTATTGTCAGACGCTTCAAAAAAATCTATGGTTCTTATATATTATGTGTTCACATTACTGAAAATCGTATAAAGTTATACAAAATATAAGAAAAATAGCGGTCACGCGTAATTTTAATTTATCCCAAATGTGTCCAACGCGGCTAAAGAAGTTTACACTTCGAAAACAACAAACAAACTTATTCCTATAGAAATCTGTGTATTTGTATGCTTCGAAGATAAACATTAGCATTTAGGATGAATTTAGGGACAGGAAACAGCTGTCGCAAGAAACTTTTATCGTGTCCATGAACTACGGTTCAGTGACACCGAGAATAAGGTCAGCTTCATTTAAAAGATAATGATCCATTGGGGTCAGAGTTTGAGGACGACGAAAGGATAATTTATCCGGACGAGCCTCTTATTGAAGATACATTTAAACACCTCTGCGCTTATGAATGACGGCGGCAATCTGCTTATTTATAAATGTAGTTTCTAGTTTCAACCAGCTGACCCAACTACGTCTTGCACGTATCACCAATGAAATGACCTCGTTTTACGTCATAAATTGAGAACGACTTTATCGATTTCTTTTTAAGAGAAGAAAAGATGGTGAAGAAAATATAAATGTTCCTAAAAATTCACTCACATTTTCATTACCCTATGTACCCTGTGTAAATCCGCATAGACTACATACATATATTGTACGAATCGGTTGGCTCCACCGGTGAAATGCCTCGACCTCACTGAAGGTCTACTCTCTCCCTTCCCATCCTTTTCTAGGAGCAGGTTTAGGGGAAGTAGGGCTTCACGGGCACGGGGGGATGGATAAGAAAATAAAATGTCCTTTTATTGGTCCCTGCCTCTGTCCATTAAAGGTTAGGCAAAGGATCCGCAACTCATTAACTTGCTGGAGATGCTTATGGGCAGCCGTCTTATTTATAAAAATTAGCTATTTACGCGTGCTCTAAACCTCGAGAGAAACCTAAGCAAGTCGCCAGTTCTAGATAACAATCGCGGCCAACTTATTGCAACTTTAAATTAAAGCCTGACATGTATATTTTAAATACAACTTTATAATAGGGTCACGTTGAGACTATTAATCCAGTAACAGATGTTGTAGCTCCGAAACAGTCGGAATGCCAGATGTTACCAGTACAAGGGTAAGATTATAGTTATCCACATTACTACACACACCCCAAAAATGTTACATGGCAATCTTCTAAATTACGAATGCATTTCTCGTTCAGAATGCTAATTAAGGTCCAAACATAGACATAAATTACTGGAATTACATATATTTTAGGTTTAACTGAAAACGATGAGCATAAATAATATAAGAAGGAAGCAACAGTGATATCCCTACAATAAGGAAGTATGTTTTATATTGTATAAAGAATATATGCCGAACAATACGGGATCTACGGCCCGCGGTACGAGTTCATAATCTTATATACATAAACATAATTTCGTGTTGCATTGTATGTAATAGTTTACCGTAAATGACTTACCATTGTTACTCGATGCCCGGTTACAGGATCTAGTCGATCTGTCCAGGTCTAAGTCGAGCCAGTCAAGTACGTTGTCAACGATCCGTAGCACGAGCGATGCACTCCCGCACTATTCACAATGCCGCTTCCCGACACGGCGCAATCAAAAAATCGCGAAGTAAAATACGCTCTTAAGGAATCAAATTTAACTTATTAAATCCGAATCAAACCAAACCGACTCGTTGACGACTGCTCAGCGCCTTCTAAGCGACTGCACTCCCCGCACAAGCCCCCGCGTCCGTCCCGTGGAGAAGTTTCTAATATACCCACTTGTGCGAGGAGAAAAAAATGAGTTTACCTACTTTAGGTTTATTTACTTCACCTGTATACTCATACAAAACATATATAAGGCAACTATACCGAACAGAATGTACTACGCTTGACCGCAATCCCACCTGGTACAGAGTGGAAAGATGGTACGCACTACTTTTCAACATAGCCTTAATGCAAATTTTCATAATTCTACCCAGTTCTAAAATAAAAAGGGATGTTAATAACCTTACATAAAAAACTACCCAAAGTATATAATGCCACGTGTACATAACAACGGCGTGAAGTTAACGAAAAAATAACAACCACAAGATGGTTGCTAGTACTTTGACGTCATTATTCTTCGACGATGGACTAACAAATATCTCTATTGTCTAAAAAAATTGTTGTAATATATAAAGTCATTTTCGAATTTCGTATTTTTTATCTACATTACTGCATAATTATGGTTGTACCGATTGTATTTTTTTTTCTATATCTATTTAAAAATGTGCTAAGGTAAACTTGGTTGAAAATCGGTAAACTCTAATCTGTATTCTAAATAAAACTTTTTTGCCGCAAGTCGTGGAACCTATATTAAACGAAGAAGGGTGTCTGCTTTGTAATTGCCAATTTCTGGAGATAGACCGTTTATAGTACAATTTAGGTAAGAGGCAATAAAGTCCTTTAAAGATTCAGCAAACTCCCCAAGCCGATGCCTTTAATAACACATTTCTTCAAGAAATCTCACAATATCCTCATTTTAAGTACAGATAAAATAACAAAAAATAGGTGGATTAATAGTATGATCAGACGATATTTTAACAAAGTCACATTGATTCTTTTCAAAACTTTACATTGGTAAAGTACGTATATGTATTATTTTATGCTCCCCTTCGTATCTCTTTATCTTCCGAATCTAGATCTGTTCTCTGCGCTACATAATAGTCAGTACTAACTTAGCATAACGCGAACCGCTTGTTATTTTGCGAGCTTATTTCATGATACGTACGATATACTTTACTCGAACCTTTGTTTTTCTCTCAACTTTTAATCGAGAAAATCAAGACTTTCGCTTCTAAAATGTCTTGTTTGTCGAATAGAGATTTCCTTCTTAAAGTTTTTATAAAAAAAATGATTTTTATCCATTTTTTGTGAATAAAAATAACGTCGGCACTTTAAAATATCCAACTTTTTAATTAAAATTTGTAATTTGTTATTATTTTGACACAACAGTGCTAGATATTTTTATATATTATACGTTAGATATTTTTCTTGTTGTAACTTATTGAAACAATGACTTCGAAATGAGAAACTGTGAGATTGTCTTAAGGTAGAGAACAAACTAGCAATCGATTCTCCTAATGTTAAATGACCAGCGCAACTCACGTTCGCAACTATCAGAAGAATAAAAAATGTGTCCCTAATTTTGGAATAGAAGAAAGAGTAGTGGATTAGATAGAGGAACGTTGTCTTCCTAATGACAATCTTGCAGCAGCTCTTTTGATTTTCACATCCTATTTCAATATTCGTTTCTGTCTTCGTTTTGTAATCTCCGCTATTTTCTTTTTTTTATTATAAATATAGCGTATGTTATTGAGGGATAAAGTACCATTCTAATCGAGAGAGAATTTTTGAAATCGATTCATTAGTTTTGAGGTAATTAATTACAAAACTACAAATATGTCCTCTATATAATATTAATTATTACTGCATACTAATATTATAAATGTAAATATAAGTTTGTTTGTTACGCTATCACGCGAAAACTACTCAACCAATCATCATGAAAATTTGTACAAATATTCTTAAAGGTATTAGTAGTAACATAGGGTTTTTAGGACAAAATAATATATAGAAAACGATTAAATTTACTGGGATTGTCCAGATTGGGACATTTCTGTGTTTGGTAGCGATCGGATCAACATAATTAGTGGTACCCGCGCGAAGCCGGGGCGGGTCACTAGTTGAATATAGTATAGATAACAAATAACGCACAACATATATCTTAGAAGAGGTATATCATAAAACTCACAACAATATCAGATACAAAAATCCATTAAAATAATACGTACCTATGCGTCTTTATGAAAAGTCGAAAAATTATTAGTGAAGTCGCAGACCAAACGAATCGAACTGCTCTTTATTTACGCCAATTATAACTGTATAATTGCCGTGAAATTTAAAAGTCGCATGGAAAATATTTTCTGTTTAACTTGCAAGAAAAGTTTCACAGCTTTAAATAATTAACAATATTATTATTATTAATTAACTCCGACTAGAATTTAATCCGTAGTCTCTAGACCTCGAGCGTCTTACCCTAACACAGTCGACTTACAATGGTATCTCAACGGGTTCACAATATTTAATTCGGTATTTTACAAATTATATATATATATATATATATATATATATATATATATTCTTACGATTGTTCAATGATTTATCATTATCATACCATTAAAATAGCAGAATTGATGTTCCCGCTTATTGCTTTGTCTCTTACTACCGTAAAAAGTAGTTCACAAAAATTATATGACCATGTTTCCTTGAGTCTTTTTTAGAACAGGATGCGCCTCGTCAAAATGTCCCAGCTTCGTTTCAGCTTAATGGCCGTAAACGATTTGAGCCGCAGAACCGTCCCCGCGGTACAATTTACTGCAAGCTTTAAACTGTAAACCAGCTCTTTGCTCGTGTTAAATACACGGTTAAATAACAGTTCATTAAAATGTTACTATACAGTTTTTTTTTGTTATTTAAAATGTGATCCCATAAAACATTTCTTGTGATATTGACTGGCGAGACTCGAAAGCTTATAATGCTTTTATTGATACAAAAAATATAAGATCTCTTCCAGGTTTAAGCTCTCCCCTGAGTTCCAATAGGCGTTGCGCATCATGTCCCACAAAGCCAGTCCTAAGAAAGTGATTTAAATAATAGTTAATACCTACAGAGGTGTAGCTCAGTAGCTACTAGAATACGAAACAGCAGCTACTTTTGTAAACTACAACTGTGACAAATGCCCATAGGCATCTGCAACAAGTATTCAGAATTGCCAACCTTTAATGGACAGAGTTGAGGATAAATAGAAATATATATATTTCTTCATCCTATCCAACCCCTCTTACATTAAATCCTCTTCCCCTTTCCATCCTATTCTAATAATAATGACCAGAATTAGGCCTTCAGCACGTCACTCACCAGAGGAAACGCAGAATACTTTAAATTGACGAGTCTTGGTCGAGTCGAGCTCTATCATTGTAAAACTTATTTAAATCTTATTGTAGTGTGTTACATATTAAAGATGTTAGAATCGTTACTAGTAATAAATCAATCAATAACGATCCTAAGGTATGACAGAAGATTCAAACACACTGTGGATAAATATTTACACAGACCCAGTAATCTTCATTTTTCCTGTCGGTTGAGACAGACTTACCGTACAAAAAATTGTTAAACTGTAGTCCCTTATTTACTAGAACCCGTGCATTTAAAACATAAAAATGATCATAAAAAAAACATAACGAGCGTTTAAACAACGCCTACTTAAAATTACTCTCAAAACAGTCCAACCGCGGACAGTAATTTGTGTTTTGTGTTAAAAAATTCTATTAATGCTAATTAAGTAATGAAAATTGTCGATGTTTATTTTTCCTTTTGTAATTTAGATTCTTCTCTTAGAAAAGGTTGTCATAAAAGACAGTATTTATTTGTGAAGTTGTCAATATCAATGTAAATTTTCTAAAGCATAACAATGTACCATATGTACAACAAATGTATGTTTTCTATAGACTCCGGACCTTTTTCAATGAAATTTTCAGGTAATCCCAGCGGGTGTTCCTGTGAAGATTGGTACACGTACGCGTCACGGTTAGTGTTCAAGTAAAATTAAAACTCTAGCATCAACTTAAAGGACAGTAAAAGGAGTACTTCAACACACACAATGCTTAGATAAATTATTTATTCAACTATGAAAATACAACAAACAAATTGAATTACAAAGAAAAATTAATATAAAATTTGAACTGGCAGCAAATAGGAAACAAAGAGTTCATATTTCTAGTCTTTCCCGTGACGTTATAATAGTGTCACCAGTAGTAACAGACGGTACAATTTCCTTTTACCTATGCATCATGTTGTAGCTCAGTTTTCAATTTGCACCGTTATCTCCCCCAGGTGATTGTATCGCTTCCGTTACAATGTGACAAAGGAAAGCTCTCTGAAGATGTTTACTTTGACGCATGGAAGTAGGACGCTATATTTTACAAACTGAACATAAGTTATCCATCCTTGAAAAGTTTTCTTTAAGATATTATACCGCTATAGGCAAATATTTTAGGACTGCAATGTTAGAGGACAATTGTTTAATATACCATAAAATGTGCAATTATGTGTTTTTCATGCACTTAACAAGGAATCACCTTTTCGGACAGTTATTTGGGTAAAGGTAACAGTATAAGCTTTCTAAAGTCTTGTTTTTCTAAAAAACATGTTTTAGAAAGACGACCACGTCTGGCCAAACGCTGTGGAAGTTGCCCCCTAACTTCAGGCCAATGGCTTGATGAAAATAGAAGCACCACTCACACGCATAAGTTTTTAAGACAGGAGTACTTAATGAAGAGAATACTACACTTCTATCTTAATTTATAAACTTAAATTAATAATCTTAAGCTTATTTAATGTTCATTCTATTATCTAAAACTTTACGGGGTTTAATCTAAAAAGTCCAATCTTAATCAATAGGACTACAAGATTATAAAAGCATAAAAACAACATTTTAATTTTATTTAATCGCAAACGAATCTGTGGATCGTGAGCCGTCTATTTCTCTTGATAAAGTTTATCTTAATAACGATTACGTAAATAAAATAAAAACTAATTTACCTAAGTGCGGTCTTTAAAGTTTTCCAGGGCCTATACAAACAGCAAAGATAGGAAGAAGATAAGTGTTCCTCTTATAATGTATAATAACTTCAGACGCCAATTTACTTTACGCTATTTTTTAATAGTCAAGATTATACCCCTCAGCGGACCAATAATTTGAATTTTAATAACTTGTAGTCATTTTTTTAAAATTAAAATCATCAAGTTTCTTTTTTTATTGCTTAAGGATTCATCGCATCTTAGTCTGAAGTTATGGTCAAAGATTAAATGGAAATGGAGAGAGCTGGAAAAATTATTGGTACAACTGGTGTAAGGTTAGTCGAGTGAAATATTGGGCCGTGAACAAGTTTCATATCTCGATGTTGGAGCGTCACCTTTATCGATTTTAATTCCCGATGTTACTAAGCTTAGCAAGACTTATTGGAAATATTTTTTATAAACAGAAAACTGCCCACGCTATAATCCAAGTATTGAGAGCCAATTTTAGCAGGATTTCTTGGTACCACAATTAACTGTGCGTAGTACCCTCCAGTGGTTGTGGCTAATTGCTGATAGGGAAACTGTTTGAGTAACAAATAGGTGCAATTTGTCAGTGGCCGACTACCCTCGTGTTAATTGACCTTTGAAAATGTGATCGACTTCACTGAAAGTACCACTGTATTTGGTTACGTAATCAGCGCGGAAATAATTGTTCGTAATAAACATTAAGTTAATACTTTATCCACAAAATGTTTGTGAGTTTGTGTGTTTATGCGGAGCTTGTACTTTTGGATGTGTTTTTTTGGTTAAGGAGTTTTTTTTGTTTCGGTAGTGTAAAAGGAGACAAATGGTGAGTTCTTTGATGGCGATTTAAAAATTCTAAGGTTTTGAACGCCTTACCAATCAAATTTGAAATGAGTATGGCTTTCAAGCGTTAAATTAATTACATCACGAAGATTGAAATCATTTGTAAATGTAAACTTTAAAAGTATCATTTAACGAGTTCGATTGATGTGAATGGTCGCATATCATCAAGTTAGCTGCTTGCCTAGGCACTATAATGCAATGTATGTGTATAAATTTTGTTTGACACAAAGGAGCTATAAAACCTGAAAATAAATTGTGGAAAAACGACGAAATACTGACGTTTTCACTTTCTTACATAATTATTTTAAAAGAAAACCAGCCAGCTCTACAAATAAACTTTTCAACGAAAGTTCCAAGATCCCTCAGCGTAAATAAATTATAAAAGGTTTGCAAAAACACGTCAAAAGAGGTTTTCATAAGGCAGGAAATCCTCCATGGTAAAACTTTCTCTGTTTATTTCTGTTGTAAAGAACTTTTAATTTATTTGTTTATTTAAATTTAAATCTTATTCTAATTACTAATCTAACAGACTTAGCGCTTTCGGTACAACCCAAAAAAAGTCTGATTTCTTATATTTTCAAGAAGATCCAAACGCATTTGTAACGCGGACTGAAGGAGCTCAGGCAGTGTTGACGATTCTGGTAAAATTTACGCTGTCTTGATATCAACGTAAGATCCCGACAACTCGCTGAGGTCATCTAAAAACACAGCACATTCTTTCTGAGTCGACATACCTACCAGAAGAATAAATTACATAGGATAGAACCATTTCCAAATAAAGTAGACTACTACTGCTACTCGCCTTAACTTTTAACTTTTTCTTCCTTAATGCTGGTAACAAACCGCCCACTCCTTCTATCTGGATCTAATTTAATATGACTAATAAAAATGTGTATCTAGTTTTTCGGTTTAAATCGAATAACACAACAATAGTCGATGTTACATTTACAACAATAATACGTCCAACGAAACCAAAACAAAAGGCATAAATAATGCAGTGCGGTTGAGTTATAAGCTTTTTTATTGACCAAAGGTTTTAATTCTTAAGGCTTTGGTTTGCAATTTGGCCATTTTCGCTTATATATGTAGGAATACAAGTCAGAAGATTTTATCACGTACAACGATATATGGTAAGGAAAAATCTAATAGGTTCGTGAACAGCATGCTTAACATTCAACTGCGACAGCAACACGCGTCAGCAACATGCTTATTTGAATTTTAATAGTTTTTTCATTTATTTTTCTTGTGTTAATTTATGGATTGTATTCTTAAGAAACAAGAGTTTATTTATGGTTACTAATTTATTTTTGAACTATTGTTGCACCTTACCACCTGTTTTGAATTTTCACTCCTGTTGGTAGTCTGTGTTCTTTTTATTCGTTTAATATTTCTTCAAGCTGTAAGTTCTGAAACTATTGAACTTATTTTAACAACCCTTGCAACTCAGAATGCAGTGCCATATTGAAAGTCATCCGGAAGTCCGAACAGATAGTCATGTATAAAATTTTGACCTACATTTATGGTACATCCCGGCTTTCCCCGGGTGTTATAAATTATATAGATCCGCTCGCATCCAATTTATCTTTTTCTTCACAGGAACACCCGTTACGTCAATATGAACATTTCCTGAATTTCATCGAACTCGGTCAAGCCATTCCAGAGTCTATAGGGAACATACATACACACATCGCCTTTTATGCCAAGAAAGTGTGCACGGATATAGCTTCCATATGACACCAATACGACCCCATAACAAACCCAAACGTGCGAACATGGCTTGATTTTATTCCACGGTTTTGCATAAATAATACATTATATTGGATTCCGTCTTGAACTTGGTTCTAGAAATAATTTTATTTAACATTTTATTTACATAAAAACGTCTGCGTAAAACAATTTATTATTTTTCATAATATCATATATTTTTTTAATTTCATTGAATGTACATTATCCGCCCTTACTTCGTACGGGTATTTAATAAAATATTCCAAAATTATAAATAAAATATTCTATCGCCTATGTTCATCGGGGATAATGTAGGAATGGTCAAATCGATCTAGTAGTTTCAGAGCCTGTTCTATCAAATCTTTCCTCTTTATAATATTAGTTTATATATAGGCCTGCCTTATTTAAAGCGTGGCAACAATTATATAGTTTTATGAAAGAACTATAAGTAAAATGGCTAAGATCAGAACGCTATCTCCCATCTCCTGGAAGACATTTATCAACGATCCTATGTCGGATTAATTTCATTTCCTCTTTGTCGGGCTTATTTATTGTCGGGATTCTGTAGGAAGAACATAAATTTTGTCTGCACAATTGATTTCTTCAACTTTTTTATGTATTTTTTTAATCTAACAACTTTCTTTATAGTTAACGATGAAATATTTTTTTTAGTTTGGTCTCGTGAAACTACTAACGGTCGATAGTCCTTATGACTCCCTGTGTTTGTGTTTTAAATCTATTTTTGAACTATAAGTATATACTCAAATTCTATATAATAAGCGGTTTGTCTTAATGTAGGCAATTATTAAGATATCTTGAAACCATTACGCTAAAATATACACTTACGGATGATACTTACACTTGGAGATTTTTATTTGGGAACATTTTCAGGTAGCTTAATGCCATCGTTGATGGACGGCGAGCAATAAAACTGAGCGTTATCTACGTAATTGTTCCCCAAAGCTAACTCAAACTGTGACCATCGCCTTAGATGCTTTATTTTATATCAGTGCAGTTTTTTTGAAAATGTGCGCTATTTTTTAATAATTTTCGTAAACACATTATCTCCCTTAAAATTACTTATAGATTTAAACTGCTCGTGTTTGATTTAAAAACTGAGCCACCAGAACTGAACAGAACAGAACAATATATACAAAGGCGTTTTTCGTAGATCTAAATAAGCCTATATAAGTAAATGAAACGGTATGAAGTTTTAAAATGGCGATAAGTTTATCCCTGTGATCGTAATCTCTGTCTACCCCTCAAAGGGTCAAAAGAAGCAAATGCTTATTTTAAAAGATACAAGAGCCGATCGTTTTGTTTTTCATGATACTGAATCCGTTAAAAGGGACCATTTATATACCATCAAACTATTGTTTTGCTGTAATTTGTTAGACCAATTAAACAGAAACCATTTGGTTCGTAATTGCCAATATCTTGTGGAATCGTTTATTGTACAATTAGAGTAAAAGGCTATCGATTTCGTTTTGTGCTCTACGAAATCACAAGAACGTTTTGATCACTATTCCTTGTAGGATTAATTTTAAATAACAGTTTATATAAGGTTTTGTTATTTTTATTACAAGGAATATTATGTTTATTAAAGTCCAATTGATTTAGTAAATTATCCAAGTGTTTTTGTATGTTTATGAGTATGAGGAGGAGTACATGCAATCGACTTGCGTAATTTTAAGTTACAATAACCAATAACATTCGTAAAACAAAAATTGGGGAGTAAATAAGTAAAGTAAGTGTGAAATCACATCACTCATGTTTTTACCTACAGCTGATACGGATTTATATAAGGAAATATGACAGAGTTTATACAAAAATGATATGATAAAAATATTTTATTAAAACTATGGATAGTGTTATTTCTATCACGTATTGAATAAGTTGAAAACCTGAATAAAATGTCGGGTTTCTTGACACTGCCAAGTATGTGTGTTGCATTGTTCACACTGTTCGTGCAATATTATATTTTTAAAACGTTGTTTTAAAAAGGTTTATTGAAGTGAAAACTTCTATACATGCGTTTGACGGTTTTTAAATACTAACTAATTTAGTTTACATTTTTTTATAATTCGTTTCGTTATTCGCCAAAAAAATCTCCAAGAACCCGTCATCAAAATCGTAAAAGTTAAGTCGTAAAAAGTTACAGTTAGTTAAAATGGAATGAATATGTATGTATGTATACATACGAATATGTATGTATGTATACATTTTATGACAAAATATAGCGCATATAATTCAAACAAATTTATATAAATAGAACGCTTTAAGACTTTTATTATTTTACTACTACATCCATAGCTTCAGGTTTTCCTTTCAATCGGCTATCCTCGGTTTTCCTCGACAATCTTTTCATCATGCTTCAAGCAAATCAAATAACATTTGATCGGCATATGACAGCTATCTAGCTTATTTCTCCTTTGATCGACCTTCTAATCTTTGAATCTTCGTTTGTTATTATTAAAACGGAAACGGATGAACGGCTATTCTTTTTAAATTAGACTTCCGTTTTGAGATAACATTACTAATTAAATTTATAACTCAGTAAGTTCGTAAAATCTTTACATTTAGTAGTAGTGGGTAGTAAGTACATTTAATTTTGATTAGGTAAAATTTAATGTTTCTAGAAGGAATGGTCGTTGGAGCCACAACTTTCTAAAATCGCGGGCGTGCTGGATGACGGAGCGTAGGTAGTAGCAGCAGGTAGCAGTACCACAAGATGGACCGACAAGTCAAGTTTTCTCGGGTCCATGAATGAAGGCGCCAAGAGACCGATGTTGCTGGCGATCCTTGAGTCCACGTCCGTTCTAGTAATCCTCTCTTTGTCGATCGTGGTTATTTGTTACGTAATCAAAAACGACGTGTTAAAACGGCTTAAAATTGGCACGTTGTTTAGGGATCTAGATGGTGCCCGATATATATTTGGACAGGCTTGGATCTGTACATAGTGTTAGAATCATGCTCTAAATTGCGCAGGAATAAAATATTTATCAATCATAAATTCAAATCATAAAATAATTATTGTTGAAATTTAGTATTTTAATTTTAGATATTACATGACGAAATTTAGAATAATTTATTTAATATTTTCAAATATTTTGCGAACGCGCGTAGTACTTCCGGCTAACAACTTCCTTTACTTGTTTGTTCCTTTGTCAAAGTCGTGCGCGCACCGGACACCGGAGTTGAGCTCCAACTTTTGAGCTGTGTGTGTAAGTGAAGTGATAAGAAGTCATAGTGTGCTTCGTGAAGTTTTATCAAGAAATATAATAAATTGATTTAACCGTTAAAAGTGTTCTCATTTTCTGAGCCCTCAAAATAGGGGTCTAATACGCACAATGATAAGGCTTTTGCTAGTTTTATTTACTTGATTTAAGGTAGCAGTAGGTACATTCTTTAAATGAAATACAGAAACCACATATAGAAGTAAATAGAGACCATCTGTTAGCAAAAGCAATGAAGAGATATAGAGTAATGCATATAACTTCTAAAATGACGTCACGTTAAGACTATTAATCCAGCGACAGATGTGAAGGGCGCTGTAACGAGTCGCAAACCGAATGTTACCAACAAGCGGTGTATAAATCAACCCAAATTCAACTTACTTCAGCATAATTTATAACGAACAAATAATAAACGACCAAGATTTATCTTTAAAAACCTATGTTAATTATTTTAAGTATATTACGCTTGCTTAGTTTCTTGGATACAGGTTTCAGTATGTACACCTTTGTGTATTTCGAATGGTGATAATTCAATACCTTATTACAACCTAACAGATCTGTTGTTACGGCTTAGTCTTTGTTGCGATGTAAATTATTTCTTCGGTTACCTACATTTGTATTATATTTCTTAAATTACCCTCATTGATACTGTTTACTTCAAATAGAACAATACAGGGCAATTTAAATCACTAATATTATATTATTTTCACTCTTAAAATTTATAGTCCAATTACACATCAATAAACATTTTTGTTACAATTTATAATTATATAAATGCCGAAATAGTTACGGTAAACTGCCAAAGGCTTCAGTTTGAATAAAAATATTCAACGATGATAAAAACAATGACATTTACAATGTTTACTAAGACGGATTCACTATTGACATCGTAGCTTTTAAAAATAAATTAAATAAATTGACGCTCAGCAAAAGCATGCTAGTAGAGTTAATGCCGTTGAGAAGCGATCCTAAAGAAGTATGTTAGGCGTGACATCGAATGATAGGATTAAAAATAGCATTATAAGAGAAAAGTGTGTCTTAAAAGTGGATGTTGTGACTAGGATTGAGAAAGGTATGCTTCGGTGGTTCGGGCATGATGAAAGGATGAATGAAGAGAGAATAACGAAACAAATTTATGTAGCGAAAGTGAGTGGCAGTGTTGGCAGGGGCGCACATACTAAAGAATGGCGATATAAGGAGTACCCGTAACCGACAAGCATGTAGAAGCGAGAGAGGTATGCCAGGATCGCACCAAATGGAAATCCATTATCTCTGCCTACCCCTCTGGGTTACGGGCGTGAGTGCATATTTATTTATTTTATTTAAATTGACTTTAAGACCTGACCTCAACTGCAAATCATCACACAGTGTTGCTTTTAAATCTGTTTTATTTAAAATCAACTGAGTCTTTCCTCTTTGAGGATATGATAAGAGTAATATTGATGTACTAAGTATTTTGTTATATTTAGTTAACACTTACTAAAAAGATTTGCAAAATGCAAAAGCGTGCATTATGCTTTTATAATTCATTCACTTTCTCTGGCCTACAACTTCTACTCACAACATCTAAGTGTTAAACGCGGCCTAAAATTATGATAGAACAGAAAGGACAAAGACGATAAAATACGATAAAAAAGTTCTCGTCGTGTACCGTGTATCCTTATCAGGATTACAGAATTCATAACATCCTTCTGACCACGAGCTTGAATATCAAAGTGGTCATTAGCATAGCTTGATTACCCTATGCATACAACATACGCTTTCGTATGCATTTAGTTACATAGAGTTGATTAAACTGTTGCAAACTCAAATGTAATTTAGTTTAAATAGTTTATTTTTTGGAACAAGGGAATCGGCTACACCCTACAGATATGCGTTTTCTATTTTCGAAAGTGTAATGTAAGATTTTATGGCCTGGTATCGAGACCTTTAAGCCAATGTCAAAAATCATATAACCATAGGTAACCTAAACCATTGACACTGTGTTCTATACAAATTCTACGTTCAAAAACAGCACTTGATTTTTGCCGCAAATGTATACCAGCGTATCGACGATACCCCAAACCGAGAAATATACTTTATATAGTAAATACAAAAACTTACGTCGAGTTTCAAGCTTTTAAAAATAATACTAATTTGGAGGAATGAAAACAGTGTTTATAAAAATTACTGAAATATTCAAGAAAAATTAAGCACAAATCAAATCATATTCAATACTTCAAATTCCAAAATAACTAAAAGGCGCCTTTGATGTACTAAAATACAAGTGTTGATCACAATAAATTTGAATTACAAAATATTTTCTTCAATTTTTTTAAATCTTTCGTCTTTATATTTTATCTTATCTTTAGGGTAAATATATTTTTATAATGTAGCTGACAACACTAACATGTTATGGCGTCACATGGTTAGTTTGAAAATATAATATTATATTTAGTTGTGTATCAAGATATATCATAAAATTATTTACTTACTTGTGAAATGTGACGTTTGTACACTTATCTTTCCTTGAAATATAGTTTTTACACGATTTCACAGCACAAACCGTCATTATTCAAATTACAAGCACGCAGATTCAATAACTGCGTATTCGCGACACGAGAACCGAGTGACTGCGTTATTACGTGTGATTTTAAGAAGTCGCTATTTGCAGGTATGTAACATCTTTGCATTTAACATGACAACAGATATTAGGTTATATTTTTCTATTACATTATAACATTTGCTTAATTACAATTTACTTTGTGAATATTTTATAAGACTCGTTTTATGCAGTCGGAGATACACAAATGACGTGCGACGGATTTCTAATAATCATGATTTCTTGTAAAGTATTTTTGTATTTACGTCCCAAGTTGGAAACCAAACGTCGGCAAATGTACAGTTTGTATTAATTTTTAATAAATGCACTATTTTTACTGCACTTTTAGGTTCTTGTATTTATTCTATATTGTTAATTTTTAATGCTTCTATTATTGTTAATTTGCACGATTAGTAGTGAGTTGTTAGTCATCATACAATTATATTTTTAACTTTTTCATGCAAATAACGATAAACAGTAACAAATAAATTACAACAATCTTCTTTATGTAATGTTACGTCCTAGGGGCGGTGGGCGATCATTACGGTCAACTGGCATTATATTATCTATTTAATCTTAATATTTTAAGCAACTCTGTATTATATATCCATGTAAGATGGCGTCTGAATAGTTAAGCGTCACGCAAACAGATGCAAGATTTCAATCACGCGATTATTCCTGCACTATTCTATCAGCGTGTATTTGCAATCTTTGATATAGGTAAGCGTATTTTTTTTATTTAGTAAATGAATTAATGAAAACGAGTGAAAATCACATGCAGCATTATGAAATCCTTAAATAGGCTTATTATATTATTTAATATTGTGTACAAAATATTTCCCATATTGTGAGGGAAAACCTCACAAGCTTAAGCAAATATTTTTTTCAGCATTTTCATGTTTCTATACAAACATAGGCAGTAATTAGGACAGCCAACAGAAGTGAAAACTCAAAACAGAAGGGAATGCGAGACAATAGTCTAAATCCAAAAATGAATAAATAATAAACAAAAATAAACCCTTGTGTCTTAACAATAAAATTCAAAATTGAATACAAGAAAAATAAATGAGAAAATTTCTTCGAAACTGTTCCAAGTTCAAATAAGCATGGTGACGTGTGTTGCTGACACATGATGTACACAAACCTATAAGATTGCCCCCTTCCATATGTCGTCTAACGCAGCTTAATATGTTTTCATTTCAAAAATATTTACACTGAACGATATAACAAAAAATTGTGACATTTAAAATGAACTCCTTCCAGGAGAAAAATATACCGCAGTTAAGGCTGTGTGTTTAGTGAGGAAGTAGGGAATAAAAACACATCGATACAACTACTACACTCGTAAAACATCCATACTGTCTTATCCTTAATATTTCGCACGGGAAATAAAAAAGGCTAATTAAAACTTTTCCTCTAAAAACATGGGGTGTTCAAACTAGTTGAAAATTTTACTTCTGTTGAGAAATTAATCTAAAGTTGATCGTGTACATGCATATTTTAAAATTGCAAATGAATGTTAATTTACATTCGTGAATAAAAATAATTTTGAGGCAATACGAAAGAGTGTAGGAGCGATGCGGTGAGCAATCTCGATCCTTTAAAATGTTACAGTAGAATTACCTTTTATTAATATCATACTTTTATAGTAGCAGACACTACACGAAAGCAAAAGGTAAATTGCAATACGTTTAGCACGAATAAATCGAACGAAAAAAATCCAATGCCTTTACAAAACTGTAATGTATCATATTTTTCTAATTCAACCATAAAAATATAATTTGATTGTGATATGAAATAGTTGATAGTTATTACCTAGAGCTTGAAATAGATTCTATCAATATTTACATCACGCAACAATGCTATCTGGCTGTCCGATAGGAAATGGAATTATGAACACCGTGAAATATATGATCAAATATTTAAATACTATCAAACTAGGGCTTAAACTTAGAATAGATTATATAGTATTTGAAAAAGAACCAGAATCACGTATAGTTAGACCTATGTTATAAGAACACAAACTACGCAGGTTTTTCACTGAACCAGCAAGACCAGTGTAATATTTGCGTACAATTTTTTGTAGAAAATGGCTGCTGTTTATAGCAAGAAAGAATGTTATTGTCGTAGAACGCTGATTTAACAAATTGAACGTGTAATAATTCAGTATGAGTGATTTTTGGCTTATTTTAGATAATATGATACGGGACGCGGCTGTATTGTATAGATAATCTGGCATTTACGGATTCTTGGATTATAATAAGCAAAAATAGAAATATAACTTAACTTTAAATTAAGCCCATACACACACATATATAATCAAGTGATGCTAAACTTGGGTAAAAACGTCTTTTTAGGCTCATGGACTCTTCTTATAAACCAATAATAATAGCAAGTTTAAGGTATAGACTGAAAACAATGTGACAAACAATTTCTTAAGAGTTATTTCAATTGTCTGTAATAATAAATTGTTTCTATGAATAAAATTATATCATTTTAATGTAACGTCTGAATGGTTGTGCTTTAAGTAACATTCAAGGTGACTGCGAGTTTCTAGTACACTTAAGGAAGTTTCATTTCAGCTGGAAGGAATTCTTATCTTAAATACTGAAAGTTTTGAATTATGATTTAGAAAAGACTTCCCATGAAAACGCTTCCATAGGTGTTACTGTTATGTAACTTTATTTAACTTTAAAGTCGGAGCTTCTAATAAAATTAATATGATAACTTTTTAGAAGAAAGAAGAGAAATAAATCTCATTAAGAAACAAGAATTTTATTTTATTTGGCTATTCAATACCAAAGCATTGTATATGTGTGCTATTGTTTTCCCATTCTACTATGTGTGTATTTTAGTTTTATTTAGATTTAAAAACCTAGTTTGGACAAAAAACCTAGACAGAAAAATAGTGTTTCAGTAGCCAAAGGAACTAAACTAAAGGAACACATGTCTGAAATAGCACAGCATTACATTTTAAGATTTCTAGCTTAAAACTGTAATAATGACCGTAATATCCATTTAGGGAAAAGTGTATGTTGATTAGAATTTAGAAAGGTATGTTTTGGTGGTACGGACTTGATGAAAGGACGAAAAAAGGGAGTAACTAAAATAATTTATTTCGCGAGTGTGAGTGGCATCGTTGACAGTCCAAAGAGAACGTATATCGATCAGATTAGTGACATACTAAAGAAGTGTATGCATGTGTTGTATGAAGTGCGCCAAATGGAAATCCATAATCTCTGCCTACCCCTCTGGGTTACGGGTGTGAGCGCATATTTATTTATTTATCCATGTAGGTAATGTGCACTAAAATCATTACCGTTCGAATACTATGATCAAAATTACATTATATTTTTTGATACATTACGTTTCAATCACGCAAAGTTTTTCTTCTAATCTTTTTTCTTTCGAAATATCTCATGAAATATATGATACAGTTGACATCAGGCTCTTCAACGTGAATAAAGAGCTATAAAGATCAAGGCTTTTTGATCTTTATAGTTCTTCAATCACGTTGAAGAGTTACTGCTAAGTAATCTGAAGTAAAAACTACAGGGGCGAAAGAATTCGCAAAATAATTGGGATTTTTTTTCCTGGGAGAGCTTTTTATTAGTGTTCGAACATTTTGGGTAAAATATTTATTTTTTGTTTTGGAACGTACGAGGTTTTTGGCCTTCTGCGATAAAAATAGCATTCTACATAATGAGCTAAAATATATGCTAGTTAATATAAGTTGGCCTTTTTTAGAATGTTCCCCACTGCAGGGACACAGGTCTCCTCTCCCAGAGAGGGTTTCATTTATAATGAATAAAAATATTCGAGGTTAAAAAATATAATCATAAAACATATATCAGACACTTATAATTAACATACAATTATGTTAGTGAAGACTTAGAAACGATGCAATATCGAAAATAATTTATAAGAGTGTGTATTGTTTATTATACGCGTCAAAGTCCAAAGGAGGTTTAGACGTTTTAAAATACATAAAAGATACAGAATATAAGGAAGTGTAGAAAACCATACGTGAAAAGTTACTACTGAAGTTACAGTCTTAAAAAGTTTACCGTATACCAACCTAGTGCAGTTGATGATTTGATCACTTAATTAAACTTTGATTTGGGAAGAGTATCTTTTAACACTCTGGTGTTAATATGTTATATATTCAGTACCGCTATTAATTTCTCTCTGTAAGGGTACAGATGGTTACAATAGCTATTCACTTTAGTATCATTTATTAATCTTTCTCACTCCGATTTCTAGAACTATAACTTTCTCAATTCCGATGACATTTCCTTTCAAGTCATATTTTCTATTGTCGTAGAGTATTTATTAAGGAAACATTGGACATGTATCTAAGTTATTGAAAAGTTTATTGGTTTTTAGAATCTCACAGCTTCTAACACTGGGAATCGAAATCTGAACTTTAATTAGAATGTTAAATAATTTAACCATAGTTAGTTTTGTTAACAAGATGATAGTTATAGTAAAAGTATTTTGAAACAGTATATATGTTAAAAAAATGTAATGACTTTAAACGGTCTTAAAATGTTTTGTTATTTTTTAAAATTGAGTTTTCATGTATAGGAAATGTAGTAAGCATAGATTGTTCATTTTTTATCCTCGCAAATTATGCGCTCAGAAAGATTAGAAATAGGACCGCAATATGATGGGGGGGGGGGGTAATTTACATAGAGTTTTATGTTGCAATCAACAAATTGCCTCGGGGTTGTGAACATTGATAGCAAGAATATTGCTCGATAGATGAAGAGTGGTATTGATAAAAGAGGTTCGAAAGTGAATAAACTAAGAAAATACTTTGATACATATATAACATACTTTGTTATGAGCACATAGTCACACATTTATGAGTTCATTAGCGACCCGCCTTAGCTTCACAAGGGCATGTATGTCACCATTTTTTGTTGTCTTAGCCTATTAAGGCTTCTCCAAAAATAATCGTCATATTTCCGCTAATTCACATATAACCTTAATGACTCAATAATAAATATATACTTAAACAGTCGTCGTGAATAGGTACAACCCTCTACCAATTACTACCCTTTTTTCCTTATCTTGTACCCTGATTTTACCTATTCCTATATACCTTCACAGTTTGCATACAGTTCACAATATGCCTAGACCGAATATAAACTGAGGCAGTTCACAATAGTAAAAAGTAAACAACCTAAAATACATAGTAATTTTTATAAAATTACATTTATGCAAGCAATTAAAACAGAGATTTGAATTTAAATTGAGATAAAATTTCAGGGCTTTTCAATTTGCTAAAGTTTAATCCAGTCTGTTATCTGGCGTATCAACTATCGTTGTTAATTTGTGAATCTGGTCACATGGAATAGTTGTATAACGCGTGCGGTTAAGTTGTTAACTTTTACAGTTAACACTAGCAAATTGTTAAAATGGAAATTCATTTATTAATGTATAGCATAAAATATTTCTAGTCCTTTACTTAAAGGATTGTTTGCCCTTTGGTACTAAAGCAATTTATCATTAAATGTTTTGGCTCTGATTATGCAGCTATCAGAGGATCACAGACCAATCACCAAATTATGTATCTTCGCTAAAGTGTTCGAACGTATTGTTTATAATCAGCTTTATCCTACCTTAACCTCTATATTTATCCCCGAGCAGCATGGTTTTCTAAAAAATGGTTCAACCGCCACAAACCTAATATCTTTTATCGACTACACCACGCTGAACATGGACTCAGGTAGTCAAGTTGACACCATCTTTACCGACTTCAGCAAGGCTTTCGACCGTATAGATCACTGTATCCTGCTGCAAAAACTACTCAACTCCGGTACTGATGGCAATCTTTTTAGATGGTTTTGCTCGTACATCGACAACAGATCTCAAAAAGTCGTTATGAATGGATGTTCATCTGATTGGATTAATATTCCATCTGGTGTGCCGCAAGGATCATTGTTGGGACCCTTGCTTTTTAATATTTTTATTAATGACGTTAGTTCTTGTTTCCTATTCTCTAAATTTTTACTGTATGCTCATGACATGAAAGTATTCAAAAGCATTAATACACATAAAGATTGTATAGTATTACAAGAGGATCTTTCTAGATTTTACTTATATTGTACTCGTAATAAACTAAACCTCAATGTAGACAAATGCCATAGCATGACTTTTACACGAAAACTCAACTATATTTCTTACACATATACTATTAATGGTCATAAGCTTTTGATTGTGGATGAAGTGCGCGACTTAGGTGTAACCCACGACAAAAAACTCACATATGAGAAACACATTCATAACGTTGTCAGTAAGGCCAATAAGGCTGTCGGTTTTTTAAAGCGTTCATGTTCTCAGTTTACTAGCATAAAAGTTATTAAAATGTTATATTGTTCGTATGTACGCAGCCACCTCGAGTACTGTTCTCAAATATGGAACCCACAGTATGAAGTCTACATTAACAGACTCGAATCAATTCAAAGACGTTTTGTCTTATACTTACAATATAAATGTAATGCTTTAGATTCCAATTATGAAGCCCGATGCAGAAGATATCACTTTTTACCGCTAAACTTAAGACGTGAAGTTGCTGATATAACTTTATATGCCAAATTAGCTCAATCTGTAATAGACTCTCCGCAACTTCTATCTAACATAGAAATAAGGGTACCCACAAAGTCGGTTCGTAAATTAAATCTTATTAATATTCCCTCTTCTTCAACGAATTATAGACGGAACGCTTACTTTGTGAGATGTGCAGGCTTAGTTAATAGACTGGTTGACTCTCATGACTTAGACCTCTTTTACTCTTCGCCAACATCTATCAAGAACGAAATTATCAGAAGCTGGATGAATCCGTAATACTTTGATTTCTCTTCTCTTTTTGATTTTGCCAACGCTAACAGGCTAATTTAATCGAATACTATATGTGAAAACATGTTAATGGTGTTAGTTATATTTTTTTATATTATTCATTTATCGTAATCTTTCACTGTTTGTTTTCCAAATAAAATAATATAAAATAAATAAAATCATTTAGGACCAATTCATGTTTCGAAGGAAATCATTTTGACCTCTCTCTTGAAAGGGCAATTAATAACTCGACAACATCTTCTGAAACGTTGTTGCAACACATGACACACGTTACCATGACAACCAAATGCTAACGAATAACAACCTTTGACATTTACCAATAACTAAGTTATTTTACGGTAAGTCAAATTAAAAAAAATCTATCGAGGAAGATAAGAAACGAATGCGTGTGAAACCATGAACAAAAGCTATACAGTGAATTATTCTCTTTTGTGCTGGGAAATTGCCTCTACACAAAATGCCTGCTGCAATAGTGGTATTTACATACATATTTCTACGTTTCTTGTGATGAGTGTTGCACCGCATTGTCTCCTTCTCTATGTGTTCTCCAATCTTGTATAACTATTCTCATTGTTGCAGATGCTAAGGAGTAGCGATCGTGACTTAATATCAGGTAAGCTTCTATACTTTCTTATAAGAAAATCAAGCAAAATTATGACAGTGGTAGAGTCCGCAACAACAACATCTGTTTCAGGAATGGGCCAGCTCGACCGGTGAAATACCACGATCTCACAGAAAACAGACGTGAAGTAGAAGTACTCTACGTTTCGTTTGATGAGTGAGGTGCCGGAGGCCTAATTTGAGTCCTCTTCCCCTTCCCACCCTTTCCTAAGTTTAGGATAGGAACGGGAAGAGGTTTGGACGGGGAGGGTGGTAACGGGGAAAATGACATATCGTTTTTCCCGTCCATTAAAGTTAGGCATCATTGCATCTACAACCTTGTTGCGGATGTCTATAGGTGATCAGTTTGCTCGTTTGCCACATTATTCCATAAAAAAGCTTGAAGTTTGTTTTTGTTGAAGCTTGTGTTATATACACATGTACCCATGAAAGTAATTCAGGCAAACTTTAGGTAGCAATTAGTGAAACTACATTCAGCTCTATTGTGTGTCGTTCATGAGCAATAACATTTAGTGGAGGGGAAACGTTCGTTCGTAAAATCTATCCGTGTGTCTTACCCCGTGGATATCGTTAAAACGTAACTTGTTTAACTGAAGATAAAAATAATTGAGAACTAATGTAGTGAAAATCTTTCATTTTACGCTACAGGTCTATAATTGCTGTAGGCTTTTAGTTATTAAAAAAATAATTGAAACGCTGGATTTAATGAAAAAGGTTAAAGTTAACCCACCATTTAACCTTGAATCAATCAAGCGTTTTTCAATTATTTTCTTGTTCTTGGAGAATTTCGCAATATTGATTTAGTTTGCTCTCTATAACTTCTTTGTCTACTACTAGCTAAGTAGTTTATGAAAATTGCATACACAGTAAGTGTTTTAACGCACGACACAAGACTAAATTTAACAAGACCTGACAGCGAAAGCATTTCGCAACATGAAAATATATTTTACATAGATCTCTTACTTTCTCCTTTCAAACCTTCGTTAAAACGTATTATGAGTTAGGTAAAGTTAAATTAACCCTTAAAATACGAACCCTGAGAAAACTTATTTATAATCATTGAAAATAGATTTGCAGACCTTTTCGGTATCTACGAACCATATTTTTCGTATTGAACAGATATTTTTATGTACTATATGTATTAAATAGACAACCTGTTTTTTACTGTAACAGTATTTCTTTTTAAAAAAAGAGGAACGTGATTAATGTGTGCGTATCCGACTCTCAACCAAAACAACATATTGCGGACAAACAATACGGTTGGCATATATTTTTTATTGTTTATCACTTGTTTGAGCAAGCGAATTTTGCCTATTCTGTTCACAGTTTTTAAATAGGGATTGTACTACGGAAGAGGAAGGGAAGGGCTCAGCCTTATAGGATATCGAATTGGAATTACGAGATTGAACGTACTGTGTTACTGTGATATACAAAATTATAATTATATTTCATACAAAATACTAAGAATAAATAAGAAATCAAAGCAAATAACATAATACAAAAACGTATTTTAAAAAAGAGTTTAGAGTGAATTAACTGTCATAATATTTACATACTCCGACGCACAGAGCGGATACGTAACCGAGCCGGAAAGCGGCTTGTCGGCACGCGGACGGTAGCAACCGCGCGGACTCCCGCCGCACCACGAATATCCGCAATGGTTTGACGTCTACTACATACGACGCCGTCGTAGTGCGTTTTTTCATACATTATTTTAAACTGCACAGCACAGGAATCGTCGTAGAATTAATGAATTCTCTATTTTAATGAACATTTGAAATGTTGAGAAACTGTAAGAGGATTTAAAACCAGTACGTATTTCAATATTTTAACTTTTAATTTTAATAAAGTAAAAATTTTATAAAATAGTAGCGTCCTCCTTAAAATTTCTTCACGCGTTCTTTTACGACACCATAAAAACCAACATTTTTTAATAAATTTCGCAAAATCTTTGAATAGAGATGTTTTTGTACAAAATGTATTTTCCCAAAAATACATATGCAGTTGGCTTGATGTGAAACGAAACACGATTAGCACTCGAAAGCACAAGGCCATCCCAGCGGACGCATGCACTATACCTTAGCGTAACTAAAGATAACATAATAATAATATTTGTACCTTTTACAAATATATCAATTGATATAAATAACCAAGAACCCAATAGTCATAATGAATCTTTTATTTCATTTAATTAAATGTATTTAAAAAATAAAAAATCTTCCTCCGCAATACCTATAAAAACATTCCTGAAGTTCTCGCTTCACGTATATATAAATAACTTTATGTTACTCGTCTTATTAAGTAGGCCTGGAAGTTAACAAAGATAAATGATGTCACTGATTAGTTAACTTTGGCTTATTACTCATTAATTCATATTAAAACGCAGGCTCATGACATTGTTTCGCTTGAGTGCTGCGAACCGAATGAATGTTTACGTTTGACACAAAACATAAACCACGCAACCCGACTTTTATTGAGCGACATATCATTGTCATAGACGTTTCTAGACGTTGTAGATATTTAATAAAATTATACAGACACTTATTTGATTTGATAATTTACAGTTGCTTGTTTTTTTATTAATCGATATGTCATAACGTGCTAAATGAATGAAGTAGAAGTTACCGGATTGTTGTTCCAGGAGGCGAAAGCCAAATTATTTTCTTATTCGGTCTGCAAAATTAACGTCCAAAGGAAGATAATGTTTCAATGCGAAGTGCCTTGAATTGAATCAAAACATTAACTAAAAAAATATGTTCTTTAATTCTTTAATTTAATTAAAAAGAATAGTTAAATTAAGAAATCGTATTATTTTTACAAAGTCTTGAAAAAAAATATTGAGAGATACGCTAGGTAATTTTGGTAGGGAAATTTACATGCTAATACAGAGGACCATATTCTGTCACACGAATGCATATTTATGAGGTGGGTCGTCTCAAATGTTTCTGAAACAAATTTGAATAAAATTTTGGTGTAACTAAGTTGGTAATGAGGAGATATGTAAGGCATGTGATCAGATTATTAAGTGAATCATCTCAAGTGTAGTTAATCCGCTGGATGAAAATAGCCGGGAATGCAGCTCTATGAAAAAAAAATTGATTGTGTCAGAGTTATCAAAAAAAGGCAAGTACCCTATTACCTACTTTGAATCGAAGTCTCCTCGAATTTCAGTGGGCAATTTTAGGAAGAATTTTTTTTTAAATTAAAATCTTTAAAATGAAATTTAGTGTAAGAATATAAAACTCCGTTATTAATTTAAAAAATGTGCCCTTAACTTGCGCATTCTTTCTGTTATTTCATAAATAAAACAATAAAACAAAATATCACGTAAAGTTATTCGAATGAAATAGGCTTAGTGACTACGTATGCTGAACGGTTTATGTTCCATAAAGTGACGTGGTCCAACACACCGCCGACCTGTATGTCTGTAAAATCCAAATTTACAGCGCACTAACTTACAAGCTATAGAACCAAGTCGTATGCTTCCTATTTTTATGGTTTATAATTTTATATAGATATATTATTTTTAAATAACATATACTCGTACATACTTAAATATAACTTAAATACCTACTAGTACCGTTTTGCTAATTTTACCTTCGATAATCAGCAGTAAATAACTATTATGGTATGAAATTCAAAATATTTTTTTACTTAACTTTCTTGAATTTCGATTAGTAACAGTTAGTTTTGAAGTTAAAACTACTTCAGCCGCGTTGGACGATATTTAGTAAGGAAACATCTTATAGGCTTGCGTTAACAACATGCGCAACGTGAAACTGCATCAGCAACATGCTTATTTTGAATTTGGAGCAATTTTGTTATATTCAATTCTGAATCTTGTTGTAAAGGTACAAGGGTTTATTTTTGTTCATTATTTATTTAATATTTTGAACTATTGTCGCGTCTTCCCTTCTGTTTTGACATTTCACTTCTATCGTCAGTCCAGTTATGATTGGCTGTGTTTTTTTATAAAACATACTAGTAGTTACAATCTCAGATTAAATAGAGACGTGATCGAAAGATGGTACGTACTCGGTTAGCAAAAGCCTATTGAAGGTACATACGTCAGAATCGGATGGAAAAACTGATTCTGATACCATGCTCCTCTCCTTTGCTGTACGCACATACACAAACAACTCCATACGTTGTCAACATCCATAATCCATACATCCTTGTGTTGAAGCCCCATTTAATAACAGAATTAGCCTATTTAAATTAATATGGCATTTATACCGTATATAATGAGTGCTCTTTCTATAAAATGCCTTTGTCCAACTTTACCCTCAATGGATCATTGTCTTTCAAAAGAAGCGGCCCCTATTACCAGTGCTATTCAGCCAGACTATGGAAGCGATAAAAGTTTCTCACGATACCTATCTTTATTACTACCATATACCTTTATTCTAATTGACCATGAATGCAATTTTTTGATAGACGAGATTAGAAATTTATTTCCATAGATTTCTTGTACCCCGACCAACATGTATTTTAGATGATTAAAAAAATTGTAAAGACGAGTTATTTCTACTTTTTATTTACCTCGTCTTATAAAATATAGAATATAATATATAAAATACAATTTAAATTGTATTTTTAACTTAACCCCCAAGGAGATAAATAGGGCAAAACTCTGTTGTATACAAAATTTAAAGTGCTACTGCTGTGTGTATATATGTATATATATACTACTTCTATTAATAATATATATATAATAATAACAATAAATAATGGAATTCACACATTGTTATTAATTTTAACTACTTGTACTGAATTCATAGTAAATACGGTGTATATATTAAACGATATTCCGATACGGATTTAGGTACCACATGTCTGAATATCCTAAAAGGAGACCCTTCGGAAACGTGCAAACGTGCGGGGATTTTATCTTTACTTTTTGCATAGATACGGCGCCGTAGTGTTTTCACTGCTTACGCTATTGCCTGCAGGCATGTTGAGAATTTTAAATAGTAACACAGGTGCCCTTTATCTTTTAGATAACGTAAAGTATGTACAAGTTTAAACTAGTAAATGGTAACATTACAAACATGTAACAAAGTTTAATAATATGTACTTCTACAAATAAAATGTATCACGTATTATTATTTATGTATTTTATAAATATATTCTCAGAGAGGGTTGGCGTGAGGCAGCGCGCAGACCGTAAAATCTGTAACCTTATATAGTATAGCCTAGTCATACTGTTCCGATCCCACATATAAGAAAAGGGCAGGGAAATGATATAATTAATAAATCAGGTGTAAAACTTAGTGACATCCATCGGTTTTTGAAAAATTTCTGTATCAATAGAGGCGACATTTAAACGTGTACTTATTTATTATTCATCCCCATTCGCCTCACTACCACACTAATATCTAGTACGATTCATTAATATAAATCAAATTAGATTGATTATAAAGATACATTTATCAGAATTCTAATTCTTCTTGTATAAGTTATTAAGTAATATTGAAAATTGAGCCCAATGATTTTCCTAAATACCTCCTGCGTTGCTCTCGGCT
This sequence comes from Papilio elwesi, assembly GCA_029849275.1. Classification (NCBI taxonomy): domain Eukaryota; kingdom Metazoa; phylum Arthropoda; class Insecta; order Lepidoptera; family Papilionidae; genus Papilio; species Papilio elwesi. The sequence continues at coordinate 9,054,163 of CM056695.1, forward strand.
TTCGGCATTCGGTTCTAATGTCAATAATACTTGGATTTTTTGTAAATTGATTCCGCCTATTATAACTTTGTATTATAAGTAAAATGTCAAAAAGTTGTTAAATATAACGTAGCAGCATAACAACCATATAATATTACCGTGATTTTAAATGAAGGTGAGATTTTTGTATGGAGATTTTTGACCCGAATTTTCATATTTGCTTACCATCTTTTATGCAGTCTAAGAAATTACAATCACAACAAAAAAAATAGCCAAATTATAGCCAAGACATACATTCGGTAATTGATTTTTATTTATGTAGATAGAGATATGGATAAAAAACATAAACTATATAAATACAATTTGTATAAGCCTTAGTACAATGCAAGAATATTATATGAGTTAAGTATAATTAAAAAAAATAAGTGGGAAAATGTTTAAATCCTATCACATTACTTACTTAAATGTGTTGGAATTTATTAAAGTTTTATTTAAGCTTAGCGAAATATAGCAAAAATACTTATTTTAATTAATATAAACATATTTTTTCTACTTGTCAAAAAACTTGTTAAACTGTAGAACAATAACAAGATAAGTTGCACAAAGACCGAAATAACTGAGCGGCAGCGACATGTTGAGTCGAATCAGTCCCCACAGCACGTAAGCGACGTCGTTGTCTCGTGTCAGCTGGTAAAATGCTTCTACCTTGTGTCGTTCCAATTTATCTGAAACTTAGAAATCTCACATTAAATTTTTCATCGCTGTTATGGTTTAAAAATAATATTTTACTATAAGTGTTCTTGTAAATAATTCTAATTTAATTTTTATGTCAATAACATTTCCTTCCAACTTTGCTTTGCCCATTTACGTGAGCACCTCTACGAGTGAAGAGGCTGTTATGATAATTGTGCGTAGCAACTAGTGCGATCGTGTCGCCACCTAATATCGGATGGGATTGTCAACCACCAGTTATTTCTTTATAAAGCAATAATTTTAAAATTAGAATAAATATTACAAACAAAACAAGAACATGCGATGAAAATACATTGTATTTTCCCCCCGTGCAGAAAGCATTGGACACTCATGATAACTAGAAGTTAATTTTATTAAGCTAGTTACATATATCTGTTTAACTAGGACTAGCGGTGTACTGCGAATAAACTCTACACACGTGTGTTATTTACCTTACCTTTTAGGTAGGTACAAATTATTTGTGGTGAAATTTTGAAAAGACGAAAATTATATACAAATCGTTTTTTTATATTTTAGTTAAAGACCTGTGACAGAATTAAATAGGTACTTTTTTTCTAAGGCATCGTTTAATATATTCCTCATAACTGCATTTTGTTCAGCAGTCTTGCTAGACAAATAGCATGGGATGCTTATGAGTAGTACCGAATTGACACGTTGAAAGATTGTATACCCTATTAATACGTGATTAAACTAAAATCTTTGTTTAATAATGATCATTAAAATACTATTTTCATTTGTACACTAAACAATATTTATTATTGAAAATTAAAATTTAGAAGTTCGATTACATAAGATTACAATATTGCATTTTATGTTCCAACAAAGATTGTGGAACAAAGAAAATAATTTATATAACAGATAAAGCGGGAAGCACACGGTGTAAGGGAGTTTTAAAAAAGGCGGCTTAATATGATTTAATGCTTTATCTTCAACTCGGTAAATATAACTAAGCCCCATAAGAACAATTTATGGTACAACGCTTACTTGGCATTAAAATAACTAAACGTACATGTACTCAGAACGTATCATAATATTGTTTCGGATATGCATATAATGCTTTATCAATACTGATGTATATATCTCCCTGCGCTTTTCGCATTGCATAATTATACTTAGAAATGTACGAACAGTTCAAGTTTAAGTGTTTATGTCTAAATATTAATTTCTTTTTATTTCGAGTCGGGATAATTACTGTTTACACGCAGTCGGAATATTGCACATTAGGGAAACATTTTGCTCGTGGCGTTTACTTGTGCGAAATACTTAACATTCTAGAAACATCAAGTGCACGTGCAATGTTTTCCAAATTGTTATTGTGAGATGCATTGCCTGCCGTTGATATATTAGATACGAATATAAAAATCTAAACTTTTAAAGCAAATCTAACACGCTCTGAAACTATTAGAATTTTGAGTTGATCCTCTTCTCTTTCCCACCCTATCCTTTTAAGGATAGGATGGGAACGGGAAGAGGATTAGATGGGGAGGGGGGTACTGGGAAAAGGAAATATCCTTTTTCCTGTCTATACCCTGCTCTGTCCATTAAAGGTAGGCAACGCATCTGCAACACATTTGCTTGTTGCGGATGTCTGTGGGCGGCGCTCCTTTAATATCAGGTGATCCGCTTTGCCACCTTCTTACGTAAAAAAGTCCTATGTCAAACTTATATTAACCAGATCGGTAGGACCATGTTAGAGAAAGGCAATATTAACAGTGCCGAGTCAAGTAATCCGTTATATCTGTCTAAGTGTTAAAGGCGTGTGTATTAAGTCATTTATTTTCAATAATAATACACTTTAATTATTTATTATTGCGTAATCAAAAAATTGAACATTATTAGAAAAAAATACTTATGAAAATAAGGCTCCTTGAAAAATACTAGTAAAAAGTAATCGCCTCCCTCCGCCTCCCTGCGGCAAAAATGATCATAGCGAGAATTTTATGTACCGTGAAGAGTAAGGTGAAATTTCAGCAGCTACATGGTATGTGTAAATGAAAAAATACTAAAAAGTAACACAGCACTTTTTGTTAGATTTATTAGAACAGGCGAAATTGTCCGCATACTGTGTTTTACATTGTTTTGTCCACGGATGGCGGGAACATTTTTGGTTCGCAGTCATTCTTATATTTTAACATCAGGATTGTCTAATTTATTACATGTTCTGTTATTTTCTGCATTTATGGTGTCGAATTTGTCTGATTTATGGCAATATAATTAAGGAGGTTCGAACCGATACTTTCAGTTTATAAATGCCATGTTTGTAACTCCCATACATGTTGCAGAACATCGCTGAGGAATTCAATATTTTTGTCATCATTTTAACATCTCTGTCGATGTCGATCATAGCGTAGCGTTTTATACAGCACCATAGAAACTATAATTTTATTTATTACCGAATAGATCGTTAATATAAAAGTTATTTACCTGGTTGGAAATTTTTGTAACTTGATTTCTATGAATAACTTGGTACAGGTAAATGTCATAAAGTTCTAATCGGTTATCATGGTAACATATGACATCACAATAACAAAACGTCAAGAGGTTGTTATTGTCATATCACTCACGTGTGTTCACTTACTAAGGCAACCGATAGTAGGTTATCTTTTTCTATACTAAAGGAGATTTTGTTTTTCAGAGTAACCATCGGTTGAGTAGTTTACGTGAGAAAACGTAACAAACAAACAAACCCACATTCGCATTTATGATATTAGTTAGGATTAGTAGATCATCGAAAAATTTACTCTATTATAAGCAAATTATCTAATCGAATTTTATACAATTTTATCCACTCGCGTATCCCATACCAAAGTTTCTGTCTACAATCAGGTCATGTTAACATAATTCACACTAAAAGCAATTTAGTACTGAAACGTGTATTCAAAATTGCTTTCATCGTATGTGGTATGTGTCGGAGAATGAGAATAGGGTTGAAACCGGATATTTTATTTGTTCGAGTGAATAATGAAATTTCACGGCTCTACTGTTCTTAAATGCTGCTAAAATTATTAGTTAATTAGTCTATCTCCTGATGTTAGGTTAGGTTAGGGTCTTTTTGATGGAACAATACAGTGAATGGTGGATAAAAGAAGGATAAAGTTACTTACCCTGTTACCCGTTTACCCTGTTTCGCTGAATACAGATTATTGTAGGCAGAAGAACAGATGTATTTTAGTTTAATATTTATGTATGATTGTAATTTTAGAAACGAAGGATAAAGGTTATACTAAAAAGGTTTTGCATCGTCAATTAGACAATACTAGAATATAATATTGGCAGTAGAGTAATAACGGATTTGGACAAGGGATACATTAACATGGGCAGTGGCCATGAATCCAGAAAGAGGATATGTATGTTATGAGAATTAAAAATAAATATTTCAACAAAATATCGACCGACGAGCATATATATGCGTAGATGTATGTATGTAAATCCATTATCTCTGCCTACCCCTCTGGGTTACGGGCGTGGGTGCATATTTATTTTATTTTATTTAAATATTTCAATCTTATTTCGAAAAGAAGAGTCTGCTTACAAAAGAATTAACCTACTATAGTTAATTTTGTAAGTCAAGCCTGTGCTTATCTTGAAGTTTCAATTAAGTATTAAATTTCTACATTAAAATTATTTACAAGGAAGAAATAATAATGTATTTACGATATTATTAATAAATATGATGAACCAAATATTCTTACGAAAAACAATCCAGTCACTAGAATTTATGCCCGATGTTGACAAGCTCCAATCCCTTTCACATTTATGACAAAACATCTTGATAAAATATAGCAATTGGTTGATATCTGTCCATCCCAATTGGACTAAAAATGCTGAAAGCTACTACAATAAATTTAATTCGTTTAAAAAAAGTTTGTTCATAAACTATGAATAGCGTGTAAATTTTAAAAAGCGCTGAACACAACGAAAAATAATTTTTATACTGACTTTTCAATATCATATTGATAAAACATCATGCATAATGCATCAATGTACTTTTATAGAATATTTTACGGAGGTTTTTCAAAACGTGATAGTTATGAAATAACACAACGTTTGGCTTCGCATAAGGAAATCATGAAGACTAATACGGGATTAAGCTTTAGTATATTTTTAATTGATCTACTTACACTGTTTGCACACCACAATATATACATAATTGAATACAATATACAAAAATTAATAACAAGTAAAATACCAGGAAAACAGAAACACACTAGAGAAGAAATGGTTGAGCAATTGGCGGACTTATTGCTTAGAACAATCTCTTCCTAAACAGTCGTCTCTGCTGTATGCAGGCCGGTCCCGTTGTTTGCTAAGAAGATCAGTCCGCCATCGAACAGACCCCATGCCGTTGTCCCATCTCGTACGAGGCCTACCGGGACATCCATTCTGCGAGCAATTGGGTCCAGTGCCACATAAGTTTTACAAACCTTTGATTCTGCTGCGGGATCACATCATTTTTAATACGATTACGCAGATTTACTCCGAGAATTGCCCTCTCCATTGTTTTTGAGCGACCTTGAGCCCTCTTATGATGTTCGCAGCCACGTTATTGTCAAAATAAAGTTACAAAAATGTTCATCGAGGAAAATAAATAATGTGAAGACGCAGGCTAATGCAGGTATTATGCAATAATATATTGTACTAAAGAATAATTTCACGTGTTACATTTTCTCTTTACAGTTCCGTTGTCTCAACCTAAACAAATTTAGTTTAACACAACCTGCAACAGTTTGTTATCATTCCATTACGTCTTAGACCTGAGTAAATTTGCTTTAGTCCAATAGGGCTTTGTGGGTATTTGATGAGCGATCAGAGTACTAGCCTTTACTCGTATTACTTATGATACGTTTGTTAGAGATAAAATCACATTGCAAAGACATCAAATATTACAATTTTATGCTGCCAAAAATTTGAATTAATGTGTAATGCAAAACTCAGTAAATTTTATCAATTTACATGGATTCGACGGCCTTTAACGGCCAATTTTCTGATTTTAACAGTTCTGAAATAATTCCCTTATCACCGTGCCTTGTTCTTTACATTCTTTACTAGCTGTTGCACGCGTCTTCGGACGCATTCTTTTCTCATTTTCCACGCTGGAAAATTTTCTAAGATGATTCTGCGTATAAATTCGAATTATAAGTAAACTTGTATCAAAAAGTTGTTAATGAACACGATACTGTACCAACCAATATTGTTAATGAAATATTTGTGTACTTCGGGAACAGTTTTATGTTGGGATCAAATGTAAGTACCCCATATAATTTTCCGTATCCCTGACAATGTGTGTAACAAACAAATAAACGTGCCTCAAATTAGGCAGTGGTCGGTGCACCGAATCAATCACAGTGACATTATTGAATATTTGCTTTTCATGACATGATAAAGACGACTTGATTTGTGAGACTCTTACTGCTGGACGCAGGCCTCCCCCATTGATCGTCACAAACATCCAATCATCAGTGAGCTACGACGACTACTAAACAATAACTTATAAAATATCTGAATGTCAGTTCTGTTTTGCATGTTAAATGTAAGACGTAAACAAGGATCGTATATAAAGTAGAACAAATCGTAAATCCGTCCAATTGTATGTTTAACACAACTAGAAATGCTTTCGGTCTTAGTGCTTTAAATAAACTGCTCCATCGGGATTACGTTGACTGGACCCGTTTATGGCTTATTAAGTCAGGCTTTATTGTCTGATGGGTGGCCGTTCTGTGTTAAATTAATTAGGTTTTTTGGATATTTAACTGCACGTGACAAGGAGTTATTAGATGAACAATTAACGATTTGACAAATTCTCGCCAAAATTAACCATTTCCTATAGTTTCAAATTAAAACATATTATATAAAAAATCCAGTTTGATCTAGTTTAGTACTTGGGTAGAATGCGCTCCTGTCATTTATATAATTTGGCATTGAAAAGCAAATATCGACACAGAAGTGTTGTTACACACTTTATCGATTTCTAAGCCGATAATCAATCAACCTACTTTTGCTTATATGTTTGATGACTCCCATACTCTTCCGTGTTGTTGCAATTTGAATGGAATAAAACATTGTTCTTCTAGGAATATTGTAGAATGGCATTGATAGGAGATCCTAACACATGAGTATCAAAATCGTCCTTAGTACAAAACCACTGCCAACAAGTAGCTCTACTTGACGTAATGAATTTTGAATGAACCTATGTTTTGCAAAACTTGCAAACTTGTAAAAAAATAATTTTATTGACTATAGACAAATACGAATAGGTTTTTATTTAAAGTTAATAAATGTAGTTAAACGCTTTCGTTATTTTTCCTTCGTCCATTTTATCAAAAGTTTAGGTCCTTTACTTTTCCAGAAACGACAAGACACTAACCTTTACGGAACTTAAAGTATATTCGTTGTTTTGTCTATTGAATTTGAATGTTGTAAATATTCATGAAAAGCCATTGGTTTATTAGAAAATAGGTTATTGTTTCTATTTCATTGAAATCAAGATCTGTTGGATTTTCGGACGTCGATTTGGGACACGGGAATGCACTTTAAAGAATAAAAAAATATTGCTAGCGATCCGTTCCCCGTTCCATGGTTCGTATTCAACTGTGACCAGGTGAATATATTTGTAACTTTAAAATAGGAAAATCTTTCAATAGATTGATTTCACTCAGTTGATTAATTCAAAAGCTAGGTAACCGATTATTGTCTGTCGAATTGGTAAGCTTATTGGTAAGAGGTAATGGATTGGGCACATTCATAGATCGATGGCCAATAGGGCTAAATGGTTAATAAATGGCATCTACGTACTAGACGATATAGCGTAGGTAGCCCTCTGATAAGATGGACCGATTTAAGATTGAGAGTTCACTGAATGACAGCGAAAAAAAACTGATTTTTTCGGCTATCGTTGTCCGAGCCCTATTTCAACAATAGAAGTTTATTCTTTAATAAAGATGACGACGACTTAAAGAAATATGATAAAATTAAATTAAGAAAACTGCAGGATAAATTAAATAATAAATCGCCTGGAATAATGAGAAAGGTTATCCTTGCATAATAAATTCACTGTTGATGTACTTTCGAAATTTTGCTTCAAAATGTTATGAGCAAGGTATTACGAGGGATCAGATTAACTTTGAATAAATGATAACATGTTTGATGTTCGAGCCGTGTTATGGAAAAAATTGATTCAAGATTTAATCTTTATAAAAAAGGAACAATTAAAAGTAAATATTGATTTATATAGACGTCATAAACAAAATATAATTACAATAAAATTAAATACGTCCATTTCATATTGCTTCAGTTTAAATTAGCCTTGCTATTTTTATTTATCTGTCTTTAGAACTGACGGTTTTATTACAGTCACTTAGGTTTAACAGATGGTGGTAGGTGTTGGTTACAGCGTGATTATGGCAGTAGAGAATTTTTTACTGCTCGGGAATACGCTGCTACCCATGGTATGTAATGTTAACATTCAAAAAGAGCCACAGTGATGCTTTTCAGGATACAAGACTTTTTGAATACATTAGTAAGGTCGGATAAGCTTCCTAGATAGCACTTTTGCTGATTTTCTTATTCCTCTATATTTAATTAAATAAAAAAATAACAGCAAATACGTTCTATCCAAGAATTCCTAGGAAATCTTTTATAGAATATCGAAGCTGGTAGGGTAATTTGATTTGCGACCTCAGATAGCTTTAGTAGATAACAAATCTTAGATGCTTTTTTATTAACGTCATTTTCTTTTCCTTATACAACGTATGTGGAAATGTTATAAAAACCTCTAGTGTAGTTCACAACTTCTTTTATATTAAGCAATTACTTCGATACAGAAACACCTCAAAAGCTTCAACGCTATTTCTTTTCAGCACTATTATGTTTCTATTAAAAAATAAGGACACCGAACACAAGTGAAAACTCAAAACAAAGGGAAAGGAGGAGGAGGAAAAATAAACCCTGAGTGAGGTCATTGAAACTTTGAACATTAATAATAATACAAATAAGCATTTTGTTCACCAAAACCTATAAGATTTTTCCATACCAAATATCGTCCAATGCTACTAAAGAAGTTTTCACTTCAAAAATCCACCTCAAAAGCGTCAGCACAATCGTGTTTCTATTTAAAAAAATCCATCTTGTTTCATCCCCTCTGCAGCAGCAAGGCTATGTTAGGAAAACAGTATCCATTTTGATATCAATAGATTCTGCGGTCTCAAATTTCTATAAAATAGAACAGGCTCTAATTACTCCGTAGGGGTTGAATTTCCAAAAATGCGTTATATTTTTTCCCAGATTAGTATACTTGCTTTCTATAATTAACCATAACAACTTTACACCTAGAATTAGTAAAACTTAACTAGTCTTTAAAACCGCTAATACTCTCCCTAATGATTACAAATTGCTAATCGAAGAATCTCGTAGAGAGTTGTTCCAGTTATATTGGAAAAGTTTAGTTTAGCTCCAGTGACTCGTAAATACGGCGGCCACTCAGAATTAATGGAAGACAGATTCTGGGGCTGAATACATTTTCCGCTGGGATGGATGTTACTGTGACCTAGCCACAAGTGTGATAAATGGGTCACAATTAAATTATTACTTATTTATTTTGGATAGCACTAAAATTAATTATCGTTTACCACTATAAAGGAAAAACGTAAATACCACATACGAGTTCAGTCTAAGGCCGATGTAAATAATCGTTGCTAAGCATGAGCCAAAAGTATTGCTTCTGAAAGTACGACTTATACTTGACTTAATTAAGTACCCGTTACTAACTGAAATAAACGTTAGCACGAGCTTAGCTAATGTTCTAGTTTTCTATGGGGATTCGGAAGCGTTCACAATTAATCAGATTATTTCATAAATAAGTGAATTCCCGTAATTGTCTTATCAAAACCAATTTTATACTAATTTAAATCGAATAATAAGCCACATAAATAATTATATACATTCTATTTGAAAATTAAATAACACCACAATAAAATACAAATTTGAACGCATTCAATTCACTCTGCCAACTGACAACGTCATACTTAGTACTACTTCCTCGAAAATGAAGAGAATTTCAAACTTATATATTATTTTTTAATTATTTAATACTAAGAAAATGTTTTTTGATGTGGGCTACTAACTCACCAGTCTATTTGTAGGGCGAGCGCCCAACCAGACCAGGCCAGATTTGAAACTTAGAACTCATTAAAACAATATGCTACAGAAAGTTATATGTAATTGGAATCGTTTCAAAATGAAAGAAGTCTAAACTTTATTTCAATTCTCAGAAAACAAATTTTTAAGTATATATTATAACTACATCAGTTAAAAGTTAAAACGCACTTACATTGGATACAGTTAACTATATAAACGGAAGAGGTAAAGTTGAATTAAAATTAATTAATGAATCGTGGCAGTTGTGTTTTATATATTGTGTGAGCAATTGTTTATTGCCATTGTAGGTAAAACTATCAGTCTCATCACATTTAAACCTTTACAAAAACTTAAGATTCTGGGTCTAGAAGGTTTTAGTCATTATCGTGGAATCTGACTTATTAGAACTTCCAGGGGATAGATTACAAAAGTGAGAGACATGAAAAATTATGTGAAATTTGGCAAGATCATTGTGTGCGGACAATTTTCTCACTAACACCGACGTTAGGGGGAAAATGATTAATGTAATGTCACCTGCAAAATTGGGAGTTTCTTCTCCAATAACAAATCGCAATGTAGTGTATGATGCTGAAGAACTTGAAGTTAATGCAAAAATGAGTCCAATAATTATAATTATTTCTTATAATACTATTGGTATTTTCGTGACTTACAAAATTGCAGTACTATTCTAAAAAATACATTTAGACATTACGCAGTTTTCGTTCTTTTACGCTATGATTTGTTTGAATTCAAATAATGCAGTGTTTTATTTCTGCACGATACGCGTGCCTTCCGCTTCTATGAAAACCATCTTCGACAGCATTTGAGCGAGAACCGCAAGGTGGATTTTGAAATACTAACTTAATCGAACCGGTTTAAACTGGTTAGTTAGTTAGTTTTGTATTATGTATTAATCATGTATTTTCAAATACAAGAACTGATTTTTCTGAAGGTCTGCATGTTCATGAAAGATGTTCCCTCAGGTGGGCCATTTATTCTGTCCCTTTTTTAATATATAAGGTGAATTCAATGCTTTTGCTTGGAATTAGAAATTAGAAACAAATTTGACTACATGTCATATTTATGGCATTATTATAACTATCAACTATGTAGTATCGCGTTAATGTTCGTCATCGTCAGTCGAAGGACATCTACAATTTGGTGTAGGCCTCTCCCAAGGATCGGCACAATGATCGGTCTTCTGCACTCACCCAATTGGCTCCTACGACCTCAAGTTTATAAACAAAATTCATATTATCATTGTTTACTTGCATTTAATATCATTAAAAAGTCGCCTTATCAAAATAATACCGTTGTATTCTAACATAATAATTTGATTGACAATATTTCGTTACAACGAATGTTTGGTATTTACTTTGTCCGTTATTAACATGATAATGTTGTTTCTAACATCCTGTATTTACCTACATTACCCACCACTATGTTTTGTATTCAAAATAGTGTCCAAAATACTTGTATAATGTTTGTCCCGAACCCCTGTTTTTCCGAACATTGATTCCACGCGTACATAAATATACATATTTTGAGCTAAAGATCCGTTGTTTCCGAGTCTATTGTCTTTCTTTCATTTAGATAAGGAGGCAAATGGCAAGCGGGTCGCCTAAGTGATTATCTAACTGTAGAAGCGATGCCTGCCTGACTTCAAGGAAAGAGTACCTACGATCTCTTCTAGATGTACCCTGAGTCGTATTTTTTTGGAAAGACCACTGGCCACTAATCATTCTACAATGTAATGCTAACCTAATGCTTTCTAGCCAATAAAGTCACCTTGATGGCTTTATTGGCTAGAAAACTTAGTAACTGTAATGTATGCAGGTACATCTAAATAATATAGGATCACCGCAGTGAACATGTTAATTATTGTAACCAGTCCGGAATAAACTCTGCTACCGTAAACGTCGTCTCATTTCACTCCCCAGGACTTAACACTACAGTAACTAGTAACTTGAACATCGAAGTTATTAAATTTTGTTTCAGAATCATTTATAATAATTCGGGATTTCTTTGTTGTTTATTACTTCTACTTCTTCTACCACTTTATCTGTTTTAATTTTTTTTTCGCAACTTTTATTTAATTTTATATTAGTGATTTTTTTTAGATTTCAAGTAACCCTGAGTAATTTTTAATGTCATACAAATCTTTTAAACTTGGTACAAATGCGTAAAGTACCTAATCATCTTAGCAATAATGTATACTATAAAAGTTTTTGTGAAAACAAATAATACTGATTATTATATCTGCCTATGTCAGTAAAATTGACTTGACACAGACTTGAAACTTATTATAACCTTTTCATCATTATATAATATTTCTTTATTCTTTTATTCAGTCACTCCGTAAACCTCTCGGTAAAGAACATAAACCTAAAATAGCTTTCTTCAATGGCAGAAGAAATAGAATCCAATCCTTTTCATGATACGACGATAACATCTCGATCCTTTCAATATATCGTGTCATCTAATGGCGGCAGTAAATTCGAGCGAAAGCGCGATCATGACGAATGACGCGTAAAAATCTTGTCGGATATAACGGAACATTTTTGTGTCCCAGTGGGCGCTTGTATGATTAAATATTGTTGTCAACAAGTGTTGCAACGTTTCTAATCGTTCGAGAACAAAACTCATATTTATATATGGCTTACAATTAAATTCATTTGTAGAAAATTTTAAACTATCGTGGACCCTTGTTTAGAATATGGCGAATCGCTAATCCTTATCTCATTTGAGACGTCTAATAAAAGAAGGTTAAAGTATATTTTGTAATTATGGATGTACTTAAATTTGTAGTCTTTGATATGAAGAAGTAGAAATAAAGACGTGAAAAATTAAATTTCAACAGTGGTAGAGCCTGCAACAATATGCAATATTAGTTGTACGAATGGGTCGGCTCGATAACTGAAATACCACGACCTCTCTGATGAGTTAGCTGCCGGAATCCCAAATCTAGTCCTCATTCCCTTCCCTTCCTTTCCTTCTTAGGAAAGCGGAAGAGGGTTTGCATAGTAAAAGGCACTTATTCCTGTCCCCCCCCCCCTTGTCTATTAAAGGTAGGCAACGCATTTGCAACTCATTAGCTTCTAGCAGATGCTATGGATAGCGATTACTTAATATCAGGTTTACCATCTGCTTCCATAAAAAAATATATCTCATAAGACTAGTGATTGAGGCTATCAAAAAGTTGATAGGAAATTGGTGTATATTAGGCCTATTCTAAGCTTTTCCTTGTGGGGTAAAACTAATTTATTTCTCAATGAGGTCATTTATATTCTCGGATAAGAATATTGGAAGCAGGGAGGAATATCGGTAATAGAATATGAAAAACACTGCCTCTTTTCCTCATAAAGATACGAGAAATATGAAATTTCTTATGTTTTTTGGCAATTTAAGCTTACTGAAATGTATTAACAACTTCGATGTTAACATGTTGTAATAACATTTTGCACATCTGCCGAGTAAGGAGCGTTTAAATGAACCGTCAGACATGTTAGTTTTAGAAGAGGGATCCTTAAGGCAAGGATGTAATTACTTCTTTGAAGGTGGGCAACATAAATGCAACACTTCTTGTGAGGTTGTTCTTGGGGACTGTAATCGCTTATTATTACGTGAACCCCTTCTCGTTTGCCGTCTTTTCAAAAGGAAATAAGGCCATCGGATACCACCCTCATATATTTTCTATTACATCACACCGTTATTCTATGCGATCGAATCCTTTTTTATATACAAAATAATACCCTTGTATTGCCATTTAAAAATGTTTATGACGGAGAATGACCTTGCAGATTAAATACTGCTGTCGTTCATATTTAAATTGCATATACATAGTGAGCTAGTTCAAAGTATTATTTCATTATCGCCCAAATTTTGTAAATATATGCTTATGTTTACAATTGTATCGTTTAGGAACATTATTCCTCACTGGTTCAAATCTTTCCATTCAATCAAACTGAAAGGGTGACGTACTTCCGAGCGCGGTCCGCGCTATGACACCTGAACGCTTTGCATGGAGAGATTGTTCTAACTGTTAACTAAATATATTCGATGTTTCGGTAAAATTGAACACAATAGGTTTAGAGGAAGACAGCGAACGGAAATTTTACCGAGAGAAAGATCCTTAACATAGAAAAGGAAAATAAGTTGGACTGATATCCAATTCATTTGTCTCTCTATTTAATTTCTTTTCTACTTCTTAACACCAAGATTTTTACAATAACGAAGAGAGAGAGAAATAACGAGATTCTAATGACCAACCATATCAGCAGTGGATCTAATACTGACTGACACATTATCATATTAGCTATGACACTCCGAGTGATAACACGATATCCAATCGAGACTCGATCAGTATCTAGACGAGATCAGTTCGAAAACCACTACCACAAACTGTCGGGAGCATGCTCGACGCGCAGCCCCGCGACGCGCTAAATACTGCTGATGCACACGCGAAAAACATTACTCTTCTTCTGGTTCAGTCGAGTAAAAACTCAAAATTTATTTTTAGCTGTAAATGTAATACATACGGAATGCTAAGTTATTTTAGTTGCAAAACCACCAACTAATGCTGTACTCCGTCAATGCTGTACGTAATGGTCCAATTCCGTGCCAGTGTTCACAGCGCAATGAGCTCTTTGCGATTCAAATGATACTATTAATACAAAATGGCCTTAATAGTTATTTGAATTGCAAACGCGAGTACAAGAAACAATGTTTTATTCAGCGAGACCATTGTGTGTACCGAATCGAACACACCAATTCTATTTTTAGTTACTATAACGTTGCCTATATCAGTACCATAGTAAATTTAAAATGTTTCTTTAGTATTGTATATAGTAGTAGTGTTTACCTACTAATTAATATTATAAATGTGAATGTAAGTTTGTATGTTACGCTTTCACCCGAAAACTACTCAATAAGTAACATAGGTTACTTTTTATGAAAAAAAAATACGAAATAAAAAAAATAAAAATCTAGCTACTTCAACGCCATTTTATTATAAATGCGAATGTTTATACATGTGGATGTATCGATGTTTGTTACTCTTTCACTCAAAAACGGCTGAATGGATCTGGATGAATGGTTGGTTTTTATCCTGGATAATGTACGGTTCCCGTGGGATACGTTTTGTTTTTTACGGGTGTGTATCTACATATATAAAAGACGATGTCCCGTATAGATTCCGAAACGGCTATCCAGGCGAAGCCCGGCCGGATCACTAGTTAATAATAATTGAAAGTAACTTTGCATCATATTTTACCAGGGAATATTGGAATCAACATTAAACGGCCAATTAAATGTTTGTATTACTCTCATTTGGTATAACTTCGTAGTGTTCCTGCGATGTAGAAGGAATAAATGATTTCTGTATTCTACACGGTAGAATTTTCAGTTTTTCTACAAAAGCTTTTTCTCCGTGAATAATAAATAGCCCCATGCTATGACGTATACTGAAAAGCAAAATGAAACCTGGAGGAAAGTTTCTCGAGACTTCTTCATCTCCATCGAAAAGTTCTGATTTTACACCTTTCATTATTAATATTGTTACACCACAACGCCTAAGCCAGCCTATCACAGCGCGCCATTCAAGCCAGCCAATCATAGCCAAGCCAAGCTCCACCACCTGATGCCTTGGGTGGTGGGAAATGTATATAAAGCCTAGCCAGCTCATTTTAACTGACTTATTACTACTGGTACTATTGTAAGCCAAAACGCTGCCCAGCTGTCAAGAATACTTTTAAATAAATTTAGAGTGATTGTACTGTCTCACTTAGTGTTACTTACCGTCTCATATTGAACAATATTCTAGTGAATGCACGATGGCTCAACTTTAAAAAATAACAGTTAAATTTGGAGCTTGTGTCAGTCCACGATAGTCTTCGTTTGGGGTGAGGCTGATGCAGATAGCCCTAGCCGCAGTATTACTTGTCGGTGAGCCGAGTTAAGCTTGTGAACTTCGACGTCACGTAGGGTGAGGTTAATATTTTTAACGATTACAATATCAAGCACATCCGGTGTGTTATCCACTATGTTGGGGTAGCGCGTAGGCTCTATGGGCGCTATGATTTTGAAGTCGAGTAAGCCCGACATTGAGTCGAGCGCTCGACCTCAATTGTTGATCTTGGTTGAGTTCCAGCGGATGGTTATGGCCTCGTGCACCACACTCATCAGGCAAATCCCAGAAATACTTCAACTTATCGCCTATCTTCTGTGACGTCATTGTATTTCAACGGTCGAGTCTAACAGTAAAAAATTATCTTCCTAATATAAGTATTCTGCAATAATACTCGTTGAAACTGACACGTTAGTGTAACATACACCAATTGGTATAGCAGCATAAAATATCACAGCCTTGGCAAGTCTAAAACTTGTAACTACGTTACAGTCTAATAGTTTCAAGGGTCGGGTCATACAATTAGTTAAGAAAACTTTTCAGACTTACCGTTGCCCAAGGCTCAAGGCAGAAAACTACTAAGATTATTAATCACAAAACTATGTTTTCTTATTAGGAAAATTCAATACTGCGTAATAATATGAAAGTTACGCCATCTTGTTATCTACCCACGAAGCTATCTTAAAACTTAATACGGTTAAATTATAAATGTATAAATAATACTCACTTGCATCATCATTTACCAGCAGTCTCTTTTGCAAATCCTCCAAAGTAGTTGTAGGAGCCTAGGTTAAAGAACAATATATATATATATATATATATATATATATATATAAACTATACTATACATATATATAAACTAACAATATATATACAAAAATAAATAATCACTATAGGAGGTTGGCTCGGACTGGAAAATATTTCTATAGCTTGAAGCTACATCATTTTGAAACTTAATGAATGTATATCTTGGCTAGATTTCAAGGCAAACTGGAATAGCTTATATTGGAAAAGAATATGCGCAGAAACGTGCAGAAAGCCATTCTTATATTAAGACGATGAATATCCGCTTCTGCAGTGAGATCACTGCACTTTATTGAAATTAGTA
Source organism: Papilio elwesi (assembly GCA_029849275.1). Lineage (NCBI taxonomy): Eukaryota > Metazoa > Arthropoda > Insecta > Lepidoptera > Papilionidae > Papilio > Papilio elwesi. Next base: position 9,071,040 of record CM056695.1, read on the forward strand.
TATTTTAGCGATAGAAAAAAAGTTTTTAATTTAGCTAACCAGCTGTCATTGCTCTTATTGTGTGTTTCTAATGGTGAGAGAATACTTCGATTTCTAATGGCAGAAGTGTTTTTAGGTATGGAAATTTATTTTAAAGTTTATTTCTCCTACATACATTAGGATTGCATGAAACGAATTCCCCTCGCCGCCTCTGTCTATCTGAATGCCATAAACTCAAAAACTACTTATCATAGTTTCGGTTATGGTTTTTGACTAATAACCGTATAAGAAGTCTGTCACCTGCTGCAAGCACACAAATCTGATATTAAAAAAATACCAAAGTGTATTGATAACTTCATACCCCAGTTACGTAAAATGACTTCACGGTAAAGTTGGAAATCGGAAACTCATGTATGAATTGGCAGAGTTCAAATTAACTCAATTATATTACTTTTGAAGTCAAGGCAATCTCCAAACGGATGTAATTTAAAAGTTGCCCCATTAAAAACCTCGAGTATCCCCACAGGAGTTACTTGTGAAATTTTGGAATCTTCTGTAATCATTAACCGTTTATCTTTAGCATTTCAAACATGAAAGTTATGCAAAGGTTGAACATTATTTTTAATTTTTTACAACAGTTACACTTTAGGCTCAAATTACAATACACAAATTACATAATTTTAAACTACTAAGCCTAGGCATGTGGATATTACCCAAAGTATTAAAGCATTAAGAAAAAAAATTCATACATTAAAAACCTAAGAGAGTGAAAAAATATATACTTTTAAGCGGACAGTCAACAGTAATTAGTATTTTTAAGCATTATGGTATTAAGGAAGTACATACAATCTAAGATAAAGAAGTGTCCATTTCGCAAAAAGGCAGAAATTAGGGATAGAATGTTCGTCGTCAGTTGCACGTATTTCAACGTTATTATCGTGGGTCGAATGAATTGTCGTCATTATGTGATCGTTTACTTCCTTGGTGGGCTACGAAAACCTTTTAAGATACTATTTTCTATTTTTTTTTTATATTAAAGATAGAAAAAGGGCATTGTCGCTGTGCGACTACGTCGCCCCACTTTCTATTTCGTCGCACATGGCACATAGTTTTTTTTAAAATTTTTATTTAAATTATCTATGCAACTGCTATTTCGGTTATTCCAAATTGTAAGTCTACAAGAGTTCACAATTTTTTTGGAAAATCTAATTTCCCATAAGATTTTCCTCGGAGATATTATTCCTTGGAAAATCTTGTCTAATAAAAATCTCTAAACAAGTTGAATTACATAAAAATCATGTTTGCTAATATTCATTTTGAAAAGCATTTCCTATTATTAATAATGATTGTGTCAAAATTTTTCTCCATCATATACTTCATAAAAGATGGCAACCTGGCGGCAACGCATCTGTATTTCATTTTTTTATTGTTAACTGGTGCTCATATCACATGAGGTGGTCTCATGGTGGTGGTGGTGGTGGAGGTACCCATCTTATTAAAAAACTTTCTATCGAAGTTTGACACATAAAAGTCCAGGCTATACAACTGTGTCGCTTTTATTTGTGTGCTGTTGCTGAGAATTTTCTATATGTTTTAAAAACATTGAAAGCCTTTGTAATGCTTACATTTAAGAACTGTTACTCTTTTGCTAAAGAAAAATACAAAACAAACATCGCATTGAAACCTACCCGCTAGCTATACTTTGAAATATTTTTGCCTCATTTTTACCTCAAAGTATTCAAGCGAAGGGAACATTCACGCAGGCCACGTTGCGCTGAATGTTCACTGTATACCTTTTTCCGGTACATAAAATTATTATTACGGTTTTTTGTACTTTACCTTTCCATATCATCTTTCCGACTCTTCAATCCATTTGACACAATAACTATTAATATTATAACCTCGTGTTTCCGTAATCAGCAGTCCATTAACCATTAGGCTATTAGCGCTTGATTTATCGCTTGAATTGGCGCATATCGGCCTATACTAAACTGTATATGTGGGCATGCCATCGTAAGGCTCATATTTTATTTCCCTATCGCCTTATTGTAATGAACAAGTTAAGCCTGAAAACGTATGACGTTCCATAGTAAGGTACTTTTTCAGTTCAGTAAGCTTATCCCATAAAGAAAATGAATATGGGCTCAAATGAACTGTGAATTGTCGTAGATTTATTTAAGGGAAAATTGAACGATGTAGATAATTACATCTTGCAACTTATACAACCTAACACGCTTTTATAAGCTTGGTTTGCATCTACGTACCTATGTTACGGAACCTTACAATGTAATTTACATTAACTTGTAAACGCTGGATAGACTAGAAAGCTTACAGTCATATAAAGAATCCAAATAACTATAGGCCTTACGTACCCGATACGTAAAGCGTTATTAAACTTTGAGTGTCTTATTTAGATGCAGTTTAATCGATTATTTATAAATAAAAGCGATTCTTACCTATTAAATATAAATTACGATTTCTTACAAAACAACATTTTCAGATACAAAACGCACGAACTGTCTAAAGATGTTCAGAGGGCTCGTATAATTTGGTTTCTACTAGTATCGTTAAGTAGTCAGTAAAAGTATCTTTCATTAATGGACATCATAGACTTGTAAAATGACTAAGAAGATTACAGGCAAAGTCGTATCGAAGAAAATTATTATGCTGGTATTTTAAAAGAACAACTCGCTTTGTAATTTAGATTAATTGAAAATAAATTAGTACTTTTTTATATTAGAGTGTAATCCGTTTCGCTTCGTGTTGCTAGTATTAGTTCATACAAAAATATGTACACTACGTACTTCAAGGCACAAATTCCTAAAGCAGAAACATTTTTGTCAAAATAAGAATTTCATGTAGCGTGAACGGGACACGGCCACCTAAATTCCAGCGTTAACATTATCCATGTGTAAGTCGGTGTAATGGCAAAAATGTTGCAAAATATTTCGAAATATGACAAACAGGTAACATTTTATTTTGGGCTTTAAAAACGTATAATAATTTAAGAATTTTAACAATATCAGATAAAGAGTCAGATTTTTATAAGTTGCCGCAGTTTTTGTGTTTATGTGAAATTTTTAGCATTTTTCATCCTTTAGTCTTGGAAGTGACGTATCTTCTTTACATAGTATAAAAGAAAGTCGCGTCCGCTGTCTGTTCCCTTACATCTTTCAAGCTACGCCACGAATTTTAATGCGGTTTTAATCTTGAATAGTCTTCAAAAAGTTCGCGATGGCATACGTCTATCTTTTACATACATACATACAGTAACCATTCTAGCTTAAAAATGAAATAGTTACGTACATCGCGGTAATTGAAAATTTAGACGGTTTCATTAGATGCGTACAAATGTAAGTTACTTTAAGCATTTCATACAAATTACGATAATCCTTTACACAATATAATTTAAATTATTAGGTATCTTGAGAGTTATCGCAAAATAAAAACTAACTCGCGAGAAAATAAATAAGGCAGAACGAACTTTGCCTGGTCAGCTAGTCTACAAGACATAACACAAAAAAAAAACAAAGCCGCGCCTATCTGTCTGGACACGACAAACTCCTGAACAAAGGTACGGTAGGTATTTGGGTACGTAGACGTTTGGGGTATATGATTATATTAATTTATTATGTAAATGGGATAACGTAATAGACTGGTACGACATTATTTATTTATTTTGTGTTACGCCCACAAAATGAACTCTGTGTACCATACAGGTACCGTACCATATAACTTACAGGTCTGGTGAGTGCAATTTCAATTATAGGTGCCATCCACGGTGCATTAGGTAACACTACAAGAAACTTTAAAACTATTTGTGAGAAGAAAAGAACACTTTATAAAATAACTAATCAAAAGTCTATAAATAAATAAATATATTTACAACATTGACAACAATAAAAAGAGAAAATAAAAAAGTAAATAATACAAGAGCACATAAAAACAATATCCACGTGTATGCTATGCTACCCATGCGAAGTCGGAGCGGGGCGGGTCGCTAGTCAGTCACAATTTAATGATATATACATGAATATGATTTATGCGAATATATTGCGCGGTCACCCGTAACTAACTCTGTTATGACCGCATGTTCACATCTGACAGCTCAGACATAGCTGAACGTATATCAAGTTAATATCCGTATTTTGATATAGATTTGCTGTTCAGTTATCAATAGATGATATAAAAGCTTATGAACAAAAATTTAAAACATAGATATCTTTCCACAGGAAAAAAACAAGTTTTGTTTAACACACACATTACACAAGAAAATAATTTCTCCACTAAAATAGAATGCGACAAAGAAACTAACACATTTAGCAAAAAATAATAATACGTGTTGCAACTGATGCACTGCGCGAGAAATCTCTCAGAAAATTTTTATAATTTTTTTCTCAATTCTATAGTTTAAATGATAAGAACACGATTTGCATTTTTTAAATTCATTACATAGAAGATATAACATTATAATTACCTAGACTTGAGTAATTCGTCCTTTAATTATCAATTTAACATTGTAAAGTTAATTGTTTTAATCAAAGTTAATGGAAGCCAAGAAAAAGGACTAAAGCCGAAATGAAAGCACCTTTACGAGATTACTGGCTGGCTACGCTTTATTCTTTTCTTTTTCTTATTAAAACTGAAAATACTACGACGCTTGTCTGTTTACATTGTGATAGATAACATATTTAATTAATGTACTACTTACTGATTTTGGCTGGATATGGGTAAAAAACTAGTATACATTTAAACCATGTTTCACAGGATTATTCTTGAATGTCGGTCTTCTCCGAACAAGAAGAAAATAAAAAAATTAAGATTTTTTTTATAAACTCTTGTTTACTTATTTTATTGGACTTGAAATAAACATAGATAAAGTCCTTGCCCCACAAAACCATGTTGGTGGTTTGACTGGATCGAGTCTCCGAGGTTATTTTTGACTATTCCAATTTTTTTATATTGAATTAACTAGCGCTAGCCCACAATCTCACCCGATGTTAAGTGGCGATGTGGTCGAAAGATGGCATGAATTAGTTTACAGTCATAGTCGGACGAAAATACTGACAACATGTTCCAATCGCTTGTCGTACGCATGATGATTTAAACCGCGTCGTACGAACACGCGGTATATGTACTATAAAAAGATGCAGACCAGCCGTATGTCTAAATGTCCGATGGTAAAATTGGCATGGGGAAATTAGCTCGTGTTATTCCCGCGCACACTCTCGCAGACAGCAATTGCCTCCCCGTTCTTCTCTAGGGCCTCGCCAAATACACGAGTGGCATACACTAGAAGGTCTCCTGTTGAGCTATTTAAATCCTAATTGTCGATCGCTGAGGAAAGGCAGACAATGAGGCGAGAGTTTAATATACGTCCTATAGTCTTACAGAGTATAGAGATTATTGCGATGGGTCAGGTCGACTGCCTTTTTTAGGCACGGGCTGCACGTTATCTAACTTCCAGGATTTGGGCACTTTTGCAGTTTCGAACGAGAGGCGATAAAAACGTGTGAAAACAGAAGACAACTCGGCTGCGCACGTTTTAAGCCCAATAGCTCATCAGCCAAATATAATAACGAACGATAAAACATGCAATTAGTTAACCTGGTTATTAATCAGTTAGTTAGAATAGGCTCATAATATATTTGTATGTGATGAAATACGTATAGTGAATAAACTACTGCTTGATTGCAACCCACCTTATGTTGAGTGGCGATGCAATCGGCTCTATGTTCGGCAACTCAATTACTAGAAGAAATGCAGATATTTAAGTTGCCTAGTACTTAGTTACAGAGTATTGGTAATGCATGTCTCTATCTGTCGGTTTATATCGCTAACCGATTAACTTAATAGTTTCTTCAACGCTTCACAAAATATCGCCGCTCCGTTGGAGTCTCGCCAAATCGATGAATTAACATAATTTACCTGATAATAAATTACTATTTGCATTACGGTTTCAAGTCACTTCAAGTTAGAATTTTTTTACATAAAATCCCCGTATACTTCACTTTGTATATTTAACTACACATTTGTGTCGATAATCCTCTCGTACATGCTCTCGTTTCCAAAAATGACATACACATTTATTATCTGTTTACACAAAAGAAGGAACTGACTGATATATCAAGACACAGCCCAAAGTAATGGTCTTGAGACTTGAAATTTTGCATAGAGGCTTATTCTAAATTTATCTCCTAAAGGTCTAAAGATAAGGACACTAGGAAATACATTTGCGAAGCTGGGGCTGGTCGCTAGTAATCAATACATTAGTATATTATAGTAGTAAAAGAACATTACAAGACGGGCATTAATGTGAACGAGATTTTGCCTCAATCACTCCTTTGGTTACTTACCGGATAAAACGTACAAAAACTTGTATTTTCTACACTGTGAAATTGTACTTCCCTGATCGAGGCTGGCCCCCATTCACGTCCATCGCTATTGCGTGGCTCTGCCGAAGTACATTCATGTAAATGTAATATTTTATCATCAACAAACGAAGCAACCAATGATTTAAATACATATATAGCTGCTATGAACGAAAAATATTTGTTAGCGACGAGGGATATTTCTGAATGGCAGCAAATGTCAACGGTCACAATTAACTGCAGTACAGTTAGCGCGCATCATTAACTATGTAGGTTACTAGGAGAGCTACGTCAGGAAAGATCAAAGGATTGCAACTACTGTCCCCCAGCAAAATTCTATACAACAAATCACAGTAAATCATTGTAGTAACGCCTTTTGGTTAGAATTATTTTGTATTTATTATTAGGAAAATAATATTAAATTCCAGAATCTTTGATAAATTTCTATTAAGCCAGTTATTAAGACACTTTTTCGTTAAACATTTTATTTCTAAGATTAATATTTAAAGTTAAAGTAAGAAACTCGGCAATTCTTCTTCTTGCCATTTTGAATTATCATTAGACCCGCATTTTTCAAAAGGCATGACATTATATTGATAGTTTGATTTTTTAACTGTTAATGTTAAGATTGGGATAGCGGAAAGTGGTACAGTGTTAGGAAATAAAATTAAGGCCGAAGGTCGTAGGAAATTAGCGATATCTGTCAACTTCATTGCCTCCTCCGCCGGGGATAAAATTTAGGGTCGGAATGATTGCTCCTGCGACGTTCTTGTTTTATGTTTTTTAAAATACACATAGGGCTGGTGTTAAAGGGAACAAGTGAATAGTTATATTATAAGAGATTACAATCGATGACCTGATTATAAATTAAAATGGTACAACCGCCGTTAAAATGGTACCCTTAACCCGGAGGTGCGGGCACATATTAGGGGTTTCCATTTGGCATGGTCCCGGCACACCTCTCTCGCTTCTCTACATTAACTACGCATACATGGTCTTCAGTTAGGGGCGCGATTAATACCGCCTTTTACCTATTTAGTATGAGGAATATGTAATAACGTTAAACGGCGTTATTTATCCTATCCTCAAGACTCAAGACAAGAATACAATAATTATTTTACATTTCGATATACTTATAATTTCATAAGAACGGAGTCCTATCAACTATAAACCGCAAATAGATTATATTTACAGAATAAAAAAATATTTTTCGAGTTTATAATTAGCTGTGCCCCGCGATTTCACCCGCCCTGGAATTTTACTTAAACGAAATTATTATACCTACTTAAATACTACCCTAACCTCATCATCATCTCACTGCCCTTTTCCCGCATATGTGGCCACATGACCGTAGGAAAGCTTAACAATCACACAAAAAGTGTTTAAAATGAGACGACAGACAATAATTCTAATAATCATTGTCTTGGGTTTTATTGCGTTTATAAAGGCCCCCAATGATAGTTTTTCTCAAATATCTTCTATGTATAGACAGCGATCGCTTACATTTTTATTATGTGTATCGAATGCACCGTAAAAACTATTTCGTAAGTGTTAAATTAATTGTAATCCAATTGGCAATCTAGTAAGTTTTCAATTGCACAAACAGAACCTAAACAAATTAAGTTTAGAGCAACTTGATAGCCTTAGTTTATATTCCCCATACGGACGTACGCAAGTCCTCAGCAAATTTGCTTCATTTCAAATCGCGCTTATGTTTAAACAGCGATCACGTAAGATGCTATGAGAAGGTTGTCTGCTGGGATATGCCGAAGTGATGTAAATCTAAATATTATTATATATCATATGCTACTTCTGGATGCAGCTTTATTACGGAAAACTAATTCTGAAGTAAATAAAATAAGTTCTGTAACTTCAGATTTTACCTATTACAAAGAAACAAATATAACATTTCTTCAACTCTATACTAGACAACATTAAACAAGCAACGGTCATTTTTAAAAACCAAGAAACCCAACGGACTGTAGTCTACTACGAGAGGTGTCTATGAACCAAAGTATATCCATACACCACATACGTTGTACACACATATACATACAAGACAATAATACACATAACATTACAATTCTGCCATTCGATAACATTTCCTGTAATCAAGATGGTAAATCATAAACACATTGTAATAACACACTATTCGAATTCAACACTCTTAAATATTAATACTGCCAGATAATATCTACGCTTTTATTATGTATCAATAAATATGAGTTTCTCATTACAAAATATAAATTTTACTAGGAAATTTAAAATTTACTACGTTGCCAAGAAAGGATTTGCCAAGCAATCTCATAGCAATATGACGCGTGAGCGATCCGTACACGGAATAAATTAGGAATATATTTTTACCTAGGACTAAAATTTTATTATGAAATCAACTACCGAGTCTTACGACAGTCCTAGTACAAACATACATTGTAGTTCGTTGTACTGTGTTTTAAATGTCTGTTAACCTAGTAATCATCGTAATTAAAAATGCCAACTAACATTGTTTTCAAGCAAAGAATCAAAATTGAAGTGTGTGTGCCGGACACTGCGCTCGAAGAGCAGACGGTTGATGACCAATAGATTCAGGGAGCGTCCACGTACAGAACAACGCCGTGTCGATAGTCCTCCCATAGGTTGTACCGATTATCTGGTCTGGACGGACAAAAATTATGGAAGCCCACTAGATGAGGCTGCCACGGACCAGTATTTGTGGCGATTCATAGGAGATTAAGACGACGATGTTATTCAATCTAATGATTAATATTGTTTCCGAAATTCATTCAGAAGCATTCCCATGTATTACCAAGATATACATTGAATAACTTAAATTTAAATACGAGTAGTTTATTGTTGCAATTTCCAGCAACACACAAAGTTTCAGAATGTACTGTTATATTATGTTATATATGTTATGTTATATTGCATAATTTGCTCCGGTATTCCTTTCTTGGTCGTACACAATGAGGTATGGCAGGATTAATACGAGTTAGGCACTTTCATACTAAAAAAAAATTGCAAAGTTTTTTACAATAATATTAAGTATTACTTTAAATTGAGTTCTGTGTCAATTTTTTAAGCTTAAACTTCTTTAGCCATGTTAGACGATATTTGGTAGGGGAAAATCTTAGGGTTCGCGCGAACAACTTGCTCAGCATGCGTCAGCAACATACTTATTTGAATTTGGAACAGTTCCGACGAACTTTGTATTCATTTACTTCTCTTGTACTTAAACATATGTTTTTTTAATTTTATTGTAAAGATACAAATGGTAAGTTGTGTTGGTTATTTATTTATTTTTTTACTATTCTATGTGTCTATGTGGTAGCGTTGGCTATGACAGTGACATACTAAAGTAGGGCGATATAAAGAGTTCACGTAACCGACGAGCATGCGCAGATGTATGGATGTATAAGAAGCGAGAGAGGTATTCCAACATCGCGCAAAATGGGAGTTCGTTATCTCTGCCTACCCCTCTGTACTACGGGCGTGAATACATATTTATTTTCACTTCTATCGGTAGTCCTTTATGACTGCGTGTGCTTTTTTGTCTTATAGTATATTGCGTATACCGCCCTATTTTGGTTTATTATTCGACTATATACTTCGCATGTACGTCTGTAATTTATTTGATAAGCCATTAGATAATTTATGTTACACAAAGTTAAACTGTACGTGTGAACTAATCATGAATTTTGGCAACTTTAGCAATATATCCACCAAAACTTCTACATCTGTGTCAACGAATAATTTATAAGCACAAAAACGTACTCTTTAGCAGGATAAGTAATATCCAGATAAAACAGACAAAAACATAGCACTTTCGTTTAGTGGTCTTTTGATCCACCATAAAAAGCTGTTACCGTTTATTGCTAAAGAAAATACACAATACAAAACCTTATTTTATATCATAAGAAATCCACATTACATACATACGTTTAACTGTATTTGTGTTTTGGATGAACTTTCAAACTAAATTAAGATCTTAAAGTATTTTTTTAGATAACTTAGATGAAAACATCAAGATTGTTGCGTCAGACTAACATTCTACGCATAAAAATCAAAAAGTGTACTTATACAATAAAAATGGCTTATGTTTCCACATAACTGAAAAGGGCAATGTTTTTTAAAAAGAAGAAACACGTTTATAAGTAAAAACTCAAAACATGTGTGAAGGCGCGACAATAGTTCAAAAATAATTATATAATCACCAAAAGCTGAACAACAAAATTCAAAACTGAATACAAGAACAGTTTCCACTTCAAAAAGTAAACGAAATAAAAGTATAGTCGTTCTTTAAATATTTAGACGAGTAGCAGTAGCAGCTCTAGATAAATTGTTCTATAAGCTATATCCTCACCGATTGCAATAGTCACAAAGCTTTGGAGTAGAGCGAGTTTACTCAGGACTAAGACTTGATTGAATGATAACAACCGTCGCAGTATAGGAGACGAATATTTAATTAGTACTAATATTCTTTATAACATTAAGTGTCCGAGGATTATTGACGTGACGCTGGTGGCCGACCGTACAAAAAAGCTCCAAAACTTTGTACAGACTTTATGTCTGAGATTATAGACGAACTGTGACGAACTCACGTAAGTGAAAAAAGAGCAGGGAAAAGGTGTATTTACGATATATTCTTAATTAGTATTTCGTTTTTTTTTTCTGGTGATAAAAAGGTTGATATAATGTGTAGTAACAAAATATTTATTATATTACGCTCATATTTTCTTCTTTTTATTGAAAAATCGCCCTTCACTTAATGCTTTCTTAGTCCATTAACAAAATTTTATTGATAATAAAAGGTTAACTTCGATCTTTAAGCAACGTCAAATGCTTTTCTTTGAAACTGACGCCCATGGACTATGAAGTAGCTTGTTTCTCTAGCTGGAGCACGTGTCGACTATTAATTTTGCAACACATGGCTCACGTTCCATTTCGGAGGTACATTATTTTGAATAAGCGTTATTACGCTACATCATTTAGAGTAAGTTTCTCACAGTGTCTTTACTTCAATTGCATAGTGGCGCTAGTGTCGTTCGTGTTTATAAAGTCAATCAAAAATTCATGTCGTTCGTCGTACCAAACCTACTTCATAAAACTATAACAAAGTATTAACACGCCTTCTGTCACTAATCACCACTGTCGGCAATCCTTATGCTATACTATTCTCTTACTGCCTTTGTCTTTTTATTAGTATCGATTAACGCGAATATCTAAGTTATAATTTGACATCATGAGTTTTCAACTTCTACGACAGTACCGGTTTATTTCCTTAGGCGTGGAATTTTAAAAAAACCTTCCTTGCATACATAAAAAATCACGTTCCAATTATTTTATATTATTATTTTTATTGGTTTAGTTGGTTAACCAACAATAAATGTGACATTTAAATAAAACCGAAGTAATTGTACCCTGGAATGACTATTCATTTCTGCGTATCGTGTATTGCAGGAAATGTAGCGGAATATTTTAATAAAGTGGGTAAATGGAAAAGGAAATCAAGCGATATTCAATATGGCGCTCTCATAAATTAAAAATCTCTTCAATTGTGAGAGTAGACTACCTTCGTGGATTACTGCACTGAAATAGCTCCAAGCTGATACGTCGAGTTAATGTAATTTAAAACTCACCCTACTACGAATCGGTATTGAGTTTACTTATCCCTGTTGAGTACTGTAGCGTTCATCAAAACCGAAAATATAATATAACAGTTAAACTGTCATTGGGCACCAGTTTAATTGATTTATTTAGGGATCGTTATTTTGGCGATCGTGATTATTTTTATGATTACTGCCTTTAACTAGACTGCAGGATGGCGTCAATACGACACACTGTTAGTCTAAGATCCGGTGGATATAATAGTATTGTGTGGAAAAATCAAAACCGTTACTGTTTATTTATTTAATTCTAAAAGGTATACCAATAACATGTTCAAAATAGTTTAAATACAATAACGTACAATTAATAAGAACAAACAGATGAACATATCGATAAAAGGTAACCACAACATTTATTGACAACGTTTATATTTTTTTGCTAATCACTGTTTGTTAAATATGATGCCATTCATAATTTCAGGGTACTAATGAAAAATAATAACATCTATAATCAGGGGTGAAATAGAGACTGTACTATTTATAAAAAAAATCGTGAATACTAAAAGCAAAAACAACTAATTGACATTTACCTATACTTTCGAGTTACTTAATTCAACCGTTATTAAATGTCTTTTTTCCGCAAACAAAAAGTACTGACACACGGGATATTTTTTTAGCGTAACAAAACAAAACATATCTTTATTAATAAACGATGTAATGGCGTATGACGACAAGATTAATATATAACGATAAAGTTTAAGATATAAACTTTTTGATGAGCTAGAAAAGACAAACATCAAACATCAGCGTATATTAAGTAGCGGTTCCTTAGTTTGCACCCGACCTAAATCAATATTCATGCGACGTGCTGGGATGCTTTTATTCGGCTATTAAATTTAGATATCGTAAAATGTTAATGTAAATTATCTGGGCAGCATATTCACGTAGTAATTCACATATCATAATTTTATGAATATTTCCTCACCCACTGGTAACATAACCTCACTAAATTTCAGTGTGTTGATTTCGGTAAACTTTATTGCACAACACTAAATACTTACATACAATTCATTTGATCAGTTGCCGATCTTACAGCAGCAATCTCTTCCGGACAATCATTTAAAGGACTTTTAAGTAAGGCTTAAAAATAAATTGATATTGAAACTCTAACTACACGAATAGCACGCAACTACTTTTTCTAGTTACACAACTGGCCGTTACCGAAGTTAAATTTGTGTTCAAGGAAAGTTTGCGAAAAGTGCTTCGCACAACAAATCCAATTTACATGTGAGTGCGACAAATCATTTCAATTCTGACAAACAGATGCGATACGAAACAGAGCGATTACAGTAGGACTAGTATTTTCATAAAGGCAAGAAACCACTCTCAGCAACCTAGGACATCAGACTCAGAAATAAAATCGTGAGGCGTAGCGTAGCGTGAATAATTATGTAAAAATCTGTCATCCGTCATTTTGTGGTGGCGGCCATTTTGGATTCACAATGATACTGAATATATTACGTTGTATTGTTATTAAAACCAAATTTCAGACCAATCTGCCGACAGGAAGGGAAATTTTAATTTTATAAATTTTATCTTAATATTTATACGACAAGGCAAGCTAAATAAACGCGTTTAAAAAAGTAAACGATAATATATCTTAAAACTGAAAAATATATTTATAGCTGTCTCAAATTTTAGGTGACCTGGTTATTCAACTGCTACTTTCCTATATTTAAACGTTACCACTATTACATTTTCCACCGGTACGTCGTTTATCGTTATCAGACTGTTAATCCTTCAAGAAAAGTTGTTTAATTACGTCACAAAAAGGTTACAATATTAATGAACCCAAATTCACAGTATTAAATGTGTAATTCATAGATAAAAGAACATTCTTATTGACTTTAACTGTGACCATTTCATGAGTTTCATTGTCCTAACAATAAAAGATAATTATAATAAATAGTATTATATTTTACAAACCGAGAAATAAAAAAAACATGGTCAAAATATTATTAAGCCATTGAAAATGTCGCGTTCGATTAAACGCATGTACTCACTTTCATGTTTTCAATTTGCCTTTATAGTCTCCCGTTAACCTTGACTTAACTCTTTGTGACATAACTGGACATTGTCTTCTTTAAAATAACGATTGCGTAAACCTGCACAAGTTCTGTCATTTTTATTAGAGATCACGCTTATGGGGGACTATACGAAAATAAATAATAAAAAAAAATTACTCCTCCCCTTTAACCTAATAACCCACATCAATGTTACTTTAACCTAACCTGTGGCCAATATAGCCAACGTGGTAAACATTGGCCTAATTGGCAACATAAAATGATGCTGAGTCGACACTGCCACTAGTTTTGTTTTAAGCGATAATATAGCTTTAATAAATCGACGAAAATAAAAAAACGAAGGCAAAAGTGTCGAAAAGAATATTATGAAGCAAAAAGTAAATGATATAACTGTAGTTATGGTCGTCTTCTGGCGTAGTTTGAATATAAAATGGGCATTACTTTAACTGTGTCAGGGCATAAAAGTTCATTTTCGACGTTCACTAAAAATATTATTTGTACATGTAACTTAGTCCAAGAACCGGCGACGATCGTACCATCGTCATTTTATAAAACCTAAAATTTTCGTCGTGTAATAATCTAATATAGATGTTATTATCTATGTATGTAGTTGTGATCACGATCATGGAGGTAATATCAACGGGACGGGTACAAGTATAGAGTAATACCGAAAAAAGTGCGGATGGACTATGTGAAAGTAGACATGCGTGAGAAGGATGTGGATTCAAAAATGGATATGAAAGAGAAGTGTACTTATGACCCCAAATAGGAAAGAAAAGGACAGTAAGATGATGATGATGACTTTAAGAACTATCAAAAGATGTTTCTCAGTTATCAGATAGTTTCTGGCTATAATGGCTGTTACACCTTGTCAGACACGTGTTTGGTTCAAATAGAAATGTAGTAATTCGCGTAGACATGAAAATTGGGACAGATCTGGGAGCATAATTACATATGAGAAATGAAATGTCCCCATCACACAATTCAAAAAAACTTAGAATAAAGTTATTTAAATGTGTTAAAATTATTTCGGTGAGAATGTACTCATAAGATGGGAAAATACATTTCCAGACATTTTTGTCGAGAATTCTCAGATAGTGTAATGTGCGCGGTGATAGACGGTACACAATAAAGCCGACCGTTATCTTCGTAATTGCTCCCCTAACTTAACTCAAACTGTCTTCATTCCTTAAATGTTTCCATAAATATTGAGTATAAGTTTCCCTCACAAGATTTTTCATTTTATAAAAGGTAGGTTTAGTGGCTAAGATATATTGAAAGGAACAACGTAAGAATTGTCTCTGTCTAAGGTGAAATTCAGGATAAGGGGACCACATTAAGGGAAATGTGCATGGCGCCTACCCTTCTGATTGACGAATAAATTCCTGAAGACGTTCTCAACTTTAAAATGCAATTTTTTTTTTTTTGTGACTGAAGGGTCACTGTTTGCCTTGAGGAGGCATTTACAGCTACACCGGGCTCGAGGCGGCAGGGCGCAGAGGGCGCCTAGCCTAAGCCTCTTTAAGAGTAACTTAGCTCGAGGGCTCCCTCCGTAGAGGGAACCTCGGCTCGGGCCGTTACTTTAATATTATTACCGGATTGGGAGGCCACCGAGCTCTTAGGTCGCTTCGGTGGACGCTCCATGGAGTGACTCGGCTCAAGGGCCCCCGAGAGGGGACCTCGGCTTGGGCTGTCACTCATTACGCGTTTAACATTCCGATTCGAGGGTGCCCGAGAGGGCCGAGCCTCGGCTCGATCGGTAGCTATTATCTGACTAATATTACTACCACTTCGGAAAGCGTTAGCGCTGGGAGAAGAAGTGGCGGAAGAAACTCCAGCAACGCTTCTATCATGAGTAGGGGAGAAGACTCTGCCGGCTATGTGGCCGTATCGTGAAGGTAATAGCCGTCCTCGCCGGCGAAGACGGTGTGTGATTTGTTTGCGATGTTGTTTCATCCTAGCCTGAGCGATGGTTATTGCATCGTCTCGATAGTCGAGGACGTGCCTAGGACGTCTATAGTCGCGACGGAACGTACCGAGCGCGATTGGTTTGTAGGTGGCGGCACCTACGACTAACGGGTTGGGGTGACCGGCGGCGGAGTCGAAAAAGCGGCGCGACGCCAACTTCAGGTGTTGAGCTATGGTGGGCAGCTCTAAATCCACGTGTAAATCGATGTTGCGCATGAACCACGGCGAGCCAGTGGCCCTGCGCAAGAATCTGTTTTGGATCAGCTGAAGTCGGTATATTTGTTTTGGGGAAATGTGCGCGAATACCGGACTAGCATATGTCATGATGGGCCGTACGACAGCTTTATAGAGTGTCACCTTGTTCCGGAGGGACATTTTACTCTTAAAGTTAATTAATGGGAAAAGGCGGCCTAGTACGAAAGCCGCCCGGTTCCTGACCCGGGTCACGTGAGCGGCGAAGTTAAGTTTATTGTCAAGGATGACACCTAGATATTTCACCTTATCTTCCCAGGGAATTGGGCTGTTCATGAGGTGAATGGATGGGAGATGCGTTAATGAATGGGCTTTCTTATGTCGCGAAAAGAAAAGGGCCGCGCTTTTTGCTGGATTAATTTCGATCCTCCATTTCCGGAACCACACACCGAGAGTGGTGGCTGCGGTCTGGAGGCGTCGACATATAGCGTCAGGCTGAAGGCCCGACGTGAAAATGCAGGTGTCATCGGCAAATAGGGCTAGCTCTACATCGCGTACGCGCGATATCATTGGTGTAGAGGGTAAAGAGGACTGGGCCTAGCACTGACCCTTGAGGCACCCCGGCTCGAACGGGGTGCGCTTGAGAGCACACTCCCTCGACGCGGTAGCGGAACGTTCGATTACTAAGGAAGTCTCGTATTATGCATACGAGACGATCTGGCAAACCGTACTCATACAGCTTGTATATGAGCCCGTTGTGCCAGACTTTATCGAACGCCTTCGCCACGTCGAGGAAAAGTGCTCCGGTGCTAGAGCCTCGTTGTCGTTTGGTAAGGATGTGCTCCGTGATGCGGTGCACTTGATGGGTACATGAGTGTTTGGCACGAAAGCCGAATTGTTCGGGAATTGGTAGTCCTTTAGCGTTCATAAAGGTACGTAGGCGGGCTAATATTAAACGCTCATAGATCTTCCCAAACGTTTTGAGAAGACTTATGGGTCTGTATGACGTAGGGTTTGTGGCCGGCTTTGAGGGTTTGAGGAACCCTATGACCTCAGCGTCCTTCCACTCGTTGGGAAAGACGCCTTTGGTCATTGCCGCGTTATAAATGACAACTAGGAGCTGGATAATAGCAGCAGGAAAGAGTTTGGTCACCCTATTGGTGATACCATCTGAGCCGGGGGCTTTGCGTGGACGCAAGTTCTTAATTATTTCCTTAACTTCGTCGAATGTTACCGGGGGAACGGGGTCGCGAAGCGCTTCATGTTTTCTCCGATCGACCTCGCTGTCCACCATTCGTAGGTGGGCAGGGTCGACCGGTAGGGTACTGGGAGAGCATTGGGCCTCGAGGCTGTCAGCCAGACATTCGGCTTTTTCTTTGTCCAGCATGGCTGGCGTCATGTCTGGGCGTAAGAGCGGCGGCATCGTGGTATACGTGTCGCCTTAAGGTGATTTGGGATGCCGCCAGAATGCTAAATGGGATGGCTTTAAATTATTAAGTGTTGTATCCCACCTTTCGTTCCTGAGGGCGGCTATGCGTGCTTTCGATTCACGCTGTAGTTTACGTAGCCGCTTTCGGTGCGATTCGGTGGGATACATATCATAAGCTCGGGTGGCCGCGTTCTTACGTCTCAGCAAGTCCCTGGCGTCCGAGGGCAGCTCCCAGCGATGGTTATCCATCACTGGGATCTGCCTCGAGCAGTCCTCGATAGTGGTTTGGACATGACTTGTGAGAGTTCCGATTGCAACGCCCATATCTTGTTCGTTTAAAATGCAACTCATTCTTGATCCTTTTATAGTGGTAGAGTCCGTAACAACAACATCTGTTGCACGAATTAGCCGGCTCGACCGGTGAAATACCACCATTTCACAGGAAACAGGCGTGAAGTAGAAGTATTCTGCGTTTCGTGACTCCTTGAGTCCCCTTCCCCTTCGCACCCTTTCCTTATAAGGATGGTATGGGAATGAGAGGAGGATTGGACGGGGAAAAGGAAATATCCTTTTTCCTGTCTATGCCTTTCTCTGTCGATTAAAGGCAGGCAACGCATCCACACATTTGCTTCTTGCGGATGTGTATGGGTACCGTTCACTTAACGTCAAGTGATCCGTTTGCGACCTTATTCCATAAAAAAAATGGTACTAATTCTTGATCCTAATTTGGACTATGCCATAGTTATATCATCGGTTCTTGTTACGTGTACAAATTTTCTAGTCAAATTGTCAATCAGATGTATACAAGTTATGGAAGTTAAATCGAAAAATCCATAACGCTAATTACCAGAGATGCTAATAAATGCGTGATAAGACGGCTGGTTGTCAATATTTTTGTAGCGGCCGTCACTAAACTTCAGTCAAAAGTTCGCTTTCTATATTATTCTTTTATATCTACAAATTCTTCTGTCCTAATCAACACAACTTTTTTGTTTCAGGTAATTAATAAAAACAATGTATGTATTTTATGGATTAATTCATAGTTTTGTTTCTGTTATTATTCCATTTAATAACAATAACTACTTCAGAACGAATTTTAAAACTCAAAATTTAAAACAACGTGTTGATATTCGTATATTGAGCAGAAATAACGAAGTAGTATGCGGAGAGCGATTCGAAAGGTGATGTTACTATTTGTTTATTGTTTGTGATGTAATATGTTGATTCAACTTCAATTGCAGGCAGTTAGGTGCAATTATTAAAATTTTGTTAAGTGCTTATCCCCCACCTAACTAATAATTAAATATACAATAATTAATACTTCATAAAACTTTTTGTATTACCGACGTATAAAGATTGAAGTTACGATGTAAGTTATAGGTATTTACATCTGAACATATGTCGCTAATCTGATCGATAAAAGTTCTTAGACGACCCCTACCAACACTGCCACTCACTTTTGCAACATACATTTCGTCTCGTCACTTTCTCTTTATTCATTCTTTTAACACGTCCGAAACGCTGAGCTGAAATTTGTCAATTTTCGTCATAATACTATATTTAATCCTATGATTCAAAGTCGCGTGACTTTTAGCATACTTCTTAATGCATTTAATTAGCGTTACAAAGTTTCATTGTAAGTAAGTCTAAAAAGCAAAAAAAACATTTCCTAAGGGCATATAGAAATTCCTTTAACGCTACAATTAGTATATGAGGCAAAAACATAATTCCCAAAAATACACGCACAAATTTATTTCTTTTTAAAGTGAGATAAGACTATAAAATGTTATAACAGTGCGTAATTTACCCGGTGATTTTTCACCTGTACCATCTTTCGTTATTAATCGAAAAATTTCGAAAACTGTAGAACAATGACAAGATAAGTTGCACAAAGACCGGAATAACTGAGCGGCAGCGACATGTCGAGTCGAATCAGTCCCCACAGCACGTAAGCGACGTCGTTGTCTCGTGTCTGTTGGTAAAACCCTTTTATTTTTCGGCGCATCAATTTATCTGAAACAATAAAGTTTTAAAATAAGTTAAGTTCCTTCGCCCCGTCATGTGAGTCTGAACGCAATAAACTCAAAAACTACCTACTTAACTGGTTTTATACGGGTTTTACGGCTGCAATATAATTTATTAAGGACTTAACTGAAATATGGCGATGATTGTTGGAGTCGCAATCCACATTTCAGAAAGAGCCTGTCGCCACACACAGGTAGCCAATTTATCCTGAACTCAAAGCTCCGTGGCGGTCAAATTATAAATGCTGCAACGGGAACTTTACATAGGTTGAATAATATAGTTAAGATAAAAGTCGAAGGCACAAGAGCATTGGGGAGATTCCCGATGGGATGGACGGATCAATTGAAAGCTGACTGAACGCCTATGCGGCGGTACTGTTTGGTGCCCAATCTACCGGAGTGTGATGACCACTTCACTCTGACCAGAGTGAAGCGACCAAGAAGACGATATAGTTATTTAAATGTGTAATAATGTATAAAGAAAAATATTTGATTGTATGCTTCGGTGGTTCGGGCATGTTGAAAGGATGGATGAAAAATTAGTTATAGTATTGGTATAGGTTGGTTGATGGTGGGGGCGTCCTAGGAGAACTGTATCGGTCTGATTAGTGGATTACTGAAAAATTATTGTTTGTTTGTCTCAATGATAAGAACTTAACAGATTTTAAAAATGCTTTTACCGAAAGAAAACTTATATCAGCGAGTTACCTAAGCTATAATTTATATTATTTGTCTGTCATACCCAAGTGAAGCTCGTGCGGGTTGCTAGTAATACAATATAATAGAATTATTAATTAGTTATTTAAAAAGCTTATGGATTATAGGTTTTTATGTTTTGTGAAGCAATCCGGCGACGAGCGACAACAAGGGACCAGACAAAAAAGACGTACAAAAGATAATACGGTAGTGCAGAGGACGTTTATAACAAATCGCTTCTTCTATCTTCTACCCACCTTCTTTCTTGCAGTTTAGAGCGTCATATAGTATCGTCCTTATAGCCGTCACTTCTGAATAAGTGTTATTAGAGAGATAGCATGGACCTATGATTAGTATCGTCATTTTCATGCATTGCACGATGCTATATGCAAAAAGCATATTAGTGAACTGTAAATAAAATAAAAATGAATTTATAATAATTTGATAAATGTTCAGAACAAACAAATAATTGGTATAGTGTTGACTTAAAATATTACAATGGAATTTAAATTCATTTGTAAACTTCTAAATATGAAATTCAGTAACATTATTGTGACGAGTCCTGACGATATAAACATTACAACCATCTGCAATAAGAAAATATAACATTAGTCATACTACTTCAACTTACTATGAGTGCACAAGAACATGACACCGTAACAGCCATATGACGTTAGTTAATCTACATTTTGTCTGTTTAGTAACAGAGTCGGCACCTTCTGTTGTGACATTTTTTGTGACTGAAAGGTCACTGTTTGCCTTGAGGAGGCATTTACAGCTACACCGGGCACGAGGCGGCAGGGCCCAGAGGGCGCCTAGCCTAAGCCTCTTATTGTGACTTTACCATACCGTGCAATATATAAACAACACTAATGGTTAACTAATAAGTACCAACCTTTCATCACGTCATTTTCGTAAAGATAAAAATTGAGTCTTGTTTAAAGAAAGAAGATTGTAATAAAAAAAAACATCTTTCCGCCTAAGAATCAATTTATGTTGTATTACATTATTAGCTGTAATCATTTTGTATTCATTGATGGATGGGCTGCACTCGAGTCGATTTGCATCATTAAAGCACCTTGAAATATACTACATTTTCCGTTTTCTTTAGTCAAGCTGTATAATTATATACTCTTTTCTTCCGAGATAATGTCGTATACCAAAAATGTACTTACGTAATTTATATAAATATACTTACAGAAAAACTCATACTGCCATTTAAATCCTCTGATATTTCTTGTAGTAACTCATAACTTTTGCTTAACATATTTACATCAAACATTGCTTTAGCGTTTACCCTTTCTCTTTTATATCTTTGGTTCATATTGATTCTTGCATTTTCTTTGTCACAAAACATCTTCGCGACTTCCCGCTTAAGAATACGAAGACGCACAAGTACAGAGTGTAACAAAATACAGAAAAATAGTATTTCACTCTCATGTGTTAGGATACCTAGGTAAACAATGATGACGAAGGAGTAAGAGTATAAATAACTGGTCATAAACACGTACTCCAACGCTACAGTAATAAAAATAATTAATATTCCTATAAAACATAAGATCGGACGAGGAGAAATCAGTTTCGTATCTACATTTAATTGTCTATCAAAGTCGTTCATTTTTCGAAAGAAATCCCGTAACTTATTCCTCTGCAAATAAGATCCACTGAACATTAAAGATATCATTTCGATGCTAAATGTATTGCTTAAAACAGAGAACGTCAATCGGCGGAAAGTATCGCCGACCGTGAGATACATTATCGCAGCGAACAAGAACGGTGCAGCGAGCTGAGTTAACCAGAATTTTGTGTTGCTGCAGTCGAGCAGATAAACACGATTAATTCCAATTAATATTTCCATATGAATGAAATATTTTAATCGATTTGCAATATTAACATCTATATAATTGTTATATCTAGATGAATTCGGAATAGGCGTCACTTTATTCGTATTCTTTTTACAAAACATTTTGTGCGTCTGTTTACCAATATCGTGGTATAATGACTGACAGTAATTTTAAATGTACCATTTTTCTAATAGGAGGTAATCAATTCGATTGGTATTTTTTTTGATACGATCGTTTATATGAAAGAAATTATACAAATTTGAATTTAATCGGTCAATATTCCTTGTCTTTAAAATTTGAACTATTCAAAATGTTTCCGACGTACATTTTATTTAGATTAAAAAATAATTGCTTCAATATGTCTAAAATTATTTATATAATCATTACAATAGATTCGTTTTCGCATTAAGGCCTTTTGGACTTTGCCTACCTAAAATCGTTGAACTGAAGCGACGATACACTTTAGAAATTAATATTATCGAGATAAAATAATAAAAAAGAATACACTCAAAATACATTCTACAAAAAAAATGACAGTATTGTTGAGGGACTGGCCGACGCAGCCCTAAAGGTTCTAAAATGCAGGCCATGTATAAGGCGCCACGCTGTTGATAGACTTTCCACAAGATGGACCGACGGTCTACTTAAAATGACGCACACACCACACGATAAGCGTAGTAAGGGACCTTGTGGCAATCCTTAGGGGAGACCTATGTCCAGTAATAGACGACTTTTAACTGATAATAACGATGCTGAATGAAAACCGTGCTGCCAAAGTGATAACTGTCTCCTAATTCATTAATTGCGGTACAAATGTCGTTTATCCCTAGTTTTTATTTAAAAAAAAAAACAATTAAATATCTCAGGTAAGTCTTATTAGAAAGACGGGATTGACTCATCAACTGTCACTTGTGAGCATTATGATGCCATGCTAGCAATTTAGGATAATTTGAAAATTAAAGTTTAACATTTTGAAATGTTTTTCATGTCTGTTCATGATGTCTGGGACGATTTATTCAACAAGTTAAACGAGTTAATTTCAAAGTTAGAGTGAGTTGTAAAATAGTGTTACATTCTTGTTTTACACGAACTAATTTGAACTTTAAATTAAAATTCTGCTTTTATGTACAAATAAAGCGCAAGTCTTTTTAACAAGAAAACAACGATTAGAAGTTTTGCTGAGGAACAAGAAAAAATCCAAATACTGGAAAAGTTAGTCAATTTATAATAGAAGTTCAAATTCAGAGAATTAATTTGTGTTATATTATTTTACTGCTTTGTGGCATTGCTTTCGATACGGCGGGCGGCGCTTTCGATACGGCGACGTGTAATTTCTTTTACAATTTCTAGGGTTTTTAACTTTTTGCGTGTTACCCTAATAATTTCGATTAAATTAAATTAGTCTATTTGAATTCTTACAATATTTCCTATCATCCAGTAAGAGTCCCATCCAAGTCAGTTTAGTCGTTTCGGAGGTTACCCAGAATAACCAGAAAGACAGACAAAAATTTTAAAAATTGCAATTTTGTTATAAGTCCCGTATTTACAGCATGTGTATCGAGTATGGAAATTTTATTTTGATGTTGCATACAAACACTTACATTTTATTTATATGTATAGATTGTAAGAGCAAGGGGACAAACAAAACAATTAGTACTATTTTTTAACATTCATAGTTTTTCAGGAATATCGCTAACATTTTTCACAGGTTACAAAAGATTGTACAGCCAATTGCTAAAGCCTCCGTGAATATGTAGTTTGTTTTCGGTTAAAATATGTAAATTATGTTAATACAGCAATTTGGCGTGAGCCCAACGAAGTGGCGTGCAATTTGTTGGTGCGGAGCTTAGGGTGTACCAATTATGTTAATTGTACTGCTATGTTGTTCACCAACATAAAAGCGTAACGCACAACACGATAAAAATTACAAACAACAAATTGACGTTGTAATGTACTTAAGTCCTATAATGCTTACATCCAAAGGAACTAGAAACTAATTGTGTATAATTCACTTGGTCACTGGCTCATTTATATGCACAGCTCCTAGAGCAGGCGCACGTCCAACCCGTCTCTTGTTCGTCGCAAGACTGACTAGTTGACAGCTATCCCTTCTACTGGTGTACAAGACAACGTACATATCTACTGAATAGATACAAGCACTACAGACATTGAATCAAAATAATCCTAATAGATAGGGCACTTCTGTCTTTTTTATATATAAAGTGACCATTGTTACCAATGAATATTTCCAACATGCGACACCTCACTTAGACAAAATGCACATGTCACCGAAGGACTGTGAACTTGTATATTTAGTACATTTATTACAAACATCAGCAAATTGTAAACTGGACAAATCATACATAATTTGACATATCATGTTATCTTCCATTATAAAAGTCCAAAAAAAGTTTAGCACCAAGCATGAGCTCGGAAGTGCTCTCTAAGTATAAAACCGAGTCTGTCCTCCGAAACAACACAAGAAAAATGATAGTTAATAATTAGACGTTTTGACTTTGACAGTTTATAAAGTGTTGAGAAATGACACGTCAAATTGTGAAGGATTCGTTCGGTTTTCAATTAGCTGACAGCTTATAACATGCCTAATTATAAACTTAGTTTGTTCACGATCGTTTGGTGACATGCATATTTGCATATCTCTACGTTACGCAATCTGTTAGCAGCCTTTAGCTAAATCTGGCTTTGTCGGTTTGCATGTTTTTCATTTTGCACAATTTTCATTATCGAAGAAGAGAATAGATTTTATTTGACTTTAAGCTTAAGAATACCAAATCACAAAGTGTATTGTCACGAATAAAAAATAATATTTCTTTAAAAACAAAACAAAATATTTCATGGAGTCAAAATGAAATTAGTTTTTCTGTCCTTGATATAAACAACAAAGGGAGTAAATTCAAAACGTACATTCATTGCCACAGTATTTTCATTTTATTAATTGAACGAACGCACGAAATTTGATAGGATTCGGAAGATCAAGGTATACAATTTTTTTTTCAAATTGGTTGAAATATGAACATAATTGCCTAAGAAGAAGTAATAGAGGGGCACGATATTATAACAGTTACTGTTGACGAATGTACATTGCTATACTCAGATACCCGAGCAAACCCAAGGCGAGTTGATATTGTACGGTAAAATAAACTTTACCTGTCAATTTCCTTATATTTGTTTGTACATGTATTATGTATAAATTATTTTTCATTATGTGATAATTATCTGTACTGGTATAAAGTATGGATAGAAAAGATTTGTTTGGTTGTTCTGAATAAACTTTAAAACTATTAAACCGATTTTATAAATTCTTTTACTAATAGGAAGCCCATCTCAGCTAGTAACATTGGCTATGATTTATTTTTAATTGTCTATGCAAGTGACCGAGCGAAACTGGATCGGATTGTTACAATAATAATATTAATTGACTGTAACAAATATCGGCAAACAGTATAAATGAACAAAATAATGGTCTTCAAAAATATTGAAGATCATTATTTTGTTCATTTCCTATTCAAATTATTTTGACGTGCCCGAAATAAATTTGAGAACCACTAACGAGTGCTCGTTAAGATAATGATTCGTAAGGCTATCCTTTTGTTTTGTTTTTTTATGTTAGCTCGCAACATCGTTTATCGCTATATACTTGCGCCATTACTATATACTTTTGAATGACAAAAATCTTAATATAAAAATAGTATTTACAAATAAATATAAACATTGAAAGTGACGTTTCCAATGCCTCTTCAATGCTTAATTTCAATGAATCGATTTCAATTCTTCTTCTGAATTGATGCCCATCTATTCTGTATATTTCGCAGTCACGAGTTTTTCCTGCGTCTTAAGCGGCGTATCGTGCCGGATCACGTGACCAAGTTATTCTGCTCTGCACATCTAGACGACGTGCATGACTTTTTTTAAAGTTTGGTAATGAAAGAATACAATTAATAAATAGAAGAAAAACGATTTTAAAAAAAACGTTTTTTTTCTAATACAGTGTTTGACTTAATACGTGGCTGAGCGTGAGATACCCTCTTTTAGCATTCACGTTATCCGATAAACCACATTTAAATTCATAAATCCTGAATACGGAACGTGTGCAGAATACAATACACATAAAATTCAGTTCAAGGCATGAGAACGTTTAGATTTTAAAACAGATATTTACACTGCTGTTTCAACGGCTCCATACAAAACATACAATCATATTTTTTTTAAATCGGCTTTGATTTATTAAAATTTACAGAGTCGATACATGGATTGGTTTTTAAGTTCATTGCTAAACGTACTTTGTATTATTCTCGGACATGAAATTTCTCTGATCTTTTCGAATTTCAAGTGCTAATAGCCTAACAGGTTTCGACTGCAAACACATAACTTTGTGAGCTCGGATTTGCCATTTTATATTTTTTTATTTATTTTAACAATTAGTGATAGAGCACACAAAATCATCTCTTGCACTCGGATCTGTCTGAACCGGTGAAATACCACAACCTTTTAGAAGACAGACGTGGAGTAAAGGTATTCTGCGTTTCGTCGGACAAGTGACCCAATTCGTTATTAGGAAAAGATGGGATGAGTAAGAGCATTTCACAGGGCGGGTGATGAACAGGAAATGGGAATTTCCATTTTAAGTTTATCCTCTTATCTTAAAGGTACGCAACGCGTCTGCGACTTATTAGCTTGTTTCGGATTTCTATGTTGCGCATGTTCATGCGAACCCATAAGATTTTCCCCTACCAAATATACTTGTCCTAGTTTTAGATGGAACTCAAAACACATTTATTGACATTGGTCACGTCGACAAAAAGTCGAACGTTAGTTCCGTGCGGCTTCTATCTTTGTTTTCAATTTTCTGATCCGAGTGTGTAGTTGTGAAAAATGCTTTTCAATCATTTATCAAATACGCAGCGTGGAATAGCTTTCCATTGATTGGATATGCGGACGATGGTTTTGTCTGGTCAAAGAAAAATTGTATGATAAGACCCAATCAAAATATCAAGAACTAGAGTTAAATTTATAAATGAAAAAATATGTAAACAAAATAATCTGATCGATCGCCATGTCTCGTCCTAAACTGGAAGAACGTTATTAATTAATATTTCTGTCGAAAGTTAACGAATCAAAAATAAAGAGAAAGAAGTTGCGGATAAATAAACATAGTAATTAAGTTTTATTTAAATTATTCTAGTTTTAATTATATATAATCTTCTATACATATACAGTGGTGTGAAAAAATATAGACTCATACGTAATTATCTACTTTATTAAAAAAACAAATGGATATATATTACAATCATTATTTCTATTGATTGTAAGATGTATCCATTTATTTCCTTTTATCCATTTAATAAAGTCTATATTTTTTTACACTACTGTATATTTATAGAAGATCTCTAAGGAAAGGTTGAATTTAAATACAATTTTGAAATATTAAGGCGAAATATCTGAAAAACTTTTGCTATACATTTATTTGCTCTAGAAACGGATTTGAATATTAAGCAGCGTCGAACAACGGACAATACATTGTAACAGTATCTAAATCACTTTAATGTGAATTGTCCTGCTAGTATATGATGTTATTGAACACGTCGTAGAGTACCCCTTTTGATATTTTCTGTGTATTATTGGAGCTCGCGATGGTTTCGGTTCATAATTAGGTTAGGTTAGTTAGTTGCAGGAGATTTTTATTTATGTCGGTACATAGTCACGTGGCCTTGCTACTTTATTCATGTCGTATAAATTCTGTCCACGACTTGGTTTTTTCCTCAATAATATATGTAGCTAATATTACTTTTATATGTTACTTATTGTAATGTGATTGATGATGATGCGGGTGCACGGTCTGCAGTGTTGGGCCGACAAGAGGTTGAGTCCACCTTGGAGGCAAGTTTGTGGTATACGGACCTTGAGGAACGCTATCCCTCGTCTCCGCATTCGAAAGGCGAAATCGTGGACAGCCTTTTGCTCAGGCCGTTCACCTTACACTAGTTGCACCACCAACAGTGCAGCTATTTGTAGTCGGTGGCGGGATCCAAGACCAGATCCGTCGTTGGGTCTAGCAATGGGATCTAGCTTCTCAGTCCCATATGGCCTTTAGGGTACGGATTCGGGGGACAGGCATTCGGCGTTCTAACGCGCCTTTCTAGAGGAGCATATATCCTCCAATAAAAAATGATAGGCCATATCAACTCCATTAGTATATATCATTACTAGCAATATCAATAGTTTAAAAGAAAACCAAAATGAGTCGTCATTCCTTGAGCTGTCAGGGCTCGTAGATGGATGGTAATGCGTAATGAAATTAAATTATTTTATTTCATCTAACCGTTTATTAATAACGGTAACAGCTGACTTGCGGTTTCGTCGAGATTTGTTTTAAATTGCAAAATTAAACGATTAATAATTGCCAAAGTTAAAGTTACTTCACAAGGAACTTCTGTGGTAATACTTTTATGTTTTAATGGAACAACTTTTTAAATTATTTCCATTTTAAGATTCGGCCAACTTCAAAAGTACCATTATCTAATTTCGAGTTTCAAGATTCAGATTAGCTTTCAATTCTGAAGGACGATAGGAAGCTTTTAAAGTCTTTCAATAAAAATAACGCTTTTTGCTGTCTAGATTGCTGTCACCCTTGGACCAATCTCTTTGAGAGTATCATTTTCACAAATTCCAGTAAAGCTTAGTCCTGCAAGCCCTCGATTTTAATGGTGTCACGATGACGCACCACTGACCTATCAATTTGACACTAGTGATTTATAAAATGCCCGATTGAAACCATCATACACCCCCATACGGCATTTAATGAATTTAATATTGCTTCTTTATAGCATAGCTGAAGAATATGCGCTCATGTCCGTAACAAATAGGATTAGGCAGCGATTGCGATATTCCATTTGGCGCGACCCTGACACGCCTCTCTTGCTTCTTCTACATCCGTACATCTACATATACATGTTCATCGATTACGGAATCCTTATATCGTCCTTCTTTAATGTCTCACAAATCTGATCGATACAAATTCTCCCTGGACGTCCCCTGCCTACGTTGCAACTCACTTTTGCAACATAAATTTGTTTTCTTATTATCTCTTCATTCATCTTTGGGACATGTCAAAACAACCGCTTCTCATTTCCTCTAATTAGTTACAACATCCACTTCAAAGCCACACTTTTCCCTTAGAACACTATTTTTAATCCTAAATGTCCTTTATCCTATTATCCTTTCAGAATATCTGAGTATTTATTTCTATATCCATTCATAATATATTAGGAAAAATCAGAATAAATATAAAAACATTTTAGAAGTTTGAATAGACAAAAGTACAATCAGCTTTATTGGTTTAAGTTCAATCCTCTTAGCTTACAAAAGAGCTTATTGTTCAAAATTATCATAAAAGCATTTTGTTGGCAGTAAGCAGAACATTTACGAGAATAGCAGATTTTAATTTACGAGACTGAAAAATAATAATCCGAAAGATGTTCTGAATACTGAAGTACTTCAAAAACTTTACGATGAAAAGATTATAAAAGGGATTTCAGAATTATATTTTATCTAAACTTTAATAAAGAGAGATCTTAACAGTTCTTCGGTGAAACTTTATGTATTATATATATATATATATATAGTAGTTTTTAACATTAAAATACAATAAGATACAAGAGCTAAACCCATCGTCAGCGGACGACTTAGGGCAGGCTTATGTAAGCCCCAGTATGAACTTGAAATCAAACTGCATTTTGGTTAGGTTAAAGCATAGTCAATGCTTTGCGCAATGGCGTAGCGTGGTTGTGAATATGAATTGTAGAATAGGTATGAATTGAAATAACATAAACTACATTACGCTCTCACTCATTATCTTAAAACACTTTAAGACAACACGTCTGTGACACTTCAAACGGGCGATTGTCGCTTGCTTTTTTGATATCTGCCATAAAAAATTGAGAAAAATCTTTGCTAGCGAAACAAATTATACCTAAGCCGAAATAAACTCGTTAAACTGTCACCGTAGACGTTTACGGGTTTCATTGGATTGAGTGATTTATAAGTCGTCTCTCCTCGAAATAAAACTTTTTTTGTAGGAACCTGTACACGAAAAAATGCGCCGCGTTAGGTGGTCAACTGAGAGGCACTTTTGCAAGACAAATAACTAGAGTGGAAGTAGAGTCGAACATATATATATATATATAGGCTTGTAACACATATATATATATATATATATATATATATATATATATATATAGGCTTGTCAACTGATACTGTCAAAGCAAAAACAAGGAACAACAACTGCGTAATTATAAACAATGATTGTGCTCGAAAATACTAAGCGTTTAATTAATATTTTGCTAATAGCCATGACTGACTTCGGTCATGAGTCTAATAAAAGTACTCGAAAAAAAAGTTTGTAAGCTATCATGCTTACGAACTTTTCAAATATATACATCCGTGATTCGGGTATACACGAAATACTAAAAAAATCAAAAATAGATGTATATTTGGCATCAAAGATGTCTTAAATAATTTTGTTCGATAAAGTAAATTTGGATTTAGTATAAAATAAGATATAATTTGAAATGATTGCTCATTCCATTAATGATCTTTTATTTAATGGGTAAACAGAAATCAGCAAACGGCCTTTTCCACAGAATCTGAAAGGCCCATTCATTTTTATTCAAACCACGGTCGATTACATTGCCTCTGTGAGACAATATTTGTAAAGCTTCATTTAAAAGCGCGTTGAATACTCCATAGAAATATATTCATATTTCAACAATTTATATCTTAAAATTTATTTCATTTGTATTTTTGGACCTCAAATGTTGCTACAACACATTTTCATTACTATATCAAATAGAATAATTTAAAGCATTAAATAATTTATTGAAAAATAAAGCTTTTGTTGTTGAGCCTTATAAACTAGTACGTACAACATACCGTGAGTTTCCACTGGCGTAAATTCGTGTATCGAAACAAGCTTTTTCTCTATCATTCTCTTTAAAGAAACTGAGATAACAATATGTTTTATGTGAATGTTTTCAGCAGTGTAGGCTCATGGATAGACAGGGATGACATTTTGCTACATGCATTATGTGTCGATGTACAATCCTTATTCCATTGCTGGACAACCAAAGTTTGACAACAAGGCAAGTTTTTTTTACAATTGGCAAACGGGCAAGCGGTCCACCCAAACATCTAGTGACCGCTGCCCATAGACATATTCAACTAGGAATGCAATTGCAGATACGTTGCTTGCCCTCAATGGACAGAGGATCTGACGGTTAATGTGTAAAAAATAAAAAAAAGACGCTTCTTCCACGCATCTTAGACCAAAACTATAAACAAAGCAGTAATTTTCAAATACAAGAAAAAAATGTGAACTTAATTATTATTAGTGTTACATTATTAGAATTTATAAATTATTCATACTTGCAATACATTTTTAACTAGTAACTCACAACAGCTTCGCTTGGGTAGGTAAATAGACAATTTAAAACAAATTAAATAGCTTAGGGTACGTTGATAGAAGACCTAGTCCGGTCTTCGCGCACATATCCCCGAAACAAATACACCGACTTCAGGTGATCCAAAACAGATTCTTGCGCAGGGCCACCGGGTCACCGTGGTTCGTGCGCAATGTCGAGTTACACGCGGACCTAGAGCTGCCTACCATAGCCCAACACCTGAAGTTGGCGTCGCGTCGTTATTTTGATTCCGCCGCCGGTCACCCCAATCCGTTAGTCGTAGGTGCCGCCACCTACAAACCATTCGCGCTTGGTACGTTCCGCCGCAATTATAGACGACCTAGGCACGTACTCGACTATCGAGACGATGCAATAACGATCGCTTAGGCTAGGTTGAAACAACTTCGCAACAAAATCACATACCGTTCTCGCCGGCGAGGACGGCCATCGCATTCAAGATACGGCCACATAGCTGGAAGAGTCTTCTCCCCTATTAATGATAGAAGCGTTGCTGGAGTTTCTTCCGCCACTTCTTCTCCCAGCGCTAACGCTTTCCGAAGTGGTAGTAATGTTAGTTGTAATAATACTTGTAATCAGACAATGGCTACCGATCGAGCCGAGGCTCGGCCCTCTCGGGCACCCTCGAATCGGAATGCTAAACGCGTAAAGAGTGACAGCCCAAGCCGAGGTCCCCTCTCGGGGGCCCTTGAATCGAGTCACTCCATGGAGCGTCCACCGAATCGACCTAAGAGCTCGGCGGCCTCCCAATCCGGTAATAACAATAAAGTAACGGCCCGAGCCGAGGTTTTCTCCACGGAGGGAGCCCTCGAGCTTAGTTACCCTTAAAGAGGCTTAGGCTAGGCGCCCTCTGCGCTCTGCCGCCTCGTGTCCGGTGCAGCTGTAAATGCCTCCTCAAGGCAAACAGTGACCTTTAAGTCACAAAAAAAGAAAAAGATAGAAGAGATTTCTATTGGTGTATAAGTTTTCTAAAATCAGTTCAGTAGTTTTTGAGTTAATTCCGAACAAATAAATGTTTTCGCTGTATAATACTATTGTAGATAACCAGATAGGTCCTTGAAGAATATTGTACAACAAAAAACTAAATTTTCCAAATTCATTACAGTCTCAGGTAGTTCCGAGAATTGAAACTTAGGAAAACTTATCGTACCTAATATCATCCTACGAATCATGACCTCTGATCCTGTACCTAAAACTATTAAACTTTGGGTGAGGTTGACAAAGATTTTATCTATACGGATATTACCAAGAGAAAAGATTTAATTGTTTGTTACTGTTATTGTTGCTACTGAACTGATTTTTAAAATTATTATAGTATTAGCCTAACCTTGATATATTTTATTATTTTAAAAGTCTACATATGTGTATATCTGTTTTGTTTGCCAATAGTTCAATATTAAATAGATATTAGTTAAAATTAAAACCTGTTACTTAGTGTAAAGCTTAGTTATAAGTAATTGTGTAAAGTTATTTTAATTACTGCTGAACAGCCGTGAGTAATAAGAATATAGAAGAAGTAAAATTAAACATAATATACACATATTCATGTGGTGGGCATATGGTTTTATGTATTACACTATTGACATACTCAAATTTATAAGTTCAATGACTATTACACACGTCACAATCGGGGTAAAAATAATATTATTTGATATTTCATTAGTGGATCTTTGTTTAGTACTTCCCCGGGAAGTATTATTGTTGGGTTGGGAAGGCTTGGAAAGGGCGCGCGCTATTTATAATTCATATCGTATACCGACGTACATATATCGACGACCAGTTGTTGTGAGTGGTACTTTTGTACTCGAATTTTTCAAATACTTCATTCTATAATATTAATTACGCTTACTGTAGAATCGATTATTAAAATATTGCTTGAACATTTAATAAGAACCTTTGACAAGATGATTCCTTATATTTTTTAAACGAATAAACCAGCGGTTGACCATCGTCGTACAAACGCATGAAATGAGACCGCATGTCTAAACGTCCGATGTTAGAGTGGAGATGGGTGAATTAGTTCGTGCTATTCCTGCGCACTCACTTCCCAAAATGCAACCTGTGAAACACCGAGAGGCTAGCCACTTTACGTCTGCTCTCAAGCCTCCTGGCCAGCCTCTCCACCTTTTAACTAGACAAGTTATTTTTATGTTATACTACCTGAGGTATTTTGGAGCCTCTTTATTGTAGTTCCCATCAGGACTGTGAAGGTTACCTACCCCCATATTTTGAGATTGAAGCTCTATATTTATTTTGCTTAGATTTTAAAATAACCAAATATCGAGGTAAACGTACATCCAAACAATTCCAAAAAGAAACATCGTTATCTGGTTTTCAACTAATAATTTTCGACACACATAGATATCACATATAACCCAAAAGGATTAAGTAACTCCCTTTTTATTCGATAAGAAGTTACATGTTTTTCACAGTTTTTTCTGTTAATTTTTTATTCACACTGGCGACCAGTTAGGTGAATAGCTGACGGCGTCGACTTCACGGGACATTAAGTCTGCAAGTTTACAAAGGCTGTCCTCAGACCTATTCATCGCACGTTTGAACCAGCTCGACCGAGAGTTGGACGTGATGTACGTTACACAGATTTAAAACTACCTTTATACTTGTTAATATTTTGTATTCGGTCATTTCTATCTTTTACTTACTCAATTACTTATATCCGATCCGTTTAAAAGGGTGAAGGATGCCCATTTATATCTTTGTTTGATGAACCTAGTCCTCACGGTGTTTTGGTCTGACATTTTAGAACCAAATAATCTCATATTACATAACTTAGCTATTTTGTATTCATGCATAGTTTCTATGTAAGCTTTTTAATAGCTTTGGAGCACTTTGATAATTTTGACAGAAATTATAATAGCAAAATAATGTACTAGAACTTCCTCGTGTACGACTGCGTTTTGTACAGCAAGCGAAGAAGCTATACTATGATCGTAAACCTTGTTAAGTTGTCTCAAAACCCAAAGTTTTTTGCGTACTGTTCAAGCACAAAGCTCTGGCGTCATATGACACACATTTTTTTTTTATAAAAGTGGAATGTGGCAAACGAGCTAACAAGCGATTCACCCGATATTAAGTGACCGCTGCCCTTAGCTTATGAGTTGCGTATGCTTTGCCTACCTTTAATGGAAAGGAATATTTTCTTTTCCTATCCATCCATATCCTCCTCCACTTCCAATCCTCTTTCCTTCCCCATCCTTTTCAGATTAGAAAAGGTTAGAAGGGGTAAAAAAGTACTATTAGGCCTCCAGCACCTCACTCATCAGACATCCACTTCACGCATGTCTTCTGTGAAGTATTACTCTATTCGAGCCGAATGATTCGTGCAACAGATGTTGCGAGCTCTACCACTGTTAACTGTCTCAGATAAAGTGCACGATTAGTACAGAAGATTAAGTATTAGCATTATGTTGGCTAGTATTCATTTTTGCAAATAAGGAAACATGCACATTATTTTTCCTTATTTGCAATAATGTTTTATTATAATTATGTTCGGCCAAAACTATTTCCAGTGGTCGGATACAATAATAATTGGTACGACCAAATATTCATCTTATTTCCTCGAGTTTCTTAACGTGGACACAATGATTGCGCCAAACGTAGATGGAAAGGATAAATGTTTCGTTTTATAAAGTGATAAAACGTATTATAAGTTTACTCTGAGAGTGAATGTAGCGGATTATTTAACCCTGGATTAGTTATTCTCGGATAACGACGTCATTAGTAAAATTAGTCCAAAGTAACAAAGCTAAGTCGGTATTAAGTTCACAAGCATACGTCTGATATATTTTTCTTTCTTTCTTTATATATTCATTGCACAATGCAAAAGAAAATTTAGCGACTCACGATGAACTCTCTCAATTAAAAAAACATCCATGCGTAATACAAATAAACACGTAACAAACTGTAAAGTCAGCGCACGTACAGGTTACGTGCCTTATTACGCCCAAATGCTGATTTTCATACGTTTTTACTCTCCAGTACTTCGCAATAACAAATAGCTTACTCATTTTTTACTAGCTAACAAATGAAATAAATACCTACATATGTATATATATAATGAATGAAGCAATGCTACGTACTATAGTGAAGAAAATAGTCTGGAGAAAATATTAGGAAAAATATAAGGGACTGAGAGACAGAAGAACACAAACACACATACACCTTCTTCCATAAAAGAAATAGCGCAAACAAACCGCAGTTATGCTCTAAGTTTAAATTCGGAACGGCCGATACTTAGCATTTTTTCTTATTCAAAACGCGTTTTAAATTTGACAGCTACATTGACAAACGTAATTAACGTAGTTTTGTTAAACTTGTTTTCGAATGCAAACAGCGAACTCGCTCCTTAGTCAGTATTTATTATTGATAAGCTTAAAACAAGTAAGCTAACGTCCTTCTTCTATCAGTATTGGGTTTCATAAGGATAGTATAATACAGTATTTATGTTTCTACTTTTGTAAATATTGCATGGCCGATGATCATGTCACATACGATATGTTTTATGAAAGAAAGAGGTAGGCGAGCTAACAAAAATTTACGTAATTTTAAATCAGACACAATTCCCTGTAACACAGTCTCTGTATTTAATTCGAGAAAAAACAAAAAGCTCATTAAAAACTTTTTACAAAAACATTGCTTCACAGCGAGTTGAAAATTTTACGTTGAAAAACTCATCTGAAGTTATTTTATCGTTACTATAAAATAAAAACTGATGAAGCAAAATGTACCAATTGAACATGGTGTACTTTTAATTTAAATATTTTTCTTTGACGTTGAGTAGTTAAGTAAAACGTGTTAAATAATAACTTTTGTTTTTTTAAATAAAAAGCATGTAACAAATTGTCATTATAAATCAATACAGGTCATTTTCCAAACTACGGGAAACAGCTTCATATCACGAGTCATACTCGGTGTAATTTAGGTTCAAAACAACACAAAATCGTGGACGACATGTAATATATTGAAACAAATGCAATTTCTTATCTTTGTCTATTCCAAAGATTGCAAGCAAAAGGAGGATTTTAGGTATCTTGAAGTTTATTTTAATACGCACAAATATGAAGGTATCACAAACAGTGCAGGTTTTTTGTAATGTAAACCGAATAGCGTACGCTAAAAATTTGTGAATGGCTTTCAGACCCACTTGATAATAATCATTCTAGTAATGGAACCGACGAACGTTTACCCTTTTTTGTAACATTTGGCGACAAGCATAGTCGTTTGATGGGGCTTAAAGCGTTAACGGAGTCGCCAAGCTTTCCCGGTGGGGCAATTCATTACGCGCCTAATGTGCCAATGTTACAGATCAGCAAGTTTAAAGGTGTTGCGTATTTTCCTGGTTCTAATTTCGATATGGTTCTATAGCGAAAATACTTTTAAATCTCACGAACACTTGCTTTCAGATTATTTTGACCTTAAACATTGATATAAGAATATAAGAACAAGGTAATTCCGAAAAGAAACTTGTCTTAACTTTGTCAAGAAAAAGTTAAAATTAGGTAATTTGCTGAATAAGTAACCAACACTTTGATAGTTCCTCAGCGCTTTTTGGTATATTAGAAAGTGGCAAAAAGGAGGACCTAAGAGCTCGGCTACCTCCCAGTCCGGTTATAATAATAAAGTTACGGCCCGAGCCGAGGCTCCCTCTACTGTGGGAGCCCTCGAGCTTAGTTACTCTTAAAGAGGCTTAGGCTAGGCGCCCTCTGCGCCCTGCCGTCTCAAGCCCGGTGTAACTGTAAATGCCTCATCAAGGCAAACAGTGACCTATAAGTCACAAAAAAAAGAGAAACAAGCCATTCGTCCACTTTACCAGACCTGACAGCTACATGACCTTGTTAAATTCACATAAACAATGATCCTTAAATTCTTAAAAATGGAAATATTAATCATATTCTATCTCTTCACGGTAAGTGCGCCGACGTGCAAAATACGCGAAGATAAAATTATTCTAAAGCACCTCCTTATCGTACGTAGCTTCTTGTGAAATGTGTGGGCATTGAAAGAGCATATAACGTTAAGTAATACGTTCAAATTAGAACCTACGAGATATGATATATGAATGAGATTCGGATAGACCACGTACCAAATAGTATATTTAATAATCTCAATTCATACTAATCTTTATAGTTTGTTGCTCATTAAGATGGAATTTTAGTAAGCAAAAGTAAATCTCACCTTTAATGATAAAATTCGTAAATTCCAAAATATTTTCGAAAAACAACTTTTTTCCTCAAAATTATATTTTCAACAATAGTATAAAAGGTGCCGCCAACGTGTATGGTAATTTTGTTTGTTTACGAAAATTCTATCTTGATGTGGAACCAACTATATATACAGTTTCAACGTGTTATGTTAGTCAATACGCTAGGCTTAGACAGTTTGTTAGCCCGTGATAAGTCAGTCGCCGTTCAAAAAAGCGGTAAGAGTTGTACTAATCGTGTACCTGTAACTGAATTACGATATTCTGGTCATTAAGCCCCACGATCAGGTAAATGGTAATCACGCCATCGACGTTATTATAATGCAAATATATTTAGCTGAGGTTTCTCCGTTCGAACGCAATATAATTATGTAAATTTGTGTAAAGTAAACGTGAAAAGCAAAGTTTATTAAGCTTTATTTTATAGCCCAATTTACATGTTAATATGATATACATGATATTTTGGTAATATAAATTGATGAGGTACTTTTATGAACGCGTTTGCCGTTACGGTTATTACATAAACGTAAGAAGCAAAGACATCAGAGTTATTATTCCATTAAAGTTTATTGAAAATATATATTGTGATTGACTAATCACTGCTTATCACCTAGAAAAGGCATCTATAGTTACACCGGGCTCGAGGCAGCAGGGCGCAGTAGGCACCTAGCGTAAACCTCCTTAAGAGTAACTTACCTCGAGTGTTCCCGCGAAAGAGCCCGGAAGGCCGGCGAGCTCTTAGGTCACTTCAGCGGTCGCTCCATTGAGTCACTGGGCTCAAGGGCCCCGGAGAGGAGACCTCAGCTTGGACTGTCCTTTACTACGCGTTAAGCATTCCGATTCGAAGGTGACCGAGAGGGCCGGACCTCAGCTCAGCTCAGCGGTAGGCATTATATGATTACAAGTATTATTAAAGCTAACATTACTACCACTTCGCACAGCGTTGGGAGAAGAAGTGGCGGAAGAAACTCCAGCAACGCTTCTATCGTTAATGGGAGAGAAAACCCTGCCAGCTATGTGGCTGTATCGGGAATAACATTTTATGTAAAATTTATACCTTTTAGTAGGCGTATAAGCGAAACCTTACTGCTAAACATAATTTCGCACAAAGTACCAAAAAGTAAACCATAAAAGTTGGAGCATCCAATTCAAGAGCTGCCAGTAAACTGTCGTTACCATTGTCTATCCAATACCGATTAAGAACTTTATTTCTTTATTATCTAATATAGTAACACAAGGTCTTCGTCTCAATTTTTTTTTATAACATTACGTTAAAAGCAAGCGTATTTTAAAGATTTGTTGGCAGTGCTAGGTGCAGCGGCGTTCAAGTGAGATCTATGGATGGCCTCGATTTATCTCTGTCCAGAATAAGGTTCTTAAATAATCGATGACTATATTTTATTGAAAAGTAACGTAAATCGTGCTTCCAGTTAAAGCAAGCACATTTTGGGAGTTTTATTTCGATGGCGCACATTGGTAAGGTTTGAGTAAAAAATAAGTTTAAATTTCTATTCAAGACGAAAATACCACACAGCGAACACAGATTTGCATGAAAATACTGATCCGTTAAAGTGTTTACAAACATTGCCCTTGCAGCTAAGTCTATATTGTTAATTTTTCTTTTTAGAGAAAGTAGAATTTCTTTTTCCGGTCCTACGTCGCCTATAGTTAAAAATGCACGTCTCACTGACGGCGGAATACTGTTCTTTCTACAATTTTCTTACTACATCTTCATTCCATTCCAATATATTATATTATACACATACATTTTTATCCAAATTATATGTATATAAAAATACAGTAATTAAACTAAACTAGTGTTTAACAAGTTTGTTATTTACACTAAAGCAATATTAACATGTGCAACGCCAAAAGCAATTATTTAGAGTGTTTGCAAAATTGTTTGAAACGTAATTGTGGTATGTGATGGAACATGAAAACGGCGAAGCCAAACGGGAATGTTATTTGTTAAATTGGGCCGTCGTAAGCCCCACTCCGCGTCTGCGTTGTACCGAAATCATAGTTAATGCATTTTTTTACAAAAATGATTTATTATTAAAAAAATTCACAAGCGCTCAAGAATTGCAAGACCTGTGTACTACTTATATCGCGTTTCTTTAGTATGTCACTTATATGATCGATTCTCTGGAGATTTTTTTGGAAGAACAATTTTCGGCGTAATTTTATTTATTTATGTGGAATGTTTGTTGATTATTTATTTATTTTTGGGCTATTGTCACCCCTTTCCACCAGTTTTGAGTTTTCACTTCGGTCATACACAAAAAATATAAGAACATTTATAATTTTGTTAGATATTATTTGCTAAAAAAGATCTTAGAAAGTGAATTCAGTTGAAACGTTTTAATAAAAAGTCCATTACTTTTACATTCAAATGACATTTTAAATTTATAAATGAACTAAATTAACACTTTAATTAGAAGCAATTCCATATGATTTAATTTTCTCAATAGGCCAAGTAAATTGAATATAAATTAAATTTTATAGTTACAATTAACTGGTTGAATACGAACATCTCCGTCCCTTAAACTTACTTAAGTTATGTAGATGATATAACTGACCTTGTTTGTGAACGTCGGCAGCGCCAAGGGGTTGCTAATGGCGTACATACCTCTTCAGTAGGGGATGCGAAACGTCTACTGAAGAAAAACCCGCCCTAAGCCCTTCCTACACTTAATTCTTTGGAGCCGGAGAGTTGCACTGAGCGCCTCTGATTTTTAAGAACAATTTTGCTTTCCCCAGCCATCTTCGGTAAAACTTCCGAAAGTGTGATATGTGTGTGTGATTGTGCATTGTCAACTACATATACTGTGTAATTGTGTTTTCGTTTCTAAGTAAATGTATATTAAACTGTTGATG
Source organism: Papilio elwesi (assembly GCA_029849275.1). Lineage (NCBI taxonomy): Eukaryota > Metazoa > Arthropoda > Insecta > Lepidoptera > Papilionidae > Papilio > Papilio elwesi. The sequence goes on from CM056695.1 coordinate 9,111,821, forward strand.
AACCAGCAAATAAAGAAGAAAAGACTGAGGGTAACGCCAATAATATATAAATAAATGTGGAGGAATATGTCGGTACGGGTAGCCCTAAGAAGAGATGGATGGATTGAGTAAAGGGTGAATGATTACGAGGGAAATGACGGCTCAAATGGTGGAACTGCTCTATCATAAATAGGTATATTTAAAATATTGTACCCATTTAAAGTGGGAACAGGGCAGGGACAATAGGAGAAGAAGAATTGAAGTAAGAAGAAAGTGACCTATTGTACGAATAAAAACATTTGCTATGGAATATGTTTATGCGGTTATTAATATACAATGAAAACCGATATATGGAACTCGTCTAGGTTATAATGTAGGAGCATAGGAAGCTTTCTAATTTGAAGTAAACCATATTCATTATGGTCCTCGCTTAATTCTAGATACTAAACCTCGCTTGTTCAAGAGAATGGTCCGAATCTGAATGCCTTGCTTTGAATCTTGGCCAAGAATTCCACTCATTGACTGCGCAGCAAAATATTCCAACAATGCCGTCCCAGTGACACGTCAACTGTACAATAAATGGTCGGTATAATATACACCCATAACAGAACGTGGCTATTGTTGAGTTTGCAATAAATGCATTTAAACTTAAAAACATTGCATGACAACAAGTAAAATTGTATTTTTAGCAACTGATTCAGGAGGGAGGGAGGAGGGTCATGTTATTCGCGAGTATGTATGTAAGTATATCCGTTCCATTGTGACATCCTGTAGCCGATCTTGAAGAATTATTTTTTTCTTATATTAACTGTTTCTTGTTATTTTGATGCTACTCGTTATGCTGTGCTTATTTCTCGGATATTTCTCTATGTAGTTACATACAGATTCATATTATAAAATATGTGAAATCATAAAATATATAAAAAATTAATGAAGCGATTCTATGGAACAGAATACCTACTTTTTTTACTACTACTACGCTACTCTGTATTATTGGGCCAAAAGCCTCAAACAGTTATATAACCCTTTTTACTTTCGGTTTTCAAAGCTTACAAACATTTTTACATATTTAAATAGTAATAAAATTAGTATTACTACTATATATATACTATTTGAACGTTAAAAAATGTCGTTGTAATTATCTGGAAGAGGTTGCCTGACTGCGCATAATGATCGCACACTTCGTAAAGTCATTACCCTTTAATTCTGCGTCCTAAGCACTGCATTAAAAGCTTGTTCGGATCAAATACATCCTAAAACACAAGTAATTTAAACAAACAAACGCGCCTTCTCCATTTTAATTGGAAGCTTTAAATGTTTCTCCTGTTCTTAAAACTATAGTATGGAATTTGATAAAGTATATAACATATTATTTAGTACGCTAATTGACCTTTAAAAGAAGAAGGGGCATTCTCATTTTATACAAGCGATCCGCCCCAGCTTCGCATGGGCAGCACTAATTATCGAATCTGAACCTTTCCTAAAAATTTCATCGAAATCGGTCTGGGCATTTTGGAGTTTATAGGGAACATACTTACATACTATATAAATAGGTACATCCCACCGCATATACAGATAGGTACAACATACCACATATGAGAAACCTTATTGCATTGGCTTTGAATTTATTAAACTTAAAAATAAAGCTACGACTGCGGCTTTCATATCCATTTAGATAATAACAGACATTAAAATCATTATAATGTTTGCATTGTGCTTCTATAAAAGCAAATGGAACAAATAAAAGTCCCTCTTTTGCGGTATTAAAATAGGATAGTTTATATTTTTATACATTAGCCAAACAATTAGCGCACAGCTGTTTTGCATCATATGTTACGTGAGCTGTAGGAATTCGCTTGGGTTAAATTTTAAAACGAAATAAAAAATCTAAGGTATAATAGTCACAGATATTTTTGAAGTAATAAGTTCTTTAGATGTATGGATTCAGAAGAATTCGATTTTAATTAATTCGATTTAAATAAAAATATTTTTTTTTATATTTTTCTGACCTCTACTCGTTCCTAAACTATTGAACAGATTTTTTGGAACTTTCGTAGTGAATTCTTAGTATCTACGCAAAGGTTTGGGTTTGTAATAAAAATTTTACTTTGCTGGCATTGCAACGCATAAGATATAGTAGGTTATAAATAAATAAGCTAAGTAGTGATTTCAATAGACACATAATATATGTACATCCCCAATTAGATAAAAACTTGCAAAAGCTTATATTTGTAACAATGTTTGAATTCAAATCCTTTTATGATGAAGTATGCGAACGCTATGTCTCATCAAATAGTTGTCAACCGCCTCTCTTCATGTCTATTCAATTTTGCAAAACACGGGAATATCTTAGTTGACAGGCGGAATATTTTTCGCCTCAGCATTTAGGTGTAGAGCGAACGTCGCTTCAATTTCGATTCTCTACTTTTATTTGGTAGTACATAAAAATATTTCGTGAAGTTTTATCTCGAAATAAACCGGTTCCTAAGAACCTAAAATGGATTATCCATATAAATGGTATTTAATTGTCCACTAAACATTTATAAAAATTCTTGAGATTGCGCTATCGACATAACTTTTACAATAACCTTGGCCATTCACGTAGTCGAGAGAAAATCAATACTTTTATTAGCAAAATATGGAGAACACCGAAGGCAAAGGATCCCGTGAAGGCTCACCAACAAGATGGACCAATCAAGTAGAAAACCAGCTGTCACAGACAGAAACTGGTCTCTGCTGCTCCAAATGCAGGACGAGGGAGGGAGGATGCAAGTCAGGGATCGACCCTAGAGTGAAAGAGAAAGAGAGCGGCTATGCCAATATCCACGTCTCCTAGCGGCTGGCTGTGCGAACCATATCGGCAATCTTTACGAGTAAACCTTTACGAAATTCTTACGAAACTCAATGTTAGCTTACCAAGCGTAGCTCTCTCCACAAATTCAATTACTCATTTTTAAGAATGCAAATTTCCATGTTGTTATTTCATAAACAATTTGTGTCGTCCTCGTTTTTTTGTCATTTGTCAACGCAGTTATTCTATTCCCAAAGTATGAAGAAAATGGAATTTAATAAGAGAGACGCTGTCGCAGCCTACTCAAAACGTCTTTCCTTACAATTCTCGCAATTTTTGAACACATACAACGAAATGAAATGAGCATTCGCAGTCATAATACAAAATAACAAATTTATTAACGAAAATTTCAACGACTCTTGACGCTTCCCGAGCGCAATTGACCTTAATAATCAGTAATCACTTCACTTCACTAATTATACGAATCACATAGATAAATATAAATTTATTTTATTATTCGTTATCTATTCATGATATCATATCGATATTTATAAGAATTTCTGTAATTAATTTTTTTGATTTTAAATGATACGCGGCACTAGTCGTGGTCACTCATAGTGAGCACCATTAGTTTGCTCGAGATCTCTTAAATGGCAACGGCTCTCCGGCAGTGCTTGCAAAATTTCAATTCTTTATTAATTTAGTAATTTCACTAGTAGTTATTTGACGAGCTACTGAAACCGAAAACGTAAATAAAGTATTTAAATGAAAATTTTGGGAAGGGCGCCAACTAAATTAAATTCGATTTTTGTTACCCTACTTCACAGCACACTATCTTAATTAATGAATTTAGTAGTCGTAATATTTGTTCCTCTTTTTTAACGAAGTATTCATGTCGCAAATAGTACAATGGTAGTCGAAGCGCAAATATGCAAATACGATTCACGGGGCATTCCAACGTTTGGTATCGCAAAATTGCAACCAGTCCAAACTTGGGTAACAAAGCAATTTCATTGATTCAAATCCCCTTAGAGAAGCAATACCGATATAAATGCAAACTTATTGATAGCCTCCAGACAAGCGTCGCTTTCGGTATTACTAGATTGCTAGAAAATAATAAATGACTAGGCAGAATATACATAATAAAATATTATCATCACGCAAGCGTATTCATTTTCGCTTATAAATTATAAGCAACCAGCAACGTCAACACCAGCCCCGTCATCCTTCTCGTTTACATTTTTTTAATTCGAATTTATCAAATCCAATTGGTAGTTCCCGTTATTAGCACACTCAAGCAAACTTTTCAGATGTATTATAACAGAAGATCAGAGATTAGTCATTTGAAAATACTGACAGAATCCCAAGACGGGAAATGCTACTGGGATCCTCGAATCGGAATGCTAAGGATCCTGAGCCGAGCTATAGTCAAAGCTACTTCTTGGGAGCTTTTGTACCTTCTAGTTTTAGTTGCTATCTAAAAAGCTATTTGGTTTGATGATATCAAAACGACATATTTTTAATGAAAAACAAAAGAAATCATTATACAGTCTAACAATAGTAACGGCTATAGTAGAACTTTGTCCCTCGCTATCAACGGCGCAAGCAGGGAGGTGAGACGTGAGCGGGCGGGTGTGTTCTACGCGATTCCTATTTTTTTTTGGGCGCCTTCATGCCGCCCTCTCGTTCCTATTCCATGTCAGGGACCTTTTTTGCGGGTAATAATTTTTTCATACATGCCTTTATTAAATTTCAGTGTACCATTATTAAGAATTATTAATTACATTGCAATTAATTACAATTAAATATATATATATATATATATATATATACAAAATTCCAATAAATAAATACAGTTAAAAATTACCCTAATTCTAATATTACAATTTATGCTTTTAGTTTATTTATTCCTATCTAACGCAGTTTCTGCCACCTTCTTGCTAAATCTTAAAAATGTATCTAATGTCTTCTTATTCTTAACTATTTCCTTTATACTTTCCACCGTTATCCTCCCTTCAATCTTCATCTCACAATCTACCCTTGCCTCTTCGTGAACGGGGCACTCCGTTAGTTGGTGCAGCACGGATTCCTGCTTCCCAGGTTCACAAATACATGAGGGGTTCTCCTTGCATCTGAACCTTGTCAGATACTCGGAGAACCCTCCATGTCCCGTGAATATTTGCACTATTATTGGGTCGATCTTACGCAGGATGGGGTAGGCAGCCACTGCGTCCGGGAAGAAGACCTTGGTCGTTGAGGCGGTGTCTCCTTCTTTATAGCGCCTGTTCCATTCGTCAAGCGAGTCCAAGCGGATCTGTCGCTTGACGAATGAAACAGGGCATTTCTCGTAGCTGGCCTTGGTCTTCATTCCGATTGCTGGCTCCTTGGCAAGTTCGTCGGCTCTTTCGTTTCCCTCCACCCCCACGTGCGCTTTCACCCAGTTCAGTCTTACATCCTTCCCTTTCTTTCTACACTCTATTATCCTTCTTCTAGTATCCACCGCGAGTGGGTGGAGGGAGTCGACGCTCGTCACCGCTTCAAGGTCTGATCTTGAATCGGAATGAATCCCGAAGCCCAACCCCGAGTTCGCACATGCGAATCTCACCGCCTCGTGCAGGGCCAACAGTTCCGCCTGGTATACGGTGCAGAATTGTCCCAGCTTTAATTTCCGGCAATATGTCTCCGCGGCGCCATTCCATACGGATAGCGCCGCGCCGACTTTGCCGTCAAAGGCAGCTCGCTGGGCCTCTTCGTCACCATCCGCCAGGCCGCCGAACTGCAGCCCCTCCAGGTGCGCGGGGTGGATTGTCCGAGCGTACGGGACAGGCCTCTCCAGCTCCAAGTCCCCAAGCACCCGCCGGGTGTGGCCCTTCTTTACCTCGTAAAGAAGGGCCGCCTCTTGGACCCTAAGGTCCAGAGGAAGCAACCCGGCGAGTGCCAGGGCCGCGTTCAAAGACACTGTCCTGTACCCCCTGACAATCTTCTGTGCAAATCCCCGCTGCACCCGGTCTAACAACTTTCTGGTCCCCTTCCGTTCCGCCGCTGGCGCCCACGCGCTGGCGGCGTAAAGGATGATGGGCTCGACCACCGCCACGTATATGGTTCTGATGACCTCCGGATTTAGACCCCACGACATCCTGGCTGCTCTCGACAGCTGACGATAGACTCCCTGCACTTTTTTGCACACGTTCGCAATATGCGAAGTAAAAGTGAGTCTATCGTCAACTGTCAAGCCCAGGATTTTCATCTCTTTTACGAGCACAATGGGCTTCCCGGCCATGTTCAGACGTGGGGAGTCGTATTTGATCCTCCTTGTGAGGACCATGGCCTGGGTTTTATGAGGCGCAAATTTTAATTTTTTCCGGACTCCACACCTCTGAACTCGTGCGATAGCCTCATTTGCCCTATCCTGTATGTCCGCGGAGTCCTCTCCGGAGAACATCAGAACCACATCGTCCGCAAAAGACACCCACACTATCCAGCTCCACCAGAAAGGGATTCAGCACCAAATTCCAGAAGGTGGGCCCCCCTATGGAGACCTTTCCACCTTCTGGGGAAGCTAGAGAGGCCTAGGCACTTATTGGCAAGGGCCAGGAACATTTCCGGTCTTAGGGTGATCGCCGCCAAACATACGTCGGCTGTGAGTCCATCAAGGCCAGGAGCCTTCTTGGGACTAAAGCTGGACGCGGACCACTTTAGCTCTTCCAAGGTAAAGGTGAACCATGCGACCCCTCATTTACTGTTTCTGCGTGTTTTCTTGTTGCTATGTGGTCCGCGTCGTCCTCGCGGGGGTCGTACTTGTAGGCTTTTCCCCTTTCGAAGGTACAGCCCCTTGTTCCTTCATCGTCTCTGTCTTTTTGTCTTGGGCGGTCGCCTGCCGCTTGCGCATAACCGGGGTAACCTTTTGGGTGGGTTTCATTTCATCCATTTCCCCACGCTTCTGCGGACGCTCAGGACCTGTGCTTGTTTGTCCACAGTTGGCGATTTGTCAGCTACTAGGTCTCTCTCCATGTCTTGGCTGATTTCCTGAGCGCCGCTCTTTTTCACCGGGGTCCTGATCCCTAACATATCCGGGAACTCGTCAATCAATAAAACTTATACTACTTATACGATTTGGTCAATAGACCTGATGTCAGTAAAAATTTGTAAAACCGTTTAAAACTTATTACTACAATTTAAAACTTATACCTAGTAATTAAGTCAATAAACCCTGTCAATAATTAGTTAAAAATGTTTTAAAATCAAAATTCAATCTACAACTTACTGCTAGTTAAAACTTATACTAATATATCAGTCAATAAACTTTTAAAAAAAAGAGAATAAGAACACATATACACAATAATAGGTCAATAAGCCTTGTCACTATATCTAATTCTCATCTACTAATCAGTCTTTGTCTTTTCAGTCTTTTTAACACTTTTAGTAAAGTAAAAAAAGATACTAAATCCTACTAAATTCTATTAAATTCTTTACACTTTATTAAATTGTCTATGTTTATCACTATTTATATATCTTATTTTCTAACTTAAGTGCCTTATTTGTCCTTTTTATATTCTAAAATTTTGTTTTCTCACTCCCTAAAAATGTATCATTAGCTGTAAAATTGCAAGTTTTGGTCCGAACAATATAGGGGGGGTCTCAAAATGCTCGTGTTTTAATGGTGAGTCTATGTACAATTTAAAAATAATATGTCACCGATCGTGTTGAAAAGTTATGATTTTATTAAAAACACTGGAACTATTTGTTACTTTTGCACTTGGAATAACTTTGGCCTCACTTGTCCGATTTCACTTCTGAGGCCAGATTCTTGCTCACCTCGTCTTCCCCCATCTGATGATGTGTGTCACTGCGTCCCTGGTCTTCAGGATCCAGGTCCTCGTGGCCACGCGGTTCCCGTTTCTCCCGGTTTTCTCGGGAGTTCGAGCTGGAAAAATCTGGGAACCACTCGAGGACCTGGGCCTCGTCGAGATCTATCGATTGCTATATAATTTTTGTATGTTGTCGATCGTTTTCCGGCGGCGTGATTTTTTGGAAGTTTAAAGGTTAATTTTTTTTCCGTTTATAGTTCTAACTTTTTATTTAATCAACCGATTTTTATAGTTTTTGCACCACTGTGTTCGTCTAGTTATTACGCTTCTTTTGATATATTGCACTTTGGTTTTCGCGATACTTTTTCGATTTTTCCGATTTTACGTAATGTTGGGAGCGTTATTTTCGATCGCTATGCTGCACATTCGTATCGCGATTCCTATGTTAGTGTGCATTCTTTACATATTAATTGTATAGTTACAATCTTTCCGCTTAAAAAATACAAACAAAAGTTCGACCCCTTATGAATACTGCGTGTACATGTTTCAATGCTTGGCCAACTGCGGAAGCTTTAAGAGAAAGTACTCAATTCAAATTACACAAGGTCCAGGTTTAGTGCAAGTTCGGATCCAGTTCAGCATAAGATGTAGTGTCAAATACGATCTCCCAATCCCAAGATGAAACAAATATTTATGAGTTACATAAATGTTTCTCTCTAGGACAGATGCAATATTTTATAAACAATGGTATACGAAGCGAAAAATTATTACAAACATATGGACCTTCACTTTCTTTTTAAATCTATAATTTATAAGTTCATTTTTAAAACCTTTATGTTAAATTTTAATCAGCTCGAAAACACCTCGACAGTTGGGTTTTTGTTACACCCGACCCCCGAGTAATTTAATAAAGATTTTATGACTCGTAAAATATTTTGCGTTCTGCTGACAATGACAGCAAACAGTCCCCTCACCTTTCGACACGTCAAACTTATATTCAGTGTTTCAATCACATTTTACGATGACAGAAAATTTATGATTTAAATTAAAGCTAAATTTTAGGTTAAGGGAAAAAAAATAATATACGTTTTTTAAGCTTATCTTATTTACTTGTAAATAAATGTTACGTTTAACTTTCTTAAAATATTTTACCATTAATACAGTATTTTAAGCCAGCTGTTGCCCGCGACTTCGTATGCGTGGAATCAAATATAACATATTAATCACAACGTAGAATAAAAGCTTATAACCGTATTTTTCACATTAATTGTTTTTAGCGTATATATTAAAACTTAAAACATCAGTATTAAAATTACATTTTTATATTACAACCAATTTAATTTTGTTCATCTGTATAGAGCTACATTTCACCAGGTGTTGATGCTAAAAAAATAGTTGAGTAATAACGCACGTATTCTAGGCAATTAACAATAAGAAAAAAGACGACTGTTTACGACCTCATAAGCTGCGCACCAAAAAGATAAGTATTAACAATTTCGAACTGATATTTTGACTGTTATTATGTTATGGTACACACTGTTTATATTTTGTTATCAATTTTTAGAATGCACATCTTTAATCAAGAACAGCGACACCGACTTTTTTATTGGGCCAAATAGTATTAAGAAATTTGTTATTGATTTATAAGCAGTATCTAGTTTTTAATTTTTGATAATTTCTAAGTAACGGAGAATTGATTATCATACTGATTTTTTCTTCTAAAAAGACGTATTCATGAAGAATATTCTGATTTTAATGTGTTTTTTGATATTAAAAGTAATACTTAATTTAGTTACTTTTATTTTCTTTGCGTTTTCTAATTGGATATTGCCGCATTTCGTTTCTTAATTTGTGTAACTCGTAATGCCATCTAGACTTGAAAGAATAAACTAATTTTCTTTACTTTGGGATGGCAACCCCGTGATACACTTTCAATCAGAATCATTTTAAAGATCGTAATGTAACTAATAACATATACAACTTAAAGTTCAACCTATTCAACTGAACCGCTATTTTATATCATTTTTATCGAACATTAAAATAATGTTTGACATGGTTCTTTAAATTAATATAATTCTTTTTTTATTGAAGCTATTTACGTTAAGCAAACACTAAATGTTAAGTAAAGCTTAACTTAAAAACTACAATACATTAGTGACAACCACACCCAAATCGGTTAAGCCATTTTTGAGATTAGCAGTAACAAACGCACAGACAAACAGACAAACAGGCAGACAAAATTTCTAATAATCATTGTTTTGGGTTGAATTGCGTTTATGAAGGCCCCAATAATAGTTTTTTTTAAATATCCATGTACAGACAACGATCAGTTACATTTTTATTAAATGTATAGATGTACTCACAACCCATCCTAACTTACTAATATCAGAGAAGGTTGATTATTTCAAAATGATTGAATTAGTATGAGTATTGTGACGATGCCAGCTTTAGTGAAACAATATGTACTACCAATATTCCCTGGCGGATGCCTTTTAAACTTAAGAACTTTACGTGCATCGTACAGGCCGGTGCATTCAAGTTGGTCTTCTTCTCTCTCTTCTCTTGGGGAATATTTACTCTCGCAAGATAACCCAGCCAGAAGAACTAGCTGGTCAAGGTTGCGGGAGAACACTAGATGAGCCATTGTTGTCAGAGGCCTAGGAGTGCCTTCTTTTGCATAACTCTGATAATAATGACTTTTCCATATCTCAAATACTGTAAATGAGTGATGAATGGATTAAGTTTAATTATAGTGAAGTATACATTGTCTTTTAAAAGAACACTTGACATGATATGAGATATGCTTAGTAGAATGAAATGTAATTTTGTTCGCTAGGATTTTATCCCGGCATTCGTCTCGATCGCTCTACGGCTCAGAATTTACTGCCGCTATTAGGTAATACGATACATCGAAAGGATCGGGTACTGCTATCTGAGTACTGAGTAAAGATTGAATTCAATTTCTCTTTGTGCTTAAGTAAACAATGGTTGTTCTTTTTCTTTACAAAATAATTAATTCGAAATCGAATATCTGGATTATATTACTTATTTAAATGCGTATTAAAATATTATTTAGCTTCGTGCGTTGCGTAAGTTATAACTTTGACGTCCAAGAATTGCTGGATGGCACTTTCCGTGTACCCCATATCATTAAAAATGTTCCCGAAATGTTCTCTTCACGAATTATTACACCTTGCATATTTGATTACAGACTTGCATATTTCCTTACAATGTTTTCTGTGACACATGATATGAGAACAAAACATAATAACTGTCACTGTCTGTGGTTTCTGTCACGGTGGTTGTGTATGCATCTCTATAGTATAAAGTATCATGACATCAAAATTAACAATTTTATGAATTCCTAGCATTCATCAAGTTCTAATTTCTTAAATGTACAGTATCGGTCAAATGCCCGAAGTCTGCGCAACAAAGGGAAAACGTCTTGTCTATTTCGTTATGTTATTTATTTTAAATTACATTTTTTACCATGACAAAGTAAATTAGACTTACAAAAACATTTCATTTCATCTTGAGTTATTTAAATTTACAAAACATCATAATTTATTTCAAAACATTCTTGTACTTATATTGGCTTCTCTACAGAGAATGCCATTGAAGGTGGAGACAATAAAGTAACAAACAATACGTTCAAAAATTTAATATCAACAGAGGCGGCCGCCTTGTTTACGTTGCTTCTGAAAGTGGCTTATGAAATTTCTACCTCTCAAAGAGTACTGCTTCACTATTTGTATTCAAAAGCTCGCGTATAAAGGAATTCTATCTTTTATTAAGAACACGCATAATGTATTACTTTTATATATCCGTGCTCTATTATAGTAAGTATTAATGTGGAGAAAAGAAATATTCTATAGTCTGTGGTTATTCACAAGGATTATAAAACGTCATAACTTTAATTAATTACTACGGTGTTGTTATATCGAAGCACAACGTACCGAACGCTAATCTTTGTAGCTACAATACACAAGTTAGATGGTGCAATGGTGTTGTGACTCACTTGACATCTTCGTCGAACTTCATTCGCACACAAGATACCGCGGCGTTAATTATGTGATATGTAATATAATAAAACAAATATTACAAAAAAACCCTTAGGCGCGTCTGCCTGTCTTGGTAAATACAATAAACTAAAAAAATGATGCATGAGCGAGGGCTTAGATATACATAAAATATTAAGGAATAGTATAAATTTACTGAAAGATAACGGAGGTTGGTAAAGAAGATGTAACAGTCAGGTAACGACCGAAAAAAAAAGTTGCATACATATGCTCTGCTAAACGTGCGAAGCCGGGGTGGGTGCTAGTATGTGTACGAAAGCCTGTATTATCATCGCTCAGCCCCAAGGGTACGTGTACATTAATCTTGTACCAGGATATAATTAATTATGCTCCAGGGAAAGCTTAGCGACTACATGAACGCATTACTTCCCACGAAGCGACACGGCGTTGTCGGCAAGGACCACAAAAAAGGGTAAAAAGGTTATACTTTAAGTTTAATCGTCAGATTATGCAAATGGTTGTTATAATCCACCCCCGTTTAAAAAATTACTACATATTTATCTTTAAAAGACTCAAAAATATAAGCATATAACCTTTTTGAATGTAGGACGTGTGATAATTAATGGTAATATGATTTATGGTTTTAGATAAATTAAATTCTTTAAAATAGCTTTTACTGGAATATGATCAACGTCACTAGCAATAAGTATTTGTTTTTTTTTCTTCGAAGTTTTAATATATTAAATATTTCTTTTGTCTAGAGAGATGTCCCATCAAAACGTGATATAATTACTTCATTCAAACTACAAAATCCACTATGTGACTTTGACATATTGTAGTCAGCAATGTGATACTCAATGAATAGTTAGAATGGCGTTAATTGCCTCTATGTTCAAATAAAAAACTAAGACAGAACTGAAGCTACGAATGTATTGTCGCTTATAACTCTAGAACAGATATAATTTATAAGCGTGGTTGTCATCTCTAATATTAAACAAAAAAAACACAGGCCTTTATAAGGACTGCCGGAAAATGTAAAAACTCAAACGGGTGAGAAGGCGTGACAAAAAAATAAAATTAATAATAAATGAAAAAAAAAGTTGTCGAAACTGTTCCAAATTCAAATGAGAACATTGCTGACGTTGAGCATGTTCTTCAAGCGAACCTATAAGATTTTCCTGTACCAAATAGCATCTAACGCACTTCAAAAAATATTGGGATTGAGTTATACTAGTGACTACATGAAAAATTCTCTGTCGAAATGTATGCAGATCAGTGATTCGGCTTAATAAGACACGCGAGATGTACGTGCCCTGATTTTTACGTTTGTTACGTTTTCATCTGTACATATTGTACGAATAACAACCTACACGTACCTCATTATTGGCTCAATGTTTGTTTTGATTAAGGCGGAAAGCCATGTTATTTGTTTTATAAATATATTTGTAAAATATTATATATGCACATATATTCATGAATGGTAAAAAATATATATGTATTTAAAAAGCAGTTGTATTCAAAACGTAAAAAAACTGCGTCTATACTATTCTCAGATTCGATCTTTTCACAGATTTATTAATAACAAAATGAAGGCTATGGTATGCTATTTGAAGTAAGTACCTAGATAAAAACTGCGTGATAAAAAGTAGGGTTGAATAAGAGAGTGAGGAATGTACACGTCATTAGATTGCAGTTTGCATATTCAAGTAAAACGTAAAAAATCTTAAGCTAAATAAATAAATAAATGTGACCAACATTTCAGGGAAACTTAAATTAGAATTAGGGTGTGAGATGAATAGGCAAAGCAAGCCTCTGAGAGCGTGTCGACTTAATGGACCGTGCAGTCAACGGTTCCAGCTATTCAAAAAGTTCCTTGCTCTAAGAATACTAAACTGGAAAGAAGTACCAGGTATTTTAATATTTTTTTTATCTTTGTGTAATAAAACAACATTGATATCAGCATTAAAAATAAAATCAATATAATCGATTGATGTTAAACCAAACCATCAGTAAAATACTGACGGCAGGGGGTAAGATTTGGTTTGTTTTATACATGTTTCACTCACAAACCATGGCTTAATCACTGGTATTCTGTTACTGTATTCAGAGTACCACTATCAGACTCCGTGATACTCTGGTGTAGCACGAATAGGCCGACTCGAGCAAGGAAGTGTCACACCTTACAAACTACAATCGTGAAGGTTTAGTATCGTGTCTGTGGTAAAGTGCCGTGCTTTATCCTCTTTCTATTCCTTCCTACTCTCCGGTCTTGATGCAACCCCTCCCCCTCCTATTTCCCTATGTAAGAGCTTTCATAAATCTTATATGGATTATACGGATGGTCGTTATTAGTAGTGGTCATATAACATCCGGTAACCCGCACCCTTGCTTGCCTACTATCGTAAAAAACATAAATAAAACATGTCCGGTCATTACGCGGCTAAACGAAAAAAATCGCATTACACGCTCACAAATTCGTGTGATTGCAAATCAATTATGTCTGATTGCAGCCCAATCCATTTAAACCCATGGCTCGTTGCAAATTTAAATAAATCATGCTCTATTCTATGCATATTTCAGAACGATACACATATTAAGACCGGTATATTTTCCCTGTGTGTTCGTAGTGAGCGTGCTTATATTGAACGTCACAGTAATCATCACAGAAATACAAATAATATATTTGATAACAAGATTTATTGTATCTGTATCTACATATATTTTTATAATTTATTTATCTGTATTAATATTGTATTTGTATCTATGTATATTTTAAGTAGTTTATTCTACTGCTTTAGTCGTCTAAAAAAGATTGCTCTTAGCTATTAGCCGTAAAATTGCTCAACCAGATACCTATGGCGTGTATCCTTACTGTTTTCCTTTTTATTGTATTTGGTTGTTATGTACATTGCCGTGTGCAACAAAGTATAAGTAAATTATATTACCATCTTGATAGCATTTCTACGCAGTTCAGATCCTATATTATATCAAAACAATTTTGAAAATATTGAACTAATCGACAAGCACTAGGTATCGAACAAAAAAAGAATCATCGAAATCGGTTCACCAGGAGTGGAGTTCTGAGGTAACAAACATACAGACGAATTGATCACACATCTCCTTCGTCTTATAAAGGCGTACATCATTCTCTAAGGAATATAAAAACTTAAATAGGTTTCCTTTCTAAACTTTCTGGTACTTATCAAACATTAAATTACATTTACTTTATATGCACAAACTGTATTTGTTTTAGACAGTAAAAGACCTAAAGCAAATCTAAATCTAAAGCTGATCCACACAACCTTTCGACATTTTCGTAAAAAGGGCACTCTCTGGCACTCGATTGATGTATTCCGTTTGCTATGAATAATAACTAACTAGCAACCCCTAGAAACACGACTGAAAGAGAAACAAACCGTGAAACGACCAATAGAGTGCTCACAAGTTCTTATTTATGCGTACTTACTCAAGTGTTGACAGAAGATTAGAGCTTAACCTTCCCGATAATTAACCACAAGGATAGCCATTGAAGCCCTCGTCCAGTGGACTCTTATAATCTTAACCAGATCGTCGCTCCTATACCTCCCTCTGTTATCAGTTCTATAAGATTATAAGAGAAGTTCATTTTAAAATCTAATTCCTTTGATTAATTATGGAAAGGATGCAGCAAAATAATACGCCATTTGAAGTATTTAAATAGAATCCTCGAATTTCTATAAAATAAAATAATATGGTTAACTGTAAGCCATGAAGGCATAATTAAATAACTTTTTAATTTTGACATTGATTCAATAAAATTCTTTAACACTATACTGTCAAAGTATTTACGGTGATCAAATAACCAACAACCAAATCAAGTAATAAAATTAGCTACCCTGTCCTATTAAAATTTAAAGAAAATGTTTTGTCTTGAATCTGCCAACAAAACAAACAACTAAAATCTAAACATTACCATCTCTAGACTAAACTAAACGTTAACATTTGTAACCTCATGTCTACTTAATCGTCACAAATCAAGCTTTGTGCGTCTTAGAGAAAATTTCAAAATTATTTTGTATATATTTATTCAGGTAGCTGCGATCACTTAAAATCACGTGCACGGCTTGTTCATTGTCGTCTATTTCTGTCATTAAGCAGACATCGTCTTAGCGCAATTATTTATATAAATAACACGTTTGTTCCCGAATCATTTTTGAGCCATCTTAACAAAAGACCTGAATGAAGAATGTTTATTTTGATTTTCCGAGAACAAAAATAATTTAGAACATTAACAACGAAAATTGTTTTTTCTGTCGGCTTGTTTAAAATATTGTATTGCTTTTCCCAGACCTCATTAAACTAGGATTAAGGGTAGGGTTCCACTAAAGCGGAGACGGTTCAAGTAAGCTTTGAAAGAGATGGCCAATTACAAGGAAATATGAAGGAAACAGTTGGCGTTTTCATAACAACAGTCAATTCGGTTTCCAAAGACGCATTTTACTGAGGGCCCTAACAACGTTCTGCTTGATACATATCTTTCCCCATACTGTACATCCTAAATAATTAAAGTTACTATTTGTCCGCTCTGCTAACACTATACATACTAAAATAGAGGTTATAAAATAAAAAATTAAATATATATATTTTAAAGGTTACTTACTTACGCTCTGTTTCAGTGCATCTGCACCTTTATTTTAAACTGCCTACGTTACAGTATATAATATGCTATGAAGAAGTGTAAGACCCGATATTGTAAGGGTTGTTGTTGCCTTGTTGTTATCGGAATATAAGTTGAACAACATATTTTTACCATCTTGTAGTATAGATACCGTTTGCGACTAAACTCCTACGAAAGGCTGGATCTTTTTGTAAAAAAAATGTGTTTTGAGTCCCGAAATGGCTTACATTCACAATTGGCCACTGTGGCAAAGAATGGCAAAGAAAGTTATAACGTTATTTGAACCGTTAATGGTCATGGTAATGGTATAGTGATGAATGGAAGAGGCTGTAACTGTAACATATTCAGTGCCCGCCTTTTGCATGACGATGAACATGACAATAGTTTATTGTCACAATACTTGTAAAAACTAGTGACAGAAATGCACCATTTCTAGAAAAGTATTTAACTGATTGTTTCTTGTCTTCTGGTGGCTAGTCTTTTATAACTAAAATTTATCCATAGTATGTTAGTTGCGATTTATAATCACATGTTTGTGTTATAAAAAACATCAAAACATCTTGTGTCGTAGAAATGTGGCCGTGAATATCTTTGAACTTGTACAATATTGACTTTAGTATTACATAAATATTGACTTCGGCTAGATAATCCAATACACTCAAGTCTGTTGATGTTTACCCTCAACCACCCAGTCCCCCAAAAATAATTTGTTAGAATTAAATTAAGTATACGTCATACAGAATGACAAGAGATCGTTAAATGGATGTATATTTTAACATGACTGTTGATTTGGTCAGTTAGACAATAGTAAAACTGCATCCAAACAGTCTTAAGTCTCTTATGATTTATTAGATGCATCGTCATCAGCCTGTACCAACCAATGCATAAAGATTTCCTCAATACCTCAGCTATTTGCAGCCATCGGGGCCGGCGCCTTATATTTTTTCTTCCCATCTGTGCCCTCTATTTCAACACTTCCTCGTTCACCCGAATCCTCGTCCGTTCTTGGTAAAACGATACATATCTAAATAACATAAGATACTTCAGCCTGACTAATTGAATTTTGATTTGATGAAATTTAAATCACTGTATTATTTGTAAATTGCCTGAAATTGACTACAGTTTGATATGTGTTTACTATTATCTTTACTAAACCGTACCCACAAACAACACAAGTTACTCGAGTTTGCTTATTCTTTTACAATCGATGTTCTTGTTTGTCTTGGTGGTACTAAATGTTAATACAATCTGAATCGGGAAAGCGTGGGACGTGTCAGCTGCATTTAGAAAGAACATCACGTCCCTACTCTAAAACAGGAACATCTGCTGCAGGGCACGTTTTGAAAACTCAATTACAAGATATAAAGTGAAGTTAGATTTGCGTTAATATTACACTAGAAATAATTCGTGTTTTATTAACTTGCTTACGTATTAAAACATGACCAGAACAAGAATAAGTAAATTGATAGAGCCAGTAGCCGCTTTTGAATAGAACGAGTGGGCCATTCCAACCGGGAGGGGGAGGGGCAGGGGCTACTACTGTATTTCGTCTGGTAAGTGAGGTGAGGATATTATCTCTTAAAGCGACGCTAGGCGTTGCGTTCTACGTATACCCCCACGCTTCGTCACCATAGACGCCATGCCCGTGTGCCATCACTCTAACTCTGTATGTTATTTTCAACAACCAATTTACCCAACTCTTAGCACTAGTATTATGCCTTCTGTTCTGTATTACGCTCTGTAGCTTCTTACAATTTATTTAAATACATTAAAACAAACTTTTCCTGCGGACCAAAATACGTAATTCAGAAACCACTCGAGGAAGAGCGATTTTAACTTAGTTCAAGTTTTTGCGTTTATCTCAAAGCGCAAGTTAACTAGGTAAGCGAAGTACTTACACGTACATAATTGCTCGTTAGCTAGGACCTTTTAAAATATAAAATGTTTGTCTCACGACCGCTATGGTGTGGTGATGAAAACAACTTTATTTGGTTCATTTGTTGATTAAGACCAAACTATCACAGCTTTCTGAGGGATTATTATTTTATTTCTAACAAGCTTTACTGTGGTATAGGCCGCAACATCTGCTGAACTAACGGTTTGACGTAATGCTACGAAGACAGGCGTCAAGTAGAAGTATTCTGCATTTCGTGTGATAAGTGAAGTGCCGGCCTGGCTAGACCTCTTCCCCCTTCTTTATTTTATTTATTTAAAAATGTCCACTTTTGGACCTTTAAGCAACATGGTCGAGCGTTTGAGTTATTTTTAAAAATTCGACTTCGATCTGCATTGGACTATTAAAATAAGTCAACCAATCTCCAAAAATATTTTCAACTCCAATGGGAATAAGCACGTGAAAGAATGAAACTTTGTAACAGCCCTATATGAGTCCGCATTAATTAACGCTTGAGTAGTTAGTGTTGCCAACTACATGTAAGATTTCAATCTCTTGATTGCCCCGCGCCGTGTAATTAGTGCACGTACTAATAACACGGACTAGTAGATTGTGATAGCTGAAACTGGATCTTAAATTTAACTACAACTCACGGAGAATATTTTGCATATGTACTACGATCGAAGGACATGTATATATATATATATATATATACATATATATATAATTTTTAAGAACATTTCCCACTGCAGGGACACAGGCCTCCTCTTCGAGGGAGCGAAGGGGCCGTAGTCCACGACGCTGGCCCAGTGCGGGTTGATGGATGTCACATGTCTTCGGATTTGGTGGTTCTAAGACATGTTGACGATATTTTCCTTCATCGATTTTGGAGCAGAGGTGATGAAATAAATTACACAAAGTAAAGCACCTACCTGGTTTCGAACCCGCAACCTACAGAACGTAAGTCGGAGCCTAAACCGTTGAGCCACCACTGCTCCTAGACATGTACATATATAACTTATACAAATGATAATGTAATTTTTAATTTAAAGCCGGGTTTTTTACACCAACATATATCTTTCTTAAATAAGGAAATACCGAAATGAGTTTAATTTAAATTTTTATTATGACCATTGTAAATATTGAACGCCTCACATGCCTTAAAGTCTAAGAAACAAAAAAGAAAACAAACCTTTCAAGAATAAAAACAGGATTGAAATAATATTACGACACGTGTATATAGAATTCGTTAGAGGTTTCCCTATCAGTTACACTAGCAAATTTATCTTCATTCTCTTTGAAACAGTTTTTGTCGTACCAACTTGTCAAGTCGGCGCCTGGGATGCGTGAACATGAGGCAGGGACGTTACTGAAAAAAGGTAAATTAAACTGTTGAATGCATTTTAATTAAACTTTACAATAATATGGCTTTTACATCAGAATAACACCTAAGCTATAATTTACAAGGATATTGTGTGAAGTAAAGACTAAATGATTAAAGTATACGTACTATGTGTGGACGTTGAGGAAAGCCTGTGGCTGTATGTATTTGATTCCCTCTGCGTTATCGCACGCAACACGAGCTAAATTTGTTTTCCTGATCTCATGTAACTGGTCTGAAATTATAAACAATGGTTTATCATTTACATTTAATAAGTCGGAAGAGAAGCATCGTGTTCCGGATTTGAACACGCCTATTGTTTTGCGTGTGGGTAATTTATTTTACATTATTGCAACTATAATTTACTTAAAGTAATATAGTTCATTAAATTAATAGGTGATTAAATTATTACAAATTTTAAGCCCTCATTTTAACGCTACTGTTTGTTGTGCAGTTTAGTGTTCAGAATAATTATTTATCAATGTAATTTTCTAAACTACACATTACATTTGTACATTCTTAAGGTTCTATATTAATTTTATACGGAAAATAACCAAACTAAATATATGATTACGGGTATTGCCTCTTACCCTGTAGGAGAGTATGTTAATTACAAAAATAAAAACATCGACTTACGTGAAGTGAAACTATGGAATTGATCTCCCCTTTCAAACCAAAATCGATCACCGAATCTGTATACATTCATTTGGCGGACCATTATACAAAACAGTGTTGGTCCAACATATGTATTCTTAATATAATTTTCACTCATTATACCCGCAAGTAAATCGACATCATCTACGTCGTCGTAGAGATGCTTCAGTAGCTCCACTTTCTGGGAAAATGTGAACTTGAAGTAAGCAGTTGTAACGTTTGCTGAACGTCATTTTTCAATCAACACAGCCTTAGGTTGACGACTATTAGAGATAAGCCTAGCCCACGGATCACATATAAGGTCTCTTCTCCGCCAGTCTCATTCCTTCACCCTCCTTCCACTTTGTGGTAGACCTGATTACGCCAGCACACCTAGTTCATGGCCATAGCAGCCACTTATCGTCAGGACAATTTTGGAATACCAATTGTATTTTCTATAAAATGTTGTTAAATGCTATATTTAGTTGGTAGATTTTTTATTACCGTAATGTTTTTATTTAAAACACGGAATATTTACGGAGAAGAAGCGAACCCTCGTTCGTTTACCCAACTCACCCTTAAAACAACGATCACATATCGCATTTCAAGCATGAGCTTAATTAAAATAACTTTTTGAAACGTGAACATAACGAAGCGCGTAATTCAAAAAGTTAATTAGTTTTATAAATGAAAATACTGAGAGTACTTAAGTAATAATTAATTGATAACAACAACACACAAAAGTATTGCGTAACGGAACTTCCTTTTGTGCTGTTACTAAGCCAGTCAAGACGCAGTCTAGGCAGTCAAGATACTAAAATAATATTTCTGCTTTAAAAATGTCTGAATATATTTTTATATTCTCAATGCTACAACAACAATCTCGCATATCAACAGTGTCGGAACAATTATGGATATACTTATTACTATTACTTTAAATTTCCGGTTAGTTCATCTTAAACTGTCTGTGCATCATGCAGCATAGCAGATGATGCATCCGCATTACTTTCTGATAACTGGTTACTGCTACGTAATCCTTCTTTAAATTATTGTTGTTGTAGAGTCAAAATGGACTATAGAATAATTGTTCAATTATCATTTCATTGTTCTTACCTCTATGTCGATAACATCTGCGAAATCTTCAAATGTCTTAGCCGTTTTCAAGCCGCATATGCTTCTGTAATCATTGTACCCGCTCATACCTAAATCTCTACTTCTTTGTATGTCACCGGCTACTTGGTCGTAAGCCTTCTGTAGATTACCGAAATAACGTTCAGCGATCTAAAAATTCACAACAGCGTTTTAGTCATTGACATTTAACATAATATTCCTACATTCTGTATGTGTTGCAATTGTTTAACATTGTATAGTATTTCTTAGGGTCTTCTGTTCAAATTAACAAGCACTAATGACCGTGACCTAGAGAGGTAAGGAAAAATGACGAACTTCCACTTCATTCCTGACATCTCACTCGCTCGTTTCACATCAAACATACTACACCTTTACAAGAGCGCGGGTTACGAGTTACCATAATCGCCTTTCGTAGGCGTATCTTCAAGATACGTTTATACAATTTATTTGTCCTTTTTCATTAAGAATAAACTAGCGCTTGACCACAATTCCTCCTGATGTTAAGTGGTGACGCGGTCGAAAGATGGTACGCACTAGTTTAGCAACAGCCTATTCACTCTTCTCTTGAAGGTACGTTACAATCGGACGCAAACACTGACGCTGGCAAATTATTCCAATCCTATGCTGTACGCCAATGAACTAAGATTCGAATCGCTTCGTTCGACCGCACGGTATCTCTACTATAAATGAATGAAGACCTGCCGCATGTCTAAACGTCCCATGGTAGAATGGAGATGAGCTCATGAATTCGTGTAATTCCTGTGCACACTCCCTAACATTCAATCTGTAAAACACCGAGAGGTTAGCCACTGCGTATGTGCTCCAGACTGGTCAAATTAAGGCTTAGGTCACCGATCGACAACATGGTCCACCTCTCCACCGAATGCAATGCCGCGAGTTAAAATTCTACGTCGGGCACGTCCCTAGCCAACAGCATTCATTTCTGCCACATACATTTGAAAATGACACATTTAACTATTGATATGTAGTAAGCTGTGAAATATAAAATATGATTGCCATATTAGCTTACCTCCGGGTCTTGTATGTCGTCTATTTTAGCAGCATTCTGGTAGAAAGTACCGCGATTGATTGCTTCAAAGTTACCGTTCTGCTCTAAGACATCTTGCCTGAATAGAGTATCACTGTAGGATAATTCACCCACATAGTTGTAATTCTCGTCATATTTCCTTAAATAAGAATATGTTAATGTTATACGTATCTACACTAATATTATAAACAGGAAAAAAATATTGTTACTACTGCACTGATTTGAAAGATTATGTCACTGTTGGGATGCTACACTATCACCGTCACCCGTGACATGGGCTGTATTATATTTTCAATCCAATCCTTATTAAAACTCAATAATGTAACCCAAAGTCTAAAGAAAATACCTAAAATATTTCATTTGAAATTTGATCATTACGTATAATTTCCAACTTAAAAGATGGGATAGTTTTTTTTTTCTTTTTGTATTGCTACCCGAGTGAAGCCGGGGCGGATCAATAGTAAGAAATCATATTTACTTTTAATAAATGTGTAGCGCGTGGCCAGAAAGAGATATTGCGACCAGAATTTAGAAAGACATGTTTCGATGGCATTTTATAGGGAAAGTGTGTCGCAGTGTCCCGAATCTATAGATGAATAATAAATCAAATATCTGAGATCAACAAAATAAAAATATCAGATATAGTAAAGATTAGCCACTAAATATTTTAAAGCGTTTGCATAAAAGGTATAATTTTTGAATATTAAAAGAATAGATGGCGCTAGTGTTCTTAGATATTTATTATGTAAGTGATTATGTAATGTGTACAGGACTGAGAGCTTACTTCAGTATTTGACGATTTTATAATTTTTAATATTTCATGTTAAAAAAACATAATATTTACTTTATTCTCCCATCAAGTAAAGTATGAAAGAAGCGTGTTGCAATCTCGTATTCCGCGAACACCAGAGGTATTGCAGTTTCATCGTACGCACTCACTTGTGACTTACGACTCGATATTAAACCGTAATTAATCATATTTCTTCTATCTGTAATCATATTTTAATCATCTTGTATTATATTATATATTTGACTTCCTATATGGAAGTAGGTGACCATATACATGCCCTTTTCTAACTTATGTGGGGTCTGCACGTTATGACCTTAGTCGATACTGTATAGGTTTTGGACTAAAGTTTTTACGACCGGCCGTCTGCCTGACGACAACCCTCCTCGGGAATAAAACAGACAAAACGCTGTTGTTGCTAAATGTAAACTTACTTGAAGTTGTTAACATAAAGAAAACTTACCTAACAAGAGCGGCAGCAGTTCATACATGAATATATTACTCGCCGTTGCTACATTTATCTGCCTCGCAACTTTAAAGAGGCGGTCGTCCTTCCAACACGGATTTAATTCATGCAAAATGTTTGCCAGCCGGTTGTGTTCGCGCATGAAAAATATTGTGAAACTGGTGGTTCTTAGGTCAAAATTACCTACCTCTGGAAAACCTTTAGGAACAAAATTCATTATTGTAATCAACCAAGAGACTGCTTTACGCCTAGTTAAATTATATCAGAAGATATTCTTTCATTATTCCATAAAGCTATGGAAAGCACGAATTTTTTTTATTTAATTCTAACTCTTGCCCACGGCTTCGCACGAATTTTAGTCGCATTTATAATATTATTATACATTTCTTTATATAACAGTTGATAGAGACGTTACCAATTTTTTGAATGTTGTTAGTGGTATAATTATCTTACCAAATGTATAACAGTTGGTTTCATTCTCCACATTCTGAACACACAAGTTCGTGGTTAAGTTCGCAAGAGGTACATTGCGTCCGTTCCTTTCTTCCATTAACAGAAGTCCATTTTCCCATTTTCTTACTAAGTTCATAGACCTCTCATCGACCCCATAGATTGTTGACAAGTCTATGAGCGGTGTCTGTAAGTTAATCTACAACATAAATGAAAAGAAATTAATATTGACACTGTTATACGTAATTCTTTTAAAATCTTTTCTTTTCAAACAAGAAGGATTTACTCTTATATTTATGAGCTATTGAAATTTCCATTTCCGATCGAAAGTGAGACCTTTCTTGTGGCAATAAGTTTACGTTTTTGAAATTATAAAGTAAATTATAAACATTGCAAAATTATCGTCGTTCACTTTCCCCTCTATTCCTAGATCCTATTTTTACTTTGAAAAAGACATTGCAGTAGAAATAAAATTTACTAACATGTTCCGGGAGCATTGACTTTGAGAGACAACCGATGTCTTGAAATGTTTCCGCACGAGAAAAATTGAGACATCGTATGTCCGTAACTTTAAGGTACGGGTCGTCTGCCGGCACTTGTATTGGCATGCAGCGACGATCCTTGGGATCCGGTTGATGACAGCAATCCTTTCCTTTTGTGAGATAATCCACTGAAATGAAATACACATTTCTATCTATAGAATAAACTGCAGTAAAATTATTGACGAATAGAGTATCTATTGATACGTGACTGGACTGATATTTGAAGAATAAAGATTAAGAAAAAGAATGTTAGCGCTGTTGGAGAACTAAAATGACGGTTGTTTTTAAAATAATCTGTAAGCCAAGTTTCATAACTTATTGTACGTTTTAATAGCATTGTAGTAGATATAAATCTCAAAATTGCAATAATATCGTTTCTCGTCTTGGATTTTTAAATTTGACCGATTATTGCTGTTTTGATATTGAAAAATAACCAACGTGTAATTGTTTTTATAAATCAGAAGAAAAAATTAGAATTTAATTGATAATTTTTATAAATAAATCTTTCATGTTACATTTTTTACTTATTTTGAAAAAAAGATAAAAAACATGATAACTCAAAAATGGTTCACATATGCATAATGCATATGGGGGACAAAAATATCGCAAATAGTCACCCCTATCACCTTCTAACGCGAATACGTCGAATCACCAATAACCCTGTGTATTATACATTTGCTTAATCCCGTAAGCCGCTTAGCAATGCTCTGAAAGCATATGGAACAGTGGCTCTTTTAGTAACGCTATCAATAGTTCTTGGAATTTACATACGACAAAATGTCATTGGTCTAGGAAAATATGATTTTAATAAATTATAAATTGGCCTTTTTTAGAATGTTCCCCACTGCAGGGACACAGGCCTCCTCTCTAAGAGAGGCAACAATGATTTACTCTTCTCTTAAACAAAAGTAGATGTTGCTTTTTTATTTTTAATCTGTTTTAGTCAATGTTTTTATTAAAAAACTAAACATAAATAATTCTTACTTGGTTCAAACAAAACGCTGATATCGCGATTTATGAAATCTAAAAAGTGAACAACTCCCACATTGAAAGTAGTTTTGTCGGTGACCCGGCCCGTGCTCTGCAGATACGTCCGGACCTGTCTAGCCGACGGCAGCGCTTTGCCATTCTTACTTAGTTTTACTTCTCCGTCTGTAAAAAAATTCTAGTAAAATATTTGGTTTATGTAACTTAAGATTGGATAATTAATAGTCTGCAGCTTATAGATGTTTACGCCTGTTTGATTTGGGATTTAATGAGGCCATCGAGTAAGCTTACACAATAACATAAGACTTACGTGGAATACAACCTACCCACCATCGTCTGACTTCCCTACAGTATCCCTTATTTGTGCACCAAGTGCTCAAGCTAGACTATATTTTTTAGGGACATCAGATTTCACTCCTTAAACTTTTTTTGCATGCTACAGCACAGTGACGTCAGCAGTCTCGGTCTCATGTTTATTATGTACGAGTAGCATTCGTTTTGTTTTTTATATGATCAGTGCAAGCTTACTTACTTTCTGCATAGTCGGCCTTCAGCAATCTCGCATATGGTCCCTTAGCAGCACCCAATGATGGATATTTATAATTATTACAAGTACCATCGATCCTGCTGCCTTCGTGGGGAGTACATGGCTTAATGTATATCGTACAAACTCTGTAAAATAATGTGGAGTCAATAACAGTCATCTTCATATGATATTTAATTTTCTTACCTAAAGCTTAATGCTATTTTATTATTTGGGACACAGAATTACAATCCCTGATGTAAAACGGTATCGATGCTGATTTCTATACCAATAAAGGAATCTGATTAATGGAAGCTGATTCCTTAATAAGACTGATCTATACATATATTTTTATATATACATAAAAAGCGCCAGTAGCCTAATAGATAAGGGTACGGACAGCGAAATATCCACAACATGATCGTGGGTTCGAAACCGCCGTACGACTATTGTCTTGAACCAAGTTTAAGCTTTAAGTTTTCGCTTTGTTTGAGTGGAAATGTAATCTACTAATATAACATATAGTATATGCCTGAGGAGAGTTTGCAAGATTTTGCAAACAATTGGCCGGCCGTCATCAAAAACCTTATATTCATGTATGACAGTATGGCTTACGGTCGCACTGTGCTGACACCACATAAGGGGAAAGGGCAGGAAGAAAACAAGAATGTCTGAATCCAAATGTAATCTATTAAATTAGAGAATGATTTGTTAAATGTACTTATGTGGAAACATGAGAGGCTTCTAGATGAAGTCATGTTAGCCACAATAGACACATACTAAGACGATTTGCGCAGTTGAATAAGTGTGTTAGATTCGTGCCAAATGACGTCCATAATCTCTGCCTAGCCCTCTTACGCACGTGTTGTTTTATCGGTTTCTTTAAAAGTTTGTTTAATAACATAAATCTTACGAGGTCGCATTTGAAAGGCGGAGCTCCTTCAGCCGGTCACCATCAACTCTCTCTCCACTAAACCGATCGTATTGAATACACTCCGATCTATAAACAATACAAACAAACATTAAAATATACACTAAACGGTTCATTTTAACGCAGCTCTCTCTTCGACGATACATAACACAATAACGTATCTAACCGATTATTTGTGCAATATTTCTTGTCGGTAAGTAGCTTCCTTCCACTGCTATGAACGAAATCAAACTATCAACAATTAAATTTAAAGTTACATCACTTCCCCGAGCGGGAAATAAGCAATTCAGTTCGCGCCGCTAATCTTTTTTTATTGTGAAAAACGTAATCAAAATGAGTATCGAGTAATTAAGCAATACCTACAGGAAATATTATTTTTATAGTCCACTAGATTTTTTTATTGACGGCAAGAAACCGAAACGTAAAGATTTGTTATTTATTTAAATCTACACTGGCCATTGCACGCGTAACTGTATTTATTAATCCTGATAACAAAACATTCACTGGTATAAAGTAAATAATAAAGTAATAATAATAAAAGACTTGAGGTATTTGTCTTGTGTGCATCTACAAATATAAAATCTTTGCCCTCAATAGAGATTCTAGCTAATTCCCTAGTTTAAAATTAAAAAGGAAAGAATAGCAGAGAGATAAGGAGAGTTTAAAATAATAATGTAAAGAATATGTCAGTAGAGGTAGGCCTAAAAAAAGATGGAGGGATTGTGTGAGAGGTGATATGATTTAGAAGGGAGTAACGACTGAAATGACGTATGACAGATCGACGTGGAAGTCGAAAACTTGATAGGTCGACCCCTACACAAAGTGGGAAAAAGGCAGGGAGATGGTCGCTTAGTTACGTTTACCAAATTCTGAAGTTTAAAATATTTTGGATATTTAAATTATATATGAACATCAACAAGACATCGCATACAAGCGTTACCATCTTTAAAAAATGCCAACACTCTTTCTTAAAGAAGCATTACTTTCTTGTGGACCCTTTATCGGCTTGAAAATACCACAGGACAGGATAGTGTAGTATCTTTCTGAACGTTGTGTAAAAAATATTTTCACCACAAAACTATATAAAATTCATGCACGGACCCTTTGTACAGCTCTATGTAGAAACATACAATTTAATACATAAAATTTTAATTAAGACTAGTCGTAATTTATGTAACATATTAAGCTCGGAACGTGAACAATTAACGTCTGAAATTTTACGAGAATCCTAACACGGGTGAAAAGCTACGTCGCAATATTTGCCAAAGTTATTATTATTATTTCCTTGATTGTTTTACCAAAATAAGTAAGTACTTGTTTTACGGCCACGTATGAACTTATTTCTGTTTGTTAGTATTGTGAAATTGTGACATCCAAATTTTAATCTTAAGTAGATCTTAGGTTCACCAAAGGTATATCGTAATTCACAATCACATAGTTTTGATGTAGCCTAGTTATGTGCATGTCAACAATCTCGCGAGCGATGATCCTATATTTAAGAAGTAATAATTCAGATAAACTTAGAAATCAATGTCCATGTCATCTATCTGTACATTAATCGACAATAGGAATAATTACTTTATTACACATCGAATGCTTAATGCATACAAGTATCTTTTCATTGTATTCCTTTATCATAGAACAATTAGGACTGCATTATTCGGCCATTTGGGACCACGCTTCGAAATAAATTGATATAAAACTCAAGCCAATAATTTAAGCCCTTTTAACGATAAAGAAAACTCAACATTTTTAATTTCTAATAATGAAAACATTTAACGCATATAAATAAATATGTTAGTTTAATCCATCAAACGTGACGAGTCGAACGTTGTGACGCTACAAAGCTTTGAACTTTGCCGTCTGACGTCACAAAGTCGGCAGCGCTAATTGCTCACAGGAACAGGCAGCTCGCGTAGTTCAACCATGACGTTTCACACAACTATTGATATACTGCACTTTAAGCATTTGTGCACTGGAAATATTCTGAGTAAAATCCTCATTAAAAATTTTAATTTGACCAAAAAATAATCCTTAAATTTTATTTATCCTTTTCTTTCTATCTTCTATAATCTATGGTCGGTTTTTGCTGTAATCAATGATTTTTCATTCAAAAAAATTTTCCATTCAATGATTGCATGTTGCATTCTTTTCTTAACGAGGCTTCATTAAATATGTGCATGGTTAAGTCATGTTGTAACGATGAATGGAGAGTAACGAAACAAATTTATGTTGCAAAAGTGAATGACAGCGTTGGCAGGGGACGTCCAAAGAGAACTTAAATCGATTTAGATTTTAACATACTAAAGAAGGGCGATATATGTAAGAAGTACCCTTGACCGATGAGCTTGTATGCGTAGATGAATGGATGTATGTAGAAGAAGGAAGAGAGGTGTTCCAGGATCGCGCCAAATGGAAATCCATAATCTCTGCCTACCCCTCTGAGTTACAGACGTGAGTGTATATTTATTTATTTATTCATTTGCTATTATGTCAAACAAATATGTTAAAGTTAAGAAATATGCTCATGAACCTTTTAATGTTCGTGGACATTTTTCCTTTCGATTCCTTTTTATAACTTCTTAATGCTGTAAAGCTGCTTTCGGTTAGTTTTTATGCTTTTATTTACTTTGTTTCTCACAAATAGTTTTTCAAGTTTTTTGTCGTTGAATTTAATGCAACGTGGTTTGCACCTATAATTGAAAAGGCAGTCGACAAGCCTGTAAATTAACACATGTATGTGTCCTATGATTTATAATTAATGTCTTTTGTTGGTGTCACAATACATAACTAAATTAAAAGGCAAATAAATAAATAATTAAATAATAAATCATCATCATCATCATCCTGCCCTTTTCCCGTTTTATGTAGGGTCGGCATAATTAGTTTTCGACTTCCATGTCAATCTATTATCCATCATTTCAGTCGTCACTCCCTTCTTGATCATGTCATCTTTCACGCAATCCATCCATCTTTTCTTAGGCCTACCCCTACCGACATATCCCTCTACATTCATTTCTAAAACTTTCTTTGGCACATGCCATTCTTCTTTCCTCATAACAAGCCCGTACCAAGCTAACCTTTTGCTCCTTAACTTTTCCACTATCGGTGCTACTTTCAGGCTTCCTCTAATATACTCGTTTCGTACCTTATCCATTCGTGTTACTCCACACATCCATCTCAACATTCGCTTTTCAGCCGCATGCACTCTCTTTTCATCTGTTCCTTTAATAGCCCAACATTCCGATCCAAACATTATGACAGGTCTTATGGTGATCTTGTAAATTTTCCCCTTTATCTTAAGGGGAACTCGTGGGTCGCATGTCAAGCCCGTGACCTATCGCCATTTCATCCATCCCGCATTTATTCCATTTTTCAAGTCACGATCTATATCAACCATCATTTTGAATCAACAACCCGAGGTACCGGAAGTCGGAGCAGACTTGAAGAGATACACTGGCTGAGGCAACGGGGACATACCTGGATGGACCACCGAGTCGCAGATAATAATAATAATAAATATTGAAAATATATTTACTAAATTCTGTCTACAGCATGATAAAGCCGGGCTAAATTTTGTTACGGGATATTGTAGTAACAACTGTTCGTATGTCTCCGTACAATTCAATTTTCCCAATAATATTACGCCGCTTGCGTTTGGGAAATAAGATCGTTTATATATATACGAGTTGGTAAATGCTAAAGTTTATAACTTAGTCTGGGGTAAACGTTTACTGTTACTGTATTTCAAATAAAGAGCAAAAGTAGCTTTTTATAATACTTCAAAAAACTTGGAAGTAATGTCGTTGTCTCAATTAAAAAGTTCTTGTAAACATTTCCTATTACAAATTAGACGCTGATGCAATACGAAGCTCTGTAAATATTTTTTTTAATTTGTCATGAATATTGTATGTCTTTTGATCGTCATGTTACGTAATGCATGAATAGCTTTGATTCGTGTAAAAATCCAGCATAAAGTTGGCTCGAACCTTTTGCTGGTTGCGTACAATCAGGTTAGAATCCCGCCCGATGAATATTTAACGAACTGTTCTCGTAACTTGGTGCATATTTTGACTTTATTTCGTAGACGCTGATAAAACAGTTTTTATGTTGTATTTTATCAAAGATGGTGATATTTTTCCATTTTTTTTACTTTCTTATAAAAATCATAACTAATAGAATATTAGGCCGGACCGCACCACCATCGAACCATCGTGCCATCGACAACGTCGCCGTATAGAGGCGCGACAAGCGAAATCAACACAACAACTTATTATTCTTATATTATTATTATTGTTGTTGATTTAGTAGAGTTTAGAGTTAGGTTTTAAACATTTAAGCGTCACCGGACCTGCCCTGACGAACTTATATTATTTAACAGTGGTAGAGCCCGCAACAACAACATGCGTTGCACGAATTGGCCGGCTCGAACGGTGAAATACCACGATCTCACAGAAAATAGGCGTGAAGTAGAAATACTCTGCGTTTCGTCTGATGAGTGAGGTGCCAGAGCCCTAATTTCAGTCCTCTTCCCCTTCCCAACCTTTCCTCATAAGGATAGCAGGAAAGGGAAGAGGATTGGACGGGGAGGGGGATAACAGGGAAAAAGAAATATACTTTCTCCTGTCTATATATATATATATATATATATATATATATATATATATATATATAAACACAACAATAAGTATTGAAATCAAGCTATCAACTTGATTCATATGCGTGTACATTAAGAAAACCTAACATATCATAGATATTTCCTACAACCAGACAATCTGGACCAACCGGTTGTCATAGCAAAGATCGAGGACAAATGATTACGTCGAACATTTACCCGCTGGCCCGACCAAGTACAATATTAGGACTCGATATCCCGACTGCGACGCGCCGAGGACAGAGCAGTGTGGAGGCAGCTCGAGATAGAACTTTTCAGTACATGCATGTTGATATAACAAATAGAACATGTTGGTTCTCCTCTATAAATTCAAATCACTACATCATTCTCGCCTATTCCGATGTATTTGTTATATTTTTACCCACTGTTAACAAACATAACCAGATATTTAGGTATTTTCAAAGAAATAAACATTTTTGTTGTAAATTCCTTGTGATCAAGCTCAGTCTGCATTCCGTTGAATCCTTTATCCATCATCCCTTCATCCATCCAGTACAGCACTTCGGAGACCTTTTAAATTGGTAAAATAATAACAAAAACATGTTTTAAATAAAATTACTATTTGCTTCCGATTCATAGCGTTGGCATTGAAGTGTTGGAACGTCTTTGAAAATAAGCAAAATATTTAAATAATGAAGACCAACCGCTGATTAAGACTTGCTATGATAATGCATACTGTTTAGGTTTGAATTCCGCCAATTTTCTGTACTCCTGGTATGCCATATACTTAGTAAATTTTACAATAGAAGGTGGCAAATGAGCAAGCGAGAACAGATCATGAAAAGACTGTGATTAAATATAGGTTTAATCATTTAAACCTTAAAAAGTGTCATTAAGCAACTTAATTGTTCTAACAAAGTCTTGAATACATAAAAGACGGATAAAACAATGTTCTCACGAAGTTAGTCAAATACAAGGCATTTAAATTACTTCAGGCAGATACTTGGAATGTTACATTCAAAAGTAGTCGAGCACTAAACAACTTTGCCAGGTATTCAGGTCGTAGTCTTTGTAAGAGCTGCCTCAGATCAAAGCTTTGTAGCCATACCTCAACGTTTCACTTTACTTGAGTACAGGTATTTCTTTTAGTCTAACATGCAGTATGCAGATTTTTTTATCGTTTTGATTCTCACTTGTCTTTCCAATCAATTAATTTAAATCAATATGACCGTATTTGCTTATTTAATAATACAAATATGGCCTAGTAATTGAAAAATTTTGGTGAAGTAATGGTACCGGCGATCTGGTGAAGATTCTTAGAGTCTACTGAATGAATACAACAAAACGTCATAAAATAAAATTTTAATAAAGCAAGCCTTTTTTATCTTTGGTATGATATATCGTCACCCTACTGCCATTTCAAACCGTCGTTTGAGCTGTGGACAAAAAACTTTGAAAACTCTCAGCAAGCTTTTATCGCAGACTCTTGTCACGTATTCTCCTTGTGATCGACATTTATAATGGGTCTATTTGTTAACAAGTTTCTTGCAATTGCAAATATTATCTTCAAGACATACGGCTTCGTCTTCAATACGTTTGATGTATACGTTTAATGTGAATTGTCTCGTACTATGTTCGCCAAGCCACGCGTGGCCTGAAACAATAAGCCGTTTACAGGTCGCCGGAGAGCAACAGCATAATAACATTGTACTAAATCAAATTTCGACACACAAACTAAATCAAGATCTTTACCAAAACTAAGTTGATTTAATCTTGTAGTTACGCCATAAACTTAAGGGGATATATTATAAAAATCTGCTTACATAGCTATGACTTAGTTCAGATATTTTACTAGTGTGTTACCACTTCGTACAAATAATATCATAGGACACTGGGGACGTATAGGTCAGGTTTGATTTTTACCTAGGCTCGCCTGATGTTACGTGTCTATTGCCAGCCAATATCTTCTTTAAAATCACCCGTATACGTTAACCATGGAGGTCTCCGATCAAAATTACAACTTCTTGCTATCTTTTTTATAATTCTTCCATCTCTACCTCCTTACAGTTATCAACATATCAAGAAGGAAAGTAATTATTCTAAAGGACGAATTTATTAAAATCGCGGATATGTTTCTTTATGGATATAAGGTTTGTAAGAGACGGGATTCTTAGCAATATCGGGAGCTCAAATAGGCTAGTCGTACTAAAAATCCCGTCTCTTACAAACATTATATTAGTAAAAACCACGAAAGCTTAAACTTATACATTCCTTATGAAGTTTTCGCTCAAAGCAAATGACGTCAAAGTATCCTTTAACAAAGCATTTTAATTACTTGCAGCCAAAGTACGGACGAGGCAAAGGACTATTGGTAGAGTTCTCTATTGGAAATTCCTCTTACATGCGAGCGACTACGTATTACGCGGACGCTCGGCAGTAATACTGGTCGCCATTCGACAAGTCAAACATGCAAATTTAACATGGGAGAGAAATCTGTTCAAGTCAGTTACGTATTATTATTGACTAGATAAATATATAAAAACCTAATTCTAATTAGACCAGCAGTTACTCGATAAAATAACATTATATTCACGGCATATACACTTGCGCGCTATAAATATAACTCCAACGAGTTAACACGGTCAGTTAGCACAGATTTTTCGTGACTTTTTAAAATTAATATTTCATTCGACATTCAACAAGTTTGCATTTACTAAAACTGTCGCGACAATCCAAATGTAAGCGCTCCCAGCTTAAATAAAATGACACTCTCAGATTTTTAAATTTAAAACCTTTTATTGGTGCTATATTTTGGCAGTTTGTTAACTCACAATGTATAATAGAACTTATTTCATTAAAGCATGGCTGAAGAAAAGATTAAGACGTAATCGACGAACGTAGGTGCGTATAAATATGTATGGATGTAGAAGAGGCGCGAGAGGTGTGTCAGGACCGTGCCCTTAGAATCCGTAATCTGTCAAAAGAATTTATTTATTTGACTATTGCGACAAGCATTCTCATCAATCTTTAAACGTCTTAATTCCTTTTATTTTATTGTTAAAAAATAAAAACTCAAAAGATAGTACGCACTAGATTAGCCTATTCTCGCTTCTCTAGAACGTTTCTTTGTCATTACCGGCCGCACGGGCAACTTGTTTTAATTATTTGCTGTACGAATAAAAATAAACGTAGATGTAAATCACGTATTAAAATCGTTACCGCGCGAGGTATATCAACAACTAAAGAATGGAGCGTAGCCTTATTTCTAAACGTCCGATAGTGGAGTGGAGATTCAGGAATTCGTTCGTGCGCATACTAGAAAGTTCCACCTAAAGTAACATTCATAGACCACATCGTTAAAAGTAATCTAAATCATCTTTCTTTCAATCAGGCTTAATTATAAGATTTCGCTTAATATGAGTTGAATGATACATAACCAACGATCATTTTTTTTGGAAAAATACTACTTAATGTCCATAAAAAATAACTGAAGCCGTCGTTTTTCAAACCCAAAAAAATCAAAACACAACTAGCAATAAAATTGTAGAGCATTTTTCTTACTAATGCGAGGACCGATAAGATACCTAAAGTGATATATGTCTTACTTTTTCCCATTTTTATAAGAACAAAATTTTCGAGAGAATAAGATATAAAGCATAGTATGTCTTCCGCAATATTTATTTATTTACGAATATACTTGAAATTATTTTGATTTAATTTACTGTAAACCCGCGAGAATATATTTTCAGTTCCTCTTTTTGTTTTACGTAAAGGAAACAGTCGCACATTCTTTAAAAATCATTAAACCAAGAAATAAATAAAAATTGTGTATATTCGTATGCGTATGTATGTATACTAGAAAACTATACTAATTAGAACTAAAAGGTTGTGACGCCAGCGAACAAATGTTAGTATGCAAAAAATAAACATCGGCGGTGTAATTACTGCAGCGAGTGTAACGAAACATTGTGACATGGCCACAAAGCTTTGACCCGTACTGTACAACCCTCACAGAGTCCGGAAAGTTAATTGCTCACAAACCGGTCTGGCACTCGCCTAGTTTTAAATGTAACGTTTTATGTTGCTACTCTTAGTTACAGCTTGTAGGACAACTTTTAAGTTATGTCTTTTATTTTAAATAATTCAAGTTACTTATATTTTTGACTTAGCACGCCAATTATATTTTTGATATATCAAATCACCAAGAACTTATAATAACAACTAGTAAAGCATGATTGAATTTAAAAGTATAGTAATACTTATATAAAACTAAAAAAATAATAGACGATTTAGTGAATTAGTGAAAATAATTGCTGTAATGAAATAGTTACTGCTAATTCTTATTATTCATACTGGTTGTTGGTGCATTGCGTCACCATTTATATTTAAAACTTTTCATTGAATAAGAGGAAATGATTTTTCATAGAATAGTATTTCACCCTTTTTCATCCCCTTGGGAATTCAATTCCCTAAAATAATTTCTTAGTGCTCGTCTGCAGTATAAAAGGCAGCTTTGTATGTAATTTCACGTTCCTAGATCCAATGGGTTCGGTTGACTTTTCAAAGCTTTACATTTAATCAATCTTTTGTTCCAGATTTTTCAATTTTTTTTCTTGATTGGACCCTCAAAGAGAAAAATGTAAATTTCATCCAATTTTATTATATACCTTATTCAAATGATAACCAAATGCAAACAACGTTGATATAGTTTAAATTTATTATATAATAATATGTTGATGTTTTATTATTTTTATAAAACATTTCAACATTTGATACTAAAACTTTTTCAGTAACTAACCTAGTTTAAGTAAAGCACGTGGTATTTTTGATGCGATCCAAGCTTAGATCTTCTAAAGAAAGATTATCTAATCTACCGTATTTCCAAAATTACGCCCAAGATAAAAAAAGGTTAAAAAACACGCATCCATAATTTTAGTTGATTAGTGTAAGAGGTGATAGGTGTAACCTTGTTTTCACCAATCTTATTCAATCGAGCGAGTCTCAGAACACTTATTGCAAAAATATAAATATAGTATTCGATTGATCGACGCGAACTATTCACACGGGCCAGCTGTAAAAATACATATTGATGAATTAAACCTGTCCGGCTTTGTTATTTGTGTAACTGCCGGCAACATTGAATATTAAAACGGTATCGGTGAACTACCCTTACTTTAGTGAGGAGATTTGTGGACAACACACGGCTCTTTGTCAATTGCAATTCTTAAATGTAATCAACCAATTTTGAACCAGAAATAAAATAAGTTTAAATGTTACGAGTAACATCTAGGGAACTTTAAAAAATACCACAATACACTAGTCTATCTACAGCGACAAGATAACTTTCTAGAATTTTTAAAGAACTGTATGGAATAACTCCAATCGCTGTGCAGTTTTCGCGCAAGTTTTGTGCAACGTACACTGTCTGTACCATCAACTAGCGATATTTTTAAACGCGTACGACTTCTTTCAGGAGAACGTGGTACGTGGTCTTTCAAGAGAATGCCGCGCTTCTTCCTTAAAGGTTGGCAACGGATTTACTGTATACCTCGCAGCAAAATGTGATTGTTGTAAACAAAGTTTTTCCGTTAACATTCGTAAATTTCAAATTATGTTCGAAAAAACAACTTTTACTCTAATACCTTATAGCTTTAGCTATCCATATTACACAATTTCGCTTTAGTTTATCTCATAATTTCCACAAAATTACATTTCTGATGAAAGTATAAAAAGTGTTATGGCCGCCATGTATGGATAATGACGTTTTGTTGGTTACAATTATCATATTTAACAGTGGTAGAGTCCGCAACAACAACATCTGATGTACGAATTGGCCGGCTCGACCGGTGCAATACCACGACCTCACAGAAAACAGGCGTGAAGAAAGAGTACTCTATGTTTCGTTTGATGATTGAGGTGCCGGAGGCCTTATTTCAGTTCTCTTCTCCTTCCCACCCTTTCCTCATAAGAATAGGATGGGAAAGGGAAGAGGATTGGACAG
The DNA here is from genome assembly GCA_029849275.1 of Papilio elwesi. Taxonomy (NCBI): domain Eukaryota; kingdom Metazoa; phylum Arthropoda; class Insecta; order Lepidoptera; family Papilionidae; genus Papilio; species Papilio elwesi. The sequence continues at coordinate 9,149,464 of CM056695.1, forward strand.
GGAGGTAGTTAACGGGGAAAAAGAAATATACTTTTTCCTGTCTATGCCCTCCTCTGTGCAATAAAGGTAGGCAACGCATCTGCAACTCAATTGGCAGTTGCAGATGACTATGGCTAGCGCTCACTTTACATCAGGTGATGCGCTTGCTCGTTTGCACCTTCTCACATAAAAAAAAATACCATGCTATGAAACAATGTTTGGTTGTAGATATTCCGAGCATCTGTTATAGTTTTATTTATTCGCGTTACCTCTAACTGACTATGCAATTGGCTGAAATATGATCTCGCATGTGGTAGCCTAATATTCACACTACACAATATACTGTAATGAAATGTAAAGTCTATAATGAAATGTGAGCGACAACAATCTTGACTTTTGCGTGTATGATTTTAACATAATAATAGTTGTGGATAGTATTTTAAAAAATAAACCCAATATAATATTATACGTATAAATTAACATTAAATTCTACGTATTTCCTTTTTGATACCTTTGACTTTTTATATCAACCAACAAATTAAGCATCGTATAAACAATACGACATGCGTCATATGTATTCCAATTTCATTACTAACGAATACAATTTCAGCCGTAGGCTTAAAATGTTTATTTAATTTCGGGAACATGATATTTGTACGCTGAAAAGTTTCATTTCCACTGTTCGATTAACTATTTCAATTTTTTTTTAAATATTTACATGGCAACGACATTTGATTCACGTATAACATTAAACTTCTCCTAAACCAATGGATTTTAAAAAACCTGTATGATTTTGTGGGTCGCAGGATAGTTTCGATTTCCAACAGGCATTGTTAGTCCTTGCTGCCGGATTTCAAGACTTTTTTTTAATTCATTTACCAATAATCAACAATAAAATTCGTTAGGTACTCTTAAAACCGGCTTATAGCAGACAAGCCAAAGTTCAATGTTATGAATTATCATAACATTGAACTTTGGTTTGTCCACAATAACATTTTCTTAAACAAAGACATGTCACGTGACAACTACGTAATGAATAGCTGGGATACCAGCTATTCATTTATTGAGAAAGCAGATATGCTTTCCTCTCAATAAATGGTGTGGAAGTATTTTTAAACTATCCCATTAAAGCGAACGAAGAAATCAATAAGTGTAAGAAAAAGTTTTTTTCTAGCGCACGTTTTAGTAAAAGAGAACTCTCTTCCTCGGAAAGTTAGTTAGAAGAACTCGGTGTTAATGAGATTCACGATCTTAATCGTTTTTCTTCTTGGTGTGCAATTTTACGAAAAATATTGTCAATATCGCAGTATATTAAACATTTATATTTACACTAGATGTTGCCCCTGCCTTCGCATGCATTTTGTCTTATTTTCCTCACTGGAGTTTTTATCAATTTTTAGGTAACGTGTGTGAAAAAGTTCTTATTGTCAAAACATTATAATACATACCATTACAGCTTACCCAGAAATTACTTGTACAACGAAAGACCACAGATTCCTTAACTACAAATATGGTGATTTAACGGAACTTACCTAGATCCAGAGTTGTTTATTTTGCGCGCTTCATACATGATGAAAATATCTTTTCAATTATCTCGAAATGTGTTTAAGATTATTTTAACCAAGTATTTACACCAATAAACTTTATATTTTAGTCAAAAAGAAGCACTTGTTTAGAAATTAAGGATGAAGAAACAAAACATGAAATAAAACCGACAAATACCAAGCAAATTCTAAGGACGATATCATCTCGAGTTGAAAATAAAAATACAAGTTGTTGAGGTACAGACAAACTTTCTACTATCTGCTACAGACCGGGCACGTTTTAATAAGAAGTTTCATCCAAGTCCACTTTGAACAAGAGCGCAGTGCATTTCTAAAAGTATAAAATACATGGCTTCAACATGTTATTATGTAAACTCGGAAATTTAAAACATACTCAGTTTTACAAATAGCTACATTGTAGCACTAAATCAAAATTTTACAATTTCGGTTGATTTGGAAATATCGAAAACACACTACTATTTGACAGCAAAGAAAAACATTACGGGCCGTCAGGTCTCGTGGATTTGGAATATACAATATTTTGTAATAAATTCTGCTACTCTGTTTCGACATTGCTCAACATGACAGAAATACCCTTATACAATATATCTTAATACCAATAATATACTTTCCAAATAAAATTAAAACACCACCTTGATTCCGATTTCGCCCCTACTGGGCGTTTTTCGCTTAGCTTCCTGCCTCGCAAAACCGCATTGTGAAATGATCTGTACACAGACGTATTTTTAAACCAATACGACTTACGGTCCTTCAAGCGTGCTCTTCTCTCAAGTGTCGTATCTGCAGTTCCTCTGGTATTGCGAAATGTTCATTGTCGCCAGTGATCACTTAGCATTAGGCGACCCACAGCTTGTTTGCTCCCTCTCCTAGAAAAACAAAGAAGACGCAAAAAACGCCTTTACAAGGGTATTGATTTATTGCAACTGGAACATTTGTGAATTGTTCCAATAAAAGAAAATTAACGTTTCTTAATAAATATATATTACTAAATTACATTTATTTCCTCATTTTTGAAAACGTTAAACTTTTGTAGTATCGTTTCACAATTTGCCATGACGAACATAACATTTTATAATAATGGCCATTTTGATATTTCATATTACAAATCTGTCACTGGTGGCTAGTTATTCATGACCTAGCCAAGATATTATAAATTTTCAGAACACGTCCAATTGAATCCATTAATCGAAATATAAATAAAACAAGTGGCAATTTACCCTACACTAATAAATATTTATATGTCAATCACAAAATACAAGCAATATTATACTAACACATCATTTAATCTTGTTTACACTTCTATTTAAATATATGTACATTTATGAAAAAACTACTTCTTTCTTAAACCATTACAACAGTGTTATACCTCTCAACAACTTTTACCCATAAGTAATAACCATTATCGATAAATTTTTTCATCGTGCGGTGGCAAGCTAATAAAATACGGCGCTGGAGGAGGAGGTGCTAAGTACCGAACAGAACCCGGCCCTGACTGCATTTTGTGAGGTAAAGTTGCCGTCGACAACGAAGCTGGAGGTAAGGTCGCTGCATAACCAGGCCAAGCCGGTCCCCACAGAGGAGGACCACCTACACTACCACTATTAGCCAAGGGACCACCTCTATACGAAGTTGTAGTCATCCTCAGACGTACAACACAAATGGCTACAATAAGAATTGCTATAAACGCAACAACGCCACCAACTATGCCTATAATAAGATTATCATCGTTGGTCGAGGTCGAGGCTAATACAGGCGCTCCCTTTGGCTCTCCAGGAGCTTTGGCTCGTTCATGTGATGGCGCTACTGACCATATAATGTCAGGTTCAGCTGAAGTGCGATGCACTAGACGCGGTGAAGTGGTAGTTGCTGTACTGCTCGATGATAATGTTCCAGTCGTTCTTTTCCTTGTGTCGCATGAAAGTTCGTCATCGCCAATTTCTACCAACAGAAATCCTGATAAATGATCAGGGGTGTTGCATCTTATATCTTCTATACCTACGTTGGGAAGCCATCTACGCAGTGCCCTTGCGTTACAATCGCAACGTATCGGATTTGTGTCTAAACCGAACATTGAAAGATCTGCACGCCGATCGTCGAGCGCTACTAGTAATTGTGGCTGTAGTGTTGTTAAGTGGCTACCGGCTACATCAATTGTTATTCGAGACGATCTCGGTAAGGGAAAAAGTAGTGCGGGTGGAAGACTTGTTACGGATGTATTTCTAAATCTTACTACAATGGAAGGAGATTTCAAACCAGCCAACACACCAGAGGAAACAGTTTTTAATCTATCTCCTCGTATCCCCAATACTTCAAGTCGTGGATGTAGTGCAGAGGCAAGCTGATCTGCACCAATGTTAGTATCTTTTACTTCAACGTCTAATTTCTCTAATGCGAATAAATACTGCAATGTTCCTTGAACATCAAAGTAACCCAATCGCGGGTAGCCATACGCTCGTAGCTCAACTAGATTAGGTAAAGACCTGAATGCATTTTTTTCTATTTTAGTGCATTTATCTAAATATCTCATATCTAAGACACGAAGCGACGAGAGTCCTTCAAAGTTACCATCCACAATCATTTTAATAGGATTACTAGAAATATTTAGTCGTTGCAAGTTTTTAAGTTTCGGCCAAGAAATAGCAAGTGATCGAGTGACGTCATCTATTTGATTGTTTGAAAGGTCTAAGGATTCTAACAAAGTTGTCCTGATGAAAGTCTTTTCTGTCAATTTTGAAATATTATTGAATGACAAATTTAATCTGTGCAAGAATGGTGTTTCTAGCTGTCCGACAGTTTTTATTCCAGTGCCTGCAAGATTTAGATCTCTAACAGTTTTTGGTTCAGTTAAAACATTGTGTATAGTTTTTTCAGAAAGTGGATTAAATGACAGATCTAGTTTCTTGATATTAACCATTACGCTATCCTCTGCTTGTATTTCCACAATTTGGTTATGAGAGAGGTCAACGGATGACACAAAGAAATACTGCTTTTGCAATGATTTTAAAGGTGGATTCTCAAATAAATTATTGCTTAAATCTATCGATTCCAACATATGTAAACGCGACCTATCAAAGATGCTTTCAGGCAATTCATTTAATAAATTCCCAGCTAAGCCTAATCTTTCCAATCTTATTATACCTTCAAACAATCTGTCGCCAAGCCGATCGATTCTGTTGAAAGACAAATCTAAATGTTGTATTTGAGTAGAGTTATGGAACGCCATTTCGCTCACTCCTTCAATTTCATTCCGAGCCAATAAAACTGTTCTTAATTTCGGAAGACGTGCGAAATCCAATTCATCAATATTCTTCAAAACATTGCCTGATAAATCGACTAATTCTAAGTATTGCAGAGTACTGATGAGTTCGGTTGGGAAAAAATTAAACTTATTATTTGTTAAGATGATTTCACGTAATCGTGGGTGTATTTTAAATGATGATGGGAATAAATAACTTAATTGGTTATCCGAAATATCAATGACCTCTAAACTTGTACCAGTATTAAAGAATTCTCCCTTAAAAGCATTCAATTGATTGCCTTTTAGCGATAAGTACTGAATAGACATAACATTTACAAAAGCTGGAGTTTTAATACTCACTATGTGATTGTAGGACAAATCAAGTACGGTGAGATTTCGAAGATTTTTAAAAGAGTTTTCTGATATTTCCTGTAAAAGATTATGAGAAATATAAATTTTCTCTAAGCTTGGATTTTTTAAAAATAAATTAACTGGTAGAGCTTTTAAACCAACGTAACTTAAATCGACAATTTTCAATGCCTGATTTTCACCAAAAACATTTTGAGGTAAGACATTAATATGTGAGTTGTGACTCATATTTAAATGCACTAAGCTGGGTATCGACTGGAAAGCGCTTGCTGGAATTTCAGATATTTGATTGTCCGAAATATCCAAGTACCAAAGATTAACAAATTTCAATTCTTCTTCGGTAAATCCTAGGATTCTATTTTGACTCAAAGACAAATATCCAAGCGAAGCTTCTAAGCCGTTGAATACATCTGCAGATATTGCATTTAAGAGATTCCCAGATAAATCTAAGTGACGTAACATTCTGAAATGCTCGAACGCGGCTGGTGGAAGCTCTCTAATCACATTGCGAGAAAGCACCAAGCTATTGACTCTATCGGAAACCGCTCTCAAGATATCGCTCGACAAAGCCGTTACTCTATTAAAACCTAAATGGACTGAAACCAAGTTAGGCAGGCGAGACAGTGCAGTCGCAGGGATCAGAAGTATATTGTTATCTCGCAAAAGTAACGTCTGTAAACTTGTTAAGCCGTCAAACGCGTCATCTTCGACCTGAAAAAAAAACATATCATGTCCTTTATTATTTGTACTTAGTGCCTGGCGTAAGCCCTAGGGCTTACGCCAAGCTTTTGGTTTTCCGGTCCTGTTGCCATATGCACAACATAACTCAATGCTTTACCAGCTCTGTAGTAACTAAGGACCACTTAGTAGGAATACGTCGTTTCCTAACATCATTGTTACGGCTACGGTTAATAACGGCCATGACCCATACATGTACGGGGAAGCAGGAAGAAGTATATAAAAATGGTGATATGTGGATACTATAATGTGTAAAACTATTACTCAAAATTATAAGGGGTTATCGTTTAATTGCTGGCTGGTAAAAGTAAAAATGGTAAGTATGTAGAACAGTACCATTGTATTTTATTTCAATACTGCGCTTTCATCTAACAGCCCTTCGGAAACTACTTCTGGGCTTTTCCAATAAACTCATTTAGTATTCAAATTTCACCATTGTGATAGCTGTTTATAATACAATTTGAATTAGTTAATAGAAAAACTACACGAAACTATCAATAACAAAGTTCGAAAGTCGGGCTGAAAACAAACTTGTAAACTAAGAGTGTATTTGACTTCATTTTAAATAGATTTAAGTTTCTAGAAACTTGTTGTGAGAGTTGAACAAGAAATTAACTTACAGTTCGAAGGGAATTCACACCGACGTCCAAATACCGCAATTCAGTGAGCCCCACGAACGTCCCCGGTGACAACTTAACAAGGTTATTCCTGCTCAAGTCGAGCACTTGGAGTGACACCAACGAATTCAAATGGCTATTGTCGATGTTCTGAAAAGATTTTCATAAATTGCACTAGTTATTGAGAATGCTAAAAAATTTTATAAATAAATTGTTGCCCCGGCAAACTTCTTTCCCCCTACTCTATGTACTTTCTGTCATTTCATCAGAGATAAAGAAAAACGTATGAAAAAAACGATGATTAAGTTGTATTAATTTTTCATATTTTTATTAGTTATTCTTCTATTCGGGGCGAAGATAGATCCCACAAAACAATCTGTGCCGGCTGCTAAGATTGTTTAGATCATAAGTTATTTTATAAAGTTTTTAAGTTTTAAAACATTTTGTTAAGAAGTAAGCTTTAAAAATAGTGGAAAGGTGGTTTCAATAATACTGCTGAATAGTATGTAACAAAGGGCATTTTATGTAATATCAGATTTACATAAATTGTGTAACTTAAAACAACTGACTGACTAATAAACTTAATGGTATATTTACTTTATTGTAGATTTGTAATACATACTCGGGTACTCCAAACGGAGGCGACATTTCTACCAACATAATATAGTATAATATAATATAACAGTATAATATAGTAGATTTCTAAGAAGGTTTGTAAACTTCACTTACCGTAATCATATTACTTGAAAGATTTAAGTGTCGCAACGCGGCGAAAGATTTCATCGCAACGGTAGGGAAATCTGTTATGAAGTTTTCCGAGAGATCCAACTTTTGCAAGTTTTCTATGCCCAGGAATACGTCGCTGTTAAACTTTGATAGCCTGTTACGACCGAGATCGAGGTCTTGCAAAGCTCTCAGGCTCACGAAGGCACCGCCCTCTATCGCCGATATCATGTTGCTGTGCAGATCTATCGCTTCCAGCGACTCTTGTGATACGAACGACGCTTGTCGGATTAAAGCTGGAAAATTGTAATTTTACTTCGGTAAACATTAAACTTTACATTTAATACATATTCATAAAAAAGGTTAAATAAAAAATAGTAATTTTTCAACAATTCTATAATCATCTATCAATAATAAACAATGCAACTATCTTTACCAACGTAGATCAAAATCGTAAGACTGTTCTGTATCAATAAATTAATTTAAATTCAAAATTAAATTCACTATAAGTTTGTTCTTAGAAACGCATTATCATTGTATATTGAATTAGTAACGCGCCCCAGCTTCGCCCGGGTAGCACTAATTAAGTTGATCCTATCGCAACCAAACACAGGATCACCCGCTATGCCAATGTGAACATTCACTGAAGATTTCATCGAAATCGGTCATGCCGTTTCAGAGTCTATATGGAACATACATACATACACATTGCCTTTTATATATATAAAAAACACTATCATTAAAAGTTTTGTTACGTTACGTACGTCCATAAACTGAAATACATTTTTTCTTAATAAATTTCTTCTTAAAAAAAGTCGAACGATTTAATAAATATCTACTCCAACTCACCTATTCTATTTTCCCGCAGCGAGAGAACTTTTAATGACTGCGGACCGTTAAGGGAGGACGACGGCACGGAATTCACATTGTTGCGGTCGAGTCGCAAACTCTGAAAATATTATCACTCTTAAAGCATGAATATTAAGAGATGTATATCTGGAAATCTACTTCTTTCATAACAAAACAAAATAATTAACGGAAATACTTACTAAATTGAACTTAATAAACATCATCCAGGGGGATTTTTCCCACTTTATGTGGGATCAGGAAACAGGTTTTTGTCTTCCACGTCGCACTATCATCCATCATTTCAATCGTCATTCCCTTCTTAATCGTGTCACCTTTCACGCAATCAATCCATCTTTTCTTAGATCTATCCCAGTCGACATACTCTTACATTCATATCTAAAACTCACCTTGACACGTGCCATTGTTTCCTCCTCATAACCTTTTTCTCCTTATTTTTTTTTCTATTACTGCTGTTACGTGACTTTAAATTAAAGATTGATATTGAAATTACTGAATTAAAGATTAATTATGTGATTTCAAAATGTATAACAGGCGAAGATCTGTATAGTTAGAATTTTAATCCATATAGTCCGATACCAATTAGTTTTCGTTTTCTGATTGTGTCGTTAAGTCCTTGTAAGTTAAGTCACTTATTATTATAATGTACAATGCTTCAGAGAAACCTCCATTAACAATGTAGCAAACGAGCGGGGCTGTTATTATGCAACAACCACAATCTTGACTTAGCTAGTCTTGAACTGTCATAGAATTACAGAGCCGCTTCTCGACTACACGACTAAGTCGGTTCCAAAAAAGTTCTGCCTTTTTCTGTTTCCCTAGTCACTTCACTAGTTGATGGTTACATTGTGATCCCTGAACAACATCACCAGGCAACATAATTAGTCCTATCACAAAGGTAAATCCAGATACCGTTGCATTGTTTACACCATAAGGTCTACAAAGTAACCTAGATATTAGAAGCATGGATCAAACCTTGAGAACATCACACCCAATCAGCAGGCCCTCTTCTAAACCCCGGATATTATTGCCGCTAAGGTCCAACTCTTCGAGCGCTGGTAGGTTATGAAACTCCGCTGTGGAGAAGATCGGGTTCAAGTTGTCTCCGAGCAAGTTGTCGGCCAGCGCTAACTTGGTGATGTTGCCCCTGACTCCGGACAGCAAGCGGTCGGGTAACCGTCGTAAGCTATTATGCGAGAAGTCGAGTTCCTTCAGCGGTAGACCATACGATGAAAATATCTGAAAGGATAAATAATACATTGTGACATTGTACAACAAAAAATTTTGATGTATAATATGAAACCGGGACGGGTCGCTTGTATTAATATTGTACATTTAAAACACATCATAATAGTTTCCCGATCTACATCGAAATGCCGAGTTCATAAACAAAGCAGACTAAATGCTCGGAATTAAAACTTGGATCAGCTCTCAACTTTGCATGATTGCTAACTTTTAATCTGGTATAGCACAAGGAAATACTTTTAAAGTTTTAAAACTGACTCAAAGCGCCCGTGGGACAACAAAATTTTAAGTAGCTTTGCCAAAGATTTTGTAATTTTGTAATTTTCCTATTTTATACTGTCTAAAAGAAAATACACGATGATTTATTTGAAAAAATATGGCAACCGCCTCTGACTTTGGGGTAGGTAGGTTGTAGGTATACCAGGTTATCGATTTATATATATTTACCCAGCATGTGTTCTTGGTATTTAGTTAAAACAATCTCTCGAATCCTTTATCTTGCGCCATTTAATTCGACGCTTAAGCTTAATCCTCCGGACATGTTATTAATTTTTATTAACAACATATTTTTCGTCGCGAAGGCTGTGCCAGTACTTTTATAAATTGAAATTTCTTTTCCTTCCCTTTGCTCTGGTTGCTTGTATATTTGTATAACTTTCTAAAAATCATTATCACATAAGTAGCCTTTGGTCTCTCGGTTTAGAAAAACACGGTACAGACGTATTACATGAACTTCAAACTTTTTAACTCGTGGAAACACGTTTTGCGGTCGCAATTGAGATCAGGCTACAAAACAACGTGCAACCATATCAAACTATACATTGTGAGCATTTTTACAAGACTAAATTTAGGGTTTGTTCTTCTCAGCAACTTCCAGATGCCACCGGATTTGTACACACTTATTACACTAATGCCCGGTTTCTATAAGGTTTGTCAAATTTTATATTGCTATGCCAATGCTTCTAGCAACTCAAACGACATTCGATCGGACATTTCACAACAGGCTATCTAATTTTTCCGTTTATCAGCCTTTCAGAAACCAGGAGTGAATTAATTTGCTAACAGAATCGTGTCTGGAAAACATGCAACTCCGATATTTTGTAAGGTGGTTGTACTTCCCTTGGCGTTCTGGCCTATTCATGCAGATATTGATGCTACTAACTCTATAATTGTTCTGGTAGCAATTTTATAGCATAATAACACAAAGGTACAAGGAGAGAGGGAATGGAGGATAAAAGGCGAGGGGCTAAGTCCGCGGCACTTGCGACATCAGACAAACTGCCGAAGCATATAATACACAGTTTCTCGCTTGTCGTCCGTTGTATTTTATTATATAAGAAAGTTATGGTAATTTATAAATAAATTATAACATTTAATTTGCATTAAAAAGGGGGATCATAAAGATAAAACCGATCTTTGAAGTTCGACCAAATTGCACAATACATATACATGAAAATCGGTAGGGCAGTTTCGGATTTCATCGCAAACCAACATCACGACATGTTTGTTGTTTGTTTTTATGCTAAGATAACATTTCAAACTTCGCTTTAAAAATCCAACTGATCTATTTCAGTGATTATTTATAAAACGAGTTGCTTTTCACTTCTCGATGCGCAGTTATCAGTTCATCAATGATCGCGTGAGCGGCTTGTAAATAGAAAACGTATTTGTAGCACAGCATAATTGTAGGCATTTACGATTTAATTGATCAATGAAATTCCTTTTTGCGACTCACACATCACTCACAGCTACTAGTTTGATTGTCTAGCCATACATATGTCACCGACCGTTTGAGAAATTGTGCAGTTTATTATCGTACTAGGCAAATTATTTATTGTCAACATCTTAATGTTATAACACTCAGTATGTCCTTCCAATTACGTGGTGGGTACCGTCAACAGTATATAAATAGACTCCACTCAACATTAGGTAGGATTTTGGTCAAGCACTATTTTATTCGATTTTAAAGAAAGACGATACAAGAAGTAACCGTAACCGCGTGGGTGTCGAACACGTGTACGTAAATGTATAGATGTGGAAGAAGCGAGAGATATTAGCTAGAATCGCGTCAAACCGTAATCTCTGCCCCCTGCTTACCCCTCTGAATAACAGAAGTGTACACAATTAATAATAATAATATCACATAGGACACACCTAGGACATATTCACACACGGTCATCTGATCCCAAACTGAGCTAGGGCTTGTGCTATGGCAACCAGATAACTGATATACTACATATATTACTTTTTCTTTTGTAAATACATACCTAAATAGATAATTACACCCAGACTCAGGACAAACAGACATGTTCATGCACACAAATGTCTGTCTTGGGTAGGAATCTAACCCACGACCTGCGGTGTGAAAAGCAAGTATCTTACAAACCACGCCGACCGGCCGTCGAGTTAAATAACAATAATAGTCATTGTCGATGTCTGAATATTCTAATTAGCTTAAAACAGGCTAAAATTCAATTTGACATCTGCTTAATTGGAGCCTTTGAAATGTTGTCCATGAATATAAATTTATAACACCAATATTGTTTTATAGCAATAAATTAAATATAGGAGCAAAGAAATGGATTTAATAATGTTATCATTATATCATTGTATCGATAATGGTCCATAATGTTCAGCGAGTTATATATATATATATATATATATATATATATATATATATATATATAATGTAACCTAAACTAAATAAACCTTTTTCCTTATTACTGTGCTAATTGCACAAAAAGACGCCTTAACAACGTTAAAAACTTGTAACAACGAAATAAACTACCTGCGTTGGTAATGACTGTTGACCAGCCCATCGCTGGCTGAACGCGGCAATCGGGGCACCGTACGGTAGTGGAGGGTAGTCACCACCAAACACTACTCTGTCGCAGTCCATCAGGATTCCGAGTTGCAGAGCTCGATCCACCTGCACCTTGCAGCGGCAGGGGTACCGTAGGTCGTCGTTTAGTTCAGAGCAAGGGACCCACTTCTGCTGTCCCATGGTGTACGTCACCATTAAGAGTAGAACTAGCCTCCACATTTTGATCTGAAACAAAAGGAAATTGATTTTAAACATAATAAACGGATTGATGACAACATTTATGTGTACTATACATTTAAATGCAACGTGTGGATATAAAAATCGTTTTACTGAATAAGAATTGTCACGATTCAGGAAAACATTTGAAAGAGATTTGGTTTTTCCAGCAATACAACAAAAAAACGAGAAATAAAAATAAAGACAATTGAAACCAACATTTTGTGATGGGTTTATGCACTGCTTCCCCAAATACATGTATTAGTTTCGCACTTTATCCATTTGTATAACACATCCATTTCAAGACTCGCATTTCTTCCGCATGCACTCTCTTGTATCTTTTCAACCCTCTCTTTTGCCGCCAAACACTCCTAATACATTATATCTGGTCTTATAATACTTTTGTGAATCTTCCCTTTACTTTAAGCAGTAACTCGTGGGTCACACGTCAAGCTTGTGACCTGTTGTTTCTTTATGCATCCCGTTGAAAATCGTTCGAGTACAAAAACCTGTTATTAAATGAAATATACCATAAAGCCATCGTTGAAGTCGTTTCCCCGAATTCATTTCAATGCGAAGTGAATTATACTTAGTAGAGCTGATTGAACTATACTTTGATAAGAACACAGTATGAATAGAATTTCAATATTCTTGGTAAGATGCCAAAGGCTGCCGGATGCTCAATTGTTTTGTAATCTGTTTATTATAATTAACCCTAAAGTAACTACACGGCTCACAGTAACAAAGCCCTCGGCAGCCTCAATGCACTAAAGGCCTTTGGAGAGGTTCGAATCTTTTTATATATATAATTAAGAAACTGACTCATATATTAATGCACAGCCCAAAGTACTAGGCCTAGAGACTTGAAATTTTGTACAGAGATTTCTATTATTACGTAGGCAAGCACTAAGAGAGGATTTTTCTAAATTCATTTACTAAAGGTCTAAAATAGCAGATGAAGGTTTGTTCAACTTAGGGAGGACATTCGTCGATTTAATTAAATTGCACGGTGGGAGAAACTTTGGGGCTCAGCCTTTTTATATATTACAATGTTGAATAATTATCAGTCCGTATCGGATGGACATATTAGGTTCGGTTCCTTGGCAAAAGAAAAATTGCGTGAAATTTAGAAAAATATTCCTGCGGACTTGTCCACGGCGCAAACTAGCTCTTAGTTAATGGACATAGAGTCACCAGTCATTTTTTGAACTATCTTAATAAGGCTTAAAATAATCGGGAGCTTATTTTTAAATAAATTGGCTTCAAACTATAGTTTTTTCAACCTAACAAATGGACTTTTAAGTAAAATAAACATTAAAATTTCAGTCTACCCCAATCCAAGCCTGTGAGCAAATGAAGCAAGCAAGTTTTTTTTACTTTTATATGTGTGACGGAAAACCCCGAACAATAAAAATGAAGAGGGCCGCTCAATTATGCAAAGAATATTCCTCACTTTCACAACTTTCTTGTTAATATTTACACTTTCACTTTCTATTATCACACGGACGGCCGTAACAGTTATTAGCTAATATTGACCACTGGCAACTGGCACACTGCTCGAATTGACAACGATAATTGTTTTATCGATTCCACGCGGACTCGATTGCCGTATTCGTGTCATTCATTAGCATCGTTTCGTCATTGTTTTCGTTAAAATTCGCTGATATTGTTTTAATGATAATTTCATGTCCTCATTTCAGTCCTCTGCCTTCTCCCATCCTTTCCTGATAAGGGTAGGATGGAAAGGAGAAAAAATATCCTAGTTTCGTCTATCCCCTCCTATGTCCACTAAAGGTAGGCAACGCATCTGCGACTCTTTTGCTTGTTGTAATATCAGATGTAGCTTGCTTAATGCCAGACGTTGCAGATGCTTGCTCGTTTACTACCTTATACTATAAAAAATGGTAAATATCTCTACTGGCTTATAAAAAGCGGAGAAAAGGTTCTTATAAGAGAAATGAAAGAGCGATCATTAAAGTGTAAACGTAGACGGAGGTGTCATGGCAGTAAACAAAAGAGAGGAGACCGTGAACTCTAGGATCTCTTAACGGTCGTTGTATAGTTTCGCAAGTTAACTTTAAATTATTTATAGTTAAGTTTATAGTACTACCAAATACGTAAAAACTTTGAAAATTTTCAAATATGTTATGTGGCATGCCTAATTATTTTAAATTATATTATATTTGCAGTAATTTAACGTATCTAATGTCTTCCTCAGACCACTTTTTGGAACCTAGACAACGGCAGATCATCTTTTAAATTCGATACTATAGTAGTACCAACGTAAAAGATACAACTGTTACAAGATACAATTGTCGTATTGCTTACGACCCGTACTATTCTGAAATCTACCGTGACAAAATTAGAATAGCTGTAATAAAGAAGTTACTTTGCCCAAGTTAATTTTATATAAGCATGACAACTTAGCTAACCGTAAACTTTGTCTTCGAATGCTTAATTATGTCACTTAGATCGAGTAAGTGTAATCGTAAAGCTATTAACTCGTGAACGCGTGGGTCTATTTAGAACAGACAGTCAATAGTGCTAATGTGGATAACGATACAGCTTAACGGCCCGAGCTCGCAGCTTCGCTAATAATGTGCTAACCAATAAATTAATCTAATAGACTTTATAAACAAACCGCCGAAATGATGGCTATATATAATTATTATTTAAAACACCACCCACGGCTCGACATTAAACTTTTAACATATTTTAACCTGGTTCCATTGTTCTCAAACTTAATTTGTTTCTACGTGTGATTCTGGCCTGAACCTAAGAGATTAATTAGCGATACGAAAATCCAGATTCATGCTTGATAAATATCAAGCACTATTTATTTTTTGCTCCGTTGACAAGAAGGCAATGTTTGTCGGGGATATGAATTTATGTATGTCTATTCCATTGCGACTTCTTGTAGCCTAAAAAGCTTGATCGATTTTAAAGAGTAAGGTGACATTGGACTTGATTGCAAACGAGCAAGCGGTTCACCCGATGTCAAATGATCGCTACCCATAGACATCTGCAACTAATTAATGAGTTGCAGATGCCTTTAATGAACAGAGGACAAACAGAAAATGGTTATTTCCAATTCCTGTACATCCCGCTCCACCGTCAAGTTTTCTTCCCCTTCCCATCTTTTCGTTATAAGAAAAGGGTGGGAAGGGGGAGAGAACTAGAATTAGGCCTCAGGCACCTCACTCATCTAACGAAAAGCAGAATACTCTACTTCACGCCTGTATTCTGTGCGGTCGTGGTATTTCACCGGTCGAGCCGGCCCATTCGTGCAACAGATGTTGTTGCGGGCTCTACCACTGTCAAACACACACTACATTCAGTCGGGATTATTGATTTCTAAAATTTACTATTGCTTGTTATATTTGCATCTCTTGTTCATCAATGTAGTACTATCAAAATCTACTGACTTTGAAATAGTACATTTTGATGAAAATTGGTATTGGCAGGTTGATTTATAAAGCTTCGACAAAAGAAAATGACTACTCAAAATAATTATTCTACACAGACGATGTCGTGGCGGCCAGCTTCATAATTAAATGTCATTTTCAGCAATCCCGTTCCCGTAGCCATTGATCTCTGATTCCTTTTACAATTGTTTCACAAATCAACTTGCTTTTTTTAGTTCTTTTATGATATTTACTAAAAATATAAAATTCAACTAAGACTTCTTAATGGTTAAGCTAAGAAGAAATGATTAATTTGTGTTATGTGTATTGGTAAAAGAAGCTCTGGTGTAACTGTGGTACTTTGCCCCAGATTCCGAAGGTGCCACTAACTTTTGATTTACAACCATTACCAATGTGTATAATTACCAATGGGTGATAAGCAATGGCTTAGCATGTGTAACAGGTATAACATCTAAAAAGTCAACCGACCTAAGGACTGTTTGGGATCTGTTGCATAGTTTAAGACTATGCATGCTTGGGGATGGGCTTAAATTCATGATATTAATGATGCTTTACTGTTTATTAATTCATTTGTGCTGAGTGAGAGCTGAGTTTTATGTTATTTTTGTTGACATCTAAATAGATAGCAATATCAGAAAGCAGAAATATCGCGAAAGGACTATATTATTACTATCAGGATGTAATTAGAACAAATCTCGACTAGATCGTGCTGCTATAAGCATTAAGTTATTAAATCATACCATGTTTATAGTTCATATTATGTACCTCTGTAGGTAACAGTGTGTTAAATTGTTGACGAGCCATTAAAAAAATATACTTCAAAGTTATTTAGTATGACCATCCATTTAATCGCAGTTCATTTGATAGAATCAAAGCACATAAAAGGCCGTTTTTCGCAGCAACCAGTAATGATTTTTTTATTGGAAAAACATAAAAAAAACATTCGTTAATTACTGCGGTATCGTAAAAGCACCTTTAAAACTCACAGAATTGGCTCCATATTTTATAACCCTCAACCCCTTCGGAGCGGTAAGTGAGGCCACGCTTCGATAATTTGTGTGAAAGGAAAATTTAATGTCAGGAAATTAGAACCTTCCGGTTATATCTTCGCGTTCAATGGGAAGCTGTGAAATATGTGTGAAATGCTATAGATACATACATATGCACACATACTACATCTTTATGTAATGATATTGGTACAATTTTTAATGTACTCAATAATTTAAAAACTATTGGACAGTGAACCCACAGAGATTACTAAATTACGTGACAAATTTAAAAGGCACTTACTTCGTACACCTCGATAGAAACCTTTAATTTTTTAATACATTTCACATTTGTTTTTAAATCACCGAACCCAGGTTGTTGTCATCCCTGTTGTGATGCTGTAAGGTGCTGGGTGTTTTAAATGTATGGGATTTCTATATAATTCCATACAAACATACATGTTTGAATATCAATTTGAGCTTTAAGAGCGGCAGATAGTGAAACATACTTCGTCTGATTAGTGAGTTGCCGTAGGCTCAATTCCACTCCTCTTCCTTTTTCTATTATTTCCTAGTGCGATAGGATGGGAAAGGAAAGGGTAAAAGGAATGGACGGGGAGTGAATAAATGGGGAATAGGAAATATCATTTATCCTGTGTGGGATACCCTCCTCTGTCTATTAAAGGTAGGCATAGACTTATTTGCTTGTTGCGATTTGAAATATATTTCAACGTAAGAAATGTACTTTTCTGATCTCGCTTCATTTTACTCGCAATTTCTCCGTTGTACAATATTTTCCAAACAATTTAAGCATCTTCTACTACTTTTACTACTCTTCTTCTACTCTACTTCTGGCCACTTTATTAAAGTCAAATTGATGTCAGTGGTCATATTCTAATTAACAATATTAACGAATCATTTAAAGTATTGAGTGGTATCGTTAAACATTACTTATAACGTGTGATATATAATTTAATAACATATAACCGTTAAGCTATCTAATAACGCCACCACAACGCCATCAAAATTTATGATACAGAGTAAAAGCCATAATAACGGGACATCATTTTAAATAGCCAATTTCACGTTCGGTCTGCTTTTCTGTTACGTTTCAATATTTTCTAAACGCACCGGTATCGACATTTATGTAACGTTTGTATCTTTGTGTGTTACATTAACCCCTACATAACCTTTCCTAGGAATCCTGTTATTATCATAATATTAAGGATCACCATAGATCGTTGGCCTCCCTTGTAAATAAAAAGCCGGGCAAGTGCGAGTCGAACTCGCGCGCGAAGGGTTCCGTACCATTTTTTACAAACAGTTGTATGGGAGCCCCTTAAATATTTATTTTATTCTGGTTTTCAGTACTTGTTGTTGTAGCCGCAACAGAAATATCACAATGGTGAACAAAGATGTCTAACTATCACAGTTCATGCCATACAGCCTGGTGACAGACGCACAGGAACTCTAAAAAGAAGATGTGTCTTATGGACACCCGGTTAGAACGGAGTTCCTTTCGGTATATATTTTTTGTATTTGTATTAAGTAATTATTAAAAAAAGGATATTCAAAAGTTAAAATTTGGTTTTTGTTAGCGTTGTTGTACTTTTTGTTTTAGGCCCTCAGCCCACAAACGATGCGATATAAAAAACTCCATTCTAATATTGCAGGATTTTATAACATGGAAATTAATTATAAAAGCTTTCTTGCATTCATATCGGTCGCAAAGGATGTCACGTTTCGTGACAGTCTTATAAAGTTTCTCACAAACAAAGACAGGACGATATGAGAAGATGGATCGACTTACACACGACTGGGGAAGTTCTAAAACTATCTGAATAATAAAATACTTAAGTTTTAGACTACCATTAGCTTGTGAGACATTATGATTATATTATGGATGGATATGTTTCCATTCATAAAATTATTTTTGGCTTTGGCGACTGACTGATCATGTCATCAATTTCTAAAATTTATAAAACCAAGAATAATTTCTTGGAGTTATAAATATTGTTATACAGCGTGTCCAGAAATGACGTACAACTCAAGACTACAGATTCCTTGACTGAAATTATGATCGTAACCCATACCGTACCGTAGAAAGAAGGTAGATCGATACGGCTACCTATAACATTTAATATCGCACTACCGCATAACTCCAGTCAGCCTGTGACCATGGCGCATGAAATGTGAAATATCGGTAGATCAAAAAGGGTAATAGTGGTAAGAATCCCGTCTCCTACAAACCTTATATTGGTAAAAACCACGAAAGTTATAAGTTATATTACCTAGCTAGATCGATGTATCGCCCCCGAAACCCCCGCATACCCCATATAATCTCATTAAAATCGTTGAAGCAGTTTCCAAGATTCAGATTAGACGTTAGACGCTTATAGGTATTAAATGGTATAGCTTTGTCGCTTCATGTTGCAATGGTGTACAAGAAGAGGTGTGTCGTGTGTCAACGGTGGTAGCACAATCTACCAGAGTATCGTTTTTATCACTTTACTCGCAAAAAACAATCCGGTTTTAAGTCCAAGAATAACTGCTCCTACAAATAACTAGTGACCTCACATGGGTAGTACTAATTATGTTGATTCGATCGCTACCAAACTTCATATTATGAACATGAAATGCTACAAAATATATGCAGTAATTACGTTCACTTTTGCGCTTGTGATAGTCGTTTGTTTTTATGTGGCCAGGCCGACCCGACTGTGACCTGGCTGCGCTTTTCCAACGATGTAAATAGTTTTACAACAAGTTAAATACATTTGGTTTTCTCATAAAAAGCATACGAATTGCGTAGTGACTTGATAAAAATTACTAGCTAAAATCAAGGGTATTTATTCATATTGTCCATTATGAATTTAAAAAGCGACATAACATGTTCTTGGTAAAATTTACAATTCGCAATAAAAATGATTGATTGAATTTCTTCAGTGTCAATTTCATCCATATTATTTTTTAACTCCGTTTTTCAATACGACGGGGTTATATTTAAAACTCCACTTAGGTATAGTATCGAATAGGAAGATGTGTTTCGTAGGCTTAACTTGACACGTCTCAATATGTCAAGGTTGCATTCAAGTATGACAAGGTAGATCTTGCTAAATACGTTCGAATGCCGATAAACGTTTCATCGACCTTTCTCGAGGATGTCGTGACTAGAAGCTTAACGCTTAAGAAACCTACCTTATTATTGTCTTCATAGTAATGTAAATTTGTTCTTACTGTGGTCTCAATATGATAGACCAGGGTACATATACTGTAAAGAGAAAAGATTTATTTGTTGGTTTATGCCGATATAACTCAAAAACTACTGAAATGATTTCAAAAATTCTTTCACTAACAGAAAACGAAGTAACCCAGGATATATTTCATTTTTTATTTGTCTGTCTACGAGCGAGGCTGGAGTGGTTTGCTAGTTTAATATAAAACATGACATTAATACAGGGAACTAGTACTTGGACTTTACAACTAGAGGACATTTTGTACATATATTCAGTATATACAGTTACTTTTTGAAACGTTAGACGAACGTCCGATCGACGCAACGCCGCAAGAAACAACATACAAGGCCAATACACAATTTTATCTAATATTTTTATATTACGTTAATGTCCATAAGCCTATCTTCGGCTCGGTTGAATCAATTCAGATTGAAACTAAAAGGGGCGGGGATTATAAGGGTAAGGGATTACGACACAGCGGTAAACTCTCATTTGGCTTAGAGCGTTCACGCGGGAAACAACTCGCCGCCAACTAAAATGCCATATTATTATTCCATAGTTATTGATCCTAAACGCCGAGGTAGGCAAAAAACGCTTTGTACGCTTCCTTTTGTTATTTCTATACCTCGATTCCGTAGATACCAATCATATAGCATTACCATGGCAACCAATATTGCAAATGCGGATTATATTTTTTTTTATTTTACATCACCTTTCGACTTATTTTCTCGTTGGTAGCATCGATCCAGTATTTGGCAATGAATGAGCGATTTGATAATGCTCATACACTGCTTATAGAAGCCTCTTGGTCATTGGGAACAAATTCTGATTTTTTCTTAGAAGTTTGTATAATATTAACAAATAAAAAATACATCCTACGAATTAAAAAAAAATCAAAACAATTCGAAACACATCTGCCATGACAAACTGTCAACTGTCCTTTATTTTACCACTAGTGACCCGCTCCGGCTTCGCCCGGGTACCACTAATTATGTTGATCCGATCGCTACCAAACACAGGAATGTGCCAATCTGGACAATCCCTGTAAATTTCATCGAAATCCAGCCGTTTCGGAGTCAGGGAACATACATACTAGCTTTTTATGTACATTTTTTTCATAAAAACTATCCTATGTTACTTCTAATAACTCCAAGAATATGCGTACAAAGTTTCATGACGATCGGTTGAGTAGTTTTCCCCTGAAAGCGTAACAAACAAACTTACATTTACATTTATAATATTAGTAGGGATTAGATACATTACCGCAAACATTATTATGAAATGGTGTTAATTTGGAATTTATTAAATTTACAAAGTCATTAAATTTTCATGCATTTGATATTTCAAATACTATTTTTACAAAGAATATTTAATTAGCAAAGTTTAGTTTAACTAATTAAGGTTTACTGATGTAAAAACAATGTATAAATCGCTATTAAGTTTTTCAAAGCCGACACTACTGGAAATGCCCGTATTATTGTGAACAATTTATTCCCGGTAAAGTTCTCGAGATGTTTAATATAGCTCGTTAAAAATAAAGTCTTTTTATTGTTGAAATTGAAAAATTTTTTCACTTCTATCCTCTTTATATTATAAATTTACTTTATTGAAATTAAAAATGTTGTAATTTATTTTAAAATAAAAGGTTAAAAAGGTAATTTGCAAACAAATATAGCAACTTAAACTGCTCATTAGCTAGTGTTAAAGAGTACAGATTAAAAATGTTTGCGTCGTGTTAGAAACACATAGTTTCTCATTGTTGTTGTTGTTGTTGGTACGTTGTTAATTACTAGAAAAATGGACGGTACCGTTGCTGTTCTCGGAACTGAGCAGTACTGCCGTCCTTACGATACGAGCTTAAAGTTACTGTCGACTGCGGATCTGTACCGTTACCAACGACCTTGATAGCGGTAGCCGCTGTAAATTACTTGCATTCTTATCAGTTCGTTTTAAATAAAGAATGTGATTCAATAGGTACAAATTCATATTTGAGTATTAAGTCTTACGCATGTCATAAAGTCAACATTATAACCGTACGATTTATCCCTACTAATATTATAAATCTGAATGTAAGTTTGTTTGTTACGCTTTCACGCGAAAACTACTCAACCGACAATCATGAAACTTTGTACACATATTCTTGGATGTATTAGAAGTAATTTTTTTTTTTGAAAAAAATAGTATACAGAAAGCGAAGTTTGCATGTTCCCTATAGACTCCGAAACGACTGGACCGATTTCGATGAAATTTACAGGGATTGTCCAGATTGGCACATTCCTATGTTTGGTAGCGATCGGATCAACCCGATACCGGGGTGAAGCCGGGGCGGGTCAGTATAGTATATACGTCATGGTAGTAGATATACGTATTTAAAATAAATAAAGCACATTTTAAAATAGAAAACTGTCCATATACAATCGAGCCCAGAGCATGCGTGTCCCACAACAGTTAGATAAACGTTGTGTGTTTGTCTTTCCGGTTACACCCAATAGCGATTGCTAGCAGGCGGGCTCAGTTGGCTCGCAGGTAACCTCATTCCATCTCCACTTTGCTCCACACTGCTGTTGTGATTATGGTTATTATTGTATAGTACAAGATATTAGTCATAACTGTATGCTAACTTTCATCACAACACGGTCACAAGGCGCAGATTTCCCATGACTAGAGAACATCTAAATAAGGCACAATTTTAAAGCACCATCTACATCAGTTATTATACACATAAAGCGAGCAATTGTTGTATATTTCGGCTAACTCAGACACGACTGGATGACATTTTTTATTTTGATCGGTTTTTATTTTTCAAACTCATCTATTAACGTATATTTCCTGTAAAAACGCGAGTTTTTAGAAATAAAATTAAGCATTTTTTCCCCCTTCCCACCCTTGTCTTATGAGGAAAGGATGGGAAGGGGAAGAAAACATGACGGTGGAGGGGGGGATGTATAGAATTTGGAAATAACCATTTGCTGTTTGTCCCCTCCTCTGACCATTAAAGGTGGGCAACGCATCTGCAAATCATTAGTTAATTGCAGCATGTCTATGGGATCACTTGACATCGGGTGAACCGCTCTTGGACCATGGATGATTAATTATTTGACAACATTGCTGACCTTACTGCAAGTTAAAATTTATGTGCCACTAGATGCCATAACTCGAATTCTAAACATCTTCTAAGAAAGATGATCTTACAGTCAATTCGATGATTTCTCTTAATCATAAAGTAACAACTATTTATTAAATTCGCTACCACACAAATAATTCAACAAGTTTTTTTTCTAGCAATTCGTATCTAATTGAATTACAAATACCTTTCACAGACTAAAAACTCTACTGACCATCATAATTCGATACCGTTACTACAAGAAAGGCATGGCACAAAAGCCTAATTAGATGTATTTTGCGATGCTCAAAAACGTTCATTACTGTTACAAGTACCTACATGTTATTGTCGAGCTTAAAAATGTGGGTACGGTGCAATAACACCGGCCCAAACCGGTCCATGTACAGACCTTGGTGCCTCCCACACCGCCTCGAATCAAGTGCTCAGAATATGTCAGCAAGTTATAACGGCTGCTCCGTCAACGAAGAATGCAACTTGACATTCAAATTCAGGTCGATTTATTCCGTGTTACATTTTATGCGATAATCTATTTTCAATGTTTAAAATGCCTGTGCTAAAATCACTTTTAAGCAGATCTCTTTGTAAAATACTCATAAATAAAAATCTCTACTCATATTATAAATGTGAATGTAAGTTTGTTTGTTACCCTTTACGCGAAAACTGCTCAACCGATCATCATACAACTTTGTACACATATTCTTGGAGGTACTAGAAGTAACGTAGGATACTTTTATGAAAAAAAAATAGTATATAAAAAGCGAAGTGTGTATGTTCCCTATAGACCTATAGACTCCGAAACGGCTGGCCCGATTTCGATGAACTTTACCAGTATTGTCAAGATTGGCACATTCCTGTGTTTGGTAGCAATCGGATCAACATAATCAGTGGTACCCGGGCGAAGCCGGGGCGCGTCACTAGTATAACATAAATCACAAAACGGCATTAACCACATAGAGAATCCTTTATTCAAACACCTCTATATATTGAGGCGCTGACTGTTTATAATACAACTAGCTGTTGCCCGCAACGTCGCACGCGTTATTTTCGTAACTAATTTATCTTCCTCGCTGAAAATGTTTGTAAAAGTTGTAGTTGCCATGGTATTTTTGTCATGTCGTGTGACAAAATGTCAAAAAGATGTTATCGTGTCATATGACACAACGTTCATCATTATCGTTTGAGTCGTTAATGAGTCACAACAAACAAACACTCATATTCACATTTATAATATTAGGATATTTTTCTTATTTCTTCATTCAGTACCCAGTATCTTTTCACCAAACTATTCTCAAGTCAAACTTCAAACAACAAAAACCACGTAAAAATCTATGTTTTTTAATCAGCCATCAATATTAATTAGGCCTGTATTAGTTAGTGACATGATGTATAAATCTGTGTCTTCTATGTTGTCTATGGTTGTAAATAACATCCATAAATGGTTTTAATAAGTCATTAATAATAATTGAATATGCTATCCAATTTCACATCACCGTCTAAAGATGCTTGTATTAATGCGAGACAGTTGTATAACGGTAACAGATTTATTACCTGTAACTGTTCATTATGGAAATCAACTGATTATAAAAGATTTTTCTTTTACATAACTCGTTTAATTCAGTTAAATAATCGCATAAATATATTCACATATAATGAACAGAAATCGTAACTTTTTTATTATATAAAGCTGGTAACCAATGAGATAATCTCTGGCATATTAATTATACGTGCTTCTAATTTGGGTTTTCATAGGAGAACGTTTCGAGTCCTCCTTGCTTCCTTTTGACATTCTTTTGCATTTTCCTTACACAATTATGACTTCTTTATTTAGCATATTCGAAGAAAAATTTTGTTAACATTTTTACAACAAAATTATTTTGGTTGTATAAAATTCATTTATCGTAAGCTATGTTTATTCTCGAGTGTAGTAAACGTTGCCCTCAACCAAATAATTAAATGTTATCCTACTACCGAGTATTCTAATTTCATTAATGCGTATTCGTCAAATACAATTGTACTCCACCTTCCCGAGTAGTATTTGCACAGCCTTCGTTCTTTATGGTTGCGTTAGCTTACCAAAATTTCCTTTTATGATAAAAGCGAAACGGGCACAAAGGTCTGACCTATAAGTTGCTTAAAATCTCTTTGTATAGAGTATTTGCGCGCATAAGAGATTTTCTTGAGAATAAATAATTTTATTGTTTTGTAAAATGACTTTTGTCATAACCCTTTTTATTTTCTTATTATTTATTTGGTATAGCAACAATTATTATTACATATATATCACAAAACAAAATTATACCAAAACTTTATTCGTACAATAACCTACTATAGATATAATAATATAATATAATAATATCCTAGTATCGTCCTAGTATATTGGCTAACCTATTTTTTAAATTTTGAAATGGTAACTGACATAGGTATGTCTAGTTCACTATTCTAACCGCAAACTTCGTTTGCTTCAGACACAATTCTGTTCATAGTGAGTAAAGAAAGATAAGTTGTGAGAATTTTAAAGTTCTATTATTCATATTTCATAAAAACTTTAACTAAGAAAAATAACTCGTTCAAACTGGTTCATTAATTGAAATAGTCTAAGAATTCAATCTAGTAGAACTTACTCTGGGGAACGCTAGACGATCTTCTGCTCGGAATATTTATCATAATATATATTATACTAGCGCCAAGCCGCGGCTTCGCACGAGTAGTTTCTCTACACAAACGTTCCCAACACGCCAACTGACCAACGACTGACAGTTATGCCAAAGGCCCTTTAGAGAAGTTAATATGGCCGTTAAGTATTTCTTAAGTAATCTAATTTTTCACGCAACTTTTTATTTTTTTTTCTCTCATAAGAACCTTCTCCAGACAATAACACACAAAAAAATAATTAACTATATGGGTGCATCCTTTCACCCCTGATGCCGTGACCAAGTGAAAAAGGGATAATTATAATATGCTTTGGTGAAATAAAGAAAAAATTGCGTTTTTCTGAAATATCAAAAAACAACACTTAAAGCATTTACTTCTATAGTTTAGTTTACACTGACATCTATTCAGTCAAAAGAAGAAATAAATCTTTAAATAAAAAAACGACGTTAGTGTAAACTCTTTTCATATGTATAGATATACAAAATATGTTTGGAATAGTCTATCTCATCCTTATCCACTTTACCGTCGCATCTATGTATGTTTTTACGACCAACAACGATATTAAAACCATTATGTAAAGCCGCAGCGAGTGGTGTTCAAATAAACGGAACACGGAACCGAAATTTAAATGAAAACGTAATATAAAAGTGCATGATCGTCGTCCTCCGTACAAAGCAAACAATCAAACCGAAAAACGACCGCCGTGTTTGCCGAAGTAAGATTGGGGCCGCCTTTACAAGTTCTGTTTACACAGACAACATCATTGAGCGTAATCGCTTTTCTTACTCATTCCTTGCTTTGACTTTTCAATAAAAATCTATTTTTAAGGTAAATAGTGTTATGGGCGCGTTAAGCTATCTTGTAACATAAATGTTATGTTCGTGCGCATCACCGGTATATTAATGACACATTATTTTGTATAGTCATCGATGGCGACAGGATACTATTTTAGTTCGCCTTTTAGATGAAAAGTTACACTTTCATTTAAAACAGGCTCCGGAAAACTGCTTACGCAGTTTGACTGCAGGTAACTCGCTTTATATAAACATAGCTTATGAATTAGGTTATATTAATAATTTACTTAAATAAATAAATATATATATATATATATATATATATAAATAAAAAAAATTACGTAAATAGTTACAGCGTATTTAACAAGTGGTTTTTAATAAGGTTTTAAATTTAGCAAGTAATATATATAGTAATATATATATATGTAAACAAAACTTAAATACTATTTAGAAATTTATAACAGCCTCGTCAATCATTTTTATTGAATAAAGGGCAAACGCTCCAGGCAGTGCAAAATCTTAATTATCTTATTTAACTAAGCTCAGTCTTTAATTAATTTAGAGTGGCCGCAGATATTTACAAAACGCTGATGCTTAACAAAACTTTTCCAATATAACTAAAAGTAGCGAAACGTTGGGATCCTTCGATCACTGATTCGCGATCAAGACGAACATTAAGTCGCGGTTTCACTGCTATTAAATGCAAACAACGAAATGAAACGAACTCAAATTGTTTACGAACAACTTGAAAGTGTGTCAGCAATGGTGACGACGAAACAAAATATTTAACCAAAAAAAACATTGAAACCGTAATATTTAAAACAACTCTTTGGTACTGAACTTAAACGATTATTTAATGTACCATATAGCAGAAATTACGTTACACTGTTTTAAAATATTTCACTATACATAGTTCACCAATTTAACGACATTTCAAACGTGACAGATGGCTATATCATCGAAATGAACCAGAGAGGAAATTGAGAGTAGACATTTGTGTTGCTAAAGTGACTGTCAGTACCCATGAGAACATTTATCAGACATACTTAAGAAGGGCGATATATGAAGTACCCGTAACCGATGTGCAAGTATGCGTAGACCTATGGATGTACAAGAAACGAGAGAGATGTGTCAGGATCGTGCCATGATCTTTATCTACCACTCTGGGTTAAGAGCATAAGTGCATATTTTATTTCTATTTCACAGACATTTGTGGTATTTGAAAAAAAACACATAAATGTTGCTAAATAGGCTGCGTAAACAGAGAGCTGGGTGGGCCATTAGATTTGCTTTTTAACACGATTACCTTCAAAGTCTGATCTCCAGAAAGAAGCGTGAAAGATGTGCCAAGACCGTGCCAAATGGAAATCAATAATCCCTGCCTATTTCTCTCGGTTACTGGCGTGAATACTTATAGCAAGTTATAACTTGGTTGTTCAACTATTACACGTAGCATTTTAAACCGTTAAAAAGATTAAATAAAGCAAGCTTACCGCTCCCGATACGAGAAGTTTATTGTGCATCATTTAATAAAACGTTGAGAAACTAAGCCACTCATTCAGGGGTTCGCGTGTCGATGCTAGCACGCGATAGAATGCATTGCAATGTACCCCTATGTTTCCAAACACCCTAACAGATTATCCAGTGTCTTTTAACGACGAGATACTCATGCTTCATAATCGTGAGTCAAATATGTAAAGTAATATACAATAACAATCAATCTATACCAAGAAGGAGAAAAGTGAATTCTCACGCCTAACCCAATCGTGATAGATAAAGTTATGGCATTACGTATTTAACAGTAATAGACCTACGGTGGCCGTAGATACTTTTATCTATTTATGGAAACTATAGACAGAGAGACAGTTACCCAACACTGATAAACTACCCACATGCCACACAGCCACAGAGTAATCAATCAAAGTGTCCATCCATCTGTTAAATTGTGATCCCAAAATCACAATTTATCATACCTTTATTTATAATCTACAGCTCAACACGAGTAAGCGCTTGTCTATAGATCCTTACATATTAAAAAAGAAATCGTATAGGTCTATGCTTCGATTCTGTTCCGTTCTATCTGCCGACATCCGTCTACAACGGAAACATCTTCGCGTTGCGGCGTCGGTTCCGCTCCGCTTCTCGCGCTCTAATTACCGCCGCTAATATTTACATTTTTTTAAGATGCACGCCGACTAGAAATAATATAGAACTGATGATAAAAAAACTTTCATTTCATGTAATACATTTTAAAGAGGGAAGATTTGTCTCTCTCTATTATGTTAATGCTGAGCTTACTGGAACCCATAGAATTGATTTAAAAAATATTTCATCACCAGAAATTCTAGATACTGTACGGCTTATTTTTTCCTTAAAGTACGTAATCAGCCATTTTTTTGTACTTCCCACTGCAGGGACACGGACCTCCTCTCCGGGAGAGGCCGTACTCGCTGGCCCAGTGCGGGTTGATGGACCAATCCATCAACCCGCACTGGGAAAACATCGTGAGGACACCTCCAAAGGTTTCCTCACGATGTTTTCCTTCACCGTTTTTGGAGCAGTGCTGATGAAATAACTTATACAAAGTGAGGCGCCTGCCTGGATTCGAACCCACGACCTACAGTACTTAAGTCGGGGCCCTTACCACTGGGCCACCACTGCTCAAACTTTCCTTAGGATCTAAGAAAAATGAAGTTGAAATTTTGTATCATGGCTGAAAAGTGATTCAAACACTAAATTTAATTTTTATTAGTCAAAAGGTAAAAGGATTTTTATAGCCATTGTCAGCAAAACCTTAAATATTTTACGACTCATAAAATCTTTATTAAATTATCCGGGGTCATGTGTAACAAATTTACAACTGCGAGGGCATTTTCGAGCTGACTCAATTTTATAATATAGTTGACGTAAAGTAAACATGTAATTTATAGCTTTAAAAAAATGTATGTAATAAAAAAATAATAGAAAATTTGACCTTTCAAAAGGCATATTCTATTTGTAATAATTCTCTAGCCATGTGTGCATGAAGTCTTTATTTACTAACATTATAATAAGAAAACATTTGTTTGTTTATGAACGTAATCCAATAATTCTTTCGCCACAAGAAAGCTACATATTACAAGTACAAAATCTGCTATATTTTTTTATTATCGTGTAGTGTACATACACCCAGGCAACCCTGACCTCTGACCTGATTTATTTGCATGAAAAATTAAAAATAAGCAATCTTAGTCTACATATACATCTACATCTGCTATATTAGGACATATATGACAAACGAAGATAGCAATGTCTACATGTCTAAGCCGAAAGAGTTATGTTCCACATTGAACAAAAGATGAGACTGTTTACATTGTTTCATCATGCCATCAACTTACCACCTTTCCACATGCAGATACTTCCATTCATAATAACGGGCTCATCTATCCATCTATATAGCTCCTAAAGCATATAAGTTAACCAATTAAATTACTTTGTGTATGCAAATCAGAATATAGTCATTGGCACCAGCCACAAAACATATAGACAACAGACAATGTAACTGGAAATGGTTGCAATCACGTACAAAGTTTCACTAATACACACAGCGTAACTAAAACTAGTGGCGAGCTTAACTAAATGTTTTGGTTTGTTTTTTATCTTTAGAAACCGCGTGGAAAGTACGTGCACTTTCACTTGTTTCTTGTCAGTCTTGCGCCGTTCAGAGGTGCACACAAAATCTTCTTAACTCCGCAGTTTTATAGATAAATGTAGTGTTTAAAATGGTATAATTGTAAACAGACCGTTTTGTATATAATTTACATTTAAACTCGCTACAGTGTGTGTAATTGTGCACGAGAAAACAAACGTTAAGTCGTGTAAAACACTAAATTAATATTGTGTAACACTATAAGTTAACAGTGACAATTTATGAACTACCGTCAATCAAGTGATTTTTTTATACTCTTCTAAAAATGGAAAAGCCCAATAAAACACAAGTTTGTGGTGGTTGTTTGAAGGATATTTCAAACAAGGAGTACTTAGTGTGCTGTTCTTGTCATAAGTTGTACGATTTAATATGTGCTAACGTATCCGAGAAAAGATTCCATAACATTATGAGCAAAGACCGCAAGGAATCGTGGAAATGTCGAGAATGCCGTAATAAAGAACGTAAAAATGACAATACAAATACACCCGATCGTACGGCAAAACCCGATCTTTCTCCCGAGAGTGAAAACTCTAACGTTACCATAAGAAGATTGGAGAAGTCAAAAACGGCTCAACCACTTTTAAATCTTGACAACCTCGGTCTAATGGAAAATATACGTGAAATAATAAGAGAAGAAGTCGGCACAGTTATAAAGGAAACCGTAAGCCAAATCATTAATGAACAGATTAAATCTATCAGGGAGTTGGTCACTGGTTTTCAGAGCTCGATTTCGTTTTTTAATGACCAGTATGAAAAGTTTAAAATGGAATTGTTCGAGAAAGATACGACAGTTAAAAAATTAGAAGTTGATGCTGAGAAAATGAAAAAAAGTTACAACGACCTGAAACTGCAACTAGACGGCCTTGAACAGCAGCTACGAGCCCAAAATTTAGAAATCCACTGCGTGCCAGAGAGCAAATCAGAAAACTTAACAACTACAGTCATGCAGTTGAGCAAAACAATTTCTTGTGAAATAGGGGAGGAAGATATAACGCATTGCCAAAGAATTGCAAAAGCAAATCCGCAATCATCGAGGCCTAGATCAATCCTTGTTAAATTTAAAAACCAGATTAAACGTGATAAGTTTCTTCAATGTGCGGCAAAATTCAACAGGACCAACGGTAGTTGCAAGCTGGATACTCACCATCTCGGTATAGCTGCGGAACCACCGCGTCGAATTTACATCGTCGAACATTTGTCCCCAGCTAACAAGGCGCTTCAGTTTGCCGCGAGATTGCGAGCCAAGGAATTAAATTACAAATTCGTATGGGTAAGAAGCGGCAGAATATATATGAGAAAAACCGAATCGTCGGATTATATACATATTCGCAACCTGGAACAACTACATACATTATCATAAACTTCACTGATAAACTACTCTACGCATTATTGTCATAGTATTATTGCCTTAATTTTTAGATTTATGATTGAAAAAGAATATATAAAAATTAAAAAAAAAATACAAATATATTCACAATAACTAGGCGTCATGGCGAAAAAAACGTTTAATTTAAAGTTAGGACTTTTAAATGTCCGCTCATTGAATACTGGTCGAGACGAACTCCTTGTTTACATTGAAAAGTATAAGCCGGACATACTTGCACTTAATGAAACCTGGATAAAACCTGGAAATGAAAAATATGCACCTGTGATTCCAGGATATACGTTTAAACATAAACCGCGACCGCGTGGAGTTAAGGGTGGGGGTATTGGCTTTTATATACGTCGTAATTTAAAAATTAGAGTAAAAGCGCTTCCGCAATCTATAATGGAACACATGTGGCTGGAGTTACAGCTACCTGGGCTAGGACGTTTTGCCATTGGTACTGCATATATACCAGAATCAGTTAAAGTACACACAGCTGTTGAGGAACTTAGTGACGTGATTTCAGTATTTAGTTACTGTAAGCACATTTTCTTATTAGGTGACCTTAACATCAATCTAATGCAGCCAGATAAGAAACCAGCGTCAGAACTTATCACTTTTTTCGCAAATCACAATTTAGAGCAAATAGTCCATGAACCAACTAGAATCACAGAAGAATCAGCTACATTACTCGATCTGATAATAACGGACTCTCCAAGCATCTGCAAAAACGTTAGAGTATATCATAACCCCTCGCTTAGTGATCATGCCATGGTAATCGCGGAATTAAAAATAAGAAAATGTAAGGAAGCTGCGCGTTTCGTTTATAAAAGAAAAATAGATATGATAAATATGGATACATTTAATACAGACCTAGAAAGTATACCTTGGGACTTAGTACAAAAGGGCAAAACAATCGACGACAAAATAGAATGCCTGAATGCTTTCATCAACATCCTGTTTGATAAGCATGCCCCCTTGCGGCGTACTCGTGCAAATAAAAAATCTCATCCCTGGATCACTGACAATATAAGATTGATGATGACGCTCCGCGACAACGCTTTACAAAGGGCACGATCTACAAAAAATATATCCCATTATGAGTATTACAAATCATTAAGAAATTTTGTCAATAAAGCTATCGATAGAGAAAAATCCGCATTTTTCAATTTTTATGTTAATAAAAACAAAAAAAGGCCTTATTATATGTGGAAATATTTAAAAAGCAATGCAGAGCTTGGTGTCTCATGTTCATCAATGATTCCTTCTCACTTATGTGATCCGGACGAAATTAACGACTTCTTCTTAAATTCGCTGACCTCTATTGCAGCGGACGAGAATACCTTGAACTTCTTTGCTAATAATACCTGCACAGACAGTAAATTTGAAATTGAACATTGTACAGAGGATCAGATAGAAAGAATTATAGAATCAATTAGTACGAAAGCTATGGGTCACGATGGAATAACGATAGATATGATCAGATTGACGCTTAGATCTACTTGTAGCGTTATAAGGAATATAGTAAATGATTCTATACAATCAGGTATCTACCCACGACAGTGGAAACTCTCAAAAATTAAACCAATTCCTAAACAGGCTCACGTCGAAGAATTAAAAGATTTACGGCCTATAAGTATTTTGCCGGTACTTTCTAAGGTTATAGAAAAGTTTGTCTGTAATCAATTAACTGAGTACTTAGAAATTGAAGGAATTTTGCCGCCGTTGCAGTCAGGTTTTCGGAATGGTTATGGGACAGCTACAGCCTTGGCAAAAGTAAGCGATGATATCCTCTCAGCAGGAGATATGGGAGAAGGCACCCTCTTAATTTTACTAGATTTCTCTAAAGCATTCGACAATATCAATATTCAGTTACTTCTACACAAATTACGCTATTGCGGTGTATCTGACAAAGCTAGCGAATGGTTCAAGTCTTTCCTTTCCGGCCGAAAACAGTATGTTGAAATCTTAAATGCAGAAGGTGTAAATGTTAGGTCGAAAGTTAAAGATATCAGTAGTGGCACACCTCAAGGTTCCATACTTAGCCCAATTATCTTTAGTTTATATACAAGTGATATAATGATGACAATGAATCACTGCAAATATCACTTGTATGCAGACGACACTCAACTGTATTTTTCATTTCGCCCTGATGATTTAAAACAAGCAGAAGCAAAGATTAATCAGGACTTGGATAACTTATCTGAATGGACCACAAGAAATTCACTTCAAATAAATCCGGACAAATCTAAATATCTGGTCTTAGGCAATAGATACCAAAGACAAGCTATTGTCAAACGGTCCCCTAGGATAGTGATATCTGGCCAAGAAATAGAAAGAGTGGATTACGTGAAAAACTTAGGACTGTTGATGGATGGAGATTTACGTTTTCAAGAACACTTAAACAGCAAAATAAAAAACGCTTTTTATAGACTGAAGCACCTATACCATTTCCGAAAATATTTAGCCGAAAATGTCAGAAAAACAATTGTCGAGTCGATTGTACTTTCTCTTTTTAATTACTGTGACATCGTTTATGGACCTAGAATTTCGGAAAAGACAAAAAAGAATATACAACGCGTGCAAAACGCCTGTATGCGATATTGCTATAATATTCCGAAACGTTCGCATATTACTCCATACCTAAACACGCATGAAATTTTAAACATGGCAGCGAGAAGGGAATTGCACTTGGCCTGCTGTGTGCATAAAATTATTAAATTCAAAAAGCCATCATATTTATACTTAAAGCTAGACTGGTTTGAAGACGCACACAGTAGGAATACACGTCGAAGGATTGACAATTTCCTTAAAATCCCAGTACATAAGACTGCCGGCTACCGAGGAAGTTTCAAGTATGCTGCTACAAAGATATGGAACGATTTACCCCCACCTTTACGCGGGCCGGTAACTGTCCAATTTTTTAAAAGATCATTTAAGAAACAATTATTGGTTAAGCAGCAAAATTTTATATCAGTATAGCATAGCAGCACTACAATTGAATTGTCATATTCTTGCTATTTATTTTTGTTTCAGTTTCTTTTTTATTGTATTTTTTTTATTTTTCTTTTTGTAGACTCTTTTTTATTTATGTTAATTAGTGCGGTTTATCTTTAACGTCCTTTAAAGTATTGCTTATTTATAAGTAAAAGGCTCCTCTGAAGAGGCGCAGGGCTGCTAGTGGGTTGGGCTGAAAACCAGCACCACGTGGCTTATATGTCATGCGGTACACGCTGAGCCTGTTACCTTTTGTTATCTTTATTAGTAATTAATATTTAGCTTAATATGTTTTGTAATTTTTGTTTTTTAAAGATAACAATAAATGAATTTTATTTATTATTTATTTATTTATTTATTTCCCACACGTATACGGCGTTTGATTACTATCGTTGAATACCTTTGTATGGTACTTGATCATTGCTTGTAACTTTTTCCTTATAACCTTTATGTAAGTAAAAATAACCCTTATTGAACTTTAAAACACTCACCCCACAGAGCATAAACCTACAGATGATATTTATGTCAGAATGAACACGTGTGGAATATGTCAGATTTCTTATATATAGCCAATAGCTCCTTCACAACTTATAAGTTTAACAAATGTAACTGTAAAAATCGTTTAACGATATCTGTCTGCCCACACTAATCGGTTAAAAAACCGTCTGAGCTTTTATTCTACGAAAGTATCGTTCCACACTAACGTGATGTGTTTTGTTTCAGAATTTTTTCAACCTTTCTCTAAAAGAGAATCGTCACAAATCCCTAATCGTAAAGTGAACCTATCATACTAAAAAAGAAGCTATTCTCTGGCATTGTCTTTAGACAAAGAGCTCCGTTGACTGTTATTGTTCGAGCGTAGTTTTCTGCTACGATAATGAAAACAGAAAAAAAAGAAAAAAGATTGGAGACTTTCCGCCCAAGTGTTAAAATCGTATTTCAGTACCGTTACAGCGTCGAAACTTATTTCGTCTAAATGTAAAATGATTTTTTGCGTCGAACTTTCCAAAAGAAGTCCTTAGACGCTTCACATTTATTGAGAGCGAGGTAAAGTTAGGAAGACTTTTTATATTAAGCCGTATTAATCATAATAACGTCAATAACCTACAGTTGTAATTTCATTAAAATAGATACAGATAGGAGGAGATGACTTATTATATGTATAACATATTATTTTGTCAGAAACATATTTAAAAAATCTGAAAAAGTTTGGAAAAATGGTAATTGCGTTTACGTAATATATTCTTTTCAATTATTACAATTTGGGGTTTCCAGCGGTCGACAACAGACAGACCGAGGTTCGTATCCGCCGAATGTTGTTAAAAATACCTGCATATTGCTTTAAATAATGTTTTCGTACGAAAATAGAGTACGTCGCATACGTTAATAAGCTTCCAAGAATCGAACTTATATTCTTTCTGGACCTCGAGAAAAGTTGTATACACAGGTCATGTATGTAAGTAGTATTTGTATTTATTAACTTTGGAAAAAATAAATAATTAGGGATAACAATTACCATTTGGAAATATGCTGGACATTAAATATATAGGGCAATAAAGAAAAAGTCGCAAAACTTTACATATTAGAATAAATCCGATTGCCATTATAACGGAGAAACTGCTCAGCTTAAAAAATATTATAATATCTTTATCGAAGTGTGGAAATGGTTTGGTAAAATATTAAATATGTAGACAAAGGTACGAATAACTTAAATTTTCTTTACCTTACTTTTTTATCTTAACCATTATACCTTTTAAAATTTCGTTTTAAATACCTACGTAAATAATAGTACGTAAAACGCTTACAGTGCGTCTAAGGAAACTAGAATCTTCCATGTCTCAATATCTTCAAAGCGAAGTGTTCAAATAATAGACTTATGTCAAAATCAGATGATTTATTTTTGTATAAATCAACGTGGTAAAATAAACTCTGTCCTGTTATAAATTGTTTCATCATGCATTGTATGCTTAAAGTCATTATGGACGTATGCATAATAAATAATAATGTATGCATGCAATAGTATGCATAGTCTCAATTAAATGCCTCTTATTAGATTTCACGCGTCACATTTCTTACATCTGTACTTCCACTGTTTGGTACTTACTGCCGTATTTGGTAGTGCTTTATTTTAATCTTGATTATTATGTCTGCATGAAAAAAACAAGACATACATACGAGTATATCTTATTCCTTCAATATTCAGTATGTAATTTAAATTACGTCTCTCGGAGAAGAGGTCTGTGTACCTGCGGTGGGGAGCATTCTAAAAAAGAGGCCGATTTATCAATTTTAATTAGATTTCGCTTTTGTTAGAAGGCTAGCAAATACGTGTTTTTAAACTGCGGAAAGAGGAAACGAAATGTTTGAATGTTAAAAAGCTTAAATGAATACAAGTCAACTCACAGCCCAAACAACTGGACTTGAAACTTTGCACAGAGATTTTTGTTATTACGTAGGCGAGCGCTAAGAAAATATTTTTCTTAATTCTAAAGGTTCAAGCCTTTAGAAGACGAAAGTTTTAATAGAGAAATAATAAAAGTACAATGTAAATTTATTCTATGATCAATCTTATTGAATAGGGTTGGGGAATAACGAGCATACAAATGCGTGTTCGTGTGCAAAAATGTTCTATTTTAAGAATAAAAACAATCTAGTTATTTTATTTAACCCAAACCGACACCGAACCATTAAAATTCGTTCAGAGTGCGGCAAAAACGAACACTATAGCACTCTGGAAAAAATCACACTTATCCCTGCGAAGAAACGTGAAAATATTCAGTCAAAAAATCGCTTTCATGTTCACTGTAAAATCGCTGAAGGCATAAAAAGACGTAATGCATGTAGATATGCGGCACATAACAATACGTGACCTGAAAGCCTCCCTTTCAGGTCACGCGCCCCTTGCGGCCGGCATTTGAGCGACTCTTGCTGTAACGGCACGAGTTCATTTTTCTTACCTCATAGTTTTTTTTTTATTTAAATTCAATGATTTCTATAATAATTCAACCTGTACCTAATGCTCTTCGTTGAACTTTATTTAACTAATTTTAAAATTTTATAACGTTACAAAAAAACTAAGTTCTTCAGTATTTCAAGTTACACGTCTGTCTATTTATTCAACTTATCTATATCTGAGCAGAGTATGACGCCAAATTTTTCGTTGCTGAAATATGGCTATGAACAAAACCGTAATATTTTTACTCCAATGCCGGTATAACAACGACGAAAACATTTTTAATTTAAACTGAAGTCTGTATAATAAAGTCATACGATCCAGAGGTGGTCCACGAACGATAGCAATGCGGTCCGCTGTGCCAAAAGAGACCGATATCATTATAAAATAAGTACTAATAAAATATGGATACATTCTCTTGTACCATGACTCATTTCTTGCCTCGAGAGTCAATTACAAGAAAAATAATTCTCCAAGCTAAAGGTGGATCTGCCACAGGGCTTTTGAGAGGCAACCGATTTAAATACAAATAGTATAAAACACAAATAGTATTAGTCCAGGGCCCCACCAACTTACAGTCCGCCCCTGTTCCATGCTTCTGCTGCTGCTGTATGCGTTACGACTTTAGTTTTTAACATTTTTAGTTCCGTAGTATTTTTATATTGCAATCATAATTGCGATAATCAGCGCGGCCCATAAATTAAAATATTTTTACACCCCTGATTTCAGCAACAAATAAGGTGAAAAAAATTGAACAATCTTCACAAGCAAAGCGAAGTTAAATGAAATATTTCGACACGTCGCATACCAACTTTGACATTTTCCTCTCAAACTCACTTTCAATGTTCCTGCAATAAATTACTTCGTACAAAGTCAACAAAGTTTTTTATTACTTTACTTTGGCTACCTAAACAAAAACAGACTCGCCATAAAAGGTTATTTTGATGGCCACTGCGTTTAAACAGAAAATTATTACAAAAGCGAATTTTCATTAGAGGTCGTGCCTTAATTTCCTTTTTAAGTAATTTTGCCTTCATTTCGGTATTCTATGGCCATAAATCTCACGTCAATCTATATTCTAGAATTCCTAAGACTATCCAATCGACATTAATATTAAAGTGTTTTTTGTTCTTTGCAGTCAGGATGGATGAATGCTTTACATTTCTATTGATCGACGTGTAGTATGCGAATATGAATGAGTGATAGTATCACGTGGCTTTATTATAATATGCGGATGTGCATTGTTAGAATTTATTAAAGTAATTATTATCAAACATTTAATACTAATGTTTATAACTGCAATATATTTATTTATCACACTTCTTCCTATGAAGGTAATTGAGTGTGGGGAGTCAAAGGCTAACACTAAGCTTTGAAACAATTTACTTTTTTTAAATATCTTCTTTCCAATTAGCATAAAATCATGAGTTTTTTTTACATTTATTTTACTTAAAACAATTCTCTTCCAATTTATTTTTCTCATCTACCTTTTTTTATATTATCCATTGAGTTTTGTTTTCAGCCAGCAATAAAATACGGGGCTAAATGAATAAAATAAAATATCTGGAATCACATCCAACCACTGAGGGCGCTTTGTATTTTCAAGCAAATTACTTTTTGAAACGCAAAGTTATTATACGGAGTAATTTTTTGACTGAGCTTATATATGCCATACACATCAAAATAGTTTTAAAATACTTTTTTTTGTCTAATGTTATTAAATTAACTTTTGAAAATACGTTCGAAAATTTACAACACACAAGAACACTTACAAGTTTATTCGGTCCTCTGTAATTATTTGTATGCTTAAAAAATGAAGCATGTTTAAGTGAATAATTATTAAGGCGGCTTGGACGAGAATCGAAAAGCAACATTCCAGAGGAGCGTCACGTTTACACACATTCCGTAACGGGAGAGAGAAGGAAGATAATTATAACGTGGATTTATGGAGACTGATAGTTACATAAACCTTACATATTTTATAAACAGAATATTGTTATGTAAATGTTGCCATTTCTATAGAGATTCTGCCCCCTCGTCTCCTTCCCTCTATCTCTCTCTCTCACATACTCTTATCTTTTTCTCTCACATGGGCCTTAATTCTTATTGTTTTTTTATTCGACCACGCAGCACGCACAATTCGATTTTTGCTTTGTTACATTAGAAAAGTATGTAATAAGTGAATGATAGTACACACTTAGTTGCACCAAAAGCAGTGAGAAGGTTACGGTTGTTAAGCATCTCACGCTCACGTAATATCGCAATTTGCGTTCACAATGGCACTAACCATTCTAATTTTTAACTAAATGCTTTGTTGTGGTATATATACATGGGGTTGTTCTTTTAATTTATTTATATTTTTTTTATAAGTAACATAATTTCAAATTAGTGTTATGTAATATTTTATTTAGGAACCCAATAAAAAAATGACGAAACCCGCCAACAAATTAGTAGCCCTGAAGTACAACTTAATATAAGTTTGTTTGTGCAAACTTTATGTGTTTTCAGCACTGCGCACTCGTTGTGTGAATGGACGATCGAACATTGTTAGTGTTTTTACCATCTTCTCCTCTATGAGTAAACTATAGAAATATAAAAAACTTCACCCTTATATTAAGCATTATAATTAGACACATATACAAGATGTATGTATTTCCACTAGCCCTCGCCACAAATATTTATATTTATTTATTTATATATATTTTTTGCTAGTCGAAGTTCAGTGAAATTCCCATTGATCCAAAGTCAGCGATGACAAACAGTACACGAGAATACGCATTTGCGCATTATTTCAACGTTGACGTTAAATAATATGAATTGAATTTATTTTATAATTATTTAGTACTTGATTTGAAATAAATTTATACTAAGTGAATAAAACAATTTATACGAATTTCTCATTTTCCAGTTATTTTTAGATATGCAAATGATAGCCTTAAGTAAATTTGGTTTGACTTTCCAGCAATGGAATGGAATGTATTTATTAGTATTAGTATTTGACGCTTCACTGAAAATACACTTTTAGGCGTCTATTTACATCAGTAAATAAACTCGACCAGTAAAGTAGAATTCCATCCAAAGTTTTATCTCATAACTTTGTTACTTATGAATTTTACAATTTCTCGCTATAATTTTTACATATATCCATCTCATTTTCTGCTTTTGGGAATCCATTACTGGCCATTCTTTGTCTTATCTATTTTTATAAAGAAAATTGTGAGCCACATTTGCCCCCTTGTACCATGCGGTATAGGCCCCGACTTACGTACTGTAGGTTGCGGATTCGAACCCAGGCAGGCGTTTACTTTGTGTAATTCATTTCATCACCACTGCTCAAAAATGGTGAGGGAAAACATCGTGAGGAAACCGGCATGTTCTTAGAACCACCAAATTCGAAGACATGTGACATCTACCAACCCGCACTGGGCCAGCATGGTGGATTACGGCTCATTCCCTCTCTCGGAAAGGAGGCCTGTTCCCTGCAGTGGGAAACATTCTAGAAAAAGGCTGATTTATAATTTTTATTAATTATAATAAAAAGCACATATTAGTTATAAAATTAGTTTGCGTGTAAGCTAACTTAACATAACACTAAATATTACTGATGTAGGCACACGTATTTTAACTTCCACAACTCAATTTGTGCGTTCGCAATTCAAAAGACGACCGATATTCGGATCATATTTCACAAATTGTGTTAATACAATAGAGATAATCCGGCAACTTGGCGCAACAAAAGCCAGTCACGAACACTTTTGCCCGGCCATTCTCAAAGTTATGACGTTCGAATACACACGCTAAGAAACTACGAACAAACTATTCGCATGAAACTCTACGTTCACAATCGAATCACGTATTCTGTACATTAAATACACACGAACTGTATCGTTTCACTGTAATCATACTGCTCATTGCTTCATCTAACAACTTAGATACAACACATCCTAGAACTTAGCAAGGTGAGAAAATAAAAAAATAATTTTGTATTTATTTAAATTAACTTGATAAGAAAATTAGTTTCAACTAAAACACTAATGTTTTATTTTTAATTGTTGCATTAAGGAAAATTTGCTATTATTTTTTTCATTTACAGCTGACGCAATTTAAAAGATAACTCATTGACAATATCTCACTATTCCCATTCAAAAATTGGCAATAACCATGCGAATGTTCAAGTCCGACATCAATAAATATCTGAGAACCGGTTACTGTCCGACGTAATAAACAAATTAAGAAATATTTTAACAATCAAAATGTAAGCGAAAATTAAATTTTCTATGTAACAAGATTCCGGCCCTAAAACGACATACATAATGTAACTCTGATTTCATCCGGGTTTTCTATATTCGGCGGCGGTCGACCCACTCGGCCTTCGTAATGAAAACAACTTGTTAAATTGTCATGATTATTTTTAGCCTAATAATGTTCTCTTATTATTATATATTTATTGTTTTATTTACGTAATTACTACGTACGTAGTCTACGTAGTACGTACGTG
Organism: Papilio elwesi; assembly: GCA_029849275.1. Taxonomy (NCBI): domain Eukaryota; kingdom Metazoa; phylum Arthropoda; class Insecta; order Lepidoptera; family Papilionidae; genus Papilio; species Papilio elwesi. The sequence goes on from CM056695.1 coordinate 9,191,564, forward strand.
TTGAGTAGTATATAATTATACTTACATTTAATACTAACGATATTATATAAATGCACGTGGCTACATATTCTATTGCAATTTTAATACTTTTTACGAATATATATATAAACTTATACCCATAATTTGCTACCTCTTAAAATTTCAAACCGTATTTAAGCATATATGGTTGGATTCAAGATGGTAATTTTGTAAACAAACGCCTTACCTTTTACGCTAAAATTCGTGAATTCCAAAATATTTTTTGAAAAACGACGATTACACAATTTCGCTTCACTTTATCGCACGATTTCACAAATTTACAACATTTCCAACAAAAGCATAAAAAATGTATGGTAAGTGACATTTGTTTGTTTACAAAAAATCCTTCTCGATGTGAAACAAACTATACTCCTATACATGGGACTCCCGATCAGCGGGTCTGTATTTCTGTCATTATGACCGACTACGCAGTATGCAATAGCAGTATATCTTATAATTTAAAAAATATTTGTTTTGATACACATTAGTTTTTAGCACTTTAAAAATAAAAATCCCAAATGCTACCTTTCGATCGTCCGGCTTATGCCTTCAGCCCTATTGAGACTTGCGTCATGTAACGATGTAAAAGGATTTAATGTGATCGTTAGACAGCTTAATTTCCGGGATCAGCACAAAATAGTTTAATATCCGGGAAGGAAGCCGAGGTGTACTTCAAGTGACAAAGTAAAAGGTCTAAGACATTAAGAAACATATTGACTATATCCCTTTCAGTGTTATACAACGTCAATCTCAAAAATACAACAATAAATTACCAGTTTATTTTTATGTTTTTCGTCATTTTTTTAGAAGATTGGACGGATATTTTTGTCCTAGCTACCCCTTCTCTGTCCATTAAAGATAGGTGAGGCGACGCATCTGCGACACATTAGCGTGTTGCGGCTGTATATGGCTAGCGGTCTTTTCACACGTTCTTAAAAAATATAGATTACAGGAACCAATATAATGTTACTCATTTTGCTTCCTCGTTATTTTTTTTAATCACTAATAAATACATCAATAATATTTCTTATAGACAAAAGTCGTTTATCAACACCTATAGGAAGTAGAGCTAGGTACAATATCAGAACAAAATTTAGAGAGAAATCGTCGAGCTCAGCCAACGACGTCGTAATTACCGTCTTTGAGCAAGCGCGTCGTGCTCCGGCAATATTAACAAACTAATAATTCCGATATTCAACCAAGAAACAGCTCAATTTAAGAAGGCCGGAAAATTTGATTACTTCATTAGTCAATGATTTAAGACATCTAAATTCTAAATATGTTGAGTTTGAGTGATTTCCTTCAGTTTATATTACTTGTAACAAACATTCGGGTACAATGACAGAAAACAGCCGTGAAGTAGAAGTACTCTGCGTTTCGTCTGATGAGTGATTTGCCGGAGGCCTAATTCAGTCCTCTTCCCCTTCCCACCCGCTCCTCGTTAGGGGGTAAGGATGGGAAAGGGAAGAGGATTAGACGGGGAGGTGGTTAACGGGGAAAAAGAAATATCATTTTTCCTGCCTATGCCCTCCTCTGTCCATTGAAGGTAGGCAACGCATCTGAAACACATTTGCTTGTTGTCTATGGGTAGCGCTCACTTTACATCAGGTGATTCAATTGCTCGCTTGCCACCTTGTCACGTAAAAAAAGAGGCTTCTTGTGATCTTTTATTCTAATGAGCCAAATAAATAATTAGATTATTGATAACTTCTGGGCTCCCCTTGCATTCACGACTTTGAAAAATTTCGTCGCAAACGTTCCGAACCAATTTCAGTTCTCTTTCTTCCTATCCCTTCCCAGTAGGGTTTATTGGGTATTGGTCTAGAGTCGATTGCCACCTTCTACTATAAAAAAAGAAATTGAATGAACCCAACCGCAACGATATAATGACGAAAGTATTTAGAAGCCCTTTATTAATCAAATTTGTTTTTTTAATCCATCAAAAAAACAAATAACTCTGTATATACAAGGATATCGTCGATGTGTTCAGATTACCGCGCCTCCGATTTTCCAGATAATGAGAGCATGACTTATGGACAGCGTGCAAATAACTAATGTGTTCTTTAGTTGTATAATCGATTTAGCTTTAACTTAGCAGCAGTTATGAGCGAAATTAACGTTTTTAGTAGACAAACATTTATTTAAAGAAAACGAGAAGGAAGTATAACAATTTATTTAAAATTAAAATCTTAGAACATAGTTGGATCATAAAAAAATATCAATTACAACCAAACAACCTAATTAGATAACTTAGTACACTAACATTACAATTAAGAAACAGCTATTGTTAACTTAAGCATTTAAAATGTAACGCTTTGTACCGATACATAATCATTAGTATTAATAAAATCCATTCGAATGTCTACTTCGTTAAAACTGAAAAAGCTGGCACCAACTTGCTCAACGTGGTATCATTAAAACGCTTTGCCGCTCTTAATAACACCTCTAACAAACTTTTCAATTCCGAAATTAATCCCTTTCAATCTGTTAAACGAACTTCGAAGTGTTCCAGACAGAAAACTTTGCTTGTGCGTAACAAAATTGCTTTTCTGATCGTTTCCAACAATATGCAAATAGCTTTTACTATCTGAAACCGTCTCTGCGGCATATTCGTTAATTATATCTGATTAAATTTGATTAATTTTAAGCGTTATACTCGAGTTTAATTCTGAACTGTGAAGTCTTGAGTGTCAGTTAATCTTAAGACCAAAGATTAAAGCGGCGTGTTTAACTTGCGCCGACACAAAATTAACAGAGCTTTCGTTAAGTTAAACAAAGCTCTTGCTATTATCTGCTTCATTATTTAATATGAGAAACGGAATTTACTCGATGAATACGTTAATATCATCGAGTCTGTTATCCTTTGAAACGGAGCACATTTATGTATGATAATATAATTTGCGGAAATGTTGAGAAATTAACTCGTAAAATCCATCCGGGAAGTGCTATATTTCAGTACCAGTACGTACATACTAGTGTTTTTTTGCTAAGTTTCCGACACTTCTTCCAATACGTTTCCAACGCTTAATGCTATTCGGCATTTTATTCAAATTTAAATGGGCAGTTTCTTCTTCGGGATATAATTATTGTAAGTGTAGGTATAAGTTGTCGGATATATAAGAATAATTAACACAAGCCAGTTGAGAAATACTCGTAAACTCCTAACAGATCATTGTGCGATCATTTCAAAGATGCATCACAGATAATGCGGTCTCATGTCTTTTTCTTAATTGATATTTTTCATAAAATATGTTTGTAGTAGTTGACAAATGGCATTACAAATATCTTTGAAGTTGCAGTTTCAGTGAAGCTATATGTAATGTATACTTCTGGTTATAATAGTATTTTTACCCAAAAATATTCATTACATGTAGTTTCACTGAAGAAAGTATAAAAAAGGGAATGAAAATATTTGCAATTCCATTTGTCAAATCTTACATATTGGTTATGGTTACATGTGTAACCATAACCAATATGTAAGTTGATTTATTGCAACAATCGCACAATTATTTGTTGTGATGTTATGAGTATTTCTCAACTTCCTTGTGTTAACTATTCTTATACATCCGTACTAATGGTAAACTAACGCTAAGCTAACCTAAACTTAATCTCACAACATCCCTCTGCCTTGAACTCGTCGCCCTTATCGGGCCTAAGTAAATAATTTAGAAAGTGTTGTTTGGTAACAGCAAACATAACCTATCAAACACTTTCGTTCTCATACGCCAATCTAGCGTAATATTTCAAAACTCTCGCCCTGAGATGTGGCAAGTTATCGCGTTACACTTTCATATCATATTCTCAGATGTGACACTCTCCGTAAGAGCTACGTGTTATTTTTTATTCCACTTACCTACGAAATGTGGACATACGATAGATGGTTTCAAATGGTTTTGAAAGTGTGGACAATTACATATAGACCGACGATCTAATGGATGTGCTTCACATTGAAGGAAAGCAGCGAGGGACCGATCCTCGTTGGTCACAGCCTTGGAAGAGGCCTAAATCCAACACCAATGAAGCCACTGGGTGCACAGAATATTGAAGATTTTTAAAGGAATACGATCCACAATGACTACTGTAACTATATTTTGAAATGTTATATTTACCACCACCACCACAATAATGCTCGTCAACACTTGAGCTCAGATGTAATCTCGTTTAGCCAGCAATTAAACTTGCCAACGGTACAACTACAATGATGGTACCCACAAAAACGACCTTCTTTCGGCTAAGTGGTAGGCATCTACTACCGTTAAAATACTCGTGTGAAAACCCTAGCGATTCCGTTTTTGTCCAAAGCATTACATGCATTAAGACACATTATAGCGAAATATCTCGATGCTCGCGGAGCGTAAAAACCGCATTTCACAGTAGCGACAATGACAGATACTTGGCGATAACATGAAATGAAATGACGTGTATGCGAATCGCATCTTTTGTGAAGGCAAATGAAATGTTCTTAGTTATGAAGAGATACAAATTTGACAAATAACATAATATATATAGGGATCACGCAAAATACGCGCGAGTTGTGGAGTTGCGGAAAAGTAGCCCCCAACTACTAACTATATATATAATACATAATTTTGAATTTGTTTTTATCTTACGTTAATAATTCCGTATAAAATGTAAGGGTGAGAACCTTTTTCCAACAAAAAGCACAAGCAGTCATAAGAAGTGGCGACGGAAGTTAAAACTTAAAACAGGCTCGAAATTAGTTCAAAAATAAATAACCAAGAAAAATATAACTTTTTCTTCTACCGAATATCGTCTAACGCAGCTAAAGGAGTTCTTACTTCAAAAATATAAAAAAAAAATAGCGTCTTAATTCGTATAACATAAAAGTTGGAGAAAAACTGGATTTTCTTTAGTACACAAATAATAGTTAATTATTCTTATGACCTGAAATGGGGTAAAGAATGATTTGAACGTTACCCTTCTCATGAAACTAAAATATTATTCATAGAATCAGTCAAACTTTTTTGGGTAAAGTTTTTAAAATGAAATGGTCACGTAACAAGCAACGTAATGGTTTTGTAAGATATCAGTTAAATAACAGTAACCAATTACGTTCAAGTCGTCGATTTTATTAACAACAGAGTTCTACTTTTTCGAAGCATTTACGTAAGAGTTTTATTAAAGAATGCTATAAACTTCTTTTTAATACAGTTACCCTACAGTGCAGAAATATACATAATAGTTGTATTATAACAAATAATTGAATATCTTCTATACATCTATATGTATACGTAATTGGCGATACGTGTATGCACGATACCAATAGACTCCAAAACGGCTAGACCGATCTCAATGAAACTTTCAGGAAATGTTCAGATTGGCCCAGTGGGTGTTCCTGTGTAGGTTGATCGATGAAATGCCACGACCTTACAGAGGACAGGCGTGAAGTAGACGTATTTCTGCGTTCCGTCTGATAAGTGAGCGACGGTGAAGGCGGAGGAAGGAGGATTTATTATATTTATACAGTTTTCGATTGTTGATGTATTTGCAAAATTTTGAAATCTCCACATCCATAAACAAAGAATGAATTCGTTATGACGTCGGAGATGTAAATCGAACGCAGTGTCAAATGCACGAGAAATAAAGAATACGTGACCGGAATACCTGATCTACCGTGCACGTTCTAACAAGAATATTAAACACGTATCTTTTGGTCTTTGAACCTTTCGTGTTTGACACTGAATTTAGATTTTAACTGCACTTAGATGTTATCATAAAATTAGTTTTTATACTCAAAAAATTAATTCCAACGAACTTAGAGATTGTGTTATGCGGGTAAATAATATCTTGATAGTAGAAGAGGAAAGACTGAGGCGCCTTAACACCTAAGTGTTCCCTTAACTCCTAATTTGATGAAAATTAAAGAGCCTGATTTAAAGAATGTCTCAGTTCAAGGCATCCTTAGGGAGAGTTTAAGGGTGCTATGGTGAAAACTGACAATATTAGAGCATTTTACGATGTACTTACGACCGCTGTGACGTCGTTCATGATATTGAGTACGAGTAGTAAACTGGTCCTACGTTATACCTGATAAGTGAGGTATGTTAGAGCTGCTAAGCCATTGCCCACCTGCTCTTTGCGTTAACGTAATAAATTTTAATTTCTATGTAAAGCAATACTCGTGTTATTGGTACCGGTAGCTATGTAATACTAGATAAAGCTCTTCCTCGATTTCCTTTTTTGTCCAACATTTAAAAAATATTCAAATACAGAATGTTCACAATTTAAATAATAATGACAACACAAAAAAAATGTTTGTACAACCTGTTCAAAACATATGTATGTGCGTAACCCTACAGTAGGTACACAGCCGGCAACCTAGACGGGTAGAAACGAGACCGTGCACTCAGAAAATGAAAACACTGCGAAACTGAAAGGAAGCCAACAAGAAGCATAAAGATGGCACAATACTATAGCGTTAATTTATGATGAATCTAAAAATATGATTGAAATACATCCAAGTATTACAGATTTTGTTTCTTTCGAAGAGTCAAAAAGTATGATGGGCATATAGGACCTAACGTTCATTTGCATTATCTTGGTAAAATCCACAACTTTCGCGTTCCTTCTTTTATATATGCATCCATTATTAAATATTTGTGGTTAAAGAACTTTATTTTCTCATAGAATTTACAAAATTCACTTAAGAGAAATCTAAGATACATAACAACTAATTTACACCAGTGGTACTACATCATTATTTTAGTTTACATTTTATTAATAACATAATTTTTAAGTTGCTTTTTAAACAATGCTATAGAATTGATGTCTCGAATATATGTAGGTAAAGTATTATATAACTGCACGCCCTCAAATGTCACACATTTCTGTCCATAGTTTGTTCTGGGTCTTGGTAATTTCAATTTATTTTTATTCCTGGTTTGATATCTATGAGTCCTTTTTTTAAGGATTATTTGGGAATTTGTCTTATTTGTTATAATTTTCTTAACCAGAACACATGTATTATAGGTGTACAGTTGCTTTATGTTTAATTTATTAGTTTTAGTAAAAATTTCAGAACTTGGCGAAAGGTAATGGAACCGAAATAATACTTTTATTAGTTTATTTTGTGTCCTTTGTAGGGTACCTAGGGTCGCCTTGGAAGAAGAACCCCATACCTCAATTAAATATTCTAGGTGTGGTTTAACGAGGGAGTTATAGAGAGTGTGTCGGATTTGTGCAGGGATACAATTGATTACTCTTCGCAAGACTCCAATAAGTGTACTAATTTTTGTACGTATGTAATTAACATGTGTTTGCCATGTAAGTTTACTATCTAGATGAAGTCCTAAATACTTTTCAGTGTCAGATTTGTTTATAGCTTTGTTATTTATTAATAAGGGGGCATGATTTGGTATTTTTTTATTTTTTGCTACAAAAATCATATAAGAAGTTTTGGAAACATTAATTGTAAGTTATACCTAAGCCATTCTTGTAAAATATTTAAGTCACTTTGAGCTTGCGTAACAGTATCGTGAATAGAGTGTGCAAAATAAAAAAGACAAGTATCGTCCGCATAAAGCGTTATGTGACCTGTTAAACCTGACATACATACGTCATTTATATAAATTAAGAATAAAAGTGGCCCCAAAATTGAACCCTGTGGGATTCCGCAAGTGATTTCGTGAGGTTTACTTTGATATTCGGCTATTTTAACTATTTGTTTACGGTTTGAGAGATAGGATTTCAATGTTCGATGTGCTGTGTCAGTAATTCCTAAGGCATTCAGTTTTTGTAATAACACGCTATGGCTTACGGTATCGAATGCCTTTTTGAGATCAATAAATACTCCTAGTGCAATGTGTTTGCTATCAATATTTGTTTTGATTTTAGTTATAAGGTCTACTGTTGCAGTCAAAGTATTTGATTTGGGTCGGAAACCGTACTGATGTTTAGAAAAGAAATTAAATGATGCTAAGTAGTCATAAAGTCGAGAGTATAGCACTTTTTCAAATATTTTGGATATTACGGGTAGCACTGATATCGGACGATAATTACTTGGATCAGTTTTGGCACCTGATTTATATATTGGCGTCACTTTGGCTATCTTGACACTATCAGGGAAGCTGCCTGTTAATAATGAGTCATTAATACATTGTGTTAAATTTTGAAGTATACAATTTTTAATACATTTTATACTTTTTGTGTTGATGTTATCGATTCCAGAACTTGAATTTACATGCAGATTATCAATTATTTTACTAACTTCATCGGATGTGCATGGCTTAAACTGTGAAAGTGTTTGGTTTTTTGACTGTAAATAATGGCTAGCAAACATATTGATAGGATAATTATGATATTTTTTAGATATTTCATTAGCTAACTGGGTACCTATATTAGAGAAAAAGCTATTGAAAGACTCACAGATATCTGTACCATTTACAATATTGGTTGAATTGACAATTAATTTATGGGGAACGCACTTCTCTTTCGTTTTGTTTATTGCTAATTCATTAATCACTTTCCACATTTTTCTTGGGTTCTTCTTATTGTTATTAAATAAATTCGAATAATAATTGCTCTTCGATTTCCTTATAGTATTAAGAACGTCAACCTTTTGTTTTTGGAAGAGATATTTTAAATATATATCTGTCGGGTTAGTTTTTAACTTCTTCCATAGAGCGTTGCGGTGATTAATTCCTTCAGTTACATTTCGATTTATCCAGTCTTTTTGTGGTAGATTAAGAATTTTAACTTTCTGTACAGTGTTTTTGTTAATATTATTTTTTATCATATCTTCAAGCTTTTCATATCCTAAGGTAGTTAGTTTGTGTGTATCATTCATACTATTATACAGTCCTTCGTAATTTATCGCATTATATGTTCGCTTTTGTTTCTTAGGTAATTTTTGATTGAGCATTTCTAGACACATCTGTTTGTGATCCGACATGGGCGAGTCAATAATAGATAACCAGAATCTATGACTGTTGTAAATATTAGTAATTACGTGATCAATTATTGTTTTTGTTGTTTCTGTTTCTCGAGTACAGTACATTTTAGTAATTTCGTTCAAGATTTGGTAGCCAGCTTCTTCTAACATATTTGTGTAATTGTTTGTATTTCTTTCAGTTTTTAATAAATCTACATTAAAATCTCCAAATACAATTGTTCTTTTTCTTTTTTCTAGTTGTACTGAAAATATGTCGAGAAATTTTTGTAGATTGGTGTCCCCAGGCTTGTACACTAAACCGACATGCAGTGAGTAGGTTTCAATGTATATCCATAGAAAATTGTTTCCAAAAATATATTGTTGTTCAGTTACATGGTGTTTTAAATTATTGTGGACGAAGATTGATACGCCGCCTCCTATTTTATCCGTCCTGTAGTTACAATAATGCGAGTAATTTGGTATTTTTATAAGTTTGGCATCGTTGTCCGATTTTAGCCATGTTTCTGTTAATAAAACTATGTGTATAGTATGTTTAAAAGTTGAAAGTATACACTTTAACTCGTCGAATTTACCTGGCTTGAGTATGCTTCTAGCATTTATGTATAAATAATTTATTGAGGACGAAGTATTTGGTACGCATCGATAGTTGCTAGTTAAGGTATACAATACGTTACTAGTATGGCTCGTATTTTCGGTTTCAAAAATTAGTTTTTTAATGTTGGTTTAACAATTTTCGGGATGCCGTGTATGTATTTAATAACCAAGTTAGTTTCGCCTTTTTTCTGTCGCTTTTGTAATTCATCACGCAGTTTATTGATGTAATCCCTTTGCATTGGTGTTTGATCAGAATAAACCCGGATATCATTACTTATTTTTGACTTGTTTCGCAGAATGTGCATAACTATATCTCGCGAAGCAAAACATACTTTTATGGGGCGATGTTTTTCGGGTGCATATTTTCCTAATCTGAAGAATTTTATTGGCTTGGGACAATCGGCATATATTTTGTTTATTTGTTTTAACACTTCCTGTAGATCATATTCTTGTCGGGCGGTGGCAAGTGATTTGAGTTTTCCGGTATACCAAAAATTACAAGATTTGATTCCCGAGATGATCGTTCTTTAAGTTCGGTAATAAGTTTTTCCTGACGTAAAAATAACGTTTGCTCCGGTGGGGACGAACCTGAGTCTTCTAGCCCACTTAAGTTGCTCTCCAGCAGTTTTATTTTGTTTCGCGTTGTCAAATTTTCTTTCATAATATTCTCAATTTGAATTTTCATGGCAGATTGTTCCGAGCATAAGTTTTCCGTGAAAGCGTTTATTTTTTTAAGGTCTTTTTTAATATCATTAATTTCCTGACATATTTTACTAGTACATTCTTCTTGAGTATTCTTAAAATCATTTAAAATTTGCAATATCTCTTTTCTAAAATTTTGAAATTCTTCTTTAAAGTTAAACTCTTCTTCAGGTTGCTTTCTCTTTCGTAGTGTTGGACGTTGGTCCATTGTCGGGAGACTACGCAGATCAGGAAAAGACTCGCTACCGCCTGGTGTTTTTTTATCCTTGTGTGGCGACCGTAACAAACTCATGGTCACCCTATTTCTAAACGCACCTTATGAAGGTAGCTGAGAATAATTAAAATTGATTGCACTGCAGTGACAATGTCTCTTGCAGGGTATTACCGATGTACCTGCGACTTACTCACAATACCGATATTATACGACAGTCTAAAATGTACCTTAACTAAAACTGATAAGACCAAAATTTTGATGCAGTCACCTCAAATTTTAAAATAAAAATATTATGCACGTCTACACATCACGACCACTGGCGCGGATGTCTGATGATGATGATGTATTTTATTTTATTATCCAACAAAAACACCTTACTAAAGCTCCTAATATAGGTGACTAATCAAAATTTCATTCCAAGAAGGATATTTTGTCGTGACAAGTAAGCTTATCCCCATTTAAGATATTCCGCTTTTTAAATACTTTATCAAATAAGTCAATGATATGCAATATGTTGAGTTCAAAATGGACTCTACATATTTACCTATTAATTGGAAAATCGACTTCAAAAATAACTCTAAAAATCCATAAATCTATGATTTATTTTAAATATACAAATCATATTCAGTTAAGTTACGCCATAAACATTTATTTATATATACCTATATAACATTTATACGAAAAGTTGCACATATATTTTGCCTCAACGCGGTTCTTAAAGAAATGAGAACATTCTTCATTCGGTATTCAGTAGTACCGTTAGTTCAATTTGTGAATACATTGAATATATCAATTTAGAAATATGTAGCATACACATATTAGATGGATGAATAAATTTGTTTGAGCGCATTTATAAATATTACAAGTCGTTATTACTTCCATGGAGGTTGCTTGGTGTGACGAAAGACGAATCTATACCAATACATATCAGGAATTTTTATTTGTTTGTTTTAAATAGATAAATGCTGTTTTTATAGCATAAGGGGGCAAACGAGCTGCAGACCGCCTTATAGTTATCACCAATTGATATGGACAACTGCAAAACCAGAGGAACTGCAGATGCATGGCTGGCCTTTAAGGAAGGAGTACGCTCCCTTCTGCACAACCCTAAGTCGTATTTGTTTGGAAATACAGCTGTAATTATGAAATGGATTTAAATTACTTATCACCATTATAGAGCTGGTTCAAGATTATTTAAAATTCTAACATTTATATCATCGTCCAATAATACTAGAGTGACACGGTAACAAAATAATATATTGTGGAACGTCACGAACGTCATCACGAACTGACGTAATAAAATTGCCGGTTTTAAGTAGAGCAGTGTGGCTGTATCTTTAACCATATATAAGATTCTTTCATTACCTTGCCATTTTGTTAAAGAATAACGTGCGATTATCAAAATACTTTACATTTTTACTTTGTCTCCAATATTTGAATACAATGGTCTCATTAATGTTAAAGACGAAAGATCTTCAAACAGTTAAAACTCAAAGTGACTTCTGAAACTTCTGAGAAGCAGGAGGATTCACAAAGAGGTGAAACAGTTCTAGGAATCAACAATATTCAGTAGCCAAGTACTACACTCAGCGCCACAAAAATCGCACCAAATGGCTGTAAGAATGGCTAGAAACGAGTTATATTTATATAAATATTGGTATGTTTGAAATGGGTATTTGAATAGCTTTACATTATTAATAAAAAAATCATGAAATTATTAAAACATTTATCATTATAGAGCGACAAAAATAAACACTGTCAAATGCTCGTTAGTGAGGACGCTAGTTACACCACCTAAAAAGGGTATAAACGGGTCGATCTGGATGAAATATGGGTCAGCCGTAAGTTAGACTTTGCAGTGAACACGCGTGAACAAGTAACCCAAGTAAGAACAAGTAAAGATGGAGGCCAGCTCTGAAGAAGCCGCTCAAGCGATTGCCCTATTGCAGTCGGGGATGCTGCATTGTGACGTTGCTCGACAGTTGAACCTGTCCCGTTTTTCAGTTCGACGGGTGTTCCAACGTTTTCAGCAGACTGGTGGTTATGTTAGAAAACCGGATCTGGAAGAAAACGGTGCATATCAGAAAGAGATGACCGTTTCATTGTTACGACATCTTTACGAAACCGTTTTACAAATGCTGTTGAGTTGCAATAACAGCTTCGATCAACTCGGAGAACATCTGTGAGTGTTTCTACGATAAGAAGAAGGTTACACGAAAAGAGTTTAACAGCCTATAGACCTGCTAAAGGTCCAAAACTTACTGCACAGCATCGCAGAGATTGCCTAGAGTAAGCTCGCAATCATTGCGAGTGGACTCTAGAACAGTGGCAGACCGTACTCTTCTCTGATGAGACGAGGGTCTGTCTCTTCTGCAATGACAGACGTAGAAGGGTCTACAGAAGACAGGGGGAGAGGTTCACACAACCCTGCTTCGAAGAATCCGTCGAATACGGGGGTGGCTCGTGTATGTTTTGGAGCGGCATTTCCGTCGACGGGAAAACGGAACTTGTGTGCGTTTCCCGGACTCGGGGTGGCCGTGGGCAAGGGTCAGTAAATGCTGGTCGGTACATTACTGAAATCCTGGAGGAACATGTGGTCCCGTATGCTGGTTATGTCGGTGATGGATTCATGTTAATGCATGATAATGCTCGTTGCCACACCGCGGCTATTGTACGGGATTATTTACAGGAGGTCGATATCCCTGTTATGCATTGGCCAGCACGAAGTCCAGACCTCAACCCAATAGAACATCTCTGGGATGACTAAAACGGCGCGTGCGAGCTCGAGATCCAGCTCCAACCACTCTTTAAGAGCTCCAAAATGCGGTACTTGAATAGTGGGAACAAATACCCCAAGAGGCTGTTGCGACCCTTGTAAGGTCCATGAAAGATCGCATGGAAGCCGTTATCAAGGCAAGGGTTAACACTAGGTTTTAAGAACTTTTTTGTATTTATGTTGACTCACATAACACCGGGGGACCGGGGGAGCTGCTTGTTCCTTTACTCTCAAAACAAAACCAAGAAGAGCCAAGACAGGTAGCCAATAAGCTTTAATTTCCAGCTAAATGTTATGAGAAATATAGACAGATCTATTTTTTGCAATTCGAACGTTAAAAAAGCTTAAAATGTATAATTGTATTATTATTAAAAATAATTATATTATAAATAAATTGGTTGCCTCTGTTTATGCTAGTTTTATTAAAAGTTAAGATCGGATTACCAGCAATAATTAAATATTGAATTGCACGAATTTCGTTAAGGTGAATGCGTTAAGGCATGCCTACCTCTGTCGGAGTGGAATAATGAAGGGTTTCGACTTTTCCCCGTCTCTAAAGTAGGACACGTTTACTCACTCTAATGATGCAAAGCGAGCAACGAACGAGGTTTATTCTATTCCGCTCGACATTGTTAGCAGCTGGTTAGGATCTTTAAACTTAAATATACACAGATAAAATTTCGTATAAATTTACTTGGACTATAAAAAAATGTTTTCGTTGAACGTTAATATCTTTTCTATTTTCAACTTATTTCTTGAAGTGAAACCTTTAGCCGCGTCAGACGATTTGGTCGGGGAAAATCTTACAGCTTAGCATGAACATGCTCAACATGCGTCAACAACACGCTTATTTGAATTCGGAACTTTTTTCATTTATTTCTCTTGTAATTTTGAATTTAATAGTAAAGAAATAAGGGTTTATTTTTATTGATTATTTATTTTTCTTCGAACTACTATCGCACCATACCGCATGCAGTAAGGATGCTGCATGCGGTATGGTGCGATGACTGCCTGTGTTTTTTTTCGTAATATAATATTCAGTGAAAATATTAATGTCTTCGCCAATAGCAATTATCATTATATTATTATTAAATATCCACAGAATATTTTAAGATTTATACCTATTTTTTCATTCTACCAAAGTTAAAATAAATTTTAAAGATAAAAAAATACTATTTCAAGAAAATTGACTATTGTTGACTTGTCTTACAAAATTTCGGCTTAATTAACAAGACAATACATTCATTTATTCAGGCCCATCTCCCCCGAGACATCGTAACGACCGCCTTGTAAAATAAATTTATTCTTAAGACGGAGTTTTGACGAAAGCCTCGAAGCTTATTCATATTGATAAGGAACTGAGAAGCGAAATTTCTTTCAACTTACCTCTGGCCCACTCGAATTGAGTCCTTAAAACGTTAAATTCACAAACAAACAGCTCAGATACGACAAAAAAGCACTCTGTAGTCGTGTAAACTTGATTTTTTTCACTATTTGCGACATCTCACACCACACACATCAAGATGGAGACACGTAGATGACATTGAACTTGGTGAAAACACACACTTAAAAAAATGGTAAAGTGTTAGATGTCTTAATAGATAAGAATTGGGTTCTTCTTGAATAAATTGCGCGCGCGCAGTGACATTAACAGTCGTCAGTCGACACGAGGGCACAGACCCCAGTGGCATAGAGCCAGCCGCGGGCGTCGTCGGCCGAGACACGAGTACCGTTGCTCCGAGAGTGGGAGCGAGGTCGAACACTAGCCGGCAGGCTTTGACATTTCCAAGTTATTTCGTTACTTCATTGCGACCGACATGACTTGCCTTTGTCATTGTTGGCATAGATCTGTAACAAGATCTTACTAGCCTTCGACTAAACGCATACGTAAAAACAGAGCTGCTCGTGACTTTAATATAAAAAACTTGTTGTGAACTTTGCACCGAATAGAGCCTATAGTGAACGAACTTTCCTTTTTCTAATTTCAGTACTCTTAAAATAACCGTTTTGGTTTAATCTGACATATTTATTTCTAAGAAAGTAAAAATAATATAGTACAGTAATTTACGTAATATATTAACTGTACGGAACTATTACAGCAACTGTCGAGCGTGTAAGTAAGCCTAGAGTAAAATGGAATCAAAAATCTCTTCCTTCCTTCATTACCTTATGCACCGTGGCCGTAGACTTAGTACATACACGGTTCTTAATTTAACTATTATAACAATTACAAGAAAGTGCAACAGACACTTCTTTTAATAACAATGTGATTTAATACTTAAATGAAAAGTTTTTAAGGCAAAAAGCTTATTGTCCTCCAGAAGATTACACGGATTACTTTGAAAACTTCTAGGCAAATTCAGTCACAATATTCCATTTTATAATGATACGGACCCACAGAATGCTGAAAAAGAGTATTGATACGAAAAAAATTCACCACAACTTGCGCCAAATTTGCGTATCTCGGGCAAAGTTAGATAACAGGCTGCGAAGAACTCGCCGAGGATTTTTGCTCCCTTACAAATTGCTTTCACATTGAATTCACACAAAGACTCCTCCGAGTTCTTTCCATCTTACTGACGTATTCTGTTTTGAATTCAATCGGACTGAGGCTTATATTATATTTTTTGTTACGTACGGAGTACTTGTGGCAATAATCTTTATTGCGTTTTCAAAAACTGCTTAGAAAACCTATAATTTATTACGACGACGACATGTATAACGAATTTTTCAAAACTAAATTTTTTTTCTTGTCTTTTCATTGCTCTTCGAATACATTTTTAATATTTTTCCGATCCGATCAATTATATACATCCTTCTATTGCGTCTTGACGTTTACGCGATACTGACGTTTAATTTTCCGTCTTAAATTTTCTTCTTTACTCATTCCTTTGTATATTAGCTGTATTAATGAGACAATTTATTCATATACAGTTCCTAAAACACTAGGTTTTACTGGTCAAATTGTATAAAAAGGAAAATTTATTCATTGTTTCGAAGAACAAATTTTCTCAACATCAATTCCACTGCTCTCCGGCCTAAATGGCTTGTCAAATTTGCATTTAACTGTTTCAAATCATTCGGAACAGTTTCAAAAAGGCTTCGAACTATTCGGAGCACTGTTACCAGCTTCGAATGATTGATGTAGAGGCGCGAATGTTCCTGACACCGGCGCACGTATTTAATATTAATACTGTCACACATTGTAGGGATGACAAGATTGATAGAACAAGTTTCGGCAGAATATTGTGCGCTTTAGGCACATTGTGATTTATTTGAGAAGCGGCTCAAGGAAAAATCTTGAGTTTTTCTAGAATTTTATCCGCTCAGCTACAGTCCCACCCGATTAAATGCCCTGAGATCAAAAGATTCCTATGAAGCCTATTCACTCTTCTCCTGAAGTTTTTTTTACGGTAGAAGGGCAAACGAACAAACAGCTCATGTAAATCATCTGATGTTAGGTTATCACCACCCCCTTAAACAATCCTACCGCCAAAGAAGCGGGAGGTGCGTTGTCGACTTCTAATTTTGCCGTTTGTTTCTTTGGATTTTATTAAGTATATCGTCAACAGTAAAAACATTTATTTAACTCAAACCACTTTGTTTAACTTCCATAAGATATTTGATGGTATAAATTGTCAGCTATTTTCAATGTCCAAAGATGGACGCCTTCGAAACGATTACGCAGGTATTCGCGCCGCTTTACCGCTCACTTCCAAGATTTATTAACCATTGAAGCGTATCTCTGGGCCGAGCCTACACTGCGATAATCATGATAAATTTACAATCGATTGCTTCTTTTTTATACAACTGACTAATAGTGTTCCTTTTAAGTCAGAAACAGGACTGTGCTCTGCGATAGTATCTTGAGAAATTATAGCTCTATATAATATATAAAGAAACTCTTGATACTTTTAATCAGAATTTTTTTTTAATTAAAATTGAAAACCTTTCAGGCCGATCCGCCTAGATGTTAAGGGACCACTACTCCCTATAAACAATCTTCATCAGTAGAATTGTATGTTTTTATACATATATGCCGACTGTCTGCCCGCGGGAAATAATAACTGTCACCTCGTCGGCTTTCTGTAACGATATCAATAAGTAGGTAGATTTAAACTCATGTAATTTTTGGAGCAGGAATTGCAAACTTAATGTACTTAGCACAAAAATGCCATATTTACTCATCTGAAAACATTTACTAAAATACCGTTGCTCCTATTTCGTACTAAATTAAAAGCATGAATTCTCACAGTAAAATAAAAGGGATTCTTTTATTTCCGACTGAAAAAAAATCATTCATAAAAACCGGTTACGAAGCACCGTGCCTTTTGAATTCAACTCGAGTTTTAAAACCACGTCTAAAATTCTGAAGCACGTGTATTATAGCTTTTATATAGCGAACGTACGCTTCATAGTTATCTTTCTATCACACGAAATTTTCATATTTCAGAGTGAGATAGATATAGCATGATTATGGATGCAAATTCCAACAACTACTTAATAGTCCACGGACAAGACGACTCGTGAGAAAATGGCTTACAATCATCCAAGCGTTGAAGAATTTCAATTATAAAATTATGTGCGTTCCTTTTTTAATGTTCACCTGAAGACATTCAGCAACCTGTGTATAGAGAGTATACTTATGTTTATTAAATATGAGAAAAGAAAATTACCATCATAAAGCAGTCATGGTATTCATTGCCATGCCACGTTTATTTCTTACGGTGAACCGGATGTGAGTGAGTGAGTGGGCTCAGAAGTCTGGCTACTTTTTTAGGCAATTATTAAGCTGTTTATAATTAATAATTTATAGCGACCGCTAATTTAATAGCGACCACTGCCCATAAAATCCACAGCAACCAAAACAATCAAAGGTGTATTGCTAGTTTTTTTTTGGTTGACAAAAAGATGGGAACCAGTAAGTAAGAAAATCGGATGAGTAAGGGGCAGAAAAAATGAGGTTAGGCCAACGGACACACGCCTCCCCGGTCAGATCCTTCTCCCCATTCCATCCTTTCCATACTAACTAGTAGAATTAAGCCTCTGGCACCTCACTCATCAGACGTAACGCACAATACTCACACCTGTCTTCTGTGAGGTCGTGGTATTTTACCATTCGTGCAATAGATATTGTTATTGCGGGCTCTACAACTTTAAAATTAGACAAATTAGATTTTTAAAAAGTGAAGTGTCACTAGATTTGTAATCTTCAATGAAATGTCATTGGGTTATAAGATGATGTGATAAGTGATGATGAACCCTCAGTCAGTCGGATTTCAGGATTTTTAAACGAAATATTACTTGTCAATTAAGAAAATGGCTGACAATAACCACCTGTATTTAATATAATAAATCCCAAATTAAGCATGTAACTACTAGACCTGATGCTACAGTTAACTTAGTTGCGTTAGGCTCATCACTAATAAAAATAAAAAACAAAATTCTAAAAATCACAATAACAACTGTCATTTGAACGTCATTTAGATAAGTCTTAAACTATTTATGCTATAACCTAATTAAAAATGTCAAAAACCACAATTCGAATTAAAAGCGAAAACTTTACGCATAATCCGCTAGTGGTATTCATTTTTCAAAAAATATAAGATAAATATATGAAATACATTTATTTTATGTTAATACGAAAGTACATGATAAATGTCTTTTTTTATCGGATTATTATTTTCTTCTCCTTCGTACCCTTTTCCGTCAAAAGCATACAAATAGACCTTTAAAAGCATTTTCAACTAACTCTCAGTAACCAAATCCTTCACTGAGTTATTATATAATGTCCGACGTGTGCGGAATATAAATATGTGTATATTTCGTACTAAATACCTATTAAAGAATTTTTTTTGTGACTGAAAGGGCACTGTTTGCCTTGTGGAGGCATTTACAGCTACACCGGGCACGAGGCGGCAGGGCGCAGAGGGCGCCTAGCCTAAGCCTCTTTAAGAGCAACTAAGCTCGAGAGCTCCCTCCGTAGAGGGAACCTCGGCTCGGGCCGTTACTTTATTATTATTACCGGATTGAGAGGCCACCGAGCTCTTAGGTCGCTCCGGTGGACGCTCCAAGGAGTGACTCGGCTCAAGGGCCTCCGAGAGGGGACCTCGGCTTGGGCTGTCACTCGTTACGCGTTTAGCATTCCGATTCGAGGGTGCCCGAGAGGGCCGAACCTCGGCTCGATCGGTAGCCATTGTCTGATTACAAGTATTATTACAACTAACATTACTACCACTTCGGAAAGCGTTAGCGCTGGGAGAAGAAGTGGCGGAAGAACTTTCAGTACTTGTTAAGGAGGAGGAACAGTAATAGAGACCGCAATAACAACATCTGTTGCACGAATGGGGCAGC
This sequence comes from Papilio elwesi, assembly GCA_029849275.1. Lineage (NCBI taxonomy): Eukaryota > Metazoa > Arthropoda > Insecta > Lepidoptera > Papilionidae > Papilio > Papilio elwesi. The sequence continues at coordinate 9,211,133 of CM056695.1, forward strand.
TCGACCGGTGGAATACCAACTCAGAAGACAGGCATGATGTAGTATTTCTGCGTTTCGTCTGACGAGTAAGCCGGAGGCCGAATCTTGGTCAGACGCCTTGACGGGGAAGGGTATGAAAAAGAAAAGAAAATATCCCTTTTTATGTTTATCCTCTGTCCATTAAGGGTTGGCAACGCATCTACAACTCATTTGGTTCTTGCGGCTGCCTATGTGTAACATTGTATTGATATCGGGAGAATCACTTGCTCGTTTACCATCGTCTAGCATAAAAAAGAAATAATTGAAAATTGTTCGATAGTTTCAGAGTACTTACAACGAACAAAGAGGACCAGCCAGCACAGCAATATCGAATGTTGATTTTCTGAGAAAAATTAACATCAATTGCTTGTGCCTTATAGTAACGAGCATATGTATGTTCAGTCGCACGTAAAATCGAGGACAATAGTGACCATGATTTATCAATAATACGTGACGCACGCTGTTTAAGTGTGCAAGTTACTTTATAACGATGTGTCAAGATTTCTTTTTATAGAAAAACTCTTTCTGTACTAACATCCGCTTTGTTTTGTGAAATAAGAACGCTAACAAGCAAACGGTTCACTTGATATTGAGCGAATGCCACTACTCCAAGACAATCCGCAACAACCTGAGTTTCATATAACGCATAGTCTTGATGTGCGACAGAGGCAAGGGATAATAAGGAAGAGGAGAGAGGATGGGGTGGGAAGTGAATGAGATGAGTAAAGTCTTAATTTACAACGATAGTTGTTTTTTTTTCACACGGTTATTTAGTTTTCAATACTCCTGGGTTGTGTCTATTTCTAAACAATGCTGACGGTATTGCTGTACTGCCGACGGCACGGAACGTTAACGATGATAACTTACGAAACGAACCTTCTTTTCCTATGTCTTATGATCTGATCTGATTTTTTTACAAGGTTCAAATATTAGTATACTAGCGACCCGCCCCAGCTTCGCACAGGTAGTTTCTCCATATAAACGTTCATCCCCCTGATCAAAGTAATCGCAAATATTTGTTTGATTGCTGGAAACTTTAAACTGTCATTACCAAGTATTTGTAATAAGTATTGTATTGCGCAGTTTATTTTGTAAAAAAATGAATAGGAGGACTATTTATTGTAACAAAATATGATTTAGAAATTGAATCTACTTCATTAGTCTTTGCAGATTATTAAAGGAACCATAGATATCAAAAATAATGGTAAATTCCACTAGTATAATCTAAGTCATGGTGCCTAGTAAATTTTGCCCAGAAAGCATTTCTTAGAACGAAAGTAAAAATATATAACATTAAAACTACGTCAACATTGGCCCGCAACTTACACAATAACAGGAAGTTTATCGGAGCAAAGTCCAAGTGCTCGCTCTTCTTAAGGCTACATCGGAACTTAGTCCGAAGTAGCAACTGCAAAGTAATCAAAACCAAGTAAACAGCTGCCCCGGGCATCTTAGCTTGAATGTTATACAAATTGTACTTCTATTTCATACAGTTGAAATTAAAATATTTTCGCGTATGTTAACTGAAAAAAAAATTCTTAACACGCCTTTATTAGCTCAACTATGTATGTTATGTTTGTGGCTAAATAATTTGGAAATGTGACCTGCGGTACCTCTCCTATCAGACGAAACGAAGAAGTGTGAATGCTAACCTCTAGGACACGCCTACATTTATATGAAGACGTGGTACTACTGCTTATGTTGATTCTGCTAGTGTTGGCAACACATTTGTTAAGTGTTAGCGTGTAATCCATATTGTTCAATTCGTTTGTATTCCAATATAAGAAAGGTTTGTTGGATAACGGCGCTACGAGCCACGACACTAATCGATTATATTTATTGCAAAACTTTGAACATATGTTTTTTTTTTTTTTTTTTGTGACTGAAGGGTCACTGTTTGCCTTGAGGAGGCATTTACAGCTACACCGGGCACGAGGCGGCAGGGCGCAGAGGGCGCCTAGCCTAAGCCTCTTTAAGAGTAACTAAGCTCGAGGGCTCCCTCCGTAGAGGGAACCTCGGCTCGGGCCGTTACTTTAATATTATTACCGGATTGGGAGGCCACCGAGCTCTTAGGTCGCTTCGGTGGACGCTCCATGGAGTGGCTCGGCTCAAGGGCCCCCGAGAGGGGACCTCGGCTTGGGCTGTCACTCTTTACGCGTTTAGCATTCCGATTCGAGGGTGCCCGAGAGGGCCGAGCCTCGGCTCGATCGGTAGCCATTATCTGATTACAAATATTATTACAGCTAACATTACTACCACTTCGGAAAGCGTTAGCGCTGGGAGAAGAAGTGGCGGAAGAAACTCCAGCAACGCTTCTATCATGAGTAGGGGAGAAGAATCTGCCGGCTATGTGGCCGTATCGAGAAGGTAATAGCCGTCCTCGCCGGCGAAGACGGTGTGTGATTTGTTTGCGATGTTGTTTCATCCTAGCCTGAGCGATGGTTATTGCATCGTCTCGATAGTCGAGGACGTGCCTAGGTCGTCTATAATCGCGACGGAACGTACCGAGCGCGATTGGTTTGTAGGTGGCGGCACCTACGACTAACGGGTTGGGGTGACCGGCGGCGGAGTCGAAATAGCGACGCGACGCCAACTTCAGGTGTTGAGCTATGGTGGGCAGCTCTAAATCCACGTGTAAATCGATGTTGCGCATGAACCACAGCGAGCCAGTGGCCCTGCGCAAGAATCTGTTTTGGATCAGCTGAAGTCGGTGTATTTGTTTTGGGTAATGTGCGCGAATACCGGACTAGCATATGTCATGATGGGCCGTACGACAGCTTTATAGAGTGTCACCTTGTTCCGGAGGGACATTTTACTCTTAAAGTTAATTAATGGGAAAAGGCGGCCTAGTACGAAAGCCGCCCGGTTCCTGACCCGGGTCACGTGAGCGGCGAAGTTAAGTTTATTGTCAAGGATGACACCTAGATATTTCACCTTATCTTCCCAGGGAATTGGGCTGTTCATGAGGTGAATGGATGGGAGATGCGTTAATGAATGGGCTTTCTTATGTCGCGAAAAGAAAAGGGCCGCGCTTTTTGCTGGATTAATTTCGATCCTCCATTTCCGGAACCACGCACCGAGAGTGGTGGCTGCGGTCTGGAGGCGTCGACATATAGCGTCAGGCTGAAGGCCCGACGTGAAAATGCAGGTGTCATCGGCAAATAGGGCTAGCTCTACACCGCGTACGCGCGGTATATCATTGGTGTAGAGGGTAAAGAGGACTGGGCCTAGCACTGACCCTTGAGGCACCCCGGCTCGAACGGGGTGCGCTTGAGAGCACACTCCCTCGACGCGGTAGCGGAACGTTCGATTGCTTAAAAAGTCTCGTATTATGCATACGAGACGGTCGGGCATTCCGTACTCGTATAACTTGTATATGAGGCCGTTGTGCCAGACTTTATCGAACGCCTTCGCCACGTCGAGGAAGAGGGCTCCAGTGTTATAGCCGCGTTGGCGTTTGGAGAGAATGTGCTCCGTGATGCGATGCACTTGATTGGTACACGAATGTTTGGCGCGAAAGCCGAATTGTTCAGGGATTGGTAGTCCTTTGGTATTCATAAAGGTACGTAGGCGGGCTAATATTAGGCGTTCATAGATCTTCCCAAACGTTTTGAGAAGACTTATGGGTCTATATGACGTGGGGTTCGTGGCCGGCTTTGAGGGTTTGAGGAACCCTATGACCTCAGCATCTTTCCACTCGCTGGGAAAGACACCTTTGGTCATTGCCGCGTTATAAATAAGAACTAGTAGCTGTATAATAGCAGCAGGAAAGAGTTTGGTCACCCTATTGGTGATACCATCTGAGCCGGAGGCTTTGCGTGGACGCAAGTTCTTAATTAATTCCTTAACTTCGTCGAATGTTACCGGGGGAACGGAGTCGCGAAGCGGTTCGTGTTTCCTTCGATCGACCTCGCTGTCCACCATTCGGAGGTGGGCAGGGTCGACCGGTAGGCTACTGGGAGAGCACTGGGCTTCGAGGCTGTCAGCTAGGCATTCGGCTTTCTCTTCGTCCAGCATGGCTGGGGTCATGTTCGGGCGTAAAAGCGGCGGCATCGTGGTATACGTGTCGCCTTTAAGTGATTTGGGAAGCCGCCAGAATGTTAAATGGGATGGCTTTAAATTATTAAGTGTTGTATCCCACCTTTCGTTCCTGAGGGCGGCTATGCGTGCTTTCGATTCACGCTGTAGTTTACGTAGCCGCTTTCGGTGCGATTCGGTGGGATACATATCATAAGCTCGGGTGGCCGCGTTCTTACGTCTCAGCAAGTCCCTGGCGTCCGGGGGCAGCTCCCAGCGATGGTTGTCCATCACTGGGATCTGCCTCGAGCAGTCCTCGATGGTATTTTGGACATAGCTTGTGAGAGATCCGATTGCGACGCCCATGTCTTGCTCATTAATTATTTGGTCGGGGACGGAATCAAGTTGCGGCGAGTCAATGTTCTGTAGCTTAGCACTGAGCTTGTGCCAGTCCACGATGGTCTTGGTTTGGGGCGAGGCTGGCGCAGAAGAAGGCCCTAGCCGTAGTATTACTGGTCGGTGATCCGAGTGAAGCTCGTGAATCACTTTTATTTCGCGTAGGTTGAGATTAATATTTTTGACAATTGCTATATCAAGCACATCCGGTGTATGTTCCACTGTGTGAGGGTAATGAGTAGGCTCTATGGGCGCTACGATTTCGAAATCGAGTAAGTCCGACAGCGAGTCGAGCGCGCGACCTCGTGTGCTGATCTTAGTTGAGTTCCATCGGATGTGTGAACATATGGCAAATCGATGAATACTTAAGGAAAATGTTGAGTAATAGGTGAAGCTAATATAAGAGGGAAGTAATAATCCTACAAAATGTTTGTTACGTTCCAGCCAACATGAAGAATTTGTTCTCAGTTTTAGCAGTACTTGATACGATTCCGAACAGCAAATTCTCATCGTCGACAACAGAATGCACCGTCTGTCTCGTTGTCAACACTGAGAAGCGTATTTAATAGGAAAACTATCAAAAGGAATTGGATTATACAGACGGATACGTATTGTAAGTCCCGCTGAAGATGCAACTGTACAAAAAAAACATTTGCACTCCCCTTTAAAGGATAAGGAATTATACGAATATTGGAAATATGGCAAAGCGTATAAACTTAAATTCGGTACGAGAACCCGGCGCTAGGTGCATTCTTCACCGACGTGTGTGGACCATTTTTCTACCGAGGTCCAATAATAATAAAAGAATGCGAGCGGAGCAACCGCTAATTCGGAAATAATCGTAACCAGGAATAAGCATATTGTAGAGGCGCTCTCGTTACGATGCTTCGTAATCAATTACCAGTATTAACAACGTTTTAATGAGAATAATTATTTTTTTATATAAGAAGCAAATTCTTAAGAATGACATTTAAACGATATCTTTTTATAGCAAAGCGTTTCACCCAATATTTAATGACCGTTACCCATAGACACCTGCAATAAGTTAAAGAGTTTCAGATGCGTTGCCTACCTTTTGACGATGTGTTCCCGATATTAGAAAAGGATAGGGAGAAATCCTAGTTGGATTAGGCCTCCGGCATCTACGTCCGGTCACTTCACGGCTGTCTTCTTTTATAATATATCATAATCTTTCTTTATATTTTATTTAATACTTCTTAGGCCAATGATAAGTGAATTAAAGTTACTACAAGAACTCGCTATACTCGCTTACTTCATATCTAAAAGAAATCGTAAAATAGACGAGTATGACAAGCGCATTCCCATTGAAAGCAGTAATTCAAGTTTATTGCAAATATCCATAGTTTTTTGTTCTAGTGAAGGATTGATATAGTTCAGCTTTCGATTTACAACTTAAGTTACTCCAAACTAGTATTATAAATTTTAATGTAAGTTTGTTTTTTTGTTACGCTTTAAGTCCTGAACGACTCCTTAACTCTAACTTAATTCAACTCTTTTAACTGCTAAACCGATCATCATGAAATTTAGTACACACATTGTCAAACTTAAAATAAGTAAAAAATAAATAATTAACTACAGTATGTATGTATGTGCCATTTTGTTTGATGACTTTTTGCCATCTTGAAGGAAGTGATATGAACTGGAAACCGACGCAATGTACTTGGATATTTTCTCGTCCATCGTTTATCTGACGAGTCGGAGGAGCCACGTGCCCACCGTGTTGCCTTAATGCAACGTCGTTTTAAAGTTTCAAACAAAGTCGTTTCAAAACGAGAAAACCGTCAGTAAAATAATATAAAGTAATAATATACATAAAGTCAATTAAATACGCTTTATTAAGAATAACTCAAAAACATGGGAAGACATGACAACAATCAACTTTCAAGGAAAGATTATCAACTACAGTACATAGTACTAAATACATCGCTCGGACCGGCCGTCTACAGCGCGGCTTTTAAAATCACTTGCGCGTAGTTTTCACTCACTTTGTGGTTGAATCTTTTGACATCATCTAAAGTCAGAATGATACAGTTTAAAATGCGATTATAATATATATTAAACTCTCTTGATGAGTACACTTTAAGATGGATATGGATTCATACTAAACGCGAATAATAGCGTAGAAAGTGGTATGTGTATGCGTTTTAATTAATGTAAAAAAAAACAAACCGTTTCTTTTTTAGGAAACAGGTTACTGTTATTTTCAGACAACCATAAAAGATAGATAGATAATAGAGAAGATATAACTTTAAACTTTCGTGGTTTTTATAAATATAAGGTTTGTTAGAGACGGGATTCTTCCCACGATTACCCTTCTTGAGCTCCCGATATTTCGGCACACTTGCATGCACCATGGTCATGAGTTGACAGTCAGCTACCAACTACTCACCTCATTAGCTAATCACCTCATAAGGTAATTATCCAATTACTTAATCACCTCATTGCCTCATTAACAAATCACCTCATTAGGTAATCACCTCTTTCACTAATCACCTCATAACCTAATTACCTCATTAACTATTCACCTTATTAGCTAATAACCTGGTTAACTAATCACCTCGTTAACTAATCACCTCATTAGGTAATTATCCGATTAATTAAATATCTCATTATGTAATTAAACAATACTTAATCACCTCATTACCTATAACTAATCACCACATTAAAAAATCACCTCATCACCACATCAACAAACCACGTCATTAGCTAATCAATCAATCAATGCCGTCTCTAACAAACCTTAATCCATAGAGGATTATTATTAATACTTATTTAAAGAGGTTCAAATATTTCATACATCATTTTTATGTAAGTCCTATAGTTTAGCCTACGTAAGCCAAGAAAGTAAATTTCAACTATTGCATATTACGCATCATTAAGAATTGAAAAACTATAGGTCGGGTCTTGACTAAAAAAAAATGGGACCAATCGACAAGCACTAGCGACAATCATCAAAATCGGTTCACCAGGAGCGGAGTACTGAGGTAACATTTACATTACGTACATTAAAAAACATACAGACGAATTGATAACTTCCTCCTTTTTGAAGTCGTTTAAAAATCAAGTTTTTTTAAATCGCTATTTGTATTATTTACACCAACGCTCAAACCTGTTTAAAACCCCCCATAACCCTTCCTTCTTGAGTTTAAAATTGCAACGCTCGGAAACAAGTGGAGCGGCAAGAACAAGACGTAGTAGGAACATAGCCTTAGCTCACTGACAGTGTGACAGTGACAGCACAATTGTAAATTCTTATCTTCAATGGTAAACAAAGCATATAGTTAATTTTAAGTTTAATTAATCTGCCTTATTTGTTGTAGTTTGTTTTCGATCTATAAAATAAATTTACAGTTACTTCTAGATTTTAAATGTCACTGTACTTACTGTGTATTATTGTACCTAATTTTAATAGTGCTTCTATCCTTACAGCAATTGTTAATTAATTAAATTAATTATATGTGATAGCAGAATGTCGGCGTTATTAACAGCAGATTGGTTCCAACTAGATTCTTACTACAGGTTGGTATTTCAAGCTCTAATATTGTAATAATGTTTTAATTTTAACGTAGGTGTCAATAAAAACCAAGAGATTCTAAAAGTTTTTCTTGCATTCTGAGTTTGTCATTATGTAGGCATAATGATTTCATGATGGAGGATGTCATGAGGTTTTTTTATGGAAGAAGGTGGTAAATAAAGCGGTTTACCTGATGTGACCTTTACCCCATATGCAACAAGCAAATTATTTTACTTTTGTTTGACAGAGAAGGGGAAAAGCAGTAATAAGGAAATTTTCTTTTCCAATTCACCCTCCCGTCCAATCCTCTTATTAGGAAAGGTTGTGAAAGGAAAAAGAACTAAAATTGGACTCAATGTTTATGGGATTATTTTATGTAGTACTTACATACAATCACTTTAACTATAATTGTTTTTTCTGCTCGACCTATTACTGATTGATCTTCTTCACACTTATAATATATAAACTGGCACACTGCTAAACCTTTATGTTTTGCTGTAGTAATAGGCATACATTTGATAGGTTAATTAGTTAAGTTGAATTAATCTGCCTATAATTTTTAAGTCATCAGTATGCCTATAACTTACTACTAGGTGAACATTCTATTAAGCTAAATTCATAATGCATTTGCAGAAAATTCGATCTATACTCAATGGTGTGGTCTATGGATGAAGGCTTAGGCAACATGATAGTCAGTGGTGCACCATATGGTGGCCCCATCGCAGTAGTCAGAGATAGGAAACAATTTGTTCGGATTGCCACAAATGTGAAGCCAGTGATAACAATTTATAACTGCATTGGAACTATTATGTCAAAAATTTTGGTATGTATGTATTTGTATTTTAATATTTTATTTTACTAGTGAGCTTAATATAGGCAGAAAATATTGTATTATAATGTTTTGACAGCCCATTATATCTTTTGCAAAAATCATGGTCAATTTCAATTGATTTACAAAAACTATTAATGAATTGTGGACCTAAACATTGTTCATGTTCATGATGTTTTACTACATGATGGTATTTGAGGTTTTTACCATGTAAAGATAAAGCAGCTAAAGCTTAGTGTCCCATGCTTCATCTTTACCAAATTATAGTTAAGACATATAAGAGACATAAGGAATTTCACACTTTAACCAACCCTAGTTCATTTGTCAACTTTGTTTACTTCTCACCTTATCTCTTAGGGTTCTACTATACATTCAAAGTGATAATTTGATCTTGGTAGTACATTACTTAACTAATGTAACCTTTCTTGCTATTTCAGTGGAACAGTGGAGTCCTTATACACATGGGTTGGTCTGATGGAGAGCAGCTGCTTTGTGTTCAAGAAAGTGGGGATGTTCTCATTTATGACATGTTTGGTGCCTACCAAAAGACATTCAGCTTAGGTCAAGAAGTAAGGGATACCAAGGTAAGCTATTTTCCTTACATTTTCCAAATCAAACAGTACTATTTACTATAAAGTTGAACTGTCAACATGTAACTACATGGCACCTTAACGTAAAACTTAAAAGAGTGTATAGATCAATATTAAGTTATCTGTTGGAAATAAGTTTAAATAAAATAAATGACAATCTAATGGTGAATTTGCTCATATAGCATACATTACATATTCTCTATTTCCAGGTGTGTAAAGCACAGTTGTTTCCAAATCCTCATGGAATTGGTCTAGCGGTCATTACATCTACGAACCGCATGTTTCTAGTCAGCAATGTTTCCGATCCCAAAATTAGATCTGTACCAGATTTGCCTAGTAAGTTTTTTGCATATAATGAATTGAATACATAATAAACCAATCAATTACTTTACTTTTCTTTTCCATACTTCAGGAGCAAATGACCCCATAAGCTCTTGGTGTGTCCTGAGCACTGGTCAACGATCCACTTCTGTGATTGGCTTCCTAGTTTGCAGAGACAAAGAAATCTACAAGTGTCAACTCGGAGAATCTGTAGCTGTACTGATGGTAGTTATTGTTCTTTCCTAGAATTTATTATGCATGTATATATATGATGCTTTTATTGTAAGTGTATTTAGTGAAAATGTGAGTAGTTAAGAAATATGTTAATTTTTAATTAACTTAATTCCTTTTCTGATCAAATGCAAAATATTTCTGTTCTTATATTTGTTGTTAATATTTTCAGCGTCCAGAGATTCAAAATCCGTACACTCAGATAGTTTCAATTGTACCATCACAGAATGGACGCCATGTGGCCCTGTTTACGGACTCTGGCTTCCTTTGGATTGGGTCTTCCAACTTCAAGACCAAGTACTGTGAGATTGATACAGGGTACATTAAACAACCCAAGGAATTAGTATGGTTAGTGCTATTGGACTGATATAATTGACTAATATAATTATTCTATCTTTAAATTATATAATGGAAAGATCAGGTATACCTGTCTCCTCTGTCGCTGCAAGAGCAGTGGCCTGACTTATGTACAGCATACACTGTCGGCCAAAAGCTTGAGACCACCTTGAAAAAATTACAATATTGAATAAAACTCCAAAAGTTAGTGCTCTACAAATTATTTATTTACCTTATTAAATAGGGAACGTTTTATGTAACATAAAATAATTTTAAAACTACAATAATTGCCATTATTATTAATAAAAAAATATATATTATTTAAACTAACTTTTCGTCGAAAAATCTTCCCTTACTTTTTATAACTTTTTTGACCAATCTTGGTAACCGGGCTATTAGTTTATTGATAGTTTCTTGTGAAACATTGTTCCAACTCTCTTGTAAAGTCCTCCAGAGGTTTTCTTTTGACGTCGGACAATGACTACGGACGTTTCTGTCCATCTCCTCCGCCAGAAGCTCTATCGGATTGAGATCCGGACTCTGAGGGGGCCACTCCATGTTTTTCAAAACTCCTTCCGTCTCTTTGTGCTCTAAATATCCCCTGCATAGTTTAGAACTATGTTTTGGATCATTATCTTGTTGGAAAATGAATCCATCTCCAATAAAACGTAGCCCGGAAGGAACAGCGTTTCGCTCCAGTATCTCTTTGTACTGCTCCTTTTTCATTATTCCTTCAATTTTAACCGAATCTCCGGTCCCGTAGCCAGAGAAACATCCCCAGACCATAATAGAGCCTCCACCATGTTTGACTGTTGGCACTACACAGTCCGGCAACATCTTTTCTTCGGCACTACGGCGTACAAAAACTCTTCTTTTCGAACCGAATATTTCGAACTTTGATTCATCAGTCCAAAGAACTTTTTTAAAGTCTTCTTCAGTCCAATATGGATGAGTAAGAGCCCACTGCGGACGTTTCTTTTTGTTTTGTGTCCGTAACAGTGGTTTACGAACAGCTACGCGACCAAACAAATTGGCATCTCGAAGTCTTCTCTTTACTGTTGTCAATGATACAGGTTCCGGTCGAGTTTTATTGAGTTCAACTCGAATTTCTGGTGCTGTTAAACGTCTATTACGCTTGCTTGTTACAACAATGAAGTTGTCTTCGCAAGAAGTGGTTGCTCTCGGCCTCCCCGAGCGCGATAGGTCTTGATGACTGCCGGTTGTCTTGTCTTGTCTTATTGCGTTATGAACACAAGTCTTCGATAACTTCAGCTTAGCGGCAATTTCTCGTTCAGACTTGCCATCGTCGTATAGAGTAACGATGGCGGAACGAGTTTCACTGGAGATTTCACAGACTTTTCCCATTTTTGGAGATCTTCACTTGACAAAACAGTAGCTCTGACTGAATAGATTTAACCAAGACTAACTCCTTAAGTAGCCATGCTATGAATAGGATTTATGGCTTAAAATATTCCTAAATATTTATCAACGCAAAGCAATAACCAAACAAGTACAAGGGAGCCGCCATATAATATAATGACAATTGCAACACCACGTCCTTACGCGGCACTCATCTGTGGTAAATAAACAATGCCCATTTATGGCATAGTCATTGTGTAAAAGATAAGAGAAATGGTGTTTAGACATTCAAAATGATTAGTAGATTACACAGTTCATATTGTTTGTTATCATACGCAGATTTAAAATATTTTGCAAATTATAACCTGTGTACAAAGTGGTCTCAAACTTTTGACCGACAGTGTATGTCACGGGTTGAACCCAGGCAGGCGCTTTACTTTGTGTCATTTATTTCATCACCACTGCTCCAAAAAACCACGAAGGAAAATATCGCAATAGAACTGGCATATCTTAGACCCACCAAATTTGAAGGCAAGTGACATCCACCAGCCTGCACAGGGTCAGCGTGGTGGAATACGGCCCTTTCTCTCTGTCAGGACTGTCCCTGCAGCGAGGAGACATACTAAAAAGGCCGATATTATTACTTCCTCCTTAAACCCATAATATAATAGTTTTAAAAAATCAAGTTTTTTACTCTTATCACTCTCTCCCATAATGATTTATTGCATCTACCTAACTTTACAAAAGTATAACCTTTTTCATATTACATTTCAGGTGTGGATCACAAGCAATAGTAGGTCACTGGGACGACATGATGTGTATATACGGCTTTAATGATACAGTTGTATCTTACCCTTACGATGGACCATTCCATATAATTCCTGAGATGGATTGCGTTCGGGTCATCTCTGAAATGAGTCATGAATTGATACAAAAGGTACCAGTTGTGGTTGATAAAATACTGAGAATTAATAGCACTGCTCCTGGCTGCTACCTGCTTGAAGCATCCAAACAATTCCAGGTATGTCTTAAAAAGCATCTATTTACCAGTTTCCATATAATGGAATTTTAACTTTTTGTATGATGAAGTGTCTGGTTGTCTTCTTTCTCTCACACATTATCAACTGTTCACGGTCACCTTGGTTCTTAATTATTCGTCTAAAATTCTCGAGGGTATGTTTAATTGTTGGGTTTTACTTAGGTTGCTGTTAGATTGTACAACAAAATCACTAACGCTTTTCAACAGCGTTGTGGAATCTGATTAATTTGACAGTTCCTGCGTATAAATATCTATAGCATGCACGGACAAGCGTATGTTCAGTAATCTTCTAATATTTAGTGATCCTTTTGCATTTGGGATATTTCTGTAATGTAATCTTTATTTTTATGGATTATAAATGTAAATTCTAGAAACGTAGCCACAGAGCTGACGAATACATCCGCCTAGTCAAACCGGACCTGGCAAACGCTGTTCAGGATTGCATCGATGCGGCCGCCTTCGAGTTCAGTCCTGACGTCCAGAAGATGCTGATACGTGCCGCTCAGTTCGGCAAGGGCTTCATACTGGACCCAGTATTAACTGACCATTATGTCAAGACCTGCCGCTGGCTGAGGGTTCTGAACGCGATACGTGACCCCAAGGTCGCTATACCGCTAACCTTCTTGCAGTATCCTTTTAAATAATTTTACTTGCTAAATTCGTCTCTGTTCTGCTGAACTAGTTTAAGTTTTGCAGAGTACATTTTGAGGTACTACACTTGTACAATAACATGATATTCGTGTGCAATGCAATTTTTTTAAATCATATCTCAACTCCAAATAATTTTATTTCGATATGATTGTACGAACACGCAGCAATTACTGTTATATAATTTCTTTGTGCATTTATATCTATTATTCCTATATTACATTTTATTTATATTTGTTCGCTCATTTGTGTATTGAACCATAAAGTGAACCTTAACTGAATGGAACAGAGTTCAGAATCTAGGCGAGCGGATACTACTGGACCGGTTGATATGGCGCCGCTTGCACTGCCTTGCCACACACATCGCCTCCTACCTGCAGCTCAAAGACGGGCAGACGCGGGTGCTGTCACATTGGGCGTGCTACAAAGTAAGGAATTCTTTAAAAAACACTAAATATGTCGTTTCTGTTTTCTTTCTCGTTTTTTTTCATTGACTAGCAATCAAAAGAATGCACATTATTGGGTTAACGAGATATAAAAATGAACTCCCTGCCCTGTTCCCTAGTAGTAGCAGGGGGCTACTTTACCGCAACTCCACGACTAGCGCGTATTTTGCGTGTGAGCGGGACATGGATCACTCCAGCCAGCCCAACTCCCCGAAGAATCCCATCAACCCCTTAATGTTGCCATTGATCTCCGGGAGCGATCCCAGCGAACCAAGATACTTAACCCTGTACTGGGACAGTGCAGGACAGTGTAGCATGACGTGTGACGCCGTTTCCTCTTCCTCCATACACGCTCTGCAAAGAGGGCTGTCAGTAATTCCTAAATTATACAGGTGTTTATTGAATAGGCCGCGTCCTGTAAACGCTGCCACGGCTATTCGGATCCGCTTTCTACTTAAGTTTTGTAACCTACTTGAGGTCCCCCTATCTAACTTCGGTAGGGCTTCTCTCGTTTTTCTCCTTTATGTTATGCCATAGGTCGCAGTGAAGGATGTGACTTCTTTCCATTATCTTCGACCTGAGTTATGCTGGCGGTAGAGGGACGATAGGCTCTGGATCGATTGGTCGAATACTCGAGCCTTTGCGAGCAAGTTCATCCGCCACGTCGTTACCTCTAGATCCACTGTGTCCTTTAATCCATTGGAGGATTATATTGTTCTTGGCCCCTGCCTCATTGAGACGCTGATGGCATTCAGAGATAAGGCCGGAGGTCATAATATTGCGGTTCAGTGCTTGTAGTACTGCCATGCTGTCCGAGAGAATGCGAATGAGATGAAATCTCTGACTTCCCTCGCAGCATTCAGCTTGGAAGACAGTGTTGTAAATTCCTAAGGGTTTGTAGATTTTGATGCTTAATTCCTCGGAGAATACGCCCGAGCCTGTGCGTAGCTTCGTCTTGGATCCGTCTGTGTAGATCCTCAGATCGAGCTGTTCGCGTCCGTTAATGTGTTCTTCATAGAGGTGAATTCTATATTTTATGTCGAAAACATATTGCTTGGGGATCAGGTCTTGCTTGGCTACTGCAATGGGTGCCTGTAGGGTTTCCAGAGCAGTAGCATGCGGGTTCCTTTTTCTTTTCCATAATTTCAAAGTACATAGTCGCGCTGCTGTTAGGATTGCAACTTGTTGTATATGGATGTGTTTAAAGTTAAATTTTAAATTGCTTCAAGTGGCAGGGTGGCTTCAAGGGTAGGAGTGGTTCTCATGCTACCTGTTGCTGCCATGCATGCTAGTCTCTGGCAACCTTGAAGTTTGTTAGGTGCACAGGTAACCCTGTTTGTACCTTGCCCTGTTCCTTATTATGTGGGGTCGACGCAGTATGGCCGTGGATTATACTGCATAGGTATTGGCTACAGTCTTTACGGCCCAAGCTAACCCTCCCCGTGACAGTGATACATATTGTATGATAAATATCATATAAATGTTGATTTAAAATTATTGTATGATCAATTTGGCCGAATGTTTTATTTTCCATTGGTTTTAATCGATTGCCATATTTTGAAAAATGTATTTTGAATAGGTAACACAGCCGCACTTGGACAACGAGAGTGCGGCGCGCGAGATCGGCGATAAGCTGCGCAACGTGCCCGGCATCTCGTACGCTACCATCGCTATGAAGGCGGCGGAGAAAGGCAGGAAGGCGCTCGCAATTAAAGTAACTAGATGAACTAAAAATACAAATTATCATATACATACCTACATCACAGACGGACACAAAGTTACATAATGGTATAAAGTTAACTTGTTCATTATATATAAATATTATACATGAAGCAGAAAAATAAACCAAGTGTAGTAAACGCAAGACGGGAAGGGGAGGACGACTTGACCAAGGCGATAAATAGAAAAAGGAAAGGATTAAATCTGTTTCTCCCCTCCTCTGTCCATTAAGGGTAGAAAAGGCATGCTGCAATTCATTAGCTTGCGGACTGCTTGCTCGTTCGCCACCTTCTATTATAAAAATATCTTGATTGTCACTTAGCCAGACTTGAGTTATATTGAAAAATGAGCAATACGTAGTGTTATATTTAATAACTTCAGATCTTGGACTACGAGACGCACAGCAAGCTGCAGGTGCCGCGGCTGCTCGCGCTGGGCGAGGGCCAGGCGGCGCTTCGCAAGGCCACGGCCGCCGGCGACACCGACCTCGTACACGTCGTGCTGCTCCACCTCAAGGACAACATGGGCAAGCACGAGTTCGAGGTGATTGTTTAAAACACTAATTTTTCTTATGAGCAGGTGTACAAAATTGGACAATATATCAAATATCAAAAAATACATTACATTTTGGAGCTCCGCAGAGGCGACCGACACCAATGGGTCAGCTTTACCAGGGAAATGCCACGACCTCACAGAAGACGCATGAAGTAAAAGTATTTTCTTCTTCTTTTGTCTTCGAAAAGGCGTAGAGCTGCCGAGCTGCTATAGCGAGACCCGGCGCACTTCTTTTTCAAAAAATAATCTCGCTTCTTGATTAAAGGGCGGGTACTGTGTACTGAGTAATGATACTAAGTTGCCATCGGGTACCCTTAAAGAAACAACGTTTTTCCACAGCTAACAATTAGGGGCTTCCCCCTAGCCCAAGCGTTATACCTCAAGTACTGTGCGGGCCATAACCGCGAGGCGCTGAGGAAGATTCTAGTGCAGGAGGACAATTTCCCCGGACAAGCGGCTACGCACATCCACGACGCCATCGACAGCACCAACCCCGGCAGCATCGAAGCTTCCCTCATATCCGCTAGGGAGTGCTACAAGAAAGCTAGGAACGATCTAGGTAACCTTTTTACTTCACTAACTGAAGAAACTAGTAGAACACATCCGATAAACAGTAAATTGTTTACGTATTAACGTTACTCAATACTGAAACATGTAACGTTAAACTTATTACTATGGGTGAAGATTGAATTTTAAAATGTAGATCGCAATTATACGTCAAAGTATAATTTTTTGATAAATGAAAAGACATTCAAATTATAATCATCTAGGAGCCAGAACGAAACACAATAACACTTTTGGATATGTTTCAATAATCATGTGTTTCTGATAACACTTGTAAGATCCCTGCAAAATCTCCAGTGTCCAATTTCCAGGTGTATCAATATGCGAAGACTTGCGCAAGCTGTGCAAGCAGCAATCGAGCTTACAGGAGACCTACGGCGCGAGCTTCGTCGGCCTCTCGCTCCACGACACCGTCCGCAAACTGCTGGACCAGGGGGAAATCAAACTGGCTGATAAACTGCGATCCGAATACAAAATGCCCGACAGAAGGTATATTATCCATTAATGTGGACCGCAGGGATTAAATTCTTGTGGTCTACGTCCAGGAGTGGGTTATGGTGATATTTATTTAAACATACATCGCTAATTAGAATCATACATTATACTTGGACTAGTGAGTGATTTATATTGTATGGGAAATACCAGAGTATTGTCAAGTTATACGAAGTGTTAATGACGGGACCACAATAAACGAAAACGCAACTTCTACTGATGTCATAAAATACATTTTTTTGTATTAATATAAAAAAAACAAAGAGTAAAAATTTCTATCAAAGTACTATATGAATCGCTAGGAACTTAAGCACCATTGCTATAATTAGTTCACTAACCTATTTCGTCACTTATAACCGGGTAGCACACGTGCGGGGTTGCGTGTGGGCAGGCGCTCCTTATATAATATGACGACCGGCGTGACCTTGACCGGCGACGCCAGCCGGTAACCGGTGCCGTGATTTAGTTCGGTGCTTATTGTGTGCCATTCATCGCGAAGATTTAACAATTACATTACAAAAGTACTCATCAGGTTAAGCAGCTCTCGTATTATATTGGAAATTAGATTTAACAAAAACTCTTTATCCCACTTCTGCTTTTAGCTTTATTATGAAGATTTAGGAAAATAAGAATGAAATGTACTCGTAATACACAATTACTTTAATTTACTAGTAGTCACATTAATAATCTGGGCTGCGCCTTGCTGCCCTGTGTAGTGACGTGCATCTGTTACTTATTATTATGAATGAACCAATGTTCATCCAATTAAATTCAATGCAACCCTGAGTCCTCGACTTAGGTCAATGGCGTCTTGATGTTTTTTTTACGATCTTCTGACATAGGTTGCTAAAATTACGTTAGATAAAAAGTGATTTTGTGGTTAAGATATAGAAGATATTTAACTCATTTTTGGTGCACAGACTAGTAAGGTGGCCGTTTTTTATTGTTTACCTGTCAGTAACACCCTTTATGTCTCATTGAATTATTCGATGATTAGTACCACACATCGTAAAATTAAATTTGAAGAATGGAACTGTCATTTGCAATCATTCAACGTACAATATAAATAAAAAAACCACACCACTGACTTGAACTTTGGCTTCCGCATACTGTTACTGAAAGGAAATTGAATATTTTGGAAAACATAATTAATAATTTTTCAGATATTGGTGGCTTCGTATACTAACTCTGGCAGAACGACAAGACTGGACAGAACTTGATAGTTTCTCCAAGTCCAAGAAATCCCCAATCGGCTTCGAGCCATTCGTCGACGCCTGTTTAAAGTATAACATGAACGATGAAGCACTCAAGTACTTGCCGAAATGTCGGGACGACATCAAAGTCAAATACTACGTGAAAGCCGGGTGAGGGTTACCGTATATCTAAGTAATGGGATGGGGTGGTATAGACAGCCGAAAATTACTTTCACATTTACTGTCTAAATATTTTTATTAAGTTATTACAGTTTAAAATAGGAAACAACTTACAATGTGAGGGAATACATAACTTATAGTAAAGACGGATAGAAATAAACGCTGAAAAATGTGAATGTGTCAACTTTAACAAAGCCTTGTTTCTATAATATTTAATTTTATAACAGGATATTATTTTATTTTTCAGTTTCTACGAAGAAGGAGCGCGCGTGGCGTTCGAACAGAAAGACAAGAGCGCTTTGATATTCGTTCAAAGCAAATGCCCGCTCAGGGAGTCGAGCCAGCACGCTAAAATTTCCACACTCCTTGACCAATTAAATACCAAAAAATAGACCTAATATACTAGATATATATTGCAATATTAGGTACATTGGACTATAATTTGCGTACTTCTATATACTCAGTGCTATGTACATTTAATTTTTCAATACTTTCGCATGTAATTCCTATATAAGATGGAATGTTATAATGTTAATACAAAACAGAAATATAAATCATAATTATGATAATGATTTACTTCCACTATATGTCATTTATGCTGACGTCATATGACACTCCGGGGAAGCATACGAATAAAATGACCTCAATCTTCGACAGGTCACAATGGAACTGACATACATACATACCTGCAAAAAACATAAACCTTGGGTGTTAGGCAAAGAAGGCACGAGACTTATGAGGATGTAGGACACCAATCCCTCTGGGTACTAGAACGGCTTTTTCTTTTTTTTCAATTCAATTTGAATTCGTATTCGATTCAAAAATAAAACAAGAAAAATTCAATGGCATGGTTGATGGTTTGGCTTTATTTATACCGCATATGAATGTTATTAAAATTACAATATGGATTGAGAATCCAGTTCTCGCAACAGATTGGATATATTATTGTTTTTACATTTACAAATCACATTATGCAACGCCAGTACCAACATAAGCTTTTTCAATCAATTCACAAAATTTTAATAACAAAACAAAATATGTGTAGTCTAAATCTGAATATACAATCTGTAATGTTAATATAAATATGAAATGTAAGATTCGATTTAAAAGCTTGCATTCATGTCAATTTTATACAACAAAAACTGGTATATGAATCAAGAACTAAAAAAAAATTGTTCGAGCGCCATATTTCGAATGTGTATCTATTACATCGATGTTACAAGATGTTCTAATACATACATCTTTTATTTATGTTATACGTAGATATCGATTTCCCACCAGATGACAGTGAAAACATGTAATTTTACATACAATTTCGACATCAATGTCATGATGTGTCCATACGTCGATGAGCGGTACAGATTATATATCGAACATATATTATTAATAATTAAGGGATTCATAGACAAAGCTATAACAATCAAGAGGAAATCAGTGAAAAGAATCAAACATTCTTAAAATATTGTTATGTAAACATAAGGTTTATATGTGTATTCAAATTATACGTAAAATACATCAAAATATATCTCGTTAGAATTTGGTATAAATACAGTATAGAAGAGGAACTTGTAACTTCAGAGGAAATTTGAAAGACAATTTCAATACATATACTATCTACTGTGTAATTATCATTATATATATATATATATATATATATATATATATATATATATATATATATATCTGAGAACTGAGTAGGTGGTTGAGCCACCCTGGTGAAACTCGACTGACAATTTAGTTGATAATAATAATAATAATTCATTCGTCACTATGTAAAATAAGTATTTTAATAAAAAGCAATGCACAAGGTCCTCCCCTACTGTAAATTTGTTACACGGACTATATCTAAGGATTAGTGAAACCCACTGCTGCACAAGAAAATATCACAACCATTTATAAACTGATAATACGAGTTCTTTGAATATTACACTGATAAGGGGATCACAAGCTTTTAGAGGGAGAGAAAACAATTCATCATTTTTCAGTACTGAACAAATAAAGTTCATCATTTTAATTGACAATCCCTAACTTTTAAATTTAGCTTAAAAATCGAAACCAATTTATATATTTGTTAATATCTAAAACATTGTTTTACGTTATAAATATGATTTAAACGTAGTAAAACTACAAGAAACCGACTTCAATTCACGAAAAACTAGAACCGGGATATATAGGATCGGGATTAAATTTAAATGGGACTAATCTGTAAACAAATACCGTTGTTTGCATTTTTTAAAGCAGTTCATTAATGTCGATATTCTGAAGTAACAAACATAAAAAAAATACAAGCGAATTGAGAAAAATTCCTTTCTTTTTATGTCGGTTAAAAAGACAAACAATATTAATAACTAGATAAAATTTAAGAAAAAATAAGTTAAGCAAGCAATTTTAGTTTCTATTTAAATATTATTCATAAATAAGTAAATAACGAAAAGTGCAATTGTTATATATATTTTTAACATATAATCGCTATACATAAATTACAGATTAACAAGAAATTCAAACAAATAATATTAAAATAAACTTGTTTATGGTTTAGATGTAAATAATTTTATATATCGATAAGACTTTAGCCATACCAATATGAAATCTAGCAATGACAATAGACATCAATAGGAAAACGCTTAAGAACGTAAAAGATGTCAGAATAATTAATTTATGGCTAGAGGATTATTTATGACTCATTTAAAAGTATGTCATGTAAATTTTGAACTGTCATCCTTCTTTGTTTAAAATTAAATAAAAACTTAACATCTCAATAAGTTTCTTTCTATAAGTATAAGAAACAAATTACACGTCAGTATCAGTGTTCAGTCTTAAATGAAATAATGGACCTACGAATGTTATATATAAATAAAACGCCTGCGTACACCAAAAAATTACATGTAAATCCTTTTATAACAGATTATCACTCATTTCTTTAACCTAGACCATAGACATATACTAATGCGCTGAGCTAATTTCGGTGAAAATATCTATGTGTAATTTGACAAATTTCGGTATAGAAATATTTGAGTGTAAGTCAACCAATTTTGGTATAGTTGTGTGTAATTGGACCAATTTTGGTATAATTGTATGTAATTGGATCAGGACCAGCAATTGTCTCAATGGTTCCACAGTAGTATATGTTAATTTTGTCGTATTTAGTTAACGACAACTTAAGATATTTTATTTTCTTTTTTTAATTCTGTGTAAAGTTGTACTCACACATATGACATGCATATATTTTTTTACTGGTGTGTTCTGTCTTTTTACATGGCCTTTCAGTGTACATCTGTACCTACACAACCGACACGAGTACCCTGTTAGCTTCGTACACTTTCAAATGGACTGGATTGAACGCTAGTTTTCACAAATGTCACAATACAAGAAATTTAAAGCAATCATTGGTATGTGAGTGGTGATGGACTATTTTATTTTAAAATATGTTTCTTTAGAGAGGTTTTCTTTTGAAAACATGCACCACATTGATAACACGTAAAGTTATTTGGTATGTTTGGTGCCGTCGTTCTATTGTTCTCGTGAACTTTAGTAGTTGTTTTATTATTGTGTATTGTCTAAAGATAAAACAGTCATTCCCTTAATTGTATATGTCTTTAGTCTATGCTTTATTTTACAAGACAAATACGTTTAACATGCAATTAACAAAATAAAAGTAAGCTAATGTCATTTGGTAGAAAACAATCTCCTGAATAAGAGACAAGTTAATTTTCTAATATTAATAATATCGAATTTAAACCAACATTTTACACACAGATGTCCTAATACGTTGAATAGGCTAAATATATGGTCAAATAATAGGATATCAAACAAATTTCACTAAGTACATTAAAAAATAAGATATTTGGTATTTAAAAAAACTCAATTTATAAGCATTCAGAGTAATTTGGCCGCGTCCCATTATCACCCAGATAGGACACCAAGTTGCTACGCAACTGCCCACCCCATTTCAATTTATCATTGAAGATTTTACATTAAACATATTTTTAGTCTCCATCTCACTCTCACATTCTTCCAAATACCATTTTAGCACCTCAATCAGTTCTTTACGTTACCTCAACAATTCAATATGGTAATAGTTGGTGCGAACTCGAAACAATCGTTTTCTAAATCAAATAAAAACTATTAACTAAATAGAATATTTTCAGCTAAAGTAGGTAATGAGAATAACAAAAATTGAGACAGATTATATAAAGCTTGTGATATGACCTATCACAGTTAAGGTATCGACACAAGCATTTTTAACATACCAAAATAATGATTTGACCACCATTTTCTATTAACTACATTAAATATTATATAATTGTTAAGCGTAAGGCTTCGTTCAGACGACACGCGCCCGCTTTAATCAATCTCTACTTTAGAATTTGTTGCATTCATTTGAGTCATATAGTCAATAAATCTCAAATTGCATTTGTAGCACGTATGCAACAGCGCGGAGTTGGAGGTGGGCAAGAGGCGGGCGCGGGTTGTGCGCGGGTAGGGCGCATGTCGTGCGCGGGTAGACTCCGATATTAATACAATTTGAGATATATTAATGAGTCATAAGACTCAAATGATATGTAGCAAATGTCAGAGTAATGAGAGTTAGATGCGGATGCTGACACGCAGGTTGTGCGCGGGGCGGACGCGTGTCACGGAGCCTAAGGGATGAGATCTAATGATAAAACGTTACTCAAGTTTAAATGGCAAAAAAAACATCTTAGTAATTACGATTTCGAAGTAAAATCTGAATCATTCAGCTTATATGAATACTCTAAGTGTTATCACATTAGACTAATCTCATTTCTGCAGTTTTTTATCGAAATTGGATATCTTAAGCTGCAAATCCATTGCACATATCGTCAACTTAAGTGAGAGACCTTGTAACTCCATGAGATCCAATTTTACAGCAGGCACAAAAACATCACTACGAAAATTTTTGTATAAAGATTTTTGATGTCACATACAATTACTTAGGTTCGTGTAAGAGAGTGACACAGACATCCACAGTTAAAATTAATATGTTGAACTTTATGCAGCAAACGTGTAATGTATCTTCGTCTTTACAATAATTTTGACCACTCATTTAGGACATTGGCCAATCGACCATAGCATACGATAGATCGCATTCCGTGAGAGATGTTTACGCCGACTGTAATTCCATGTGTCATACTGCGACATAGACAATAAAAGTAATGTACCTTATTAACTAAACATTCAAGTTATACGCTTACAAGCAACTTTTTTTTAAGTTTTTCTATAATTTATTATCACATTTACGAGTATATTCTTTACCTAGCCGATACTTAAGAGCCGATGCCATTTTTTTGTTACATTTTTTCTAATTTAATTACATAAAATCTAACACGTTAGCACATTTCATTTTTACAATAAGGAAAATCGCTTGTATGGCAAACGCGCAATATTTAAATAGCACAGGTGGAAGGAATTTAAATAGAATAAATATATTGTTATGGAATACACAAAAAATCCATACATATACAATTTAATCGAACATACCTTCTGTTTAATATTTAACATATTACAAAGGACTACTAAGTACTATGTAAGTACACTCACCACAGACTAAATATGTGTGTCAAACACATCTCAAGTATGCAAATAAATAAAACACCAACAGCACACTATCACACAAAGTGCGTCCAATAAATTCACCTTTCGAATTACTTTAACCACTTTGGTAATAAATCTATTAAAAATAATAATAATAGTACTGGAATCACAGCAAACAAACTAAACACTAAGTCCTAAATAACAAACATAAAACAACTCCTTAACACGAAACCAATAAGTTTACCTTTTCATCGCCATTATGGATAACTAATTAATGTCTTTGAACTCAAAATAAATACAATTTGTGCATCACATTTCGTCTGTCAAATTGACATTGTCTAAGCCAAGCGGTTGTCAAATGTCAGATGAAATGTTTTCCTCAAACAATACAAACTTAAATAATACGCTAATAAAATGTTTTTTTCCATTTTTTTTTAATAGGAACTGCATTCGAACTAGACTTATGACTTTTAAATTCGTTACTTATTTGCTTTTTGAAAGCACGTATTCCTTTAGATGTCGTAAGATGACGCAAGCGTTGCCGAAGGTTGGGCGTTGACCGTTACTTTGGGAGGTCGCTCATACTTCGATTGGTCGACAAAAGTAGAAGCGGGTGTAAGAAGAACGGAATGACGGATGCCTTGACCTTGGCTCGTGGTGATGATATTGAGGTTGCTCAGGTTGTGCTTGGGTATTGTGAAGGAAGGTAGATCTTTTGCTTTGATGCTGTCGTATATGCGAACAAGTTTGTTCGCGTCTATACCATCTATGATGTTCAGAGAACGATTGTGGGCTGGCGAAGCTGTTACGACCAGTCCAGGCATTTTGGTGGCATTGAGACGTCCCGTATCGGGTACTGGGGGAGTGGGAGGTGTTGGCGGGGCGGAGGGAAGCGCGGAAGAAGTCGATGCCTGGCTGGTCGTAATGTGCTGGGTTATCGTATGAGTTTTAAGACCTTGAGCTGTTTTGTAACTTTTGCCGCATTGGCACTTGTAAGCCTTTTTTACCCTGAAACCACAAAAACACAATACTCACCAATATTTAAAAATAAAAACAAAAATAACTACGAATTAAAATTATATCTACCATATGAGTTTTTCAAAATATGATGGGCTTTACTATACACTATTAACAACGTACGCACAAAATATTCTTTATTTTAAAATGAATGAACACGGAATTATCTACCTAAAACTTAAGTTGAAACCTAAGATTTCGTTACTTTTTTCTTTTCTTAAATGACACGAAATCAAATAGACTAATCTTCATATATACTTGAATAATGAATCTACTTAGACAATTTTTAAGTATTCGTAGGCGACACTGTAATGAAAGAATACCCATTTCTTCCAGAAATACTCGTGTGCAGTCAATCGTTTCTTTGCGCCGGCTATCTTTTGCTTGTGCTGCTCCGAATTAGGCAATACTGGATATTTTCTATTTCAAACAAATATTACTATAAAAAAACTTTTAACGAGAAAGAGAAATACATTAAACATGGACGGCGCTAACACTGCGCCCTTTGTGATGCGCATTAGATGTTATTTAAAAAAAAGGACTGTCCTCACCATCTCGTAGTATTATATCAACTACCTTTGTAAGGGCCTAGTAAGACCAGATTCACTTTTGTAAGTGTGATAGTATTAGAGGGACCACAGGGTCAAGATGAATGAGGATCTTTTTTAAATATTAAAATTAGAAAGAAATAGTCTATCTTAAAATTGAACGAAAACCAAGCAAAATATGCAGATCCTAAGAAGGAACGAGATACACTCGCAAAATGATGCAAAACAAATCTGTATGTCATATACAAATGCATTCATCATCCTTCTTCTGAGCCCTTGGTGACTCAAGTTGCCTCAGCGTATACAGAAATAGGAATTGAACTAAAAAAACAGATTTATATGATTTAAAAAAAATGCAAAATTAAAATTATTTATTATAACTAAATAAAGTACGTTTAACTTTATTTGTTATCGAAATAATAAACTGGAAAAAATAGGTTTACTTATAGTTTGTTCCGCCTGGAGATAGAATTTTTGTAAACAACGTCACTTACATGTCATGGCGGGCATTACACTTTTTATACTTTCATCGGTAATGTTGTGAAAAATAAATAAGGAAATGCGAGAAATTTACGGTTTAGTGATAATAATTTATTTAATTTATATGTTACCATTGTTTACAAAAATTCTGCTTTGGTGTGAAGTTTATGCACCACGTCTACCCGCTGTTCGCGATTTTACCGCACAAGCATAATCGTTTCCATTGCGCTTGAAACACATTGACATGCACATTTTAGGTCGAGGTAAATAAACTTTCGTTACAACTCCGCACAATTTTGATAGAGGCCGAAACGAGGTGCTATTGCTTCTGTAGTAGACACATAAAGTATATAAGTAATATTCTGTACTTACTTGCCATCCTTCTTGTGTCCGTTCTTGGAATGGTACTTGATACCGTTGACGTTTTTGTAGCGCTTCTTGCAGCCGGGCACTGGGCAGGCGAAAGGTTTCTCCTGCGCCGCTGGACCTAGGGCACCACTAGAGGCGTTAGTGTTCATCCTGGAAAACAAACGTTAAATATTTAAATAATCTATATATACTACAACCTCTAAAGGTTTAATAGGGGATGAACTTTGTACGGAGATATATATGTAATCCAATGTAAGTTGACCTCAGATCTATGATATAATATTAAATAAGGATAAGCTGCGGCGGGTGAAACCGCGGGGCTCAGCTTGTACAAGATATAAGTTATGGGAATGCATTAGATGGGGTCGCCAGGGAATACCTGGCAAGTGAAAGTCTATTGGCTTGAGTTGAATGATGATTACGATGAGAAAATACTGTAAAATTATTTCGTGCAGTAATAAGATTGTTTACAAATAAACCTAAACATAATTAGATGAATATTAAATACGGAATCTCTTCCAAGTGGTACAAATACAAACTACACAATTTCTACTAGAAATATTTTATAAAATACTTTTTCATTCCTATCATGTTTCATTAAAAATGCCCATATGCTACTCTAGAAGTATGCAAAAGCGCGGAGTAATATTCCAAGTTACTCTGCCTATTTCTAATTCTTTAGTATCTCTAGTCCCCTCACTATTCGCTAAAAAACGAACAAAGTCGAAAGTAACAGCTAGTTATTAATAAAATGTATATGTGTCGTACTTGACTCCATATCGCAAGATATACTCCGAGCTGTACTCCTCGACCGTCGTCCACGAGTCATTGCTGTCTTCAGATGGGCTCATGAGCTCGTCATCATCAACTTCGCTCCCTAAAACAAGATATCTATTTACTTCATTGTACAAGTAAATCAAAAGAGCCTATCTTTGTTCCAACAAAAGGTACACAAAGGAACTTGCGTGATAAGGGGGAATGAAGATTGTTCTAAAATAATCACCCAAAAATAATCAGAGACAAAGCATGAGACCTAGAAACGTGTTACATTCGCATTAAAAACGGTCAAGATTAAAAACATTTACATTCAATGTTACGATCAACGTAAGACGAAATAATGGTGGAAAATTAACCCGAAAATCTATTAAAACATTTAAAGCCTTTTAAACTTCACAACTTGCGTGCATAATTATTTCTAACCACCTGTTAAGCCTCAATCCAATAAAAGCTTAAAACATTCAAGTTGTGTCCAATTGCATTCTGGGAATCACTTTTGTCCTGAGACACTTTTCTCGCTTCTGTTACATCCGTTTTTAAGTGACATCGCTACCATTCTATTTCCTTAGTAATTCTTATGACAAGCATATCTTAAGCACCACTTTACATTTTTAATATTTACACCACAACATAACGCAATCAAATCCCCTTCCCACTATAACTTGATACAAACGCAACCATGGCTTTGCCAAGTACACTAAGTCTCAACCACTACGTCCTTTTGATTTTCTTTGTCCCCTTTTTTTAATGAGACTACTTAAATTTTATTATTTAAATTAGATATCTTCATCTACATCTTCATATAAAACAAAATATATGATAAGTATCTGGTACATATAACCACTACCGAAAACATTAATAGAAAACATATAGTCATCTCAGTTTTTTCAGAGAGAAAGATAGTGAGAAACCATGTTACCAAACCACCAAAACCAAACCGTTAATTTATCTATCGAGACGTTTTTTGTGTCTAAGAAAATTCCGTCTATAACTAGTCAACCTTATCATGTAGAAATTTTATTTTCATTGAAGAATTTTTACCCGTAGGTGTGCTGCTACGAACTGATGGAGTCTTTGGTGCCGAGAGTAACCTGCGGCGGACATCGGCCGCGGGAGGTAAGCTATGAAATTCCCGCCTCGACGCTTCCGTGAAAAATCGCAGGACATAACTTAAAGGAATACATGCCGGCTGCGAAGCTTCTTTTTGTTCAACTACTGCGGGATCATAATCTGAGAAAAAGCAATAACACTAATAAATATTAATTCTACAATAATATAACTACTCCACCGATCAAATCCTTAGTTCAGTTTTTAGTAACAATTCTTTTCCCTTTCAAGCAACAACAGCATTTTAGTAGGCAATGTAAACTTTAGTAGATGTTTATTTTTACCAATAAATAAAAATTCGCGCTCTATTTAAATTTGGTTCAATAGATTTATGTCCAATGTAGACAACTTTGACATATTGATAAAAATACAATAGGGAGGGTCACGATATATTTTTATTGTGGAAAAATAAGCCACGAAAACATATATTTACATGATCAAACAGTATTTACCTATATGCACGTCTTCGATGTGTTCAATTAAATCGGCTAATCTTGGAAATGTGATACCGCAGCCATTAAATTTACAGATGTTTATCATGAAGACGGCCATGTCGTGCGGAGGATAATACACTAGTCAGAGATCAAACTATGCTAATGCAACCATAAACATCGTACGTTATAATGTAGTCGTTTTTATATTTATTGTTTTTTGGTAACATAACACAAAATATTTTTAAAATGTACCTAGTATTTATTTTAGCCACTTTTAAATCGGTTAAAAATATAATGAATAAAAAAGTCTTGAAAGTAGCTGTCAGTCACAGAAAATAATCAATAGTTGGCTGCTCTCAACGGAACTTACTCGTCATGCGCATTTCAGCCAATAGGCAAGCGAGATTTTTGCTTCGATCTAGTCTACCACTCAGATATTGAACATTCCAAAGGCCGGTCTCCTCCTTCTCGGTGTTCTTTGGTAAGTGTCGAGAAATAGCGAAAACTAATCGTGAAAAAGTGTGTTTATCACAGGGAATCATCGAACTAAAATTGTTTAAATCGTCACATTGAAGCATTCCGCGGGTGACTGTGTTTGTATTTTACGGTGAAATTCTTAGTTATCATGTAAAACAAAAATTGTTCATATAGGTTGCCGATCGGCCATTTTCTGTATCCTTCCAATTACGTCAATAAGTTTTATTTGCTGATTTTTCCATGTAATAGTAATACATAGTGGTACCAAAAACGATACGTGCTTAAGTATATAGATTCAAGTCGAGCTAGGCTTGCAGTTACGTAGTCCCTTCAATTACGTAACTGTAGCAGAGTTGTCGGTCAAACTGTCAGATCTTTGAGTTTATTCTTATCTGAAACTTTCCGGCAATAGCACCTCATTTCTCATTCATCCTTCGTCTTTTCAGTAGTCACTCGCTGCACCCAATAAAAACAAAAATGCTGTCTGCTGCCAGATTGATCGCCCCTGCAGCTAGGTCTGCCGTAAGTATTATCATTTTTTGAATTTATCATAAAAGTAACCGCTGCTTGTACCTTCAATGGGTGGTAACATAGTTTTTAAATGTTTCAGTATATAATTTCTTTGGATTAGTTTTTAGTGTAAATTGTTTAAGTATTGTAACTTGTCAATCCTTATTTATCTCCAATTGGTTATTCTTATTATCACCAATAGATTTTTACTATCACTAATCGTGAGTTATGTAATTACATAATAGGTTGTTAAATTTCGATAAAATTACTAAATTGATTCACCCAACAGATTACTTTTAACAAAGTATCCTTAAATCAATAGATTTAATTCATTCTTTTACAATTGTTGCTAGTTCATTGTCAATGTCAGGTTTGTGGTTAATGTTCAATAATTTGTGTTGTGTTTAGATCTTCAGCAACACAGCCTTGGTGAGGCCACTGGCTGCAGCGACCACACAAAAACAGATTGTGCCCCTGGCGGCGCCGGCTCAGCTTCCCGCTATCCGTGCCTTCCAGACCACAGCTGTGACCAAGGATATTGACTCTGCCGCTAAGTTCATTGGTGCTGGTGCAGCAACAGTAGGAGTAGCAGGTTCCGGTGAGTTTCTACCAGATTTTCAAATCTTTTGTAATTATTTTCAATTACTACATCTCTTATCACTAATTCTTAATTTATTTGGGTGTTTTTAATTTTTTTATAGTCAAATCTTATATAACTGATGTACTTGATTGCATAACAGGAGCTTAGAATTTTATAGATTCCTTTTTACATAACCTTCCTGCATTGCAGTAGCATGTATAATTTTCTTTCACTAACATAATTCATTACCTGCAGGTATTGGTATTGGTGTGGTCTTTGGATGCTTAATCATTGGCTATGCACGAAACCCTTCCCTCAAGCAACAAATATTTTCCTATGCCATCCTTGGATTTGCCCTTTCAGAAGCAATGGGATTGTTTTGTTTAATGATAGCTTTCTTAATGCTATTTGCTTTCTAGTTCAATGAAATGCTTTATGTGTATATAGTTATGAATTTTATAGATGCATGTATTATTTGATTTAGAAGATCACTAATAGGTGAGGGAAATTTTAATTAATTTATAGCGAATTTTAGTTGTTGGTAGTTTTGTAGTTAATAACTTTAAATTTGTATGGGAAAATAAATTAAGGCATGGATCTCATATGTTTTTGCACTATTACAGGAGCGGGTATTGGAACAGTGTTCGGTTCCCTCATCATCGGCTATGCCAGGAACCCCTCCCTCAAGCAACAGCTCTTCTCATACGCCATCTTGGGTTTCGCACTCTCAGAAGCCATGGGTCTCTTCTGTCTTATGATGGCCTTCTTGCTGCTGTTTGCTTTCTAAGCTGATTACTTTTAAGAACACTACTACTGCCATCCAACATAGCGAGGTTTCAGTGTTTATCTATCTGGAGTGGACGGCCATGGAATCAATTGTGTGGAAACCTCACCCTCATAGTGGTGTAAGGACTGTGTTATAATGTTTCACTTATCAGTGCAACATCAGGAATGCAATTTATTTAATTATGTAGTATAAAATCTGCTAATAAAACATTGTTTTTGAACATTCAACAAACACTACAATTATTCCTAAACCTGATTATTGTAGAATTGTTGTGTAAAATCATGTTATGGATAATCTCCCAGTATAATCTTTGAAGTACCGGTGATAATATTTTAAGCCAGTAAAGCGTGTATTGCGTGTGTTATTGTCATCAACTTCACTTATGCTGTTGGGAATGTCGGCATCTGTATTGTAATTTTTTAGGGCGATTAAATGATACAATCTAAACGTTCCTCTTTGTTCTTACAATAACAGATGCTTTATTATTTTTAAATCCAGGCACAAAAACATTTGACATTTATATAAATTTTAGATACATAAAAAAGTAAAAGTTATATACTTGATTCTAACAAGAGGCACAGATTGATATAACATTAGAAAGTCCAAATGTGATTAAACTGGCTGGTGGAAGTGAACACAATGAACAAAGTAGTGTAACAGGAACATGTTACAAATGGTTTTCATACTCGAATTGTAATTTGACTATCTTACAAATAATGTAAGTTTCCTAAGCCTCGCCAATTAGTTTATTATATATAATGGAACATCTTAAGTCAAATGGTGCAGATAGCATTTATTAGGTTATCTCAAATATTACTGGGCTAATGCATCAAATACCCAACAAAACTCATTAGTTAAAAATGGCTGTGAACGAATGAGGATATTCTGAGGCAAACGAGCGAGCTTATCACCTGATGTTAAGTGAGCGCTGCCCATAGACATCCGCACCTCACTCGCCATACGAAACGCAGATTACTTGTACTTCGCGCCAGTTTTCTGTGAGGTGGTATTTCACCGGTCGAGCCGGCTAGTTCATGCAGCAGATGTTGCGGGTCTACTAAATTAATATTTAGGTAGTTAATTTTCCATATTCATATTTGTATCCAGCAACTTTCTTCCGGCGTCACGAGGTTATCTGTCCATCTGGAAAGAGTGCGCCCCACGCGGATGCGGAAATCGGGGGGACCGCATACCCTTTGCCCAGCAGTAGACAGATACATAAATATTCAAAAGGAGTAGATGAGAAATATTACGACTCATAAAGAAGTGGCCACTGAAAAGATGTAATCTTAAAACGTGAAGGAGTACTTAAAACAATATCGCCTAGCACTAAAAGTAATCAAATACATAAATCAAGGAAATGATAACAAATCTGCTGTGGACTTTGTTAAATGTATGGTGGAGAGATCTAATATGAGGAAAAACTTCAACATACTTGTCTGTTGCTTACGATTACATAATATGTTACGTATTTCCTCTTCCTGGTTGATCATTTTTTAATCCATGAAGGAACCTGGATGGACAACACGAGGGATGTTAGCAGGTTTTAGAGCACATGGCTAAGGAAAAATAAACTTTATCAATATTCGGTATCCCATGAGAGATCGCTGCGTCATAAACTTGGGAATAAAATTAAGTCACACTGGTAGTGAATGAAAGATAGAATTTTACAAAAAAAGTACATCTTGATATAAGTTACTACATGAGGCGTGTATGTGTGCATACATACTTCGATCTTGGACAATGCGTAGAACAAATATACAACTATAAATAGGAAATATATAAGCCGGTTGCGCGATTCACAAATCAATATTGCAAACGCTCTTGTCCTACTTCGATTACAGCGACATCTATATATAGCCTTGTAAAGGTAGCGTCCGACCGTTCAGAACAATTCCTGCCACTGAATTTCATCATCACTCAACACAACTGAGCTACGCATCTGTAGTTCCTCGGGTGTCGTGGATGTCGTTGGGCATCGGTGAACAAAACACTAGGCGACCCACTGCACGCTTGCCCCGTCATGCTATAAAAGCTAATTAAATGTAAAATTCATATCTATTTCTGCCGCTGCTTTAACCAGAGACGCTCGAAAAGACTATCTTGTAGTCCAGTGGGTTGAAATCTAAACTAGAAGAGGGCCAGTCTTCATCCCCGATAAAGTTGATTCCAAGGGTGGTCAATCAGTATTGCTAGTGCGATGAACTAACCGCAGTGTTTTCAAATTTTGCAGAATATTGAAAATCTGGTGGCGCGTAAGCCCAGCGATACGCGATTACCGCGACTCTATCTTCGACCACTCCATATTTGGTAATGAATGAAAATAATTTCTTTTTAATATTTGGAAAGCCCAAAAGGTTAATTTTTAAGATTAGTCGAAGTATATTTGGCCAGTATTCGCCAATTTAAAAAAAAAGTATTGACAGAACTTATGACCCGACTAGTACTAAAAAAAAATTTTTACGTGACGATCGATTTTGATTTTATATTATAGTATTATTTAGATACTTTGGGATTTGGATTTTTTGGGGGCTTGTACCTACTGAGGGGGGAAGGTACCCCTTCGGAAAGGAAGGAAGGAAGGTATAGTTCATTTTAAAAGTTTTCAATCAGAACAAGGTGATGAAGACAATTTAGCTAGAACTATAAAGTTCACGTTAAATTTTTACACGGAAGATTTCTGATGATTTGAGGGAGGAGGGCTGAAGTCCCTGGATCCGTCAATGAACAAGTTTCTACACTCAAACATTATTTTTAGATTCCAATACTTTGAAGTCTAACAAAATTAAACACCATCTTTATTATTAACAAATTTATTTCAAATATGTCTGATATGTGTCTAAGTGGATACCTCTGCATAAACAAGATACTTGGATCTCCTTAAATCAAAGTAAACCGACAGAAGTAAACATTTAAATCACAATTTACATTTTATCTCTATACTTATGAAACATTTCCTGGCATTCTCAATGCGTTGCTTATTATATTATAATTTGGATTAAGACAACACCAAAACGAACACAGCCTAAAACTGACGTATCCCTTTTGGAGCGAACAGGCGCTATTTAATAAACAAAAAACGATTCTCAAAGAAATGTAAAAATCTACTACTGCCATTAGAATACTGTTGTATTAAATGTGCACAAACATGCGCAGCATTTACTTTAATACAGACAGCGGTCGGCAACACGCGGTCCCGGAATTGTTTTGTAAACTAGTCAATGACATCCAAAATGTTATAGATAATGTATTTTAACAACTTGAGGCACTTGGCTGCCAAAAGGTTGCTGACCCCTGCTCTACTCTACATTGTCGAATTACTTTAGCTTATTTTAATTTTAAACAAAAATATAATTTTTCACATGATTACGAACTGACATCTCCAAAACTTTTTCAATTTATTATACACACATTTTTAGATATATATTTGTAAGATTGTAATTCAAATAAAATAAACATAAGTAGTACGGACTGTAAAACATTGGTTTTTATAATTGAAATCAAGCATAATATGCTTTTATATTTTAGATAAACCATTCTCAAAAATAGGTTTTCTCATAATTAATCTCTTTTCATTATAGCATGGTGTAAATAACATTTTGCCATTTTATTCACTCATAAAAGCACTAATTATCACTTACATTTTTGTACATTCATTATAAAGGTGCAAAACTTTTTTAATTCACAAATAAATTTAAAGTCAATTACTTTAACGCTTTCCTCATTGCACACGCATTTTCAAAATCGTTCAATAAAAAATGTCATTTGTATCATACTATAATGAAAAAAGTGCAAATATCGTGGTTTGTTTTATTCTAACAATTTTAAAAGCAACACGTTATATCTCCAGATGAAACTTTTGAAATATTTGGAGTCTATAACATCTAAATTTAAATTGACATTCTATTTATCTACACTTCCTTGAGAACAGAAATAGATGCTTTTGTATAAATAAGTATCAGTCAATAATTATAACGTAAATTTTGTCCGAGTGGCACTCTCGACACTAAACGATTTTGGATTCAAAAAGTGACACTTAACAATACAAATGTCAAAGATTCATTATACTAACGGACCGGCTTTAAAATAAAAGGGAATCAAAACATATTGTACATGTAAAGTCACAAATAAGAGTATATAATACATAATAGAACACTCTTAACACTGGACGTAGTTGAGGTCCAAGTCTTTTGTAGTTGTAGCTATACTTCCATATACATCCAGCTGTATTAATATTAAAAAAAATGTCAAACAAATGTCAAATCGAAAAAATGTCTCGCATAACTGTCAAAATGTCACCTGTCACTCTCTATGGCCAATCCGTTGTTATAAATAAAATCTATGAAAAATATCACGTACATTAGAGGATCTATAAAACATAGAATAATCGTAAATAGTTTACAATAATTTCACTTAAAACTTAAAGCAAAACAAGATAAGGCAATTTGCTACAAGTCTATCCGACGAACTTTCCCCGTGAGAACTGTATATACGCCAATAAATCGAGATCATGGAAACATATCAAACCAATTGGCCAACAATGGAGCACAAATCCTCAGAATTCTATGTAAGAAAGCAATGAAATTGAAGCCAAATATTTGTCAATTTCCATATTTATAATAAAAATTATATAACTATTAAAATTTAATTATTACAAGTAACCGGTTACCCTGATAAAGGACCTTTCACGGGTCCAAAACTAGTATACCTAGGGTCTACCCGAAGTTTAATTATTGAAAAAAAGCAGTCGAAATCAGAAACAAGAAGTGGTCGAAGTTAGCGATTTCAAACGACAGATGTCAAAACGTTTTTTTTTAAATCGAATACTATAAAATCACTATTTTAACAATGTAACATGCTCGACCTCAAAAATAAGTTTTTGCTTGTTTTAGAACGTGTGTAGCGGTTTTCAATTAAATAATTTTGTTAATTTTAAATGACTTTCGTCAATTTCAATCCCAGTTGAACTAAAAATAAAAGCTTTTCATTTCTTTAATAAAAAATGATACCCTGTTTTACACTTTAACAGATACTCCGTAAAAATAGGGTACTTCTCACGCCAATATTTCCGATTTTAGATAAGTTATGTTTGCAAAGAAAATTTATTATGACAATTGTAACTTAATGTATAAACTAAATAACATCACGTTACCCGTCTAATGCAAGAAGATAATCTATTATAATTGCTATTATATGCTATTATAATTTTCTTTTTTCTTCGCTCCTATGTGTCATAGCGTGATGTTAAATAGTCTATAACCTGCCTAAATAATAAAGCTATCAAATGCAAAAATAATTTTTCAAATTCATTTGGTAGTTCCCGAGATTAGCAAGTTCAAACTCTTCAACTTTAATATAGATAAGGGCCAATTGACAGGTTTGCATGAGGTCGACACATCGGCTCTACTTACACATTATATTTGGCTCAACTCTCTCCAGTAGAATCTGTTGTCACGCAGCATCACATCGCCTTAAAATATTATAATTACCCTCTTTTACAGCTACTTGATATTTTGTTTCCGACAACGTTGTATAAACAACTAAATCGCTTCAGTTTCGAACTGTTCGCCTTTCGAGATGAGAATAGGGCCGTAAGTCTCGCGCTGGTCTAGTTTTAGCACTTGATGCTTTTTAAGAACTAGTAAACTGTAGAATTTTTGAGCTACCTGCAATATAAAATAAAAATGTTCACTGTTGTAGCATCAGTAGTATCAATCAAGCAACTTAAGGTTTCAAAGTGAATCTTATAAATTGTCTATATTTTAATCACTCGAACACGATTTCGGAATCTGGTCATTTCGTCTTACAGATATAAGCAGGATTATTCCCTAATCTCAGCCGCGGAGTGAGAAAATAGCGCATATCAAGTGAGCCTTATGTGATGCTGCAGTAAGCTCTTACCTGTTTCCTGTTGTTGTGAGGCGGCGCGAGGTCGGCGAAGGAGAGCATCTCGTCGGCGGCCAGGCGAGGCCGCATGGCAGCGAACAGCTGCGCAGCGCGTCGGTTCAGCACGCGCTCCGAGAACTGCTCCTCTGTTTCGCCTGCTTCGCGGGAGCCCTCCTCACCCTGGATGTTTACAATATGTATCAAGTAAATGTTATAACACTACGAATATACACAAGAATCATAAACCAAACCTAAATCTAGGATAATATACCAATGTTATCCTAGATTAGTCCTAGTAGTTTTTTTATATTTCTGAATTACATCTGTTTCTTAAAAATATCTAATGCATAAAGGCGCATGTTCTGATCGTATTGAGTAAATAAAAGTTGATACTTACATTTTCAACACTTAGTGGTAAATCGTAGTCGTGAGGTGGGCTGTGCTGTCCTTGTTGGTCGTCATATCCTAAGTTGGTCATTTGCATGCCCGTCTGTAAATTGAAACAAATCTTACAGTAATTATAATCGTTTCGTCCTATGAGTGAGGAGCAGACTTCTCCATTAGTAGCTGGATATCTCCGATGCCATAATCAAAAGTCTATAGTAAATGTTATATCAGTAGGTAGAAAACTTAATAAATTCTGACTTTTCAATTTAACCGCACCTATTTCAAAAAATCATATTATTACAACTACCTACAAACTTCGAAGGAAACAAAAGATGAAGTGCTATGAATGTCAAGGGATTTCCAGGAACTAATTATAAATGGTTCATTAAATTAAGTCGCTATACAAGAAAACGTCATCCGAATCCTTTGAAATTATACTTTAAGTCTTGGGACTTATGTGTTACATGACTATAACCAAAAGTTCGTTATAAGCGAAATCCATTGCATTATACCTGATAGTCTGTGTGGTCATCGAGGCCGTGCAGCGGTAGCGGCTCCATGGGCAGCGTGTGCGGTGGCTCGTGGTGGTGCGGGAGCGCGTGCGATGCAGGCGCGGGCCGCAGCAGCGCCGCCTGCTCGCCGCCCACCTGCGGCATCATCGGCAGCTGCTCCATCCCGTGCTGCAGCAGCGCGCCGTGTTGCAAGCCTTCAGGATATACATAACATTCGTTATTTGAAGGATACTATTGAATAATTTTACACAGTGATTCAAGGTTTTTTTTTATCTTAATATCTATCTTGTACATATGGTTGTTTTAAATTTATAATATACCTTTCCTTTAGTATTTTAGATCTAATTTGCGGTATGAAATTTACTATGGTCCAAAATATATTCATATTATATGAAAACACTCTCCTTGTTTGATTTGGTATTCTTTTTAAGGCGTCCAATGGAAAAACAATGTATCTCTTAAGGTTCTCAAATGAATTGTTTAAAAATTAAATTAACGCTGTCATCAAATAAAATGATAATGCATGAAAGCCTTAACACTTACCGGATGGTGTCATTCCACCATGTTGTAACCCAACAGGCGTCATTCCGCCATGTTGTAAGCCAACAGGCGTCATGCCGCCATGTTGTAAGCCAACAGGCGTCATGCCGCCGTGTTGTAAGCCAACAGGCGTCATGCCTCCGTGTTGTAAGCCAACAGGCGTCATGCCACCGTGTTGTAAGCCAACAGGCGTCATGCCACCGTGTTGTAAGCCAGCGGGCGTCATGCCGCCGTGCTGCAAGCCCGCCGGCGTCATCCCACCATGATCTAGACCACCTGGAACAATAGTGATTATATGACGATTATATGCGGATGTCTATGGGTAGCGCTTACTTTACATCAGGTGCTTCGCTCGTTTGCAACCTTATCGCATAAAACAAAAAAAACAAGCAAATGAGTAGCAGATGTGTGGCCTTATCTTAAGGTAGGGTAAGTACCCTATAAGATCACGCGGTGGTATTTGACTCAATCTCCAAATTTATTCTACATCGCACTGCGCAATTTATCACATTTCGATATGTGTTACTTTTATGCTTTAAATTGGATGACAACATAATGAACGCAGTCACGGGTAAAAATAAGAAATATAAAAAACGCGAAGTTTGCTAAAAACAGATTTTTAATATAAACTTCCAGTTACTATAAGAAAAAACGAATTTCGAATTTAATTGAATTTCTAAGAAAATCACCATTTAATTATTGTTAAATCAATCTGGTTAAGTTTATTCATAACTATCGAAATACCGTTCCTCATGTTTTACAATTCTTTAAAGTCGCATTAATTCGTGCCTAATTGACTAACGAAAATTAAAACAAATAACGAACATTTTTTCAGATTCAACTATGAACAAAATCCAGAATCTGTCATTATTTTACTTGTTTTGCTTGTCCGCTTTCACGTGACCTGTGCCGTCACCTATATTTAAAAATAAACTCTCGTTTTTTATATTTGCAATTAACAGAATGTTTCTAAAGTAATCAAGTTACCTGGCGTCATTCCACCGTGGTGAAGCCCAGCTGGAGTCAGACCGCCATGGACTAGGCCGCCTGGCGTCATCCCGCTGTTCAGCCCTAGTCCCGGAGTCATGCCACCAGGTGTCATACCTGTGATTAAAATAATTATCAAAGTTCATTACACAAGTTAACTACAGTCATATACATGATTTAGAATTAAAATTGGCGGAGCTGTCATCGTCGAGTCACAGTGCGAAAATTAAAAAAAATCAACAGTGAGGTTAAATTTTAAGATATAAAGCATTATTTTAGCAAATCTTTATATAATATACAACAAATCGTTTCCGCTGTCTGTTCCCTTAGATCTTTCGAGCTACGCGACGGGTTCTAATTTGCTTTTCATCAATAGACAGAGTGATTCAAGAGGAAGGTTAACCATGTACAATCCATGCATATTATAGTAGAGAAAAGTAGAGAATTTTAAGCATTTGCGTAAAAAACAAATTTTTGTGAGCTTACATTGCAAACGCTGGCTAAATCTTACGACATAAATCAAAATAATGTGCTACGGAATGGTATACCTTAAAAAGATCTATCTATCTTTTAGGATCGTCACAATATAGTCGTGCACAAACCGCTAATCGAAAAGCCATTAAGAAGGATATAGTCTTGATCCTTGTAAAGGTAAGTATTTAATGCAACTGATGCACCTCCAACAGTATTGGGGAGACTGGACATGGATAGTGCCATTATGCGGCACTGGACCCGTGTCCATCTAATTAAAGACACGGCTATTACATAAACCGGTTTAATTAATTTAAGAACTACTAACATAGTTTTTAAGATCATTGTTACTAATACTATGGATCCTGGTCTGTAATAAATGGGTCTCACACCGCCGCGCAGCGCTCCCTGCCGCCGCTGTGCTCAATGAGCTTTCAATAATAGGACCGATCCGGGTGTTACCCATCCAGCAAATAATAGCGTTACAAGGTAACAACATTAATTAATTTTAAGATGGAACGAAGTTTACCGTCAGCTAGTGTTGTAAAAAAAGAAAAGGTGCACGATATGCACGTGTCGTCAATCTAATTAATTACTTACTGCATTTGTACCATCAAAACTTGACATTTTGTGAATAGTACAACTCTAGTGACAAAATTTTACTTGGGACTGTGTACTACTTAACCTGGTTCGTCTACAGAATAACTTCGGGGAGTGAGCACAAGAATTTCATAATATAATTTTTATATTATTAAATTGCAATTTATTTAATTTACAGATTTGCCAATAAGTCATAGCGAACTTATCATTTTCGTTGGAAAAAGAATTGCTACCGCCTGCTTCGGACTTATCATGTGATTAATAAAATAGACGGTATAAACTACCACATCACCTTACATGCATATGTTATACAAATGATCTCACCACCGTGATGAAGGCCGGCGGGCGTCATGACGCCTAGGTCCATAGGCTGTCCGTCGCCGTGCTGCAGGCCCGCTGGGGTCATGCCGCCGTGCTGCAAGCCCGCCGGCGTCATACCACCATGTTGTAGTCCGCCTAGTGACACATAATTTTATTATATAATACCATGCATTAAAACTTCAGCACTTTCTAAAGTTTGATCATTGAATATATATGTCACAGTATAAATAAGTATCCGTTCCACAGTGAAAGAGGTGATTACGTATTTCCATATGCCACAACCCCAGGTATTATTACACTTAGTAACATTTTTCCTTGAGTATATTTAAATCAGGCTTTAAACAGAAGGAATGTGATTACTACCTGGGGTCATAGATCCATGTTGTAGTCCAGCTGGCGTCAGACCGCCTTGAAGTAACGTGCTAGGTGTCAATGGTCCCGGTGTTAAAGGAGGGCCTAATGTGCTCAGCAGGCCTCCTGCAAAGTATACATTGTAGATGTCAGTGATAATTTTCCAAAAATCTGAATTTTCTACCAATTGATGTCCATTCCATTGTGACCGCCTGTACTATCGACTTGACCGGTTTTGGAGAGTGAGGTCTTCATTCCATTCGTATTGCTCCCCGACTGGTGAGCATATTTCTTTTAAATACAATTTTTTTATAAATTTAAATACATACTTTTGCCTGACAATATAGTGTTTTGAACAAATTAAAATAAACGCTCACCTAACGGATTCGTTTGTTTGTCGCATATTAAAGGTTGTTTTGTAAATTTTTGGTAATATTTTATATATATATAGGTTATGATTAGCATAATTATATATAAATAAATAAAATCATGCATATTACATACCAGGCGTTTGTGGGGCGTCGTCCTCAAGGCGCGCGGACAGCGGGGACTGCGGCTCCGGCAGGTGCTCCGACGCTGCCCACACCATTGGTTAATATTGTGCGGTTAGATTATGCGGGTTGTGCCATTGTTAAAGATTATTGTTGTTTCCTTATTTATGTACAAATTG
Source organism: Papilio elwesi (assembly GCA_029849275.1). Lineage (NCBI taxonomy): Eukaryota > Metazoa > Arthropoda > Insecta > Lepidoptera > Papilionidae > Papilio > Papilio elwesi. The sequence goes on from CM056695.1 coordinate 9,252,968, forward strand.
GTTATGTAGGAAGTGGTAACATTTTAAACAATTTTAATGAAATATTTAAATCTTTTGTTAAAGAGTGTGTACTGTTCCCACACCATACTTTTTAACCTTCATGTTTTTAACAGATTTATTTATTTCATGTAAATGTCTTTCTTTACTTGACTAAAATAAATATAACAAGAATGTTAAATGAAAAACAAATTATAATATATCCATGTAAGGTAATTTAAATCTTGAGTTGAACAATTTAATGAGATAAACTCCTGCATTGGTGATAATCTTTACGTGTTACTTTCTTTCAACAAGGCAACATTTTACGCAGAATAAGTTTTTCTCGCAATATTCAAAATTGACTATTTTTACAGCCACAACTATAGCAACATCAAATATAAACCACATTGTCGTATTGTTTTATGTATCGTATTTTAATTGTTGCTTTTTATGCATGAAGCAATCAGTATATTGATACTATTTTTCAATTGAGATTAAAACTTATTCTATGAAAAGATGAAAATATTAAGTTTTAGATTTGAAATGACAGAAACCGACTTCAAATTTTACATAGAATGGGATTATAGATGCAAGTACCAACTCATCACCGACTGTTAGTTGTATAATTAATGCATTGTGAACAGCTGCATAGCAAAATTTATTTAATAAATTGTGTTAAAATTAAAATTGTTTGGAGACATACCGACTGACGGCTCATATTCATGAGGTACCGGCGTTGGGGGCTCCAAGTCGGCGCTCGGGCCTGGCGTGTCCGGAGGATGTAGGGACTGTAACACAAAATTTAAGAAATATCTTTATTATAATGTCTCTTACAGAAATGGGATAGACAAGTACTACATTAATTTACCTTTCTTTATAAACATGTGACACGAGGGCATACTATCATACAATGGTGATACATTAGAACCCAAAACAAGGATGTTTTCTCATAGTGGACTTCAAAGCAAGGATTATTAACATATGCATTACCTCTTCATGTCTTCGCTTCCTGCCGGCTCGGCGCACGGGCTCGTGGTCAGGCGAGCGCACCGCCGCCCCCGCCTCCGCCTCTTCTAACTCGCTCCGTTTGGTCATGTTGCGTTCGTACCTCTGCAAGTTAAATAAATATTTGTGTATAAAATACATATTTTATAGACACATAATAAATCAGAGGATTGTCTACTTAGTTTTTGCATATCGTCAAATGAATAAGGTGCTTGCATTTATTCCGTATTTTTTTAAAACATCTTTTGAAGTAAAACTTCATTTGGGACGATTTTTCTTATTAATGTTTGTGTTTCTATGGGTTTCGGGATGGTTTAGTCTCACACCTGAAACCGGTAGGTGGCGCTGCCATTGAACTGGTGACAGGAAAGACAACCGTCTGCTAATAAGTTAAAAATATGTCTTATTATGATAATTAAAATGACAAAAATAACCTTAAACAAAATTTTAGAAGGCATCGGCTTGGAGGATAAGCTGAAGAGCTTCTCGACGCCTCCCGACTCCTTCCAGTGCATGAGGCGGCGCGTTGGCGGCGCTAAGTCCAATGTCGTCAAAATGTCTAGCGTGTTGCTGAGCTGGTTCTTCATCTCCTCGCCTGATATGTTCTTCACTTCGTCCACGATTAGCTTCCTTTTTCGTTTTGTTTTTGTTATACCTGTTTAAAATATTGTTTTGATAAATTTGATAAGAACTGACGACTGTTCTTCAATTTATCATTTTTTAATTTAGGACATGTCCCTCGCTTAGAACTCCTGGGTTCGATTTTCAGGAAAACGAAAAGAACAATTTGTGTGAACAAAAAAACTACAATTCATTGAAAAATACGATTAATCGTAACATATTATCAAAAAAACAATTTTTACGCCCGTATCTTTTACATCACTACATCCATACAAATGCAGCCACCATAGTGACACATGGGAATGTTGAGGTTTCAACCACCCACAATCAGACTTGCACTTTCACACGCACACATTCATTTTTATATAAATAATAGATAACAGGGTAACATCCTGCCTCAGGATACAGCTGGAGACAATTCTTGAAGAGATGGGAAAAAATTATTTCGTGATAATGTAGCATTAGGTTAGTTACCTTTGAGTACTGTGGCATCGACTGGGGCCAGTGCGAAGGACTCCTCGTCGTTATTCAGCAACGTGGTGGAGTCCAATGCGGGCGGTGGAGTCGCCGCTTTGACGGGTTGATCGATGGCCGTTTCTGGACCGTCTATATCCTAGAAAAATAAAACAGTTTTATGCTACACTAAGTAAGCTTTTTTTAGGCATGAAATTGCCAAGCGAGCAAGCAGTTCACTTGGTGTTTTAACCACCGCCGGTCATAGACATCCCCAACGACAAAACTGCGTATGTTTATGTAAAGAAAAGCATAGGAAATGGAAAAGGATTCGGACTAGGCCTGCGGAACATGATACTCCTCTCATCAGATGAAGGCGTAAAATACCTCTTCTTCTTCGTCTTCTATAAGGCCTGGTGGTACCAGTGCGTTCATGAAATGAGTGTTGTTGGTTTAAGTACACACCTGGATCCAAAGGAAATAAGGTATGCTGAGTACAACAAGTCACTCACCTATTCTAGATTTAGGTTTATGTATCAGTAATGTAGGTGGGCTTACCATGGGCCTCACAGACGGAGGTCTGGGCGGCGCGGGCGGGGGCATGAGGTCAGCCTCGTCGGTGTCCAAATGCCGCGGTGTCCCGGGTTCGTGGGGTGGAGAACCGCCCCAGCTGAATGAAATATTAAAATAATATTGTATTTCATTAGATAGTCACTGAGAATTTACATGAAGGCAGAATATTTTAATACCTTATAAACTTATTAAAACATTTAAATGTGTTTAAAAACTATGAATATGTATATCAGCCTTACAAATTGTTTGTGTCTTGCAACTTTCGACTATAAAAATGACGATATAAAAGATTTTTCGGTCATGGTGGCGACAGACAGACGGCTTAAATAGAAGTCTAAACACCAAGTCATCTGGTCATTTTTAAGTAGTTACGAATCTTATAACTCAATAAAGTTCACAATGAATGAAAAATAAATCTATCATCGCTCTGCAACTTTTCCTATTTTGAAATTAAGGCTGCAACAAACGAATGAATGTGACCAATTTACCAAATTTATAGTATCGGTATTGTAAGCTATGTTCATGCTGTTGATTTACCTGTGCTGTGGCGAGGGGCCGGCGTCGTAGTGGTCGGCCATATCGTCATCCGAGTCGTGCGTGTCACCCGCGCCCGCGTCCGCCTCGCCTGCGGCCTCGCCCGCCGCCTCTATCTCCGCCTGCCAGCATACCAGTTATTTAAAACACCGACAGCTAAATGATTAAGGGTATACAACTGAAGTGTATGCGCACGGCTAAAGATGGCGCTATATCTAATTAAGAATTGTTTTCGTCATTCGACCGCTCGATGAGCTGTAAAGGTAAGTGGCGCCGCTCTGTTGCGTCTCGGTAATGAAGGAGTAAACACATCTGTGCGTATTATTTAAACTTGGGACTTGTGTTCAAATCACGCTATTCAATTATTTTCATGAATTATATCCTAACTGATAGTCCGAATAGGACAACCGGCCAGAGCGGTGGGGAAGAAGCTCATCGACAAGTCAGTGAAGACACAACATGACAACCACGACCTTCAGTAAAGCGCAGGAAGAAGAAAGAATAGAGCACACTGGTTCCCTAATTTGAATGTGCGCTGACCCCTCAAACAAAAATGTCCAATCAGGGGACTCACCTCTTAGCTGTCTTATATATATATAAATATACCCCATAAAGTAAAATCACAGCGATTTTGCCGTCCAGTCATTAGTCAGTGACCGACAATACTTCTGTTGACTCGGTCAGACACATCCTACATTATACCAACTAGTGAGTATGAGCACGCCACACAATAAGCCTATATCAGTAACAGTAATAATAGAAAGAAATGAGCCTTGAGTGGAATAATCTAAGATTTATAATTTTGCCTGATTAGTTATGCGGTATGATGGTAGATGCGGTTCTTAGTTATCTGTCTTGCAATACTTGTGTTACATTTCTATTGTTGTGTACATTATTGAAGATTCTAATTTATTACCTGCAAAGACTGCGGCTGCGCGGAAGTGCCAGGAATGCCGGCCGCTGCGCCTCCCGCGGCGGAGCTCCCCGTAGTCACGTCGCCAAATAGATCCCCTTCGAACAGCCCTCCCGCGTCTGTAAGCAATCATTTAGAAGTATTAATTAACTGTGTGATTGCTGATGATAATGAAACAACTGGCGATTAGGAGACAACTAATATCTGAATCTATTTTTTACCGACCTTATTTGGTCTAGACTCGTTTCCTCGCAAGATTGTTTACCCAGATTATCAAAAATTTTATGTCTTCTATTAGGATATCATAATTTCTTCTAATGTACATTATTTACAGGGTCGATAGAAAAGTTGAGATGAATTAACATCAAACTCTCACTCAATATCATTCTTTTTTTTTAAGTTTTTAAATTTGAACATAAATCTTCTTTATAAATTACTTAAAACGAGGTATTACTATTACTATGACACCTATTTTATAGATATACTATATACAATACTGTATTTTATAAGTATATGAGAGGTACAAAGTATGTTTTATGTGTTACTTTTTCATATTGTAGTATAGTTCCACATTAAGATAAAATTGTTGTAAACAAACAAATGTCAATTACTTTGTATACATACATTACATGTTTTATAATTTCATAGGAAATGTTAAATTTTGCGGAAATCCTGAGATAAAATGAAGTAAAATTGCAAATATGGAAAGCTGATGTGAGGAAAAGTTATGTTAAAATATTTTGGGATCTACGAATTTTATCATAAAAGGTAAGGTTGTATGTAACCTTTCTTTACAAAAATCCCATCTTGATGGGGAACAAAATGTAGAAACTAACGTCCGAAGTCAGGAACATCGGCAATGTTGCCGCCGAAGCCATCGTCTATGTGGGCGGGCGCGGGCTCCAGTCTCGGCTCGTCGCGCGGCGCGCTCGGGCCTGCCTCTTTCCCGCCCAGCTCTAGTGACGACCCATCCGCGAATAACAGGTTGCTCTGTCAACAAATTAATTGTATAATATCATTTTATTATTATACATCCATTAGAACAGAAAACTTGTAATAAAAATTATATTAGTGTTGGCCTGTAACTTAATCCTTGACCAATTGCTACATCATTTCTTTTTGATTTTGTATTTACTACACAAAAAAATCATAAGTCTCTAATCCTCAAACGAGGCAAATTTGTATTTACGTAAATATATATACATACGTAGGTCATCATATTTTCGGCCAAAAAACTTTTAATTTTCTATTGTACATGTCATTACTGGACCCTATGTTTTATATAATTATTACAATAATTACCTGCTCCAAAGCACCCCCATTGCCAATAGCTTCTCTCATTATATCAGGATTGTCCGTGTCAAATCCCATGTCACCAAAACCATCATCATGTGTAACCAGATTCAAGGAGCCATAGTCTTCTCTCATTGTGATTTCTTCAGCTCTTGACTGATTCAACGAGAATTGGGCTTCAATGTCCACTTCACTGGGTGGTGGATAAATTTTTAAAATTATTACAATTCAAATATTACCTGAACAATATAATATACTCATATGTAATATTTTAGTACAGTACAGAAAACAGGCGTGAAGTAGAAATACTCTGCGTTTCGTCTGATGAGTGAGGTGCCGGAGGCCTAATTTGAGTCCTCCTCCCTTTCCCACCCTTTTCTTGTAAGGATGGGAAGGGAACGGGAAGAGGATTGGACGGTGAGGGGGTTGACGGGAAAAGGGAAATATCCTTTTTCCTGTCTATACCCTCCTTGGTCCATTAAAGGTAGGCAACGCATCTGCAACATAATTTCTTGTTGCGGATGTCTATGGGTAGCGTACACTTATGTGATCCGCTTGCTCGTTTGCCACCTTATTCCATAAAAAAAAAAGATAAAAACTAGAGCTACAAAAATGTGTTGACTTTTCATTTTAGGGTCATTCTTTTTAAATTCTAAAATAGATTGACTTGGGGATACAAGGAAACTTATTGAAATAATCTTAATTATTAACTTATCATAAACTATTTTTATGATATATCCTTAGCTCAATGTTCACTGACTTTTCTGGGGACAACAAGTAGTATAACAGTACAATAACACGTACATGCATATGTGGTAGTAAAAAACGAGCAAGCAATGAATAAGTGTCCCTATTAGTAAAAGCAAAAAGCAATATTTCACTTTAAAAACCTGACTGACTGCACCCCTATAACACTCCTGGGAAAAATATTAATCAAATGACATGGGAGGTCACAATGTAATGGACATACCTACATGTGAAGTGTGTGTGTCTCTTTCTGGGTCAGTCAGGTAAAAATGCTTCTGCTTTGTGGTAAACAACCCAAATTGCAACAGAACATAGATTTTAAGGTCAGATTTCACTGGGGAAGGGTAGTCTTAAAGATTATGTATAGATAAATAATTATCTATTTAATGAATTATACTTACTTGAGTTCCGGCATGGCAGTGTCAAAGTCATGAAACACTTCTGGTAATGTAATGGCATTCATGGCAGCCTCTCGATGCTCTTCTGGTAAGTCCACCATGCCCGGCCTGAAGGCCATCTGAAACATTATGTCATTTATTGTTTGAAGTATTTTGTTAAATCGAAGTGTATAAAATATGCAAGCAATGCCTCTCAATATACAAATATTTTTTTATTATTTTACTGACAAAATGATTGTTATGCTGACTGATTGTTATACATTTTAGTCAATGTCTAAATAAAAAGTTCAATTTTGTACAGGGACTTAACAGTGCCTATTATGAACAGCTACAATAGCAAGCTAATATAAAGTCCGGCTTAATTGGAGGGGTACAAAAGCTCATAGAATTCTAATGTGATATTGAGTTATTTCATACTTCTTCATTTTGTCTGATATGTTTGTAGCCCCACTCATTCCCATTTTTATCTTCTCCCGTTATATGCCTAAATATACTTTACATGTTTAAAATATAATCTCTACAGTACATCAAATTGAAAAGGTTGCAATAAGGTTGCAAAAATAGCATCAAGAGAACTAAGCAGTTTTACAAATAAAACTGACAATTGCATAATGTATAGCTCAATGAAGATTTAGTGACATTGGTAAAGAAATCTAAAATATTGAGTCAATGGGTGGCTTGGAGTTTTTTTAAATATTAAAAGCAATATGTAAAAACTAATATAAAGTTACAAAATCTGTCAAATAGACATATTGCTCATGTCATCAACTACCTAATTTTTTTACCAAATTTAAGATAAGTAGTTTAATACTTGATTTTAAATAAGCTTCTTGTTAACATCAAAGTTACATTTTTAGAAATACAGTAGAGTCTCATTTATCCAGCACTTCAATAGGCTTGTGGCACCCTCCATCCTATCATAAGGCATTAGTATAGTTTATGTATGTTATTGTTATCAACACATAGTACCCACAGGAAAACAAATTATGGCTGGAATTTTCACAGCCAAATGACAAAATATTCATATGAATGTTGTCAGTTACTTGTATCTGCTTGTCCACTGACAACGAACATTCACAACTGACATGTACCAAACATGTATCCATTATTTTATGGCTAGTTAGTTGAATAATTGAATAAAATACAAGTTTTCAATATAGCTTTAAATTTGGTAAGGAGCACCCATAATGGATGAGCATGTATGCACAGTCATATGAATGTAGAAGAAGGGAGAGAAGTGTTCCAGGATCGCTCTGAATGGAAATCCATGATCTCTGTCTACCCCTCTCGTTTACAGGCATGACTGCCTATTTATTTATTTCTACTATTTAAATTTTGACATTTGATATGTGCTATGAAATTAAATGTCAATAATGTCTCTCAGTTACTACTTAGGACTTACTTTACTATTTTAGGAAAAAGGATATTTCCTTTTCCCTGTTAACCCCCTCCTTGTCCAATCCTCCACTCGTTACCATCCTATGCTTATAAGGAAAGGGTGTTAAGGGGAAGAGGACTCAAAATAGGGCCCGCACCTCACTCATCAGACGAAACACAGAGTACTTCTACTTCACGCCTGTATTCTGTGAGGTGGTATTTCACCGGTTTAGCCGGCCCATTTGTGCAACAACAGATGTTTTTGTTGCAGACTCTACCTATGTTACTCACTTGTAATTCAAATTCAGACCACAAATACTATCCCACCATGACTCTATTACTAAATAAACACTGCTTTTATAACATTGTTGTTGGGGAAGTTATCTCAAATTTGAGGAAAGATTACAATCATAAATGATAAAACAGCTGTTTTGTTGTTATTAGCTCATCAAATATTAACAAATGAAAAAGTAAAGTGAACTCACCTTGATCTTAACAAAGGCTTCATTGCAATCTTGAAGCAAATACTTTGCCTTTCTGGAATATATTCTGACGACTCCAAGTAACAGATGGCCCGAGGTCCGTAAGGCCATTTTGACCTTAGGTTTAAGGATTCCATCGACTGACTTCTCAATGTTAGTTTCAAAAACATGAGCCTTTGTTAACTTCTTGTCCCAGTGTGCCGCCAGCCAAATCTTGGCCAACGGGCCCTTTTTGGCCAGCACAAAATGTGCGTAAAACATTTTTGTAATTCACCTGATCCAAGTTGTTACATCAACGTTGGTCTGAAATAAGCATCATAAAAATAACTATCACTAACTCAAATGAAATTAACATGTGGATATTTATATTCTTTTATAGAAGGAACTACAAAAATCATTAACGACATCAATTTGGCGCCTATTCTGGTACACTTTACATTGAGATTTATTCGACACAATTTCATCAGAATAATGTAGCGCATGATTTATTTTTAGAATTTCTTTCCAAATAAATTCACAGTTAAAAGTTTTACCTAATTATTATTTCAAGAATTACAAAAATCACCTTTCACACACAACGTAAACATGACAACAATTACGCCTTCAAGATGGCGGCAGGTTAACCGTTCTTTACGTTCGAAATTTGTAATTAACTCTTATTCTACTTTTGCAACCTTATATTTTAACGAAATATTTTTTTAGAAACAATTTAATTTTGTGATTAATAAAATACATTTTTTTACTAATACTGAGAATATTTTTCTCGTCTTATTTTTTTTCCTCTTTTCCGTTCGATTCATTTTTATGGTTTTATTTCAAGTCGTCATTTTATAAATATGTTTTTTGCATTAATATGTTTATAAAAATTAGTCTTTATTGATCTATTTCTTGATTTATAACATTTAAATTCGTCTAAGGTTATTAATTATATTAATTCCTACAATATTTTGATTTCTTAGTACGTATCTACGTAGTAACCAAAGAGGATATAAAATACATTGATTACAAGTTATAAAAGGGAACTTAGTTAAGGTGGTTTTCGATAGATAAAAGATTAAGTACTAGTCACAGCTGTAGATACCTCAACAATATATGCTCACAAAATACAGGCGTGAAGTAACAGTTTTGTCTGATGCGTGCTTATTACTGGCACTAAAGCATGCTTTTATTGAGCAAGTGCTCACTAGTAGCACGTGCGGCACAACAGTGCTAGTAATAGGCATACTGATTTTGAGCTTGCTAAAAATTAACCGAAGTTTGATTTTTGAGCACTTTACCTGAGGCGCGGGTAGAAGGGTGCATGCTCCGAGCGCGTTTGAACGGGTTTACTTATAAGCATGCTATTATCGATTTCAACCCTGTGAGACTAAGTGCTGATAATGTGTATAGAGAATCTATAACAGCTAGACATCTCAATTTAATTTCCAGTATTTTTTTAGCTGGAATAGCATCACGCATACGTGTGTTTACGTATGACACTTAAAATTGTAGTTATTAGTAGTAGCTCGTCAATTTTCTGCATGAGAATACGTAATTATTTTTAAAGCTTTGAACTGACACTATCATATATTGGTAAGGAACAGCGGTTACTTGTATTTTCTTCCATAATCTTCCACCTGGACCGAGGGCCTGACCTTAAAAAGCATGTGTGTACATTTTTTTTGTTTTGAGCATGCTTAAAACTAGAACACTTATTGCTAACAAATTTGGACAGCCGCAGATTGTTTTCCAGATCAAGCTAGTTTTAAGCATGCTTATAAGCGTGCTCTCTCACAATCTCTCTACACAATTGTGTAGCATGTTTTAACGGGCAACCCTTATATTTTTGGTTATTTGTAATTTGTAATGGTAACAAATTAGACATTCGTTCATTTCGTTTAGTTTCCTTTTATTCTTTTCCGGTTTACCTGTGGAGTGCGCGAGACGTATGTGTAAATTAAATCTTTAATTTCTCAAGTAATCTAAATACATTATTAAGTATTGATGTTAAATTTAATTTAAGTATAATATCGAGGAACTTAGTGCTCGTGTATTTCGCTTAATATGTTTTATTCAATTCCTTTCATTGCAGTTGTATTAATCAAAGCATGTCATTCCTGGCGGGTCTCAAATCGCTCTATTTGTGGCCAGACCGATGATGTGACTTCTGATCAATTGTTATTGATTTTGTTGCTAGGTCTGCCACAGGCTTCCCAAGATGGGTGCGTACAGATATATTCAGGAGCTGTACCGAAAAAAATTGAGCGATGTTATGCGTTTCCTATTACGTGTAAGAGTATGGCAGTACCGTCAACTGACTCGTATGCATCGTGCTCCCAGGCCTACAAGGCCCGATAAAGCTAGGCGACTTGGTTACCGTGCCAAGCAAGGTGAGTTTTGAATTGCATTCTATAAGTTTAGTATGCCATGTGAACACACGTATTTCAGAACATATGTAAATTGTAACGTTTTCGCGACGTTTGTAGGTTTTGTGATCTTCAGAATCCGCGTGCGCCGTGGTGGCCGCAAACGCCCAGTTGCCAAGGGTGCTACCTACGGCAAACCCAAAAGCCATGGTGTCAACCAACTGAAACCCACACGCAACTTGCAATCAATTGCTGAGGTAAGTTCAATTCATTTTGGTATCATAGTAAATCTGCTATATTTTTTTTCAATTATGAACTGTTAAATACTTAAATGAGCCGCTTGGATAACGTGTATCTATATTAAAACTGTACGGGTGATAAGATTGATGGAAGTGAGAATTAAGGGAAAAGAGTTTGCCATAAATAAAATTGAGTAAGATATTATTGGATTGACGAGAGAAATTTATGTTCTGAAAGTGGAAATAAAATTGATTGGTGTAGGCCTTAACAAACTTATACCAACCTAATTGACATATTAAACAAAAGTATTAACAGTACCCATAACCCATGTATGAATGAGCATGTATGCTCATTCATACATGGGTTATATATATACATGCTCATTCATAGTTTTTTTTTATATTATAAGTTGGCAAACGAGCAAACGGATCACCTGATGTTAAGTGAGCGCTGCCCATAGACATCCGCAACAGGCAAATGTATTGCAGATGTGTTGCCTACTTTAATGGACAAAGGAGGGCACAGACAGGAAAAAGGACATTTCCCTTTCCTTGCTAACCCTCTCCTCGTCCAATCCTCTTCACTTTCCCGTCCTATCCTTATGAGGAAAGGGTGGGAAGGGGAAGAGGACTAAAATTAGGCCTCCAGCACCTCACTCATCAGACGAAACACAGAGTACTTCTACTTCACGCCTGTTTTCTGTGAGGTCGTGGTATTTCACTGGTCGAGCCGGCCAATAGTGCAACAGATGTTGTTGATGCGGGCTCTACCACTGTTAAATATATGAATGTATTTCACATTTTGCTTTTTGGCATTCATGGCTAAAGATTTTTGTTGTATATAAAAATATATGTATGCTTCAATCAATTGTTTAATGGCAGGAGCGTGTTGGGCGCCGCTGTGGAGGCTTGAGAGTGCTGAACTCATACTGGGTTGCACAAGATTCTTCATACAAATACTATGAAGTCATCCTTGTGGATCCATCACACAAGGTAAGTTTGGAATTTTATTTGCCTTTTATACATTGCAAAAAGCGATATATATTTTTTATTATTAGCTATATATATCTTACTTCGAACAGCATCGTAATTAATTATCATACAAATAAACCATATATTTACAGTGGTAACACAAAGTACTAAACCTTTTGACAATGGATAAATTATTAGTAGACTAGTAAAAATTTTAATATACATGTTTGGTTATTTACTGATAGTATTTTATATGATGAACTTTTATGTCATGCACCAATCTGAAAGGTTTTGATGAAAAATCACCTACCATTTTATCTGATGACAATAATAATGCTAAAAAGAAATTTGCCTTTGGATACTCCATTAATGCTAGTAATATTTCAGGCTATCCGACGGGATCCCAAGATCAATTGGATAGTGAATGCAGTGCACAAGCATCGTGAGATGCGTGGTCTTACATCAGCCGGCAGGAGCTCACGTGGTCTGGGCAAGGGTCACAGATTCTCTCAGACCAAGGGAGGTTCCCGCAAGGCCTCTTGGATCCGCAGAAACACATTACAACTGCACCGCAAACGATAAACATACAAATAACTTTACTTTTAGTTTGCTGTTTATGTTTATCAGATGGAAAGTCAGGAGGAGGAAAATAAATGTTTACTTCCACAATTGTTATTTTGGTTCTTGTTACACATCCATAGTATTTCCATGATAATTTTGCTGTAAGTATTGGTATAATTTTGTGTGCAGTGTTTGTTTTTGTAAGCTTTAATATATATTTTGTATATTTCAGTAGTCAAAAGCTTGGCGCGTGAAGCATTTTCGAAAAGGTAAAGATTTTAGTAGTTATTCATATTTCATACCCTAGTTATATAGCCTTTTAGTATTAAAATGATGATAATGCATTTATGAATGCGCAAACCATGATTACCACGCATGTTTAACTTCCTTGGATGGCTGAACTAAATAATTTTTCTAAAATTTTATTTGTATATGGGTCATTTGTTTAATAATTATTTTTATTTAATTACAGGTTTTTACTACCTGTGATGAACACACAAAGTTGAGGTAATTACATTATACATTTTTTATTGACGATGAAAACATTTTATACAATAAGTAAAATGTAAATAATAAATGTAGTAAATGAATTTATTTATAACCCTCCAAATTATTTTTTTATTCTCTTATTAAATACTTTTAATGAGGTGTAAGTAATTTGGAGAGATCATTGATCTCGTCTTGGTGAGGTTATTGTTAACTTGATTTTCAATAAACCTCAATCCGGCGAGTCACAAATGAAACATAATTCAACATTTCTTAAACTTGATTCCTAAGGAAATTCTCAAACATTCCATTTTTATTTCCAGATGCATGAGGGGATAACAATATTAGTTGCTATGTGCACTCGGCGTCTCAAAAATCTCGCCTCTCTGAAAGCTCGTTCTAACGGCTACCACCGAATTTGATTTAAGCGATCGAAAATGTATCACTGCAGAGCGTCAAAAAGAAATACCGCCAAATGCTCGTAAAGGCGCTACTTGCACCGCCTAAGAAGGGTTCGTGTCGAAAATATGGGTGTTCCGCCACGACTATAGACGACGTAGGCACGTACTACTAAGGTCCATGAAGCCGTTATCACAAGGCAAGGGCGGGGAGGGGGGGTAACACAAGGCTTTAAGAACATTTTTTGTTTATGAAGTTTGATTAATTAAAATTGTTGATTTGCAAATTTGTACATCCTCTTTTTGTTATTAATTTATCCCATTTCTTGTAATAAAAGTATAAGTATATAGAGGAATTAAGATTTAAGAGGGTATCGAACACAGTAACTTCCCGCTCAAATAAGTATAAAGGCGACTACAAAAACAATTTTATTCAGAACTTTCTGCTTATTCTTTCACTCCTGTACCGTGAATACATTGAACTCCCCACGTGTATTAAACTCAATGATACCTCTAAACATGTCACAGCCTATAAAGTGCTTCATAAATAATTAACACTTGTAAAATCGTAATAGTTTAATATCGAATGAGCAGTGATATGTAAATTAACTGTAGTATATACTGTGTAGGTAACACATGAAGAAAGTTCGTTTTCAGCACTTGCACAAGATTTTTGAAAAAAATTGCATTTTCATAAACCAGCGCAGTCAGATTACAAATGCACTTAATTTTATAACTTTACTTATAATTAGTAGTAACATAAAAACTGTCAAATTTGATGTACAAAATACCTATCCGGAGACGGCTGGTAGCGGCAGCGGCCAAGTACACGTTCAGCAATATGTGTGAGACAACAACAAGTTTTATAAAGTAGGTACCTACTCTGTAGACTACGGCTACAGCAGCAGCGCCTGTATGCTCCACGCAGTGGGTTTCCACTACGTCTGTGTCGCGATAAAATCTTTCTATCTGTTTCTTTACAAAAACTAAGACAATATGTTTTATGTGAATGTTTTCGGCAGTGTAAATCCACGGTAACAGGTGTCAACACTGGTAAACATAACCTCACCAACAATTATATTTTTACTATACATAGCGAAGCTTAAAAAGAAAAACATCCAAGGGACATTGAGTAAACTTCACAGGAGTGTTTCAAACACTCCTGTAAGGTTCAAATTCTTTGAAAAATGTATTCGTAAGGTGGGAAACGAATGACAGCTGGAAATGGCTTCACTATTGAGTCTCTGAATCGGATGCTCCATCTGGAGGTATGTGGCATGTAACATATTTGTCCCATGGGGCTGCCCAATACAATCCTACTAATATTATAAATGCGAAAGTTGTAAGTATGGGTGTATGGATGTTTGTTTTTCTTTCACACAAAAACGGCTCAACGGATTTAGTCGAAATTTGGCACAGCGATAGATTTTTATCTTGGAAAAATGTACGGTTCTTGTGGAATATTTTTTTTGGTTTTTTGTCTACTTATTTAAAAGATTACGTTCCCTATGGATTCCGAAACGGCTACACGGCGCGAAGGCAGGCGTATCACTCGTATTTTATAATGCACAACGAGACAGTGCAATGCTGGCTAAAAATAATAATTTGAGAATTATGTTTCAAGCTAGTTTCTGTCACTGGAGTATTCTGATGAGTTGGAGGGAGGGCTAAGCCGCATTGCCCCTCCCCTTTTGTAATTAAAATTACAATGGCGGATTCAAAAGGGCAAGACAAATTCAACAAGTGAATAATAGGTAATTTACAAATAAGACATCAAGTTAATAGTTTATTCATAATTTAAATATCTTAAAATTAAAATGAGAGTTTGAAAAACAATGAGAACATTAATGAGCCTAGAAAATAACAATAAAATACGATTATTTTGGAGCTTTATTTAATTCCACTGATTGAAGGACTTATCACTAAAATTTAATTTGAAATAAAAATATTTCCTCGCGGTGTGCAAAACGCTTCCTTTGTAATCCATTATATTTACAAATTTTAAGGCAGACTACGCTATGAAACACCTTCCAACATAACAAGCAGTCAGTATTTCAGACTATTATATTACATACCTCGGACGGTGCTACTCGAAAATGTAAAATTCTTGTGCAAATAATGTTTTTTTAATAATATTTACAAAGCGTTTTCCACAAGTGAATGCATAGTGACACTAATATGTTTAAATAAAACAGCAATATAATTTATAATAAAAGGTTAATTACTACAAAAACTGACATCATACTACTCGAGCACTATGACATGAGACCTAAATTCCATGACATCAACGGCGTAGTGTACAAAAAATTACAAAATAATGTAACATGAGTCATGAACATGGTAATGATTATTCGCTATCGCACCTACCACTATTGAACTTCGTCAGTTTACAATCGGACTAGGGATATTATCATCGATTTATTCCCCATCGCCACGCATGATCTCTTAAAGGAATTTTCCAAAGGATTACAAGAAATATTAAGTTGCCCCGCGGCAATGCGGAATAAATCTTATAATATGACGTATCATGTCAAACAACAAACCATTTTTTTCTTTGATAAACGTCTTTGATATTTTTTTTATATAACTATTTTGTGTAATTTAACTGAACCTAACCTAAAATTATCTAGCATTCTAAGTTAAACTTTAACGTGATAACGCGAGGCAAATATCAGTTTGCGATTTGAGGAATGACTTCGTCAAACTGTGAATGATTCGCTGACAGTTTGATATGCCAAGTCCGATTATTATAATCTGGCTAAGTTCATAATCGGCAGTTGACAACTGTACGTTGGCACGCGGATAAGTGCGACGTATAGTTTGTTCGACATCGAGATGGGAATTTTGTAAACAAACGTTAACTACCATATGTTTACACTTTTTATACTTTCATCAGAAATATTGAATTTTCGTGGAAATCGTTACATAAAGTGAAGTGAAATAATATAAAATGGATGGGTGATATTATAAGGAAATGCAAGTAAAAGCTGATTTAAAAAATATATTGGAATTTACGAATTTTAGCGTAAAAGGTAAGGTGTACCTTTGTTTACAAAAATTCCATCTTGATATGGAACAAACTATAGACGGGGAGACTCATTTACTCTGATGTCATTGTGCACGCGTAGTACGAGTCAAGTATCTCAATAATTTTAGAACAAAGTAATATTGGCGTTTAGTTAGAAAGAGATATAAGATATATGTTAAGAATAAGATTAATTACTTAAATATGCTTCTGTAATCTCTTTGTCTATGTATATTGTACATTGTCATCAACTAATCTCTCTAATTGCCATCAAGAGCGGTCAAGTCATACGAACGACATTCTAGGATTGAATTGGTACATAGAGAACACAATATTACCCCAACATTCGCCTTGGTTAAGCAAATCGCAAAGGTGAAGTTATAGTCTCACAAGCATTATTTTTACAACACATTTTTTGGGATTACAAAAAGTAATGTCATTGACATAAGTTACCAGCTTTCAGAATTGAATACTGATTCCCAAACTTTAGTTAGTCCAACGTTACATAACCCAGCAGTTAATTAATTATTATTAAATAAATTTAATTTGTAGATAAAGTTGTAGGTCGATCAACCGATTTGTTTTTCCAGTACTTATAAAAATCGAATACTTTTTTGGAATGCTTTGTAGCAAGCATTATTATATTTTTATATTATATATATATATATATATATATATATTATTTTTGTCGATAATGATAAATACAAAAAAATAAGGGATTGAAGTTTTACTCCAAATATTAAAGATTTCTTCTGTTCTTGACCTTTAATTTGGATAAGCTGATTTGAACTTGTAAAACGTTATTCCATAGGTTTAATTAAAACATCCTTGTAGTAAAACAAACAGCTATGGTGAAAAGAATTATATTGGATTTGACAATATATACAAATTATTGTAACAAAAACTATAGAAAGAGAATGCCACTTTGATATTATTTAATTAAAACTAAAATTAGCAATATTAGGCTATATACACTGCCTTAGATTAAACATCAAATTAAGACAACAGAAAACACTAAAGCTTTGTTTGCCAATATATTTTTAATTTATGCTTTACCGAAGCCGAAGTAGGTCTTCACATCTTTAGAAAAAAAAACAGGTTTTAAATTAAAGTACGAAACACTATCGCTGGCGTCGCTCGAAATTTTTTAATTACCGGTCATTCACTTTTGCAGTTTTCTAATAGCGTAAGAATTTAAATATTATCGGTCGTTTACAGAAATCATCCGTTATACACTCATATATCTTTGTTTTTTTATAATACATAGTGGTAAAGATAAAAACATGAATAATTTAACGAAGACTTATGAGAAGTTAAATAGTAATGAAGTAAATTTAAAACAAATAACAGGTTATCTTAATTTTATTACAAAACAATACACATAACAGTTGATATTACATTTTTATAATTTCCACTTCTATGAAAAATCATGATTGCCCCCTCAATAACATAGTAGGATACTACTCTAAATTCCCCCCCCCCCACCTCTGCCCCATTGAGGTATTCAAACATTTTACGCAACGGTCATACATCATTGACTATAGAACGATAAACTCGCGAATAATAATTCCGTTACAGCACTCGACCTACATTATATTACAAATATACCAATCGATTTGCGATACATTGATATAAAGCTCTACACACCAAAAGAATTAAGCGGTCGTGAAGATTGCACGCGTTTACTGGAGGCGTTTCAACATCTTTAAAACCAAAAATACTCAGTCAGTCAATCTGTTTCAACTTTCAGACTTCCTCTAATATAATCGTAATTTTATCCATCCTCGTCACACACCACATATCCATCTTAACATTCACATCTCGGCTACATACAATTTACTTTTATCCGAACTTTTTGTGGCCAACACTCAGTTCCATTACATTACGACCGACTTGATCTGTCCCTGCTGCTTTGTCATGCTGACCCCGGCTTATGGACGGGGCAGAACCTTCGCGTCGTATCAGCCGACTAAGGGAAAAAGCCGCGGAATGAGCAGCAGTGTTCTAATAAACTTTATCGCCGGAATACCGATTTACTATCGGGGCCCTTGGAGGTATTCCAACTTAAAAGCGACGATCGTTCGAACGTTTCGTTTGCCTTGAGTTGACATTGAAACGATAACCATTAGAATGCAGTTTTAAAAGGTGTTTGTACGGAAAAAGCTCGGTAAGTGTTCTATAACCCCCGCAAGTTGATAATGCGCCGTAACTAAAAAGTATAGTTAACAGAATAATTGTAGTGAATTTAATGTATTATTCATTATGGAATTATTACTGTCAATAACACATGTATATTAATTAAAAATAAATATTAATAGTTTGTTAGTTTAATTGGTAAGTGTCCTTTTATCATCTGATGTTAATTCCCATGCTGTGATGAATTTATACTGGCTTGGTGAGTAAAATGTAACCTAATTTTAGATATCATCATCAATTCTTTGGTTCAGATTATTTTTATCTCATCTTCAATATCCATGATCGATGGCGTCATTGACTGGTTCTTCATATTTAAACAATAATTTCACGAGCACGACAGTAAATTATTCTACTCATTTTAAAACAAAGATGACTAGAGACGCAAGGACACCAATAGCAACAAACAAGCATTGCTAACGGTATTGACTGTTCATTGTCCCGAAATTACAACATGGACGCTAGGCACATCATTAATTTGCGGAGGTTACAACAATAGAGTTTTAGTTAGTTATTAGAGTATTCAGAAATACTCTAATACAACTCACTCCTGCCTAATTGGTTATTTGTAAGAAGGGGCGCCGCTTGTCTCGTTGCAAGGAACAATTTTCTGTAAGTAGAATACCGCGAATGGGCTCAACTGTACATCGACCGTAGGGTAGGTACAATTTCTGTGCTCTTAGCCGTAAGGTGGAGCTTATTAACCAGCAAATTACAGATGGTTGGCGTCAGGCAGGCGGCCCGGCCGTAAGAACTGTAGCCAAATCGTCTTCAGACTTCAATATGTGTTATTCTTTTTTAAAAATATTCATCTATATATGGGTGGCATATTTCTACATAACTACCTTTTTAAAGTTTTTGCACAAACATTCTTTGTAAAAATAAATAAAAAGGTAGATTC
Organism: Papilio elwesi; assembly: GCA_029849275.1. Classification (NCBI taxonomy): domain Eukaryota; kingdom Metazoa; phylum Arthropoda; class Insecta; order Lepidoptera; family Papilionidae; genus Papilio; species Papilio elwesi. The sequence goes on from CM056695.1 coordinate 9,272,463, forward strand.
AGATTGACAAACCATACTTTCCGAGAGACACTTAAAAAAACTATCGCATGTCTAATGTACCCGCAAGCGCCTAAACCTTTAAGTTTACAATGAGCAACACAGATTTAGCTAGATTGTCGTTCATATGCTTTGTATGAGAGCGTCTAGTTTTGCGGCAGGGGCGCGTCCGGATTGCGACGGTCGACATGAAACGTGTCAGACAGGTAAATGCCGAATATGGCAACACTGTAGAACACAGTCAAGCCGAACAGGGCGACGCTCGCGCTCGCCGTGAACATGTTCGAATACTCGCATCTGGTGACAAAATAATTACACCTTTAAGACTTTTCCATATATGCGGTACTTTGCTCACCGCATCTTGCCCTCTCTACTCTAGCCTATTCATCGGCGTGTTATTCCAAACGCGGTCAATACGACACTTCTTTCCCAGCTGTTGAAACTGGCTTTATAACTAATACAATACAACATAGGGTCTTTCAATAAGATACTGTTATCTCCTTGTGCATGTGCAGTTCCTCTGGTGTTGCATGTTCACGAGTAGCAGTGATCACTTAACACTAGTTAGCGTGGTGCTCGTTTGCTCTTTTATTTTTTAAAAATGTATGCCTTTGAGTATCCCATACTGAATTAGCTGATCCCCATCCCGTGCCAACATATTCCACCTTTCCTTTCTTTCTCTTCTACAAAAACTTGGCAACGCACGAAACGACTCGGTAAAACAAATTCAGTATTGTTTGCTCATTCGCTCCCAACGCGTTTTCTATCGATTTTTTTTGTCCTAGATTCCATCGAATACTTAATTTTTGTTCAATTGGTATTATTTAATCACTAATAAATGTCTAATTACGTTCTTTATATTTACAAAAACAATTATAAAAGTGTACCTGAAGAACCAGACAACAGTAAGCGCGATAGATACGATGGTCATCAGTATATTCTCCAGGTCCCACGACCTCTCCTGCTGGGGCACCTGTCGAGCTCCGATTTCGTGCGGCGCGTTGCCTTCCTCGACAGCAGCGCGTTGCTGTAAAATGCATCGTAATATTTATTGTGTAAGATGGCATCAGAACTACAGATAGTTCGGCCAGTTTTTATTTATAGCTGTTTCCCGCGGATTCGCACGCATTATATTTTATTCTCTGGATCTTTTTATATCTCGGTTTAATGAATTAATAGCTTGGAATTGTAGGTAAATGTCAAAAAGTCAACCAATAATGTATGTCATGAACAAAAATATTCTCGTGTCATATGGTATTACTATAGCAACTTATGTTTGGTTTGATTTCCTTATCCCTCGGGAGGTTTTTTCGGAATAAATGGCACCCTGTGTTATTTTCTGTACACCTGACAATGTATCTGCAAATTTTCAGGCTGATTGGTTGAGTAGTAATGTACCACACCACTTTGTTCGCATGTCTTCGATCGATTTACGCTGTGCAACACGTTACATTACGCCTTTTAACGCCAGTCATTACCCACCTTTACGTGTTACAAGAATTATGTGTTGTTTAATTTACTTGTGTGTTATTCCTCTTGGGGTGCACGAGGCAGTGCACGACGGCGCGGTGATGGAGGCCGCACGCCTCCAGCGTCGCCGCCTCCTCCAGCAGCACGCGCCCGTTGAAGATCAGGCGCACGCGGCACTCCGCAGACAGCTCGGCGGAGAAGTGACGCCTGAAAAACACCAAACACCTTAGTACACATACACACAAAACAAGTAATACTTAATTTAAACAGAAAAGAGAAGTGTCTTAGAAACTCCTTCTTTTTGGAGATGGTGGCAAACGAGCAAACGGTGCACGTGATGTTTAGTGACCGATACCCAGAGGCAACAAGCAAATGAGTTGCAGATTGCGTACCATTAATGAACAGAGAAGGCGTAGATAAGAAAAAGTATATTTCCTTCCCCTATTAATCGCCCGTCCAAACCTCTCCCCCTTCGCATCGTATTCTTTGAAGGAAACGATGGGAAGGGGAAGAGAAACAGAAGCATAAACAGTTCCTATTTCATGCCTGTCTCTTCTGTGACTTACCATTTGAAATCTTTTAATAATTCATCGAGGCTTCCTTCAACTTCTTTTAAAGTGTCATTCAGGTACTTTAATTTGATAAGTATTTTTCTTCTGTCTCTTTCTGGAACCGTATTTGTTGCAGCAACATTTTCACTTCCTTCATCCTCTGCAGTTACATTTTCATTATTTTCAGTTACACTTTCATTCCCCTCAGTTACTGCAGTTACATTTTCAGTACCTTCATTTACTGCAGTGACATTCTCAGAGTCCTGTTGCAATGATAAATTTGCATTTGAACTACTTGATGTACTATTTTCATTTTTATCAGCCGTATTTGTGTTATTAGTTCCTGCAATTCATAAGACGTTTTCAGTGGACTTATATTCGTGGCTTAGTAATCACAATTATAATCCGAACTTACCATTACAAAAATCAATTGCCGTTGTTCCTTCGGCCTCCATTGCACTAATGATACTATCCATCTCTGCTATCTGAGCATTGCTCGCTGGCTCAGCTTCTTCTTGAGTCTCTGTTTCTTGTTCCTGAGTCTCAGCAGGTCTCTGGGTATTGCTGGAAGAGGCTAAAAATAAAAAAATATTTTTGTACATTATTTCTATTTGTTCATAATATTATATCAGTTTGACAGATATTCATCAATAAAAACTATATCATGTTACTTTTAGTACTTTGAAATTACTTTAATATTAATGTGTATAACTTGTATGACAAAAAACAACAGGTAATGTATGTTGAAGTATAAAATTACATTTATAACGTACTTATCTATCACGACTTTGTGATAATTTAAAGATTTTTAACTATATCAATGTATATAGTTATTAGGGTTAATAGTAATATTGCAGTGTCCGTCCATAAAAGCGTACCATAGATGTTTATTTTTTGCACTTATGAAAAGATGTGAGGTCAAGAATGTGAATGATGAACAAATGGATAGAATTAATGATCATTAGCTCGTCAATAAACTATTGTTACACCTTGCAATACGATGAGTTATTTACATAAATTGGTCATGAGCTGTAATGGATCTTAGTCTATGGTCAGTGTGTTATTCGTTAGCGCGGGTAAGATTCAAATCGCCTTTCTTAATAAAACGCGAACATATTGTAGTTTAGAATAACAAATCAGAAATATATTTAATGATTTATCATTATGTAATGTAGCTATGTAGTAATGAGCGTTCGGTGCATGCGATGTAATGAATTATTGCCGTCCGCTTTTCATTATATTGCTCCAATATTGTGAAATATCCTGCGTTTGTCATCGGCATTTTTTGTGAGAGGTTTTCCGGAGATCGTATCTTATCACCATTTACTTATTTCATCGTCAGATCTCATGAGTTTTCAATCCATTCTCTATCTTTTGATATTTAGGAGATAGACATGAGTAACGTTCACGAAAAGAAAACAAACTGCGTCGCAGTGCTGTCACAGATAACCACCACCACGGAATCAAATGTCGAATGAAAACAACTTCAATGCCAATCCTAATCGCAAATTAGCGAGAGTCCATTCCAGTTTAGTGATATTTACATTTAAACTGCTGTCTACTATCCACGCGCAAAAACTTTGCTGATGACTACCTCTCCCATTCCCCCATCCGCAACCCACGCTCGGCTACTAAGCGAGTGCCGGTGCAGGTCATCGGCAAAGTTCCTGCACGGGAACAATATGCACTTTATCATGGACGGGCATGGCAATATATGAGAGCAACAAAACTTACAATCGATACTCCTATAAAAATGCAAGCGGTTATTGTCGAGCACGGCCATGTCGGCATCAATGATGCTATCCATCTCCAGCAGAGGTATCACTCTGGAGAAACCTCTACGGGACTCGACCAACGAGCTCCGATCACTTGATGCTGCATGAATACAAAACGCTTGTTACAAATGAAGGGAATAAAATGATATTAATTATGTACAGCTACTCAAAACAATTCAGCTGGCCCGTGCGAATACTTTTAATTGTGTTTCTAATAACTAAAAGTTGGCATCCGACATATCATCTTTATGTGAAAATGTGTAAAATGACACCTTTGAAACATACTATACAGCTACATGTCTGGTTTCTGTGTCTGTAATTACAGACTTTAGAACATTTGGCTATTGGCCATTGGGACATTTACTTTTGCACTATTCACTGTAACCATTACACAGTTATATATATTTTTATACAAAAATGTTATCATTTTATATTTATACAACATTTATCTGTGTACAAGCAAAATCTCGATCTTTAAAGTAAAGAGAAAAAGCTAAAAATATATCTCAAGATAAACAATTTCTCTGTATACTTTTTAATCTTTCCTTGTCAAACCTGTGAATTAACTGTATGAATAAAGTGCACGAAATACGACATGCATAAAATAAAAAAAAACTAGATGACAAACTTTCGACTATGGTTGGTTGAAATATTAAGCGTAAGCAATCAAATTTATTTTCAAATTAAAAATCTTCATTTACTTTGGATCAGGAACACAAGAAATAGTACATTGAAAAATTTTAAAAGATATAAACCTTTACATATTATAAAACCAAGTTGCTTCGGTTGTTCGGGCATGTTAAACGGATGAAGGAAAACAGAGTGATTTATGTTGCTAAAACGAGTGACAATGTTGGCAACAGATGTCCCAGGATAGCCTTTATTAATCTTATTAATCACGTATTATAGAGGCGATATAAGGAGTACCTATAACCGACAAGCATGTATTTACGTAGATGTATGGATGTGGAAGAAGCGAGAGGTGTTCCAGAATCATGGAAAATGGATATCCGTAATCTCTCCCTCCCCTCTTTCATGGCGTTATGGACGTGAGTGCTTATGTATGTATTAAATACAATGCAGTGATGTAAGAAGCAGATTAAAGTAAATTTGCTATTAGTTTTCACAGTTTGACAACCAACATGATATAAAAGTAAGGCATAGTGTAAGAAATACCAATAGATTACATAACATCACAATTTAAATAGATGTGAAGTATAATATATAATATAATAAGAAGCTATTCTTTGTAACTAAACCATAATATGGTAAAACATAAAATTACTCATGCCCGTCGCTATTTACTAATGATGCATGTTGAAAGATATTTAAAATTAATGTAATTAAAAAAAATTGCCATGTTGAAATTTAACTTAAAATATTTCATTTATGTTTAATTTTTTCTTTTATATGTTTGTGTTTATTTATAATAATAAAAATTAGTATATTTCATGAATCAAACAACCATAAAAATAAACTTTTACATACAAACAGTCCTTGTAGTTCTGCTAGCTCGGAAATAATTTGTTCCTGAAAGAAAAGTAAATAAATATGTCATCTTGATTCTAATGGGGCATTCTGAAGCAAAAGTAATTCTAGTTTCCATACCCCAAACCCAATACCCACATATTACACTAGACTACAGCTGAGTATAGATAATAAATAATAATTGCTGAGCATGAGTCAAAAGTATCAATTCTAAAAGTTCAGCTTGGCTTATTAAAGTACATGTTACCAACTAAAATCAATGTTAGCACAAACTAAGTCAAACTTCTGCTTTTCTATAGGAATCCACAAATCAAAAATCCACAATTAAATGGATTTTAATTACATAAATTAGTGAATTCACCTTATTTCCTTCTCAATCTTAATTTTATATTATGATGAATCAAAAAATTGTCATACAAGTAATAATTAATTCAGTCTGACAACTGATAACAAGACATTGAGCCAAGCCGTCAAATACATACTTAGCAAGTGCTAAGCCGTCAAAAATCAATACTAATACGAATTTGAAGTATTTACAACTAAGGAAATTTATAATTAATTTTCTTAGTTGTTTTTGTTTGTTTCTTTTTCTCTTAAAAACATGCATTTATACTTACTTGATCTTAAGCTGATTGCTCCTAAAGGTTGGTTGGAACGAGTTCGCATCATCATGACAGGTCGGTAACGGTTTGGTCGAGCATTGGTAGACCACCATGCTAGAATACCTACTATAATTAACAGTACCGATATGACAAACTGCACCACTTCATCCCCCACACCCTCAATCAAAGTCATTGTGTATTACTAAAGCTCCAATCCTAGAAAATAAGAAACATTTCTTTTACAAAACTAACAGACAACTGTATTAAAAAGTAACATCAAGCCACCACTATCACATGAGTTTTTGAAATCAAAACATTAGTTTAGTAGCTATGATGGCAAATACACATGTTAAATATAAAACACAACATATGATTCTAGTCACAAAGCTACTTAAACTCTTATTAATTTAAAAATGTATAATTTGATAATATGCCATTCACAAAGTTGTTGTAAATAAAGTGTCCATATATAATTCAATATAATCTTTCAATACAACCAAAAATCTTTAAAAAAATCTAAACCTGATGTGAAAAGTGGAAATGCATAATCTCTACCTACACCACTGGATTAGGGGTGTGAGTACAAGTACATATATATTAGCTTAGTTTTGCATATTAACACTCAATTTTATCAAATTAAGAGTTGGGACTATGGAATAATAATTTAAATTGGTAATATAACTGATGTAAGATAAATACAACAAGAAAAATTGGTTTTCGTTGGTTAGTAAACTCTTAGTACATTTAGGATTTAGCAAGCAATGGCATGTCTCATTATTAATGAAGGCAGGCAGAGGCAAGACATTAAATGTATGTAAATGAAATAGTTGATAAGACTTTGTTGTAAACTCCAATTTAGTGTTTATATATAACTACCTACTATAAAATAGAATGAAATTAATATAAAAATAGCATGCTTAGAGCTAATCATGTTTTTCTTACATTTTCCTACAATTAAGAAATTGTTATATTTTGATAACTTTCAGTGATATTAAATGGCTTACATATAATGGAAATAATCATTATTTTGTTGACGGATTAAGACGAACTTTGTCATTAATTTTATAAAATGTGGAGCTTTAGTAAAATACAGTCAAGGTCAATTTCGGCATGAATATATTAACTTATTTTCTATATATTAATTTATTGTATTTCATATGAAGATAAGGAGTAAGATACACATATGGGCGACAGAAACTGTTATTTAGAATTTAAAAATATTTACAACAAAGATTAAAATGAATATATTCCGACCTACGTACCAGTCAAATAAAAAACAAATGGGACTTGAACTGCGAATTAATAATATTACAAGCACTTACGTCTTAAGTTGCTGTTTATATATAATGTGACCACAATTTATAAGTTATTTATTCAAAGGTATATATCATATTTCAGAAATTACATACAGTACCTTTTTATTTTTTTCGCGATTTTGACAGCTTTAAACCTCAAACTCAAATCAAATCAAACTCGTCCCAAACCACAAACCAACATGAGTCAATACAGTTACAGATTATACAAGTCAGTTAAAAGATGTAGGTTATTCCTACTTCTTAGTTAGAAATTATCACGTTTTATCAGTGTTCTGCGTACAGGCTAAGAGCAAAATGTAAGAAAAAAATGCAATTTCATTAAAAGTACATTATTTACGGTCTTTGGTTATGCTGGACCCGCTGGACTCTTTTCTGATTTTCGCAATGCAGTTGCCAGGATCGATGTCGATGTCGATGATCAGGAACTCAATTTAGATAACATGACCAGACTAGACACGCAAGGATGCTAATACTAATCGAATGCGTACCTTCTCTCTCTTCCATGAGTTGAATGTCTAAAAATCCTTTCTTAAAGTTCATAATACTGCTACTTTATCATGTTGTCTAATGGTTTCGTCCGCGCCTTTTGGGCGAGGATAGCTATATTTGAAATTAAAAAAATATCGCGAACCTTTTTCTTTTAAACTTAAGGATTGCGAAGGGGATACTACGTTTTTATGCCTATTAGTGCTTACTAGTTTTAATTTAAATGATGCTTGCTCTAATTACAAAGTAATGAACTTGAAATCAACTTTATAAACAAAATATATTATTTTGTAGTAATACATTTTTGTAATCAATTTTTTTGGCATTTCTTTGTAATTTTTGTATATACCCATAAATATTAGGGAATCAGTTCCCTGCTATATAATTGAGAGTGATGTATGAATTCAATTAATGCATTAATTTTGATAAAGAATTAAGATTTTCACAAAAATATACGTTGGGGAAGTAATCGTACCTATACAACAAACTATTCATAGCATTGTGCTGTAAGGTCACACAAGTCACAATCTTTAAAGTTGCATCAGCTAGTATACGAAAGAGATAAACGTATAGAAAGAAAAGAGACCAATATGCAGATATTGGTCTCTTTTCATGACAGACAATTTCTTGATAAAACTTCGTACTACGCAGAAATCTCGCAGCAAAGAAAATTTTCGTTCGTACTTTGCACCTGAAAACCTTAGTTTAAAATTAAAATGGCATTGGAATATCTCGTTTCAGAAGCATTGAAATAAATACATTTTATATCTGTGTATTACTCGTCAATATTTTAATAATTTTGGTTGTTACTGCCTTAAATCGAAACGTGTGTGACGTGTAGCAGAATGTAAACACAATTTTTACATGCACCGATCCTGCTGGATTGCCGACACTTGCCGACGACGAAATATATGATTCAATTCTTGACATTTTCGACTTGGCACCGGCTGCTTATCGCGAGTGATTACGTTTTGCTCCTCACATTTTGGCTAATTATTTTTTGTAAAACTCAAATTGAAAATCTAAATCTAGTATTTATTGAAATCACGCATCAAAATATTTTTATTTATAAAAAATATAAATAATTTGTGTAGTATTTGGTTGTTTTACGTTTTGTATGTTTTGTTATTGGTCTTATCATTGTAAAGACCTTCGTCAGTTATTTGTTTACCGAAGTAAAAAAGTTAACACAAAAACAGAGGAAGATTTGGGAAGAGTTTAACATGATCTTCTCGTCCACTGAACAAAATAATAATCAACAGATATATTCCGATTTAAACTCTAATACAATATCACGTAGACATATCGTTTCACATCGCGTGAAATTGAATTCTATAAGAAAAGATAAATTGAAAAAATTCAAGACATCAATCTTCAGGAGACATATCAAAATGTAAGTATTTAACAAACATAAGTTTTTACTTTTATCCATTATTACATCCGTTTCTTAGTGCTATTGAGCATTTTAAAATAGTAGTTTAGCGAAAATAATAGGTAAATTGTGTAAAAAATATGAATAAAAATGATCAGTGTGCTGAGTGTGTGTAATGTAATGTAAAGTGGACCGTAACGATTCACGTAAGCATCACATGATTACGACTACCGTTATGGGCAGTTCCATTAAGTTAAAGCTCACCTTCATTGTGTACCGGTATACACTATAGTGTATATTGACATATTTAATCTTAATTCTAAAATAAGCACTTCATTTGAATGGGGTAAGATGAAAAATTTCATAATTTGTCAATTGTATATATAAAATATGTTAATCTTTCAAACTCGCACATTGGTTAAGTATCAATCATTCAACTTTCATTTTATTACTTTTACGCGGTATGTGAAATCGATGTGGCATGATCATATATGATCTGTCACTATCGTTGTATGCCGCATTAAAATTATCTACATTTTCATCGATATATCGACGATATTTTCTAGGGTTCCATACCCAAAGGGTAAACTCCATTTCGAAGACTCTGTCTGTCCGTCTGTCACTAATACATCACTAGGCTGCATCTCATGAACCGTGATAGTTAGAAATTTTCACAGATGATGTATTTCTGTTGCTGCTATAGCAAAAATTACATTAAAAACAGAACAAAATAAATATTTAAGGGGGCTCCCATACTACAAAGAATTTTGCTCGATATTGATAATGGCAACAGGTAGACGCTTGAAGTACTCACTTGGTTAAATTTAATATAATAATTATAAAGTTAATATGTCACATTAATTTTTTAGTGTGGCTCCCGTACAAGAAACATAATTTTTTTGCTGTTTTTATGGCTAATGGTACGGAACTCTTCGTGCGCGAGTCCGACTCGCACTTTGCCGGTTTTTTCATAAATTTGAGATTAATGCCATCTAGTTTAAAAGTAAGAAGAAACCGTGTCTAGCTTTCTAAAATATTTTGCATGTTTTTAAATAATATCAATACATTTTATAGATACGATTGCCATGATTTGTCACCTCATGTGTGACCAATATGTCGTATGTCGTCATTATATCATATCGTGATATGACATTGTACAAAATATAATTATTTTATACGTGCTTTATATTTTTTAAAAAATCTTATTTTTATTTTGCTTGAAAATCGAACTACGGACTCCCTGTATGATAGCGAGTCAAAGAAAAATCAACAATTAGTTACAACATTTAGAACAACCATTGTTTATGAGAAATAAGAGAAGTACAATAGCAAAACCAGTGCAATGACCTTTGGCTAATTTTGTTTCACAGGCGCAAAAACAGATTGCACTAATTCGTCATGGTATTTTTCCTATTTAAGTTATTTTTTTAGTTTTTTGGAAAGTATTTAATTAAGATATATGTATATCTACATATTTACATACATCATTTTCTGGTGCAATATATCTGGTATTTTTTATTTCGACTTCACATATCATTTTGTAATATACCACCTATCTATGAAACTAACTGATGGAAACTCATGCCTATGAATTCATACGTACGCTTTGTGGTTTCCAAAACTTTCATTTGTGTAACGTAACGTCTAACGTGTATCTATATACAAGTTCCTTTAAGAAAAGAGGCTAAGGTTAGGCAGTGAGAGTAAACGTTGGACCCTATATGTATATACTTCTCTAGGACTTCCCTCACTAACATACCTTTCTTAATTTCTGTCACAATGTCCTTTTTTAAGCTATGAATGGATGTAAATTATTATTAATCATTTCGAGTGAACGAAACACCAGCTGCTAGTCTGTCATATTAATTATTAAAATTTACCAACGTTTTATATATTTTATGGTAATAAAGAATTTAAAAAACAAATCACTATTTTTATCGTAATCGAGGTAGACAGAGATAGCGGGCGGTATCAACTAACGCCGATTGATTAGACAGACATTTTTTAAAACCCTTTCTAATTGGAGTTGAAACAAACAAAATTCCATATTTCAATAATGACTTCAGCTCATGGCGCAATACATTCGTACCCCTACATTACCCAAAGCGATAGGTCATTATTATTAACAATAAGGTAAGAATCCTCAATCCTTTACGCTTTACAAAACATAAAAAATGAAATCAATTTTTTCAATGAACGTGAACCATTCACTCTCTAATCTCCGGTAAGATAGTAACACGTATGTTACGATGACGCAGCAAGATTTCGCGGCGCCCGGTACGGGAGGCCCGGCTCGGGTGAACCGATTCGCGTCGTGTCTAGACGCCTCTGTTATTTTAGGTCTCTACAGGCCGTACCATTAAAACACGGACTAAAATTTAGAATGTTATGGAACTACTATATGTATACAATTTAGTTATTAATATTTTCCAATACGATTTGTGATAAGCTAAAACTTAGTTTATTTAAATCGTTTTCACTTCTTTACTTTTAATATTTTGACTAACTTTTTTTTAACTTAACCTCTCAATAACTATAATACTTTTAACTTCTTTTCTTCGTTATAAGATCGTTAACAAAAGTTGACTTCTTATTTTACATGATTATGTTTAAATTGATATAATATATGCAATAATGAACTATTGTAAAGTTTGTTTATCGAAAATTTTCCACTCTATAAATGATAAATTGTTTTCTCCTTATAAGATGTTTACGTAACGATCGTAAGAAACGTAATAATATATAAAGTTCTTTGTTCAGACCAAGTATTAGTATTATTTCATATTAGTATCGAAGATTGCTGACATTATCTACTGAATAAAATGAGATAAATGTGTATATGGCCAGTACCGTGCCAATTGGAAATACGTTGTCACTGCCTACCCCTCTGAATTGTATTATCTTTAAGAAACCTTTGTTTATACATAAATACCACAAATCCTGACCGATATTAAGATTTTTTTCTGATAGCTTTTTAGACTAATTGTAACTATCAGTACAGCATGGAATTTTGACACCGGTTTCTTGAAAGGTACGTCAAATCTCCACTATATCAAGTTCAGGATTTTTAAAAAACAGGCGTATGTACGTGTTTTAATTGATGATTATTAACGGGGATCAGGGTATCATGAAGTTGTGGGTAGCTTTGTACTACAACTGTGAAATGTATTAAATGAAGCCGCCACTGACCTTGCTGACGTTTCAACGAAGTCAAGGTTTTGTGACGTACTACTCTTGCTCGGAAATTATAACCTTCATTTTATATGAGTCTAGGTGTTTAATATAGCTATATTTTATTTAATAATTTATTATAATAAAATAATAATAATATCAGATTCTTAATAATTTCTATTTATTTTCAATACAGCTTCTAAGTTTAAAGGATGAATGATGAGACAATAACCAGACAAATTTATGTTACGAAAGTTAGAGGTGGTGTTGGCAGGGGACGTCACAGACCTTTAGATCAGACTAGTGACATATCTACTAAAGAAAGGCTATATAATCGTATATACGGAGTACCCGTAACCGACGACTATGTATGAGTAGAGTATGAATGTAGAGATGAAGCCAAAGAGGTGTGCTAAGGTCGCGGAAAATGGAAATCCGTTATCTCTGTCTACCTCTCATGGTAACGGGCGTGAGCGCATATTTTATTTTTTCTAAGCTCTGTGACATAGTCAAGTCAGATTTGATAACTCGATCGTATTAAAAGACGTATACCCTGTTCGTTGTGATTTTTTTTTGTCTAAGATTCACGCAATACGGTGTGCCTCATGTTCGATACGAGCTACTATATCTGTAACTTTTGTTTTACTCCTTATGTTCGAATTGCTGATTTTATCACTAATTATGACTCCCAAAATGCTTCTTTCCATTGCTCTTTGTGTATTAGCCAATTTTCGTCTGAGTGTGTCCGTTAATGCCCGTATGTCATACATGGGAGAAAGCAAGCAACTTAGATCTTTGTTCTTCATAACTTCCCTTAGGGCCCAGTATTTTTCCATCCGGAAGCAATTCTTTTGTTTATTTTTTTGGACATAGAGTCCACAGGAGATATAATTTGTCCAAGGTAAACATATTCTGTCACATATTCGAACTTGGTTCCGTTGACCTCAATATTGACTTCTGTAGAGTCAATATTGTGTAGTAGCCATTCCACTTATTGAATTTTCTTTGTAAATTTTGTATAATTTTGTGGAAATAGCGAGATAAATAGCATTGGAGTTGTATAATATGGTCTTCAAAATATGCTAAACTGTAAAAGAAAACAAATTTATGCCACAAAAAGAAGAAAACAGTTTGCTTGATAATTACAGCATTATGACTTTAATGATTTTATTACATACAATAAAATCTGGCAAGAAAAACTACCAAAATGCTGTTTCATTTGAGTTAGGACTGACTCATCAGTCATGAGTCATCGAGGTCACAAGAATTGTGGAATATACGATGAACTTTTCGGTCGTTTTTTGTTTTCTTTTTTTAAGGAAAGAGTAAAATAACAACTTAAATTTTGCACAAGAAAAATATTTTTTATTTTACATAAAAGTAAATTTGTGATGAAACGTTAAACAATCAAAATATTTTTCCCGATGTGACGTATTTTCTTCGGTAATCTGAACAGGTTGAGGTCATTGAACTTGTCTCTAGTTCATTTCAATGTCAGGAATGAATCATTGTATATAAAAAAATATTGAATAAGTGTTCTAATGATTATTCAAAACCTCATGGTATTAAAGCGACCATGACATGGAAGACGTAATATATGATTTGCTTACGTAACAGTCTATATACTACTTAATTTAATTGTTTAAACATAGTTTAATTGTATCATCACGCCTACTAAAGTTATTTGGGTGTTTTCACAAATTGAAGCTTCTGTTTGTAATAAATAATCCTTTTGGATTATCCAGAAGTAATTTCAATAATTTTAGAGTTTACTTGAGAATTACAATTCTCCCCCGTCAGAGTACTAATGTTTTTATTGTACACTTTCTTGCCATCATTTTGAAATTCATCATCAAACATGCATATCCCAAGACTCTATGCTAAAAATGTTTAAAATTGGTTTAAAACTTCAGGCCTGTTATAATGGTAGAGCCTGCAACATCAACATACATGTTGCACAAATGTGCCGGCTCGACTGGTCGACCACGACCTCACAAAAGACAGGTGTGAAATAGAAGTATCATCTACTTTTAGTCGTGAAGTAAAAGAGAATATATCTACTTAGAAAATAATCTATCTGCCTTTAGTCGAGAAATATTATAAGGTGCCTCAGGCCTAATCTTAGTTTTCCCCCTTAGCTATCTTTTAATAATTTCTAATATGAAATGGATGGGAAGGGGAGGAGATGGATAGCAAAAGGATATATATATAATAAAGAAGGCAAAAGAACTCATGGATCGCAATCTAAATGCTTAATAAATGAATTAATAATATCAATTAAAACACCTGTATTATTTTCGGTACAATGACATAATTTACTTGCTTATATAAAAATGTATTATTATGCGTATTTGTGCCATATTATTCATTAGTATGTACGGATGAAACCCACAACAACACTTGTGGTTTTCCTGTAGTTGATTCATTCATTCAAACTTATTTATCCCGAGTGGACAAACCAAAGCGGAAGTTAGTGAGAGCAGAAGTTGGACTGGAGTTACAAACATTTCAGATTGCATATGAAATTTTAATACAGTAATTTATTTCCCTTTTTGTAACTTGAATTCTCACATAATAACTTGGAGTATACTTGGGTCACAACTACAATTAAATGTCAAAAAGATGTTATTGACGTGTCATGCAGTTACCATGGCAACCTGTTTTTTTTTTCAGGATGAGGTATCACATATTTGTTGGATTGACGAGAATATCTTAAATTAGGAAACTCTTCTCCTATCCAAGGACGGTATATTTGTTAATAATGAAATCGGTGTTTTGACGATGACGAACAAAACAGGTTTGCCTAATGCTATTCATTCGGTTCATTCCTAAACAATTATACGACCGTGATACTAAAAACATTAACTTCGTATAAAAATGTTGTTTCCGAGTATTGGTACCTACTCAAATGACCACTGGTTGGTTTTAATGACCTCGTTTTAAATACATATCATAGATAATTCTTTAAATATTTAAATCATTTGATCACACGCACACGTATACATTACATGTGGAAAGGCGCCCACGCTTAGTCTTACACAAACCACAGACACACTGTTCATTATTCTTCATAGTGGTCTAAGAAGTAATGTAAATAAGTAATTTAGGACGGCAAATCGAACAGTGGTAGAGTCCGCAACAAGCACAGTTTATTATACTACTGCGTTTCGTGTGATGAGTGAACTGCCGCAGGCCCGATGTCTGTCCTCTTCCCCTTCCCAATCTATCCTGTGCAGGAAAGGATGGGAAGGGATAGAGGACAGACATTGGACGGGGAAGGGGATGATAGGAAAAGGAAATATCCTTTTGCCTCTCTCTCTCTCCTGTTCGCCTGTGTCCATTAAAGCTAGCTAGTACACATACAACACATTTGCTTGTTGTGGATGCCTAAGGGTATAGGTCACTTAATATCAGGTGAACCGCTTGCTCGTTTGCCAGATAAACACGAGTCATTTTCTATTGTACGTCAACATAAACTTGACCCCTAGAATCGCCAATAGCGAGTTACGAAAGGGTTCTACTTGATTTGGTGTTTACCACTTAACAGTGTGTCTCAGATATAGGACGACAACCCACTTGTGATCTATTAATGTGCATATTATCTAACATATAATCTAGTTCCTGACCAAATAACAGACAGAGACATACAAAGAAGTGTTGCTATATTCGTCTTCTCTCTTTTTCCTGCGGCAAAATCCTCAATTTTGGGGAAACCGTCACAAACACTTCCAATTGTCGTCTAGAACTTCCAGATGTAGGAGTTTGCACTTCGTGATCCGGTGCATCCTATCGGGAATAGATTGAATGGATATATTTTCCTTCTGTATTTCATTACGAAGCCCGATGCCTCTCTTTCGATCCATCCTTTTGATCTGCATTAATGACACGAACATGGAGGTTTTAAAATGACGAAGATCAGATCGCCGCTGGCTTTAAATTCCGTAAAAATTTAAGTAACTTTAAATTCCAATTCCATTATGTTTTTATCTGAAAATCAATACGAATCATAGGAACGAGTTCAGGATTTTTCCATGCTATTATATCCTGATAAATGTAAATAGTGTTGGTAATCATACAATCGCAGGTAATAACCATGCACGCGAACATAATTATTGTTGATGGCGTCGCATTCATTGTTATCGGAGCTTCGTGTACGTATTGTGTTTACGTTTAATGATGACTACAAAATTGTATGATCCTTTTTGTTGCTGCTTGATCATAGTATTAAAAAAATTGTGTATCGTATCGAACCCTTAGTCCAAATATTTAGCGAGAACGACTTACGAAGTTGGCCAGTCATACTCTCTCCTCTCCCCTCTCCTCCTGTCGGATATGAAATCGTTTGCCCCTTTTCTTATAAAAAAAATAGATTCATGGAAATTCTTATTCGTTTTTTTATTCAAATATCCATCCATCGTCTGTATACATTACCTCCCACATCTTTACTTAAATTCTCATCGAGCACATTAAGGAAAAAGGATTATTTAAAAACATTTACTAACAACTCCGTTAACAACAAGAACCTTTCCAATATCTCCGAAGCTTGTTAGAGGACAGTTCGCGATAATAGTGTCTTGGATACTCGACCAGTGAACTATCATCAACTTACAGGAGCCATGCGCGAAGTAGAAGTACATTACGCTTTTTCGTTTTGTCAAATGATTGAGGTGCAGGATGTACAACCCTCTCCTTATTAGGCAAGGATGGGAAGGGAGAAAACTAAATCAAGTGTATTTGTCAATGTTATTCACTTAAAAAGATTTGAATAAAAGGGAAATTGTTTTCGTGACTAGAGTTTACTCTTGCGTGACAGACTTTGTCCATATTTAATGGTCATATCACGAGCTAAATACCTATCAAAAATATTATTTATAATTTAAATAATAGGTAATGAATTAGTAAAGAAAATAAATCAGTACACATTGCAAAAGTTTTCTATTTCACTTTAAACATAACAGATAATTTTAGTGAACCTTTTAATCCAATAATTAAGTTCTCAATAACGTGTTTAAACGAGTATGTTAAAAAGAGAAAGTAGCGGAGTATTTCACAACGGATTTTCCATACATGAGGAAGAGTCTTTTTGACCCGAATAACAATTAACGGTAAATGCGAATGCCATCCTTAAAGTAACATTGGTACCGGTGCTAACAACCACCACTATGTCAGCTGCAATAAGTCATTGATAGAAGTTTATTTTTTTATCAACTTTAAAGTTTTATTTAATAAAAATCCTACTAATGTCTAATTTTTATGTATTATGCTTATTTAAGTTAATTTCTAACACACTTCGCCGGTCAAATTTATATCGATGCCCGGAGCTGTTGGTAAAACCCTCTGCGTGGTATTTCGCGACTCACATTCAACAATCTCGATCATAACAATATGCAAATTGTAAGTTTTTACCCATTGCAATGCGAAACTCGACGATCTCGTGACTCTTACCAATAAAGCGATCCCATTGGTCGTTTAAATGACGTCATTTAAATAAGCCAATGGCGCCGCTGCCGAGATATTTTTAGAACGCTACGCTACGGTGGGGATTGAGGAAAAACTGTATGAGGGGCTTTCGGCGCGAATGTTGCACAACGTTTTCTGAATCGCTACGTAGTGCGCGCATGCCACAAGTATTCACAAATTGTATCTCAACTTTTAATAAAGATTTAGTTTTTTTGCTCACTTGAGTTCGACAACGTGTTCTGCACAATCTCAAAGTTATCTCTTTTTCATTAATTTTAAAGAGTGACTTTTCTAGAAACTCCTGGAGCTAACCAACATTTCCCTTGTTTTGAGGTGAGTTATTTTTGTTACATTTGAACGAAGTGCTCTTTGATTCTGGGATAATTTAGTTTGTGCATATTTTATATCATAAAAACTAACATGTAATGTTAACATCGCAAAATGAGGAGAACTGCGTAGAGACTATACATTACGACGACACATGCTCGAAACTTCAAAAGCCGTACAAGTTACAACCTGTCATTATCATGTTCTTATGCGCACACATTTATATTTTCATGTATGTAACAATGGCTTGCCATTTCTAGATACTCTTTAAATCCTAGTAAATGACATCAATTTTATAAAATCAAATTAGATTTAGAAACTAGACAAATACCCGATTAGGTTAATGCTCAATTTGTGAAACAACATTTGAATATTATTGTATTATTAAATAAATCATAAAAAGTCTTTATTCAATATTCATTAATCACATTTGTACTAGACTAGGTTTCGAGGAATTTTCATCCTTGTATGTGTATTATGTGAATATATCTATATTCTGATTAGCTTTATGAATCACTCGACTCGACCGACATGTGGACGGACGATATAGATTATTAACAAAAGTACGTAATCGATAGAACATAAATGTTCGGTCCTTGAGGCCTGTAATCACAATTAGATAACGGTAAAGTAATTGAGCTTATTGCCGCCTACAGACATGTTACATTGATACAAAATACAAGGCAGAACATTACCACCTTATAGAAAAAAATTATAATTTAGAATTCACAAGATAACCTAAATTTTTGATTTTTATTTTATATCCAAGTACGTTTGTCAATGTTTAATATTAACCTTGAAATAAAATAACTCAATTCATAAGGGGTAGGCAGAGAATGGCTTTCACCTTTTCATTATAATTGGTCGATAAAACTTAATTTCAACTTCGTGGGCATGTAAGTTATACGATAATAGGTATTATTATATAGAGTAAGAAATATAGACTTGTACATTGCACAATATAATATGTCTGCTATACTTTTTTATCGTGCACATACACGTTTTTATCTGCTGTACGTTTATGTAATAATGGAAAAGGTCTCTTCAAATGAGGTCCTTTTTATGTTTTTTCATCGTTTTCTTTAATAACAAAACAGTAAATTCGTTATATACTTTAACTATGCATGTAGTTTCGCAATGCCGCGCCGGGTTTTTCCCGCGTGTAAAAGGAACAGTTGGTAGTTTAATTTCTGTTCCCCCCTATACTCATTGGCGGTTCGGGGGGGGGGGGTTACTAAGTACCTCAAGCCTATCAGAGTTCTTCCGTGATCAATTTTAAAGTTAGGTTATTTGAATTGAAATTTTTGTTAAGCGTTAAACTATATTATATAATGTGCATTTTTTAGTTTTTACCTTGCTAAAGGCTACCTCCTAAATGGGGTCAACCCCACCGAAACTACAATCATGGATCCGCCGCTGGAACGATACTTCATAAAAGTACTGGTTTAAAATGATCTTTGTTTGTTGCAGGCCTACACCGGTGACAATTGCTTGTCTAGGAGCCTAAAGAGCTAAGATTTCATTAGGGACTCGAGAAGAGTTCAACAAAGTAAGTTGCCCCGCTGCGGCGGATTTCTTTCTTTAAAACCCATTCTCTGTTTCAGGTCTACAAGACAGAAAATTGAAACTCGCCAATATTTTATTTTCTCTAATAAAACATAGATCATTGCAAAATTGGTCTTTCTTACGTTGTCGTCGAAATATTTAAAAGTTATTATGAAAAGTAAATAAAAGATACTTAGAGAATATCAATTAAATTTTGTACTATCGTAGTTTTTGTCTTGTTAATATTTTTCTAATTTATTCAATTCATTATCGTTCAGCATCGTGCATCGCAATTGTAATAATACATGTCGTAAACAGTGGTTATGGACATAAAACCATTTCAAAATTCTCATCTTCTCGCGTAATATCCGATTTAATTTATAGTTCAAACCTACGCTGTAACTTTGTTTCGTAAGATCTTAAAATGTCTTTCTTTAAACGTTTTGAAACAAGATGGATGCGACTTTGAGACTTAAATACACCAACAAGTACCGACTTTACTAATTGTGGCAATGGCATAAAACACATGAATACAAAAATAAGTTACCTTTACCACATTTATTTTCCTTACATTTCACAGATTTAGCTTAACATTTATTTACCTAATTACCTCTTCGGCAATAAGTTACTAATTTATCCTCTAAGTCCTTGTGGTAAATCTTACTAACATTATATATTTTAATGAATAGATAGTAATTACTTTAATTAGGTTAGTTAGTCGATAGTTAGAATAGATATAGTTAATAATCATAAATTAAATTAAGTTTTTTCCCAATCAAAAGTTAAAAAAGAATAAAGGGAAAAAGAGATCGAAACAAAATGTGAACTGAACTGGGCAGGTGGTGACAAGTTTGCAACCTCTATTCTGTGTAGCAACAAAAGTAATACATAGACCACGAAATGTTTTCTATAAAATAGTAAATTTTTATAGTGCTTTATCCTAAAAGCTCTTATGGAATTCATCAAATTTCCATAAGAGCACATAGACAACATTGTGCTGCATCACAAAGTATCCCATAAAGTTCACAATTTCACTTTAAAATTATATTATTATATTGCAAAGTATTTCTCTTTTAGGATTATTCAATATATTCAATATTCCTCCTCTATATATCTTTATACACATATTTTATATGCAATCACAATTCCTTTCAATGTCATGTAATGTTGTATACATATCTACTTTATTTCAATACATTTACATATAATTAAATAAACTCGCCTCAAGGTTTCACTATCTTGTGACATTTAGGGTACGTCCGCGACCCGCGCCGAATCGTTGCTATGCCTGTTTACGTCACTATCATTATCATTCCATTATATCTTACAACGTGCCTTCCACTCCCGCATCCCGCGATACCACTAACTCGATGTCCCCCGGCATATCCCTTCCATTCCTTGCTTCATAAAAATATGCACATTATGTTACGTCGTATCATTTTTGTTTGTAGTTCTATACAAAATGGTTGCTCAAAAGATCACCTGTCCGAGTCGGAGCGACGATATCGGAAATCAGTTCAACTCAAACACCAAAAGATATGGTTTTTTCGCAAACGAGTCACAAGACTCAAAGTATTTTGAAAGTGGTAGAAATAGATCTTTTAAAGGGAGAAAAGAGTCAACAGGTGAACGGCACGTTCGGAGTGGTTACAGACAGACGCACAGTCGCGACGCCGTCGCCTGCCGCCGCCAGCTATTCCGAGGTAAGAGCGGGCCAGCCGCCGTGAGTACTTAATATAATTACATTTAATATTAATATAAGTTTATCATTTAGTTGTCGTCGTCGGTTGCAAGCGCCCTTGTTAAAATTCATTTTGTGGAATTACAGGAATATCCGAAAACGGAGCCCGAATTCCCGAGCACAATGACTCACGAATCGGACTGCGAGTTCTTCCAAGATCTGGTTCAGTGGTGCGCCGCTCCCACCGGGGGTGCAGCAGTACAGTCCACTGGTGAGTTGACGACCGACTTCAATCTGCCCAGCAATAGATTGCCCAAATAATTATCCTACGTGTGTCTCCTTTCGCAGACTCCCCGAATTATACTGAAGACAGGGCACACAACACAGACACACCGCACACACCGTTCTCGCCGCAAGGCTGGGACGTATTCGACGTCAACTCTTCGGCCCAGGCAAGCTTCTACAACCCCGCGCGGAACTCGCTCTCCCCGAGCGCGGAGGGAGTGGACAACTTCTATAGCGAATACCGACCGCTCGAGTACGATAACAAGGTTCCGTTCCCCGAGCAGTTCCTAGACATAAGCAGCTTGCCTGTGGTTATAGAAGATTTAGCGTCGAAGAAAGCCGCTGATATGGACCCGTGGGAAGTTCCGGCGTCGATCGGCTGGCACGCACACACAGAACACACAAAAAACAACATTAACATACACCACACAATGCCCTTTATGGAAGAGGACTCGCTGGACATGAAAATGGTATCGGTGATACCGCGGGAGGTGGAGAGTAATGACGTAGTCATATCGGAGTATATCATAAACGACCACCGGGACGTCGTCGACGGGATGACTGGGGGGGAAGCTCATAGGCGAGAGGACGGCCGGGCCCGGGGGCTGTCTGTGGACGTGGCGGCGCGTGCCCCGGCCTGGTGCCTTGACGACATCATAAGCACGCCGGAGGTGCTAAACTACGTCGAACAGTTGGAGACAGAAAAGTGTACGCTCCCCAGTCCGGTAAGTATTCATTAAAACTAAAAAGTATCATTCTCTCACCAAGAAGAAAACAATTGTCGATGGACGTTAGGATATTAGAGAAGACTTATGGGTCGTCGAAATTTGTTGTTACAGACGCCGCCGCCGGTAGCACCTGATTGGCCAACATTGGACGCGTCCGCAGACAGCTTTACGAAGACGGAATCCCCGCCGCCGATGGACTACGAGCCCATCACACCCAAGTCCGAATCTCACGTCGAATCTGATAACGATGAGGGTAAAACCTACACGAGTAAGAAGAGGCGTCGGGACAGTGAAGATTCAGACAAAACTTATGTGCCGTACACCGAGCACTCGCCTCGGAAGTACAGGAAAAGGAAGCCCAGCATACCCATCAAGGATATGATCCGTGCGCTGGAAGGCTCACAGCAGTTGAAACCTACGCGAAGAGGCCGCCCTCCCAAACGCAGGGAGAGTACGGTCTCCTCGGTGTGCAGCGTGGATGAGAACTCCTCGTCCGTGTCCACGCACGAGCTTAAGTACAGAGAACTAAGAGATAAAAATAATGAAGCATCGAAAAGATCAAGAATGAATAGGAAACTGAAGGAATTGCAAATGGAGCAGCTGGCGATAGAATTGGAAGAAAAAAATAAAAAATTAAGGGTCAGAGCTGAGATCTTGGAAGAGATGACGAAGAAGATACGCGCCGACTTCATGGCGGCGGTGTCCCAGAGTAGGATGAACAGCTAAAGCTAACGACTCTGGCTAATAATGAGAGATTAGTTACAATTTATTTGTATGAATCTATGTTCGTAGATAATGCCTCGGGCGTTTCGGATGCTTAAATATTTAGCGTTAATTCCGTAATTTCTGTGAATATGGATTGGAGATTTATAAATCTACATATCGTTTTGTTTGCTTCATTGCTTAACATAATAACTTGTACCCGGATATGACAAAAACGACGAATCTTTAGATAAGATAAACGTCTTTACGTGTGACGTAGAATGTCTTTTACATAATATGTAGTCTAACATAAGACAAGAAAATCGAGAAGATTTCTTAAGTTTTCTTTAATTTAAAAATATAAAAACAACACTTAATAATTATATTTTTAACACTAAGTGTTGATCTTGTTTTATGAACTTGTTAGTGTTTCGAGACTAGCTCGACTTTAATATTAAGTACACATTTGATAATAAAAAACAAATTTACTTACAAGATTAAACTTAAATCAACTTCAATTAATGTTATTAATTCTATGCATTGGTTATTTTTTTTTCTAAATAATGCATGATATTTGATTGGTATAGCTTATCTTTATGTTGTAATAAAAATAAATGATTTGAAATTGTTGATGTCGTTTTTTATTTATTTCATGTTCATGAAAGGCTCATATTATTACTTAGTTTAGTCTATTGACAAACAAGAAAATATTTTTTTTAAACTAATTTTTAATGATAGAATATATATATGTTCTGATTTTATTATTTGTACCAAGATTTATATAGTAACGAAACAAATTTATGTTGCAAAAGTGAGTGGCGGCGTTGGTAGGGGACGTCCAAGGAGAACTTATATCGACCAGATTAGTGACATACTAAAGAAGGGCGATATAAGGAGTAGCCGTAACCGACGAGCATACCCTGTCGGCCAAAAGTTTGAGACCACCTTGAAAAAAATACAATATTGAATAAAGCTCCAAAAGTTAGTGCTCTCCAAATTATAAATTTACCTTATTAAATAGGGAACTTTTTATGTAACAAAATAATTTAAAAACTACAATAATTGCCATTATTATTAATAATAAAAAAAAAAATTATTTAAACTAACTTTTCGTCGAAAAATCTTCCCTTACTTTTTATAACTTTTTTGACCAATCTTGGTAACCGGGCTATTATTATTATTAGTTTATTGATAGTTTCTTGTGAAACATTGTTCCAACTCTCTTGTAAAGTCCTCCAGAGGTCTTCTTTTGACGTCGGACAATGACTACGGACGTTTCTGTCCATCTCCTCCGCCAGAAGCTCTATCGGATTGAGATCCGGACTCTGAGGGGGCCACTCCATGTTTTTCAAAACTCCTTCCGTCTCTTTGTGCTCTAAATATCCCCTGCATAGTTTAGAACTATGTTTTGGATCATTATCTTGTTGGAAAATGAATCCATCTCCAATCAAACGTAGCCCGGAAGGAACAGTGTTTCGCTCCAGTATCTCTTTGTACTGCTCCTTTTTCATTATTCCTTCAATTTTAACCAAATCTCCGGTCCCATAGCCAGAGAAACATCCCCAGACCATAATAGAGCCTCCACCATGTTTGACTGTTGGTACTACACAGTCTGGCGACATCTTTTCTTCGGCACTACGACGTACAAAACTCTTCTTTTCGAACCGAATATTTCGAACTTTGATTCATCAGTCCAAAGAACTTTTTTAAAGTCTTCTTCAGTCCAATATCGATGAGTAAGAGCCCACTGCAGACGTTTCTTTTTGTTTTGTGCCCGTAACAGTGGTTTACGAACAGCTATGCAATCAAACAAATTGGCATCTCGAAGTCTTCTTCTCGCCTAGCCTAAGCCTCTTTAAGAGTAACTTAGCTCGAGGGCTCCCTCCGTAGGGGGAGCCTCGGCTCGGGCCGTTACCTTACTAGTATTACCGGATTGGATAGATTTAACCAAGACTAACTCTTTAAGTAGCCATGCTATGAATAGGTTTTATGGCTTAAAATATTCCTAAATATTTATCAACGCAAAACAATAACCAAACAAGTATAAGGGAGCCGCCATATAATATAATGACACTTGCAACACCTGGTCCTTACGCGGCACTCATCTGTGGTAAATAAACAATGCCCATTTATGGCATAGTCATTGTGTAAAAGATAAGAGAAATGGTGTTTAGACATTCAAAATGATTAGTAGATTACACAGGTGTTCATATTGTTATGTTATCATACGCAGATTTAAAATATTTTGCAAATTATAACCTGTGTACAAAGTGGTCTCAAACTTTTGGCCGACAGTGTATATGCGTAGATGTGTAGTAGAAGTAGAAGAAGCGAGAGAGGTATGGTAAGACATTTATGTCTATTGGATAAATATGCGCCTGCCTTACGTCGCTTCTTTATAAAATGCCTAGAAAAGAACCGGCAACCTTAGCAACAGAAAAAAATTAATAGTAACAACACCGGGTGAAATGTACATCTATACAGATAAACAAAATAAATTTTTTTGTTACATCAAAATATAATTTTGACAATGATGTTTTATATTGTACGGTCAAGAAATTAATGTAAAAAATACGAGATTACAAGCTTTTATTCTGGGAAGTGATTAAACCTATTATTTGATTCCACGAGAAGTCGCGGACTACAGCTAGTATTAAAAGCGATGTACGTTCCCAGGCTCGGAATCAACTAGACCGATTTCTATACAATTATCAGATTGGTCTAGGGGGTGTTCCTGCGAAGTAGCGATATAGTCCGTATTTAGATAAAGCTACCCGAGCGGAGACTAGGCGATCACTAGTGAGATTTATTTTTATGCATTATATGAGTACACAGTAGACAAGACCTATCCATATTGTACATACCTACATATATCCGTCAAAGATGTAGGCATAGACGACGGAAATAATGAAAAAAAAAATGTACTACATTCTACTTACTTCTAGGCAACCCAATAGAACAAGTTATTGAATTCATTATTTTAACGCTTCACTGGTGTATTATTTGTGACATGGGAATTGTCAGATCCTTATACTGCTTGAGGATTATGTCAGACTTCTAAGCCTTACGGTACACGGTGGCGGGGCTACGAAAAAACTGCACATTTCTATGCATGTCGTCACTGTTTTCCATTGCGAGCCAATTTTTCTTCTAGGAACCTGGAGACAAGTTAAGTAATAAGCGTAAAATAAAAAAATAAATTTGGTTGTAAAAAGAGTAATTTATTTTAAAACTCATAATGAGATAAATGTACCAAACAAAATTTTTGAGATAATACAAAGAAAAATATGTCACAATTGACATTATTACATAAAAAAAATTACTTGTGACCTACCAGGCCTCCACCTGTGATATTTAGGTACCTTCATTTCCGCTCAGCATTAATTAAATCATAAAAAATAAATCAATTAACAGTGGGTGTAACAATTTTTGAATATAAACATAAATAATACAAATTAAATTCTAAATAATAATCTAAATCGACTAAATACTTTATAATAGACATATACTAAAATAGAAAAGAATGGATTTCCTATTGATGCATAATGGTATTTGACATTGCATATTCAGCTGGTTCAAGTTCAGTAAGGCGGCAATCTACAAATAGCACAAGTCAAGTTACTGTTCAGAAAACAAACAGTGGGAGGGCACAGCACCGTTACCAAAAAAACCTGCATGAGAACAATCATAGGAATTATCAGCATTTATATATCACGACCACGTAATCTTTTAGTCGCTCACAGGACATTAACAAACCCACAGAAAAATTTACACCAATCAAGTCCACAAACAGAGCCCCAGCCTTACCACCAGTCTCCGAGTAAACTATCAATTATATTTATATCTCCTATAACTTTGTGTAACCAAAAATATAATATGAAATAAACTACATTTTACGGCCTATCTTGTTAAAGTCGCAAATATTAAAAGCATAGTATTGATTTATACAGAATATATTTTCCGAGTTAACAATAGAGCCTAACTATAATCAATAAAATTTGTAAGAATAATACAGTTTACTCTTGAATGAGAAGCTGGCTGTAAAGGCTGGGGCGGGCCCCGGGGCGATGTGAACATATACACCCTTCAATATACACGTTATCACACCACACTAATAATATTAAATTGAGTCCTATTACATAGCACAGTGTAGGCTTGTCCGTGTGCAAGTTCTGTTACACTATATAACACCAATACTTGTTAATTTACACTTAACACTGAGTCACAGCAGAACACCGCTACGAGAGCACACCGCAAGATTCTATATGTGTTATTCCAATGCGACGTCCTCAGCGTCCTCCAGGTAGCTAAATTTGTTTGAAGCCACAAAGTTCTGCAAAGACGAATAATTTTACATTAATATTAATCACATGGTAGTTTAAGACTTGTACACAGCAGCAACAGACACTGCATGCATGGGATGCACACACTGAGCTGACTGTACTCAAGACTCCTTATTTCCCTTGGTCACGGCATCACGCGTGAAGGGCTGCACTGATTTATTCTTTTTTGTTAGAAGAGGGGTAGGCAGAAGTCATGGATTTCCATTTGGCGCGATGCTGTTACACCTCTGTCGCTTCTTCTACATTCATACATCTATGCATACATGCTTGTAATGGGTTTTAATAAGCGACTAATTTGATTGATATAAGCTCTACTCGGGTGTCCCCTACCAACACTGTGTCTCACTGTTGCAACATAAATTTGTTTCGTTATTCTCTCTTCATTCATCTTTTCAACATACCTGAACCACCAAAGCATATCTTTCTCAATTCTAGACACAACATCCACTTTTAAGACATTTTCCCCTTGCAATGCTATTTTTCGTCCTATCATTCAATGTCACACCTAACATACTTCTTAAGGATTGCATCTCAACAGCATTAATTCTATTCTATTCAATACATTAAAGTGGACTAGTACAGCATTGTGTATTGCCAGACGAGCCTTCATAGACACATTCTGACTACTTATTACTGTACCTATTAGCCCCATTCATTTTATTTTCTGCATTCACTTGTCGTTCAAAATCTTTAACATGCCTACCATTTCTACTAATCATACCCCAAATACAAGAACTCTTCCAACCGTCCGACTTCTTTACCATTAACATATATATTAATTACTGTCTTGCTCTGAAAAACACCATTGACTTTCGTCTTAACTACATTCTTTATACCTTTACCTTCTAATGAATCAATCACTACATTCAGCATAAGTTGTAAGATGACGTAAATACGACTTGGTCATCGGCGTACACGACATTTTACAACGTGCTCACACCCACTCATATTCCACAATATGTCTATCAAACAATCAGCCATAAAAAGATTGAACAGTCATGGAGCCAGATTTGTCTGACGGGTGATCTCGTAAAGCTGGTAGCGATATCTATACATAAATAATACTAGCCGGGCGGGGTCACTAGTATATACTATACTAAAACTTATGATGTAATATTCACTAACTTGTAAAAAACCCCCACGGCAAAATTCCTGCCCGATTTGCCTGCCTGCCTGCCTTTGGGTAGCAGTCACTTAGCATTTTCGTACACATTCGAAAATGTACTTTCTATGGTTTAACAGATATATTCAAAATATAAAATAATGTATCAGTGAAAAAAAAAACTTACCGGTTTCTCCTGTTCCTTCAGCTTGGGCAATGGTTTCTCATCTTTATCATCGTGCCTGTCACGCGAGCGACTCTGTCTGTCGCCACCGTTCTGTTCTCGTTCACTGTCGTCGTAGTCTCTAGTTTTCCGAGCTTCAGGGGAATGCTCTCTGCCTCTGTCGTTCCTCGAACGATCCCGTTTTTCTGTGTCGCGACTGTCGTCACGTCTGTCGCGATCGTTATATTCCCGGTCTTTTTCATCCCTGTTGTCGCGGCTGTCTCGTTCATCCCTGTTGTCGCGCCTGTCTCTGTCCTCCCTGTCAGAATGGTCTCGGGTTTCTTTTGAGTAGTCGCGTCTCTCTCCGGAGTGATTTCGGCGGTCCCTATTGTCCTTCGAATAATCGCGCCTGTCTCTGTCATCCTTGGAATAATCGCGCCGGTCTCTATCGTCTTTTGAGTAATCGCGTCGGTCTCTGTTGTAATTGCGTGAGTCTCTGCCACGGTCTTCTGCAATTAGAAAGGGACGGACGATATAGTATAACACACAAAGTCGTTGCCACTGTCTGATCCCTTAGATCTTTTAAACTACGCAAAGTATTTATAGCAGTTTTCATCAAAATTCAAGAGGAAGTTTAACATTCTTAAATTTTAAAGATATGTCGTAAAAACATATTTTTGTCTGCTTAATGTAAGCAAAGTAAACGCTGGTTAAATATTACAAGATAGATTGAAATAATGTAGTACGAAATTGTATATCTTAAAAGAGATATACAATAAAGTCCTCAATATCATACATGTTTATTTTAAGGATAGCTTACTATTCTTATTCTAAAACAAGGTCACGTACAATGCGGTAATTCAAAGACCATTTAGAGGGATGGAGTATTAATACTAATCAACGTAAATACGTTTTTTACCTTAAGGGTCTGTCACATCATCCAAGTGTCTTGAATAAGCTACTTGCAAATCGTTTGCGTTTCACAATCTCCTTAAGCTTGGTAAAGTGTCAAGTAAATTATAGCTTAGAGCATTTGTCAGATATGAAGTTAATTGGTTGCTAAAGTTACTCGACGGATTATTTCTTTCTTTGACATTTGCATTACATTTTGTTTTAAACTTAAACTAACTGTCTGAAAAATACTTTTTGGTATCATCGGTTTAGCAGAATATGCATTTTAAGTATATCAATAAGTAACACAAAATAATGCAAAAACGATTAGATTTAAAAAAAATAATTTATGCTCTCACATGTTCTGTTAATCGAAAAGTCAAAATGCGACGTTGCCATCTTTATATATTATAAAGATATGTAGTAAATAAGTAGCAAACTGACACAAACTTGGTTTTTGAAACGCAAACTGTTTGTACTGGAAGTATTATGTGTCAGTTAATTTATTTGTCAATTAGTTATCCAGCATAAAGTGTAATCAGACTCTGTGAAACAGGACCTAAGCATTTCGTGCATATAATGATAATTCTTTACAGCATATATGCATTTTATTTTCTACATAGTTACCTTTTAACTCTATACATTTGTTACATTGATATTAAGACATCGATAAGCTTGAATATCGTAGATGTAATCCAAAAATATGATTTCTGAAAGCCTCTGTTGCTAGCTAATCGCCACTAACGTTATTTCATCAAGTCACTTACCACTGAGTCATTTTTTTTAGGTGGGTAAATACAAAAAGAACCCAAATCGTAGCGTAACTGTGTGTTTTTATTCTCTAGACATGGGCGCAGTTTTAAAATGATTTCCAAAAAATTGTACAGGGTAAAAAAGAAAATTAAGGCATATGGGAAGTTGGAGAAACTAATTTCATTAAGAAGTTCAGAACTAAACCTAAGAAAAGGCATAATGATCCGGGAGCCTCATTGTTGAACTTGTTTAATAAAATATTGGTGTACTAATATTTTGGATGCATGGACAAATTTGTCTAAAATACGATTCTCACTATTTAGTGACAAAAAAAACAAATAAGTTTAGATTAATTGCAAATCGGTGAACATAAGAATCGATAGATATTATATAGGTCCTCGACCCCTATCCATTGTTGATATACCCCTTTTGTTAGAACCTGTATAGATTGCCCTGAAAATCCAAAAAACGGCTACCTTGACCGTTCCTGCTCGCTTTTGCTTTCTTTACAGCAGGAGCGTAAGGTAAAATCCACTGTATTTGACTGTTCTTTTATTTCCGACGCGTAGGGGTGAAGCCATGCTTCGACGGTCTAACGACGCAGAAACTCCTTCGGGTTACGTTTTAAAAAGTGTACGTACGTGGTCACCGGGCATGATTTTTAAGAAACAGGTTTATATTGTGGCTTATGGTATATTTTATCCAAAAAAATAATTAAAAAAGTAGAAAAACAACGAACATATTTTATTTATCAATTTTATAAACATTTTGACATTTCACCAAACCGCATCACACTTGCCATGGCGATTCGAGTAACGTCAAAATTTGCAAAACAAACTTCCGTTTGGTTGAATTGTTGACAAGAAATAAATAATATAAACTGGAGACTTATTAATGAATAATGTCTCAGGATATTAATAACCTTTTATAAAACGGTTAATTTTTTTTAAAAAACAGCTTTACATTTTTTTCCAGTATTTTGTACCGACAAGTTTCGGACTTGTCGGAGGTCCTTCTTCGCATCAGTGTCCAGGCGCTGGCGCACCCCACCCTCTCAAGTCGCGCGTTACGAGGACAGGCGCAGTGAGAGGCGGGTAGCGACCCACCCATTATTCCCACTCAACCTGAAGTAGGATCTCCGACAGGGCCGATACTTGTCGGTACAAAATAAGCGTAAAATCGCGAACGTGAGTAAAGCCGTTTTTACAAAAACTGTAATAATAATGTCTCACGATAGATTCTATAATTTTATGGAGACATTATTACAAGCACGTTATAGTACCGCAACATATGAATACATAAATAAAACACACAAACATGCCTAAACTCAAAGATGGTTGATTCTCCCCCCCCCCCCTTTAAATTCGTGTTTTTCTTTTATTTCATCACACATTAAACTGATGTTATTTTTCCATTTTAACAACGCTTTGAAATGAGAAAACACAAAAGAATTGCCCTTTTTTATATTCCTTGAAATTACTAATTAAATGGCCCTCGAATATATAGATGGTTATTTGGATGGCTAAATAAAAACTGTAACTAAACCTCTTATATTTATTATACATCGTCACGACCTTTTCCAAGTTATGTAGATTCGGCACAGTATGAATAATGTAGTCCATATTGTAATAGGTTTTGGCTATAGTTTTTTTACGACCGCCCGCCTGACGCCAAACCAACTCGGGAATTACATTTATTATACTTGTTTTGCCACTACCAAATGTGAATTATTTGTACTTAAAACATTGTAATTTATGTATTAGATAATTCCATTTAATAAAACTCACCTCGTCTGCCACCACCGCCCCCGCCGCCGCCGCCGCCGCCTCTCCGGTCACCAGAATGGTCATTCTAAATAAAAATCAATAACTAAAGTACCGAAATATTTTTGTTGTGTGTGTGAATATGAACTTTTCTGGGAATGAAGAGAGTGGAAGTTAGTTGAGCTGGCACCGATTACAAATCAAACATGTTAATATTTTAGTTATTGGGAAGCAACCTTTGAAGTTGACAAGCTTAAACCCACTATTGTGTGGTTTTCTTCTTACTAGCATTTTATTTTCTGATAGCAGAAGGTGCCTCAAACAAACAAGCGGTTCATCCTTTAAGTGACCACTTTAGGATAGTCATCTGCAGCAAGCTAATGAGTGGCATATGTTACCTACGTTTAATGGACAGAGGAGGTACTAGACAGGAAAAAGCATTTTCCTTTTCCTATCTATCCCCTTCCTCTTTTCATCCTATCCTTATTGGGAAAGAATAGGAAAGGGTTGGGGATTGAAATTGGGCATCCCGAGCCAGTGGATGACTCGACTGATAGGAAGGAATCACAACTTACCCTTCGACCCCAGCGTTCCTTTTCCTCAGTGGCGCGTCTCGCTTCCTCTTCTTGCTTGCGAAGTCGCTCCTCAATTTCGCGCTCTCTGGTTAAATAAATGTATCTATTAATTGACTATTTCATATGTTGGGAATAAATTTTATATTGTCTTAAATCTTGTTGGTGTATAGCGACCGCATCAAGCATTTACCTCGATGTGGTGTCTTAGTAACCTATATATTTTAGCACAATAGAGTCTGGTAACTCATAAGAACAGTCTTAATAAAGATATCAAGACTATAATTGAATGTGCATAGGACAATATTCGAGTTTAATGACAAAAATAACAAGTTACTTTTCACTAACTATGCTGTAGTATCAGATAATGCATTTTTTTCCTTTTCGCGAAATCCAAGTTTCCCTGTTAAATTTCGGAACATTTTACTGGGGTCATGTCTTTACTATATCTACTATACATTTTTCACCAAATTACTGGAATATGCTGCTAAAAGGTAAATTATCAATCACAAAATATTTGCATTCTTGGGTAAAAATTAACGTCAGTCAAAACTAAACCACATAATTAAAGGGAAGGGAATCTTAAGTTTGAATTCAGTTGAGATGAATTGTTAAAAAAAATGAGGTAAATAAAATTTTTTATTTTGCATTACAAGAGTTATCAACATTATTTCAACCGAGAGTCAGTCAGTTCAGTTCAGTCAATTATGACACTGTCTGTTTAGTTTATTGTAATGTCCAGTTGTAATGCAACTTTTGAAGATTTCGATAAATTACAATATTATCGAGTGTTCAGAATATAATTTCGTAATTAATAAAGCTTGCATTGAATTGTCACGTTTGTGAATTGAATTGGATTCGTCATTTGGTTGATCTGCTTTTTTATAGAAGGTGGCAAACGTTGTTGCGGACTCTGCCACTGTCTTCGCACGATAATGAAAAAATTATACATGATATTATAACTTACTTGGCAGCAGTGTCGACAGGCTTTGCAGCGCCGAACACCTTCTCCGCTGGGACGGGCTTAGGTTTCTCTGGTTTGCCGTCGGCGGCTCCATCGGCAGGCTTCGTGGGCACATCTGATTCAAGTGGTAATGTACGCGGTAGGAGTATCAGTTTTGGACGCTCGCGGGGTTTGTTCTCTAAAAATATAAAATTTAAGAGAAAAAAGTTAAAACATTGGTTTTCATTTCTCAGCATCTAAAGTATGTATTTCTTTTTACCAGTAAAATTTATTACGTTGGTTACTTCCAAATCACATCATTTTATACACATTTGATTGAAATGTAAATAATACATTGTTTTATATGTTTTTCTTGATTGGTTCCAAATTGTATGTAAACAATGTATTATGTATACAGGTGTCCCAAAAGGTTACGTACATAGGAAGGGGGATGATAGGGGTGGTCACAAGGGTCACCAGAAAAATAAAATAAAAATTCCCCTCTGGGTATTAAAAAAAATCAAGGGCATTTTTTAAAAACTTAAAAATTATACACCTTCTGGGGCAATTTTGTAACCAATGACCTACAAATATTGCTACATTAAAAAAAAAGCTATTATGTTATCGTCAATAACCCTTTATCAATATGAAATAAAAAAAAACAATACAACTAACAAAGATTTTAAAGAAAATTAAGTTCTTGTCCAGTCAAGAACTAAGTAATTACGATTTCAATCAACTTCCTCCAAGTGTACTGAAAAAAAAAGTACTATGCAACTCCGGCGAGTAACTTAAAAAGATAGGTAATTTTATTACAATTCCAAAATGGTATAATACTTGCTTAAAAAAATCATACTAGGACATTTAAAAATATTTTTTGCGAACAATACCCCTTCAAAACAAAACATACCAATAAAACAACAGTCTCAAATTCGTACGCAAAAAAGTTTGGTGGTGAGTGAGAGAGACAGGGCGATACACTAAGAAAGAGACAAAAGTAGGTGTGCTATCTTTGGTTAGTCAAATAGTTGGTCAGTACATTAAGCTCTCTCGTTTACCGCGCGTCCTTTGTATTCGTTTGTGTTCATTTTGTACTAACAACTTTGCATCGCTTTCTGGACTTGATTATTATCTTTGTTTGTGATTTCTTCCAACGACCCGGCTTTTTAAGGACTAAAGTGTGTGACACAGTACCACCATGCCACCTACGTACACTCCACAAGAATATGCGAACATGCATCTCATTTACGGCGAATGTAGATGCCCGTGCTGCAGCAAGACTCTACCGAGAACGATATCCGAACTCCGCTCGTCACCCGGATAGCCGTGTTTTCGTCAATGTTCACCGACTATTGTCTGAGGGTCGATTTCCTCACCAAGCGGTTAATGAAGGCAGACCTCGGTTCGATGTCGAAGATGAAGTGCTTCAAGCCGTCGCAGATGATCCGAGTACATCAGTTCGGGCAATTGAAGCAGGTACAGGTGTACCGAAAAGTACTGCTCATCGCATATTACAAGCTGAGAAGTTTCACCCGTACCACGTGCAACGCGTACAGGCTCTGTTACCACGCGATTATCCTGCGAGACTTGCATTTTGTCGTAGGATGTTGCGCATGCATAGGGAGGACCCTCAATTTTTCAATAAAATATTGTGGTCTGACGAGTCCACTTTTAAAAACGACGGATACACGAACCTACACAATTTACGCGAGTGGCACGTAGAAAATCCTCACCTACTTAGAGAAGATCGGTCCCAATATCGTTTTAAAGTGAACATGTGGACCGGATTACTGAATGGTATAATAATTGGACCCTTTGAGCTACCTGAGGCACTGTCTGGGGAAGCGTACTTACACTTCTTACGAAACGAACTACCAAATCTGTTGGAAGATGTGCCGCTAGAAACAGTCAGGAATATGTGGTTCCAGCATGATGGGTGCCCAGCACATTATGCACGGCCTGTAAGGGATTTCCTAGACGAAGAATACCCTGGTAGGTGGATGGGAAGGGCCGGTGCTATAGCGTGGCCAGCTCGTTCACCCGATTTAAACCCGTTAGACATCTTTTACTGGGGTGCTATAAAAAAAAAAGTTTATGGAAAACCCATCAGGGACTTGGCTGACTTGAGGGCGAGGATCACAGAGGCAGCGGAATCAATTAATAATAGAGGATTTGCTCGCCATATCTCCCGTTCATTTTTGAAACGATGCAGGGCGTGTATTTATGTTGGTGGTAGACATTTCGAACATTTTATTTGAATAAATAATTGCAATATTGTTTATTTTTTAGTTACATTTAAAACGATTGCAACACAATTACCTGTCTTTTTAAGTTTTAAGGAAGAGAATAGACATTTAAAAATATATTTGCGTACGAATTTGAGACTGTTGTTTTATTGGTATGTTTTGTTTTGAAGGGGTATTGTTCGCAAAAAATATTTTTAAATGTCCTAGTATGATTTTTTTAAGCAAGTATTAGACCATTTTGGAATTGTAATAAAATTACCTATCTTTTTAAGTTACTCGCCGGAGTTGCATAGTACTTTTTTTTTCAGTACACTTGGAGGAAGTTGATTGAAATCGTAATTACTTAGTTCTTGACTGGACAAGAACTTAATTTTTTTTTAAACTTAATTTTCTTTGTTAGTTGTATTGTTTTTTATTTCATATTTATAAAGGGTTATTGACGATAACATAATAGCTTTTTTTTTAAATGTAGCAATATTTGTAGGTCATTGGTTACAAAATTGCCCCAGAAGGTGTAAAATTTTTAAGTTTTTAAAAAATGCCCTTTATTTTTTTTAATACCCAGAGGGGAATTTTTATTTTATTTTTCTGGTGACCCTTGTGATCACCCCTATCATCCCCCTTCCTATGTACGTAACCTTTTGGGACACCCTGTATGTATAATGTGTTTTGGGAGCTCACACACAATAAAAAATGTTAATTTGATCTTTGCTAGAAACTTATGGTGACATTTTAAATCTGTATTTAAATGAAATAATATTTGTAATATGTAAGTAGTTGTTAATATTCTTAAAATTAATCATTATTAAGTTTTTAATAAAATACCTTCTCTGGGCGCAGGATCACGATCGCGGTCACCAAATCCTCTTCCACCGAATCCTCTGCCTTCGCGGCTACTGTATGAAAAAAATATGATAAAATACAGACTCGAGTGTTCATAGTCCATTTTGCAATTTTATAAGTGTATATTGTTATCCATTTGTTCAAGATTAGAAACTAAGTTATCCATTGTTTTCCTTTTTGTAACAAAATAATTGAACTAATTATAACATTCAGTTTTAGAGTATAAATTACTCGGCCTAGTTTAAATACTACAAATTTTGTGAACACTATCACAAAATTTGTTATAGCAGTAGTAATCTATCTAAAATATAAAAGGTGAAGTTGTGTATGTTCCCTAGACTCCAAAATGGCTCAAATTTTGATTCAATTTCCGGGAAACCTACTCAACGCTTGCCGCGCGAAACTGCGTGGGTTACTACTATATAACTAAAATGTGTCATACACTATGGGTTTCTCCTATTTTCTGAACTTAATGGCACTATGTAAAAAAGTGTATCTTTTGTATATTTCTTACTTTACTTTAGAATCATATAGTAATGTAGTTTCAATAACATAAGTAGAATTGCATACCCATATCCGTCTCTCTCAGACCGGAAGCCTCCTTCTCGGGCTCCGTAGCCGCCGCGCTCACCATCGCGACTGAATCCACCGCCACGCTCTCTCGCACTGAAGGAATATGACCAAAAAAAATATTATTATAAAGTCCCTCTGATTATCTGCTTGCGAAATAGTTTCATGCATTTTATTTTCAGGTTATATTATTTACTTTGTAAGTTTTTGACTGTTACGTCGACAGAGTTCTAAACTTATTCAATAAGTATAAAAAAATATTATAATTTATCTACTCTCTCTACATTCACTTGACTGTATCCCCACGGATGTTAAATAGTGATGTGGTGGGAAAAATGTCTTTTCTTTCTCCTATTTCACGTTACGTCATAATTAGACACAAACAGAAACATAGGAAATGACATTTTAAAATGACCGTGGGTTCCAACTGGTGTAAAACAGTGTTGAGGTACAAGGTTTTACTGTATCTTTCTAGAAAAAATTGAGACAATAATATGTTATATGTGATTGTTTTCGACTGTGTCAACCCCGATATTTTTTTTGTTTCTGTTATTAAATTATATAATCAAAATAATAGCATACCGATCATCTCCATAACGATCGCGGCCGTAAGAGTCACGTCCACCGTACTGAGTCCTGGCCGGCTCGGCAGGCGCCTGTCTTTCACCATCACGCCACCCGCCCGGCTTATTATCAGCACTCGCTGAAATATATCACCGTGTCAAGTCTTTCGCAACCCAAATTCTTTTACAAATCATTATTAGTTTTAAAGTTACTCAGCAAGTAAAAGTTAATAGAGCGAGCTAAAGACTAGTCTGAATTGAGTTACAGCATCGCTGTGTCACAGATCGTTCTAAAACAGCTGGTCACAGAGGAACTTTCAATGGCACATGGGACTATGTCTCGTCCTAGGAGTCCTCAACTAACCCCAGGCCTATGTTTCTGGTGCCTCTGTCATTGCTATGGGCAATGCTCCCTTCTAGAAGAGTTTGTGAAACAATTAACAACCTTTACTCAGACCTTCCCGAGACAGAATGAGTAATTTAAATCATTGACTGACATTTTATATAGATTTATCAACATTACATAATTAGAATGTTAATATATATACCTAAACAATAGAAAATTACTAATATATTGCATTTTATACTACATAAATATATTTTAATGTTTAATATGACTGTGTCAATGACCATCATACTCAGTATGTGTGTCCCAAGTGCGACATTTTAGCTCACTCCATGTAACTTCTACTCAACATCATCATTGTAACAAGCAGATTGAAAAAATATGTTGTAAGGAAGCACATGCCGTCTTCACCACATTATTTTACTTAAAAATGATAATGAAAATAATTACTAACTACAAAGTCCATAATTACATCATTTTGTTTTATAAAAAAATGTTACGTTTAAATCTATATAGGTTAATTGTTTTCGTACTGAAAATATCG
This sequence comes from Papilio elwesi, assembly GCA_029849275.1. Lineage (NCBI taxonomy): Eukaryota > Metazoa > Arthropoda > Insecta > Lepidoptera > Papilionidae > Papilio > Papilio elwesi. The sequence continues at coordinate 9,311,061 of CM056695.1, forward strand.
TGATTTTTATATAACTATGTTTCAAAAATATAACTTAGTTGCAAGTATAAAATAAATTAATTTTAGTTTATGAATCAACTGGTACCATAACAAGTAAAATTCGTTTTGACAAGTTATATAGTCTGTAAAATTAATTGAGTCCCAGACCATTTTTTACTAAATTTTGTATTTATATGAGTAAGTAATTATATATTTGTTTAATTAGTTCATTATTATCATAATTTGCCATTTACGCAATGAATGGTCTGTGGTGGAATTGTTAAGAAATATGAATGTATGTTTGTTACTAACAGTCTCTCTCGCGGTCGCGGTCCCGCTCTCTGTCGCGCTCCATGGGACGGGCGCGCGCCTGCGAGTCGGGCTGCGCGCGCGGCCCCGACCGCCAGTCGCCCATCGTGCGCTCCGGATCGTAGTCCCTGCATCACAATGTGTTTTTTTCAAATACAATTCAGATGGTGACTGACTGTACGTTCCAGTAGCGACAACTGTTCTATTGTGTAGACGGCAATGCATGCAAATCATCTGATTGTTGCACATGTCTATATTTTTACTTAGTATTGGAAACTAATGTGATCTGCTCACTTATTCACAAGTTATTTTATTAAAAAGACATGTCACCACCAGTCTATGGTAAATTCTATAAAAATGTCAAACCTGTCGCGATCCGATCTTCCGCTTCTGCCCATGCGGCGGTCATTATCACTGTTGGAAACTTCTATTCTTATTCTTCTGCCACCAACTGTCTGTATAAAAAGTTATATTAAAGCCAAAACTTACAACAATTTTATACTACCACAATACATTTATCGTGTCGGTAAAAGTTAATAGACAAAATAAAATATTATTATAGGAAATATAAATATATAGGGATAAAGTTGCATTTATTATATAAGGCCTATATAAGTTATATATTTATAAAAGGCCTACTTAATTAGTCAAAAGTTTAAATACTGTAAATTCTACTAACCTATAAAGCTTTTTACTTTATAAAGAAAAGTTAAACCTCTTGGCTTTCAGTATATGTTTATTAACTTAAGAGTGAGAAATGGTACAAAAGTTGGAACCAGGTTAGATAAATAAATACAAATAATTTTTGTTAATTACAATATTTTGTAGTTTGTGCAAACAAGTAAATTTTTCTTTCTTTCTTATTTACCTACTTTATCCATAAAAAACATTTTTTTTAATTATGAGTTATATTTTTTATATAACAAATACTTACATGTATGCATTGCAAACACAAATATTTACAGATAGCATATAATGCAGAATATTCATAAAATTCTCCTTAGATCCATTCATATGTGCTGAACAATAAACATGTAACTAAACAATCATCTTGTATGAACAAAAAATTCAACATTTTTTTCTTTCTTGTTTTATGCTTTAAAATAATCTAAATTATGTAGATTAAATCTATTTATTATTACAATACATAAATTAAAACGAATATACTAAACTAAATGTTTCAAATGATTGTTCATAAGACAAATATTTTCAGTTTACTCATCTCTGTTCAAATTGTTTTCACATTAAGAATCAAAGTCAGACAAGGTTGATTTAGGTTAGACAAATTTAATTATAATTGTGCTTACCAGATCTTCAATGTTCATTGCACTAACAAGACTCTCTCTGTCTTCAAAATCCACATAGCCATATCCTTTAAGCCGGCCACTCTCTCGAGGAAGTCTCAGGTTTGTAATCTAAAAAATTGATTTTTCTTTAAACACAATTTTGGGCTCTACCCTTGCTTAGTGGTAGGGAAAACACCTATTAAGGAAACATTAATAATTATGTTGCAGTTACAGTTTGAAAAAAGCTGGTAAATGTGTTTTTAGTAATTTGATGACTAATAAGAACAGATCAGAATTGATTGATAACCCTTATATTTTAAAGAAGGTGAGGTGAGAGGCATAAGTCACTGAATTAACTTTCAGTAACTAGTACACACTTTTCGTTTATAATATTAGACAAAAGTACATATAGAAAAAAAGCATTATGCTACAACTGATTTTTACTCTGTCCATTAATTGATATAGACAGATGTAGCAACTATTTTTCACTTCACACCACGCCTATTAATTGAAATGTGACAGGCAGTTAAGGCAATCACCATAAATTGAGCACAAAACATTTAATATAGATAATATATCTAATAATACCTTAAGGCCCTCGAACAAGTCAGCGATGGCACTCTCCTCTACATCATAGGGCAGGTTGGAGACATGCGCAATGTATGGGGGACGACGCGGTATGCTTTCTTCGTCCACCGCCATGCCGCCCCGGGCGGCGCGCGACGCTGACGGCAGCACCACCGGCGCGCGCGTTCGCGAACTGTAGCTGAAGCTCTCGGCTATCAACAAAATGTTATTGAGTCTTAGCTAACAGTAGTTGTATGTCTCAGCTCCTGACCTAATTTTGTCTAGTCTTAGCTAATTTTTCTTTTTAATTTAATAAGCATTGATCTAATTTTTTTAAAAAATGTACATATATTCATGTTACAGTACTTGCTCCAAGCATGTATTGTAGATTTTAACTTGAAGGCATTGCTTGCTTATTGTTTGTAAAATTTTAGGCACCATGATTAAGTTTTTATAAGTAAGAATAAAAATTGAATGTATATTATTATACCATATATTATTTCAGAGAATGGTAATACCACCCCTTAAGTAATACCACACAATAGAAATTATTAATAAGTGAATTAAGTAAAAATTCTTCAGTGATCTTTATTTGTGTAGAAGCAGCTGCTGTATTAATATTGTGTCTTTCAACTAAATTATTAATAAGACATCTTTTTAGAGTTCTATTAACAATAGCAATGTTCATCTATTTATATGAATAGTTTAAATCAAGCTCTTTAATGTGGATCTTGCAAAATGAAAATAGTTAAATGAACCAAAATGCAGATGTCTAAATTCTAATAATAATATTGTTGTGGCATTACCTGTGTTTCAAACAAATAAATGTGGCTTATAAATAAGTAAGCAACACTAATTTTTAGAAATCTAATGATTAAAAGGTTGATTTGCTGTAGAAAAAGTTCTTGTACAAACTAGTTATGATAAATACTAAGATCTGGAGATGGAGGTAATATACAGCAGTAAAGAATAATGAAGTTGAATTAAACATTATGAAATAATTTTTATACGTTAACTGATAATTCATGTGTTTAATCATTTGTTAACTTTTCATATTTTAATATATTTACTTAAATAAGAATCATCTGATGCAACAATTTCTCAATTACATATTATAACAGAAATTGAGGTCGTCACAGTAATTTGTAATAATTATGAATGTTATTAGTCCTTGACATTTTCACCTCGGAATATTTTAGGGAAAATCCATTTAGTATAACAAAAGTAACATTATTTTTGAATCTCTGAAAGATTTTGTTTTGTGATTAATGCTTTAAAAGAGTTAAAAATTACTTGGCAATTTTATCAATGTGAATTTATGTAATCATTTAAATTTTGCGTTAGTAATTATTTTATACATAACAAATTTAAATTAAATATATAGCAAATATAATTATGAAATCAGATAATCCATAAAGTTTAGCCCTCAGTTATTATTGGGAGCAAGCCAATGAAAGACTAGTCTGAATTGAGTTGTGACCTTGGTCATCTCGTAAATTGAACTGAAACTGCTGGCTACAAGAGGTTTCAATAGAGACAATGCCTACGCCTCCACCAAGCACCCCAGTGCTGGCATCATCAGCTAAGCATTGCCCTAAATTTCTGGTACCCTCGCCTTCCCTATAGGGGAAGCATCCGGCTAGAATGTGTTAAAGCACAAGGGCCTTTACTCAGACCTTCCCGAGGCGGATTGAGTGACGAGCACTCGTTTGTACGCCCCAAGTACGAGATTAACATTGACTTGCCATTTCCCTTTACATCATCATAGGGCGATTTTCTAACAAACAATTCTAAATAAACAACTACTCACTTTCTTCATCTCCAGGGTCTGTCCAAGTGTTTGTGGTGCTTATCGTCGTCGGCTCCGCAATGATGACACCCATGTTGGCTTTGACCCATTTTGCTTTTTTTGATTTCTTGCCTGTAATTATTTAAAATGAAAATGAATTGAAACTCCAAGTAAGTGATAAATAAAGAGCAAGTAAAAATGGCGAGTATATCAAAGGGCACATAACGATGACGCATAAAGTAATCAACCTAAGACGATTTTGGAAAGTGGTTATTTGTAGACAGAATGTAAGGACATTTTTTTAATTTGCAGTAATTTAAAACATATAGGTTACAGATTGCTACAAAGAAGCAAATTTTGTTAAATTACATTTGAAATAAAAGTTATAAAGTGGCCACGCGGTAAATCCAAACGTCCGTAAAGGAGAAAAGTTGACACGTTAGCATTGTTACTCAAGAAATTATAGGATTTTAATTTCGTGTAAAGTAAACTAACCTTATTAACACTAAAAGTAACATAATAATCTAAAAATTTAACAAGGAATTTAGCAGAAACTAAAGGTTTTACACATGACAAAATTAAAAGAACTAACCTGTAGCGGCCATATTACAAGGCTGAGGCCTGGGTTGCCACTGATCGAAAAGAGGATTTTCGGATTGCAGTATTGCCTGAGAATTAAAAAATACCTGCATCAGGGATACCATACAATACAATGATGCGGATGAATTAAACAATTAATTTTATTAATAAATTTGATTTACGCTATCAATAAGAGTTGAACGGTCTCAGAAGGGATATAAAAATTATTCTTGTCGTCTTAGTTTTTAAAAAACAATATTAATATTTACCTTATAAAACATTGCCATCAGTAAATTATATTTTTAATTACTTAGACTTGATCTAGAACAACAATGATATCTAGAGTACATTTTAATATTCTTCCTCCCGACCGGGTTCCCGCCTTGTCGTGGCGGTGGGGCTCACAGTGAAGCTAAGAGGAACCCAAAGTCGGTGCGTGAGATAGGACCGGCCAGAGAGGGCCGCTCGGGATGGGCTCATTGGAGCCCACCTTCGAGCGCGCTGGAGGGCTGCGGGGACGAGTCCCCGCGAGAGTGAGGGTGAGTTGCGGAGGGAGAGGAGTGTTGGTATTGCAGTGTGCCACTCGCCCTGCCCTTCGCGACTCAGCGGGGTCGCAGCGCTGCGCGGCGGTGGTTGGGCTGCGAGGGGAAGGGCAACCTTACCCTTGCAGCTGCATTTCGAATAATCCCGGCGGCGACGCTCTGCGCGGGGGCCTCTGTCTTAAAAAAGACCGAGGCCACAAGGAGTGAACCTCTATAAAAACTCAAGGCGGCGCCAGCGTGGTAGGGCGGGGACTTCCGAACCTGCATTGCACGGTGCTGTCTGCTAGGAGCGCCCCAGACCATCGTGCGTGCATAAGGTCGCATTTTCCACCCCCAAAAAAAAGATTTTCATATTCTTAGATTATACAACAACAAAATTTGTGCTGTTTGAAAAATAAATACTATGCACATGATTGCTTATGATTAACACATAATTTTTAATTTAGACCGATATGAATTTGTAAGAATTATTATTGGAGTTGAATTCATGTCCATAAAAACATTAAAAAGAGCCATCATTTATATATATATTAAAACGTTTTTTTTCTTTGTATTATAAATTGATGTTTTTCCGTAACTTCTACGGCACATGAGGTTCAAATTAAGTTCTTCCTTTTATTGTGATTGGCAGACTGGCTGACTTGGCAGAGTAGAAGGAGCAGATCAAAGTCGTACCCTCGTTTAAGAGTAACTGATTTCGAGGCCGACCTGGAAGAAATCCAGAGTGGTGTTAGGATGTAAGTTCCAGATTCGTTTAACCGATTCGGTTAGGTTTAGTCTTAGATAAAGAGTTATATATATATTTAGCATTTTTTAGTAAGGGACACATTTAATACAATGTGTGAAAATATAACCCGATCAATTGAAATTGGATGACAAGCGTAGTAAATGGCAATTAAGCTACTATCTAATTTGGTTGATTAAAACTACTAATTATGTAATAATAAACCTTATAATATTTAAACCTTATTTCTATTATTGTCGTCGCTTGTGGCACCACGAATATCTTAATATTAGTAATTTCTTTTACGATTTTTTATAAATAAAGGATTAATTCTGGAAATCGTACTTGCAAGTGAAAGGTTATATTTTTGGATTTCCGCTCACTACGGCTTTTGCAGCCAAATACATCACATATGTATAAGCCTGTTTTTAATCTTATAATAATAATCACGAGGATATTTCACAAATAATTTACATATTGAACAGAATATTACTTATGATTTTTTTTATAATTGTAACTAGCTCACCCGGCAAACTTCGTTCCACCTTATTTATTTTCGCTTTATATTTTCTACCTTTCTCTATTATATTATGTATGTATTATACTTATAAACCTAGCTCTTGAATCAAACTGCATCAAAATCCGTTGCGAAGTTTTAAAGATCTAAGCATATCTAAGCATAGGGACAGAGGGAAGCTACTTTGTTTTATACTATGCAGTGATATACTCTTTGTTATTTACATTGATACATTGAGTGCGAGGCTAGAAAATATAGAGTAGCCCAAAATACGTATATAAATATATATAATTATATATAAAATAATTATTGAAATAAATAAACATGCGATCGTGATCTGGAAGGTTAGGCAGATATTTTTTTCCAATTGGCGTAATCCTGGCACACCACTCTAATTTCTTAAACATTGATACGTTTACGCATACATGCTAGTCGGTCACAGATATTCCTTATATCGCTTCTCTTTAAATATGTGAACAATATAAGTTCTCGTGGAACGTCCCCTGTTAACAGATCATTCATCCTCCTAAAATGCCCGGATCACAGCGTCCTCTTTAAAGCCATGCGTTTCACGTATGCCTCTATTTTCAATGTTATCTTTATATATTCGATTTTTGATCAGAATTTTTATGTGGAATATTTTTAAATTACCTTGGAATTCCACACTTTATATAATATAATTACTCAAGAACAGCTGCAGTGAGATGTTATTTAAATCCCGTCCCGCAGCTGTTCTTGGGTTGACGTGAAGGCAACTAATAGAGGACTGCGTCTATCGATGTACTCATAGGACCATCCATCTACTAATGCGGACACAAATATGCAATAACAGATCGCAGTTACTATGGCAACGCAGTCGTAATATTTGACTGGCTGGCTCGCTGGCTTGCTATTAGTAAAAAAAAACTTCTGTCGTTATATTTACTTCAGAGTAAGAGTTTTACAAGCGACGTGATGTTAGCTGCTTACCTTAGGCATTAGTATCTTGATAAATGTAGTTCATTAAATCTTATACTTCTAAATTCATACATAATATATGAATATGCGAAGAAACGATGTTTTGTTTTGAGACCTAAGCAACTTCACCAGTTTTGACAAATTTTGAGAAATGATATAGTCTACTTTTGTCTACATGTGCCTCTTTATGAATTTTCTATGACGTATTTTTAATATTAATAATGCTTATTAATATTAAAATACGTTTAAATTACAAATGTCTTAGAAAAAATCTGAATCTGTTACCAGCGACCAGGAAGTCGTAGAGCCCGCAACAACAACATCTGTTGCCGAATGGGCCGGCTCGACCGGTGAAATACCACAACCTCACAGAAAACAGGCGTGAAGTAGAAGGATTCTGCGTTTCGTCTGATGAGTGAGGTGCCGGAGGCCTAATTCCAGTCCTCTTCCCCTTCCCACCCTTTCCTCATAAGGATAGAACGGGAAAGTGAAGAGGATTGGACGAGGAGGGGGTTAGCGGGGAAAGGGAAATATCCTTTTTCCTGCCTGTGCCCTCCTTTGTCCATTAAAGGTAGGCAACGCATCTGCAACATATCTGCCTGTTGCGGATGTCTATGGGCAGCGCTTACTTAACATCAGGTGATCCGTTTGCTCGTTTGCCACCTTATTACATTAAAAAAAAGGAAGCTTCTAACGGTGCTTTGCGTTATGCATTATAAAATCATTAAATTGGCCCTGGCAACACTTAACACGCGCACACTGCGGACAGACGAGAGGATCGCGGAACTGGAAGAAGAATTGAGCAAGTTACGATGGGACGTTATAGGGTTATCTGAAGTCCGAAGTGAGGGGGAGGACACGATAACCCTCAAGTCCGGAAACATGCTCTTCTTCCGGGAGGGCGATCAACAGTCCCAAGGTGGTGTCGGGTTTATCGTCCACAAGTCCCTTGTGAACGGTGTGGTAAAGATCGAGAGTGTGTCGACTAGGATGGCGTACCTGATACTCAGAATAACCAAACGGTATTCGCTGAAGGTCATACAGGCTTACGCACCGACTTCGACGCACTCCGACGACGAGGTGGAAACTATGCATGAGGATATATCACGAGCCATACATAGTTGCAAAACCCACTACACCATTGTCATGGGGGACTTCAGCGCGAAACTGGGCAAGCGGTACGGAGACGAGCTGCGAGTGGGCAATTTTGGATATGGATACCGGAATCACCGGGGCCACCTTCTGGCCGGCTTCATGGAGAAGGAGGGACTCTATATGATGAACTCCTTCTTCAGGAAGCAAGAGCAAAGGAAGTAGACCTGGATGAGTCCCGATGGTGCTACAAAAAACGAGATAGACTTCATCATGTCGACGAAGAAGCAAATATTCAATGATGTCTCAGTGATCAATGCGGTGAAAACCGGGAGCGATCACCGAATTGTCCGAGGCACATTGAATATCAACGTAAAGCTTGAGCGAAGTCGACTGATGAGGTCTACACTCCGACCAGTACCCATCCAAATCCAGAATCCCGAAAGCTTTCAGCTTGAGCTTCAGAACCAGTTTGATTGCCTAGGGAGTAGCGTGGACGATATTAACGACGGGTTCATGCAAGCTCTTCGGGCGGTGAGTTCTAGGGTCTTCAAGACCCACCGTACAAAAGCGTCCAAGAAGCTCTCAGACTATACTCTTGAGCTCATGAAGGAAAGGCGAGAAATGATTCTGCACTCTTCGGATGATGCGAAACGATACCGGTTGCTAAATAGACAGATTTCGAAGAGAATTAAACGCTATATACGCCAATTTAATACAATACTTATTAAAGAGGCTATTGAGCGGAATAAGGGCTCCAAAGTCTTTTCCCGAAGTCTGTCTATTGGGCAAAGCCAGGTGTCGAAACTGAAGACTGAGGATGGCAGAGTTGTTTCCTCCGAACCAGAGCTCTTGAGTGAGGTTGAGAGGTTCTATGGACGCCTGTATGCGGCATCGCAGAAACCCGTCATGGATCTGGCAGAAGACCCAAGAGCCAGATTAACCCGACACTATACCTAAGAGATCCCGGACGTTAGTCTCGACGAGATTAGTATGGCACTCAAACAACTCAAGAACAACAAGGCACCGGGGGATGACGGAATCACAGCAGAGTTACTGGGGGCAGCTGAAGGACCAGGTATTAAGGTTCTCCAACAGCTGTTCAATTCCGTCATTCTCGAGGGGCATACGCCACGGGCATGGAGCAGGAGTGCGGTGGTCCTTTTCTTCAAGAAGGGCGATAATGCCCTTTTGAAGAATTACAGGCCCATCGCACTTCTGAGCCATGTCTACAAGTTGTTTTCGAGGGTCATTACGAATCGTCTCGCTCGCAGATTTGACGACTTCCAGCCTCCCGAACAAGCCGGGTTTCGTAAAGGCTTTAGTACCGTGGACCACATACATACGCTGCGGCAGGTTATACAGAAGACCGAGGAGTATAACCTGCCACTATGCTTAGCGTTTGTGGACTACGAAAAAGCCTTCGATTTGGTCAAGGCCTGGGCGGTACTGCAGTCTCTCCAGCGGTGCCAAATCGACTACAGGTACATCGCAGCGCTGAGGTGTTTGTGCGAAAACGCCACTATGTCAGTCCGAGTACAGGGTCAGGACACGAAACCTATCCAACTGCAGCGCGGTGTAAGACAGGGAGAAGTTATCTCCCCGAAGCTCTTCACCGCGGCGTTGGAAGACGTCTTCAAGGTCCTGGACTGGAAAGGACTTGGCATCAACATAAACGGCGAGTACATCACCCATTTGCGATTTGCTGATGACATTGTAGTCATGGCTGAGACCATGGAGGAACTCGGTACAATGCTCGACGCCTCAATAGCGCCTCCGAACGAGTGGGTCTCAAAATGAACATGGATAAGACGAAAGTTCTGTCAAACATCCATGTTCTACCCTCTCCTATAACGATCGGAGGCCATACTCTCGAAGTTGTTGACGATTATGTCTACCTAGGACAAACCGTCCAGTAAGGTAGGTCCAACTTCGAGAAGGAGGTCAATCGCCGAATCCGACTCGGATGGGCAGCGTTCGGGAAGTTGCGAGAAATCCTCACGTCCCAACGTCTACCGCAGTGTCTCAAGACGAAAGTCTATGACCAGTGTGTGTTGCCAGCGATTACTTATGGTACTGAGACGTGGCCCCTCAATGCGAGTACCATTAGACGGCTCAAGGTCACCCAAAGGGCAATGGAGAGGGCAATGCTCGGAGTCTCTCTGCGTGATCGCATCAGAAATGATACGATCCGCAGTAGAACCAATGTAACCGACATTGCCCGAAGAATTGCAAACCTTAAGTGGCAATGGGCCGGACACATTGCTCGCAGAACGGATGGCCGATGGGGCCGAAAGGTCCTAGAGTGGCGGCCACGTACAGGTCGACGCAGCGTAGGTAGGCCTCCCACACGATGGACCGATGATCTGGTCAAAGTTGCGGGAGCCCACTGGATGAGGGTAGCAGAAGACCGATCTTTGTGGCGATCAATGGGGGAGGCCTACGTTCAGCAGTAGACAGATATCGGCTGAAACGACGACCACGACGATTGACAAGGATTGTTCGAATCCTGAATTCGATTGGTTCGAAAACACAATGAAATACGGCACGGGAGATATTTCGGCAGAATTCTATAAAGACGGAAGAGGAACAACAGAATGCCAGTCAGCGATACGTAATGTAACGGCGAATCTGACGAGAAGGGATGCGCCCGTCCAATAACGGTAATATAATATAAATAACTTGTGACCCGCCCCGGCTTCGCCCGGATACCACTAATTTGTGAATCTAAGTCATCCGCGAATCCACTTGAACACACATACACAAACATTCATTCAAATCGGTTCAGCCGCTTATGAGGAGTTCACTGTCAACACACGTACAGAAGAATTATTTTATAAAGATAATAAATAAATCCATTGCGGCATGTGCTATGTATAAAAGTAGATACAATCGTAGCAACTTATTTATGTAAGGATATTTAACAGCGCTTTTCATTTAACAATAGGTGAACCACTTTATCCCTTGCCGCCACACATACGTTTTTCACTATTAAAAAGATGATGGGATTATTTTAATTATCTTTTGTCATTCTATTCGTAGTCAAAACAAATAGAAGAATTTAACCGAAAAATATTTTAGTATCGTAATGTATTAGATTAAACTTTTATAATAGAGTTAAGCGAAATAATTATTCTACCTAAACCAAGTCGCAAGAACTGTTGTATACATAGTAATTGAAAGCAACAACTATGTAATGTTTAGTTTTTGAAGTAACATTTTATGTGTGAACGTATGATAGGAAAAATATGTATCTAACTTAACCTCCAAAACAACGAGGGGCACCGACAATCCAGTTCAAAAAATGTCGAGATGTGACACGTCAGATTGTGAATTCTTCGCTGTCAGTGTATAATACACATATGGAGATCGTAAGCTGAAGTTCACAATCGATCGGTAACATGAAAACCTACACATTAACATCCGCAACAATTCGAAGCGTTACGGATAAGTTGATCTGTTGCCTTTTGTAAGAAAGAGGGGAATGAAAAAGGAAAAGGAGTGAAACAAGGGGAAGAAGTAGGGGAAGGCCCTGCAACACAAACGCAATGTTCCCAAGGATTTGCGTGTCCGTGCAAACAAATCCGACACAATATTTCCACACCCTCAGAAGTTAGAGCCCCACGTCTGGTGTGTCGGGCTCGGGCTCATTGGTGTCCACCTATCCTAACATGGGCCCAATAGCGACTAAAGCACCCTATTTCTTATGGACTTTCTCAAACTCTGTATGTGTGTGTTTACCACATGTGATGACCTAGTCTGGGAAGAAAGGCTGGGGAAAATTATCATTTACTTGTAATTACATTTCTAAACCCAACACATGTTTTATGTCGACATATATCCTTACCCTAATTTAGAAAAATGTTTTGATAGCTGTGATGATTTGATATTTCCAGATTTAGAGTTCAAATATTTACATCAGTAACAATTACATGATCCCGGACCCGGACTATGTAGTAGATAATGTGCGTAAGACCTTCCCTTCTAAGCCATCCTTCCCATTTCACCCGTCGTGGACCACGAACCACGTTTTTCGTGCGTGCTTATGTACATAAGTATGTATGTCCCTTCTATTGTGACCACCTGCAGCCTAAGCGGCTTCACCGATTTTGTGTAGTGGTCATTGGTTTAGTATTCTTCTCCTACAGCCAGTCTTTTTGGCTTTTGAACTGTTACTTGTTGCTTAGGTGCATTCTACGTCCAAAATAAGGTCCAGCTAATCATATGTAACCCTTCGGGTTGCTTTCCATTTTAATGTTACCGGTAGTCTTTTGCTTCTCTGGTATTAACTTTTTTTCGTTCCGTATGTTGCGGTGATTTAAAGGGGTTTGCTAAGTGATAAACTTGTTATATTCGACATTTAATAATTTGAATGTTCCGTAGGAATCAATAATTTAATTATAAAACATATTAATTTAACGGACTAAATGGTATAATAGGTATAACAAATTGTATCAGGGAAAAAAACTATAAAAATCATTACATTTGTTGTTTTTTTTTGCTTGTAAAAAAAACGTTTCAATGTTTACTTGACTGCAGAGAATGTACTTATTTATAAAATAAATGAGCGTATTATATGTGGATATGGTATTGTAAATATGTAATATATGTATATTGTAAATTTTAATAAACATTATTATAATTATAAATTCATAAGCATTTCAAACATTTTTAACAGGGTATAATCACTTCATAAAGATGCTTTTACCGCCTAAAAATGTAATGATTATTTGATAATTCGTACAATTTCAATAAATTAGGCAGATTTTTATTTATACCATAAGGGGGCAAACGAGCAGTGGGTCGCCTACGATTAAGATTTAATACACGTTTAAAATCGTCCAGGCAGGCACCAAGCTCGCAGTGGTGCGATCTCGTTCACGTAATAAAATTAAAAGCGTAATATCAAGGAAGGCGGATACAAAAAAAACTAAAACTAAGAAACTTGTTCTATATTCCGAGGCTTCTCGAGTGTCCAAATCTCCGATTGCTTCAAGTCACCCGACTGGGCCAATACAGACGCGAAGCGAAGACTCGCTGTTGTTGCGGGCCTGAGGCGGACGGCTGGCATGGTATGGCATTTACGTCGCGGGCGCCTACAGAGCGGACGTATCGTCGCCGGCGCGTTCGCACATAATAAACATTGAATATCGAAACAGTTTTTTGTCGAGCAGTTTTTATTTAGCCGTCTCGGCGCACAGAATAAAAAAGCTAAAAGCTTCAATTTTCAATCGATCGGATCGGGGTTCCGTTTTAGTTTTTAGTTGGCAATAAATTAAATTTTGTCGTCGTCGTGGTGACGTAAAACCCGGTGCAGTGATAACGGGGAGTGATGTGAATCGAGTTGTGTTTACGTTGCGATGTGTGTGGGTCGAGTGTAAAGTGGTTTGTTATTTATGATGGGTTATGCATCGAGCGGAGCGGGGCGGGCGGCGCACGAGGCGCTCCTCGCACGGCAGGACGCCGAGCTGCGCCTCATGGAGACGATGAAGAGGAGCCTCCAAGCTAAGATGAAGAGCGACCGCGAATATGCCCTCGCCCTTTCGGCCGCAGCCGCTCAAGGACAGAAAATGGACAAATGCGAGGATCTCAATGGTAATTTAAGAAACTAAATTTATGAATGCACAGAAATAAAACTGTCCTTGAACTTAGATATTTAAAATGTGTGTAAAGTATTTGATATTTTGTACCTGGTAGGTTAACAATGTACCCTCTAACGGTTAATTTTAAATGCGCAGGACGAAATGGAACAAAGACTTTCTGGAACAAAGAAAACATCCGAGTCGCTAAATAAATATACAAAATATTTAATGCTTAGGAAATGTTTTCGTGTTTCAATATGGGTTTGACTGTTGCATAGTTTGTGACATTTGTAGCTATAATAATAAAAAAAATAGTTTCTTAGTTGTTTTTTGACTATGTTTTTAAAACGATTCATAGAAGAAACGTTATAGGTAATTGTAAAAAAATGGTTTCTGTTATTACACAATTATTGTAAAATAAAAACAATTCTAAGTGGAGAATTAGAATATGGTGCCCAACCATGTAATGATTTTTCTTTTTTCTACGGGTACTTAAGATTTAATTATAATGTAAACCCATAATTTATCACAAAGGTGATGTAAATATCTGTTACAGGATGAATAAGTCAGCTTCGAAGCTGGGAAAAACCGCTTCTAAACAAAATAGGCAAATGCTCTTACTTCGTTTAGTTAGTAAAATTAACCGCAGACTCGACTAGCCGTAACGAGATTACGCTATTTACGGATAAAACCGTGCCTTTTTCTTTATCTTTAGTAAACTGCGAAAATCGATGTGAAAGAGTTGCTCCATCGCGTAATTTTCATTACCAAAAAATCTTATATCTATATTAATAGATCTCTGCAATTGCTCATTCCTTTCATTTTCAATAGTATACAGCAATTTCTTTCATAAACATTTTTTTTATCAAACAGGACCGCAATAGAGTACGCCTATCGCGATCGATTTCACACTAAAAAAACATCATAAGTATCATTTTAAATTTGTTTCATAGTAAGATACATAGAATTTTGGTTAAGGTTAAGTAAAAAGCCTAACAAAACAACGAACTTTATGTATTGTTATTTAAATTTGCAACTAGATGGCGCTTTTCTCAATATGACAAAGCCGCCAATAGGATAATGGGACAAATGATTGAATTATGCTATTATCATTGGTTCTTGATAGATGTGAAAAATTTCTTTATTTATTTCGACGTTTTGAAGTGGTTGAAAATCAAGTTCAAAGATTCCAATAAATACACACCAAGCTAATAAAACCGTGTAAAATGTGTCAACAATGCGTTTGCGTCGGAAATATTGCTTATCTAAAGGCAATGTTCTTCCTTCCTTGAAATCTATCATGTACGACCTGTTCATGTCATACCAGTTTAACATGAATGTGTTATTCCAGGGTCACTTATAGCGTCCGCTTGGCGAACTATGACGGAGGAGTGGGAGAACACCAGTCGCTTGATCAAGGCGAATGCCGAGGCTCTGGAATCCCGGGCTCTGGATCGTCTCATCACGTTGATGACGGAACGGCGAAAAACCCGCAAAGCTTATCAAGAAGATCATACCAAAATCTCGTCTCAGTTTACACAGGTATGTTTTACTTTGTTCATAATTATTTCTGATACTATGTTTCATTAAGCGCTAAACTTTGAATTATTTTTTTTGGTTAATTCCTCATGATTATGATTGTCAGAAGTATTATTCTTAAAAAAATCGTTTAGAAACATAAAAATTCAAACACAAATCGGTGCGTGACGCCATGACCATGTATCTGTGGCCAGTGGCCATTGGCCACACTCATACATGTGTTATCGGCAAGTAGATTAATAATAAATAAATAAATATGCGCTCACACCCGTTACCCAGAGGGCTGGCTAGGCAAAGATTAAAATAATAATTAGTATAAATCGCTTTTTTGACTACAAATGTTATTAGTAGTCATTATAATTATATACAGACAATTAGTAAATCTCTCTTTTCTATTCACAATTTTTGTACCATCTACCGTCATGCAAAATCAAATAAGTACTATAGTCGATAATACGAGTCATAAATATTTGTGGTATATTTCCGTTAAGCAGATAAATTGTCATTTATAAGCTTATGCCAAAGGTATTTTATACTTTTTAAATTTATAATACTGTAGTAAATCGTACTGTACTACAATGATCAATGTCCGGGAGCTCTCGAGAATTTTCTCTTTGTTCCTACCTTCTTCATCTTTTACCTCTTAATAGTACATGTTCTCATGGATCACGAAACATTAATTTAGGTGACCTCTTTCCTAATCAGGGTCTTTGAGCTAGTTAATATGTGACGGACTCCGAAGTTTTCATTTCAATTAGTTTTTACAAATGTACGTGGTCTAGATTCCTATCTACCCTATCTGTCTACCATGTTCCGTGTACCGCGTTATGGTAGGAACAATAACGCGGTACACGGTACATGTTTGTTCCAAACTATGATATATTCTATACTTACTTAGTTGGTACTTAATGGTAATGGTCTTATTTTTTGTTTCTTACAGATAAATTTAGTGTTTATTTCTATTTTAAAAAAGACTGGACTTTGGTGCAATGAAACTATTTTATGGTTTCGTGACTAAGACATTTAATTTCATCGTCGTTCGAACCATACTCATTCAAACAAAAGTTATTGCCTCTGATAACGCATACGAGTCGGATTGGTAATTTAAACGCACCAGTTCCGTTAACGACCGGTCGGGTTAGTTTCCTTGTTCCCTCAGCTTCCTATCATTAATCTACAATCCTACTATTACTTCAACGTAATTAGGTCTTAGAGAACGGTGCAAATGAAACAACTGTGTCAGGGCCGGTTTACAACCTACCACATTAAAAGTAACAGCTGCTTTTCCAACACACCAAAGCGAGTATCGAGAAATGTAGGTCAATCGCTCTTATCCAGTGAAGCAAATGACTTACGGTACTTGATGAATGATGCAGCGACATCGATGATTTCTATAATGAACCTACATCGTCAGTCGGCTTCAAACAAATATGTTTTTTTTATCGACAATGGTATTGTTAGATATTTCTGCTATTAATAAAAAAAAACAAAGAACTTTGTATTTATGGTATGGGTATTAGTTATGGCAACAAATAAAAAACCATAGATATTACTTTAAATAACAAAACAAACACCTGGGCACATGTTACTGTCACAAAGCGGTAGTAAACAGTAACAAAAGTTGCGTAGTCCCATCGTTATAACGCTACCCTGGATTCCAATCGTTTCCTCTACGATTCGGATCATTGCCAATTTACTGTACAGCTCTGACGTAAGCTTTAGGAGTTTTTGGCGCCAAATATTGAAGTTTTCATTTCATTAGTTAATTCTTGTCAATTTAAACACAGTTTGAATAATAGGAAACAAAACATAAACAAATGGTATTTGTGTATTATTTTAGACCTATAAAAGTTCCATTATTAATTAATTAATAATAAATAGTAAAGTCAATATGACACTGCTTTTATATTGTATGGTACGTTTTTTTATCAACTCCGTATTTTAATGTTTCTTATTTGAGATCGTCAGAGAAAATACGTTCAGTCTTTGACAGGAAGACCATTTTGTATGCGAGGGAATGCACTCGCGGTAATGAATGACTTACGTTGGGCGTCCGCTGTAACGACCTCCTGGAATGCGTGTCTATCCTTGTGGAATCATAATGCGATGTCCGCACATTCTCTATTCATTTGATGAAGATATGGTATTTTCCTATGACTGTAGTCCATTCGAAGTCCATCGAATATAAAGGAACAAAGCTTATGGTTTTTACTGTGGTACAATATTGAGTATATTTAAAAAAAGTCTCGTTCAAGCGACGATAAAGTCTTGACCACTTTTTAACGCTTTTTTATTTTGATAATATGTAAATCATTATATTTACAATTTAAACATAGCGATTATTTGCTTTTATAGCTTTATTGCGCTGCTTTTAACAAAGTCATCAAAATGATAGTGTAAAACTGTGAAATAATTATAACCTAACTAAGAAATTAATTTTAAAGTATTCAAATTTTATAACTTTTTAGTAATTTGGCGGTTTTCGATCGTAGTAAAAGTTATGCTCTGTCGCTCACTCACCTGTCACCGTTCGTTGGCCCTACGTCCGCGTCGGCGCGTGCAGCCTTGTTTTTTTTTCAACTGACGTTATTTTTATTGCCATTATTAGAAAACAGGTAGGAATGTGTAATCCGCACGGATTTCGTACTCTAAGTAAAATTCGTTTTTTGTTTTGGTTTGCATAACATATCGTACAAGTGTAAATGTGGGAAATTTAAGAATAAGACTGTCTGTTGTAAAAGAAGGGAGTGGTTATTAGTGAGTCACTTATAGAACAGCTTAAGCAGGTACTGAGCATTCTCTTAGCGAATGTCGTAACAACTAAATCCGGTAGACGGAGCGTCGATGTGTCAACCGCATCTTAAGTCGATGCCGGCGCTCTCATTGCCCCGGACCTGGCCTACATGCAATAAATCGAATGTACTTGACGTATTGTAAACGGGGTTACCAGATCTTTTATAAGGTACCGGACGGAAATTGGTGATAACGGGCTCCGTAAAACATTAAATTAACTAAAGCATAATGGACGCTGTTCGTTTGTAAATTATTCCAAGTTGATGCTACATCTCAAATGCATGTTGGAATCGATACAAAGTATAATGATAGGTGTACCAGAAAGTTCTGTCTGGTTTTTAAGGATACATTTTTATTGAATAATATAATTGCCATAATTATGTATGACTTCTTGCCGATGTGATGGCAATTTAATATATTTAGAAGTTATAATTTTAATTCGTGTATCTACGTATACACAGACAAGCACTGTTTAAAATTTTAATTTTTAGTGTCATCAGTGCTTTCATAAGCCTTTTTAAAATGGGATGCACAACTTGCTATGAAGGGAAGAAGTCTTAAATATTCATTGTAATCTTATTATGTATTAGTATGTTGAATCGGCTTATCGGTAAGCGTAATAATAGCTGTTGTAGGAATATGCCAAAGAAGTAAATGCATTTTAGGGGAATTATTTCATTCGATATGTTGTCTTATTTATTGAAATATCATTAGCAAACTCGTTTATCTAATGGTTACTACTAACTCTGTATAAAAATCCATCAATTAGAATGCAATTACTTTATTGCGTGCTTGTATTATTGATTGAAACATAAATATAATTAAAACGGTGTCGTTTGACTGGCCACTTTAAAGTCGTAACGAGCTTCCTTGCTCCGTCGCTACACATTAGCTTCCTGACTGTGGCAAAAGATTCCTGATTAATTTGAAATGTAATCAAAGTACGTTTGGGGGTTAGAATTGAATTGACGAAGAAAAAAAACTTGTTCCTGTAAGCGGTTTTTTATCCCTGGACCTAACAGTTATAGTACTTGTTTGCATTACGGTTTTTACTAGTATTCGCATTTTGAGACAATTTTAAGCGACATTCTACAAATAATTCTCTTTTGTTAATATTACGTCATTATGTTTGAGTCTTAGCCCAAACACAGTTAGTATCATACTATAAAAATGCACTCGAGAACTTCTTAATCCATTATTATATTGACCTGTAAGTATGTACATACGTACAATACCATCTTTGCATGTAATAACCGACTTCATGCTGATTAATTTGAAAATCTGCACATTTAACTAAAAAATGTTCTTTATTTTATTGTAATTTTTGGAGACGATAATTTGGCAAAACTAATTGTAAAAAGTCAATCAGTCAGCCCGCGCGTTGCTAAGCGGGTAAACACAGGAACTGGGCCACAAGAATCGCGAACAACGCGTTGTCTAGTCGTATCTCACAGCTGTTTATAGTTGCGACCCAGTTTAAGCGGCTCGTGTCAAAACAATTGGTTCACATTGCACTATCCTTACATTAAACTAAACCGTATTTATAGATTCGAAAATTACATTGAGACAGGTATTCTTTGGTTTTGGTACTTTTATCTATTTATAAAACCAATCAGTTTCATAATAGGGGAGGAACGATATTACATTTAGCTCTAGAGTTTCTACATATATATATATATATATATATATATATATATTTCCTCGGTCACGGCATCATGCGTGAACGGCTGGAACGAATTCGGATTCAATAAAAGAGGATTACGATGGAAATCAGAAAATTAAATGACCATATTAACTTTTCTAATGTAACCTTAGCACTTTTGACATAATTATCAGTCGTTTGACAGTTGGTGCGATTCACAAATTTATTGAAAATCCATGTTTTTTATATAGCTGTATGTCGCCTGTTCCCGTTTCGGACAAAACGATTCATATATGCGTCAGAAACTAAAACTAAGAATATTGTGTATAATAAACCATTACAATAATAACAATGTGTTTGTTTGTGGGTCAACAGCAGCAGTAAAAAATCCTAATATTATTTTCTACAATAACAAGTGACAGACACATTTAAAATTAACTAAATGGTTGGTTTTTATTCTCTTACAATAAGAGGGCTGTAATAGTTTATAATCGATTTTTATTCTTTTGTTGATTTAAATTAACCGCACCTCAATTTTTATCGGTATAACAAATAGTTCTCAATTAATCGATTACATCATTACAGTAAGATGGCTGCCGAGTTTTGTCATTCACCGTTTTAGATTCGAGTGCACGACATTTAAGCGTAAAAAAATGTTTGAATTAGTGCCAATTTAATGGCGTCTCGGAATGCCAACAATGAATTACAGAGTATCAATTCGGGTCAGCAGTTCGACAGTTAAGACAATTTGGTAATTATTAATTAACTTTGTTTACGCAAAATCAAATTTTATATTAAAATATGAAACAATACTAATGCGTGCCTTTAAAGTTCTTGGCATTGAAACCACATAATCGATTTAATAGACTTTTAAAGTAAAAACTTCTTTAGTCACATTGGACAATATTTGGTAGGGAAAAATATTTCCAACATGCGTCAGTAACATGCTTATTTGAATTTGGTACAGTTTTGACGAAGGTTTTTTTTTTAAATTATATTTTAATGCATGTGGGCTGTTTCCACTTTGAAAGTTAAGTAACCCTAAACAACATATTTTCTACGATCTGCTTTGCTTAGGATAAAATTAGTACAATGACGATGACGGTTCCTGTCTTCCTAGGTCATTGGGTTCATAACAAGTGCTTATTTTTATTACAATAAGCAAACAATGGGTGTTACCGTAAGTTTTATTAATAGAAAAGCAAATATTGTTGTAAACTTACGGTTAAGATAACTCTGGTAGTTACGTAACCATCAGATGGGGAAGATAACGTCATATCTATTTAGGTGTAAGCATATTCGCTGGCGATACACTATGAGCCACTGGATGACCGGTTTCTAAACTCGCCAATATGTTTTCGAACGCCACTATCAAATAATATTACTGGCTGGTGAAAGTGAAATCGGCTACTGAGTTGTGAAAGCCTCCTTGACAGTTGTCTAATTTCGATTGCGCAGGGAACAGGTTGCTTTTTGTTGTTGATAAATCGTGTATTATTTTCAATTGCGATTCGAGCGATTGGCCTCGCGACAGAGTATAGACCATTATTGGCAATGGATGCAAATCAAAAAAGATAGATTTTATCTTGTTTTTGTATTATAAACGTAGTACCAGTATCTACCTGTATCATCTATAGTCTAGCTTAACTATAAATATTTTTCTTTAAAAATTATGTCTACTCACGAAGTAAGAAACTTGCTAGACATTATATGTACATATATATCTATTCTCTAAATATTTACGGTAAGACTACAGAAAACCTATTATGCCTTACCCCTAAATAGTAATCTCTGGCAATCAGACTACTGATTTCTACGATTAGTAAATTCGTAATCACTTCAATGATTGTTTCTGGCGCTGATAATAAAAAATATTTTACTAAGACTATTCTCCGCGAAATTAGTTTAGGAATATATTATTACAGGATACATATGAAAAATGCACCACTTAAACCAACCCTGGTGGCCTTTCTCAAAGAACACAAGAGAGGTACATTTAAGAACTATTGCAGTTAACTAAATTTACTGGCTAAGTGCAATGATTCTGGTGAATAGTAATTTTATTCAGTAGAACAGACCCACATCCAGCCAACATTAAGGTGCCGAATAGTTCGAAACTTGATATTTTATAACAATGGAACATTACTTCCTTTCCTTATCAATATATCTACCTGTGTTTAAGCTTCTTTTGTTTCCTTACTTCAATATTAGACAGAAATAGTTTGAAAGTAACTACGTGGCATAGTATGTCACCTTAATGATCTCACTAGTCAAGTATTCGTAGAATAACAGCAATGGGAACTATTTATTATAATAAAGGTTCTTTATCAACAATTCTCTACTTGTGAGTCAAGGAGCCTCTGTTTAAACATCGCTGCGAGCGCTTAACAATCCATAAGGCACCGGAATTTCCTTTAGTCTGCGATAACAACTGTTATCTATGCTTGTTATCTTTGGTAGAAGCTAATATAGTGTAGTGCTACAATGATCTTATTAAAGTAAGCTTTCACATGATAAGGTGTACCCACGAAAATAATACGTTACTAATGGTTTTAAAATAAAAAATTACTTCATTACTCAGGCACTCGCCACCTCAACCTTTGTTGAAACTGTTGTATTATGTCTCGTTGGTCCATTTGATTTTACTGCTATAAACACAGGGTTGTTAAGCTCGAAAATTAGTAACATTTGCACAATATGGCAGTAGACACGCGCTAAGATGGGATATAGTGAAACAGATTTCTATTAGCAAATTTAAAATAGTTTTATCGCTTATTAATGAATGATGAAAAAATGAACGGGAGACCAAAAATATGTCCGTAGTTGTATGACGCAAAAGATAAAAGAGATGCGTTAAAATCTTGCAAAATAGAAATCATAATCTGTAACCTTCTGTAAGTATGAAATATCCTATGGTTTACTAGCGTCAATACTTACCTATTCTATATATTACGTTTAATTATTATTTATACCCTACAATTAATCATCACAGTGACTGATTGTGGGTGGTTGTAGCCTCAATGCCCCTCTCTGGCACCAAGCAGTAAGGTTGTACGGGTGACGATACAGGGGTTGAAAATTTATTGTTCGATGATTTGTTACAATGATTCGTCTACATTATTCTGGAATAATCTATGTCTGATAATTGTATAATTTAAAACAAGTTAGAACCACAGCGAAGCGGGGTGTTTATAGTTAGTATGACTATGATATAGTTATGTAAAAAATGCACGAATATTTGTTGCATAAAGTGTTATATATATTACGCTAATTCCGTGATTATGCAAAGAATGTTTATTGTTTTGTTTTAATAGGTTCATTGTATCACTTCATTCTTGACCCTCGGCAACCGAGTCGCTCAATTCCCACGGCACTGTTGTTACGTTTAAATGCGCCCATGCAGTTTGTGTTTCACAATGGGCCATTATTGCACACTGTTTCTATTTATAGTTAAACCATATAGGTTACTGTTAATTAGTGCAGAGCTTTTTTTATAACAAAAAATAAGCAAGCGCCCGTCCGACCAGATGGTTTACGGCAAAAGTAAAATACTAATTTCCATTTACGATTTTAATTTTTTTATGTAGTTGATGAGCGGATTAGTTTTAAATTAAGGTTAAAATACAATGACGCGTATTTATACTAATAAATATTAGGCAAAACAGAAAATTGTTGTGATATAAACTTTGCCTGTTGTCATAATAAACTAGGACATAATATTTGTTGTACTTTTCTTCCTGCACACAGCGCAATTTGCGTTACTAGTTTATATTTTACAAAAATTAGGTGGTAGTTAAAAAAAATAAGGCGGAGATGATGGAAATGTGGTGATTGGATCACAAAAATACAAGTGTTTTTCACACTTTTTTAATTTCATATTCTGTGAGGTCATTACTGTTGTGGAGTTCTGTACATGAAAATGTAAAACAATTGATCAGAATTACAACCCACTATTGAATAGAACTTGAGCTAATTTTAACTAAATGAAAATGAAACAAACAAAAACAAGTTTTTCTTACAAGCTGTATTTATTTGCACAACTGTAGTTGACAAGTTAACTCGCCCCTACTTTACTGACCTCGTTGCTACGACCTCAGCTGCCAGACACAGCACAACTCCTATTGCGTACCACATCTAGTGCAAACGACATTTTGATCGCTAATACATCAATGTTATTTATCGGTAACAATAATGGCTAACTTGTTTTAAAATTATGATATGGTTTTGAAGGCATTATTGGGTTGCATTATAAAACATTAAGTTATGCAAATTATTTTAAGTTCGATATAACTACTCTACAATAACGTTTCATTGAAGGCGGCTATTTTACTTAAAAGAAAACAAAGCTATATTTAACTGTATTTGATAATCATAATAAGACTTCCGCGAAGTAAGAGATAAACTGTAAAACGACGTACCCTTTGTTGTAGTCCGCCGGCGTTCAATTTGCGAATAACCGAACCGACACACCGGTTCGAGTTTGTGAGACGCCGACATAGACTATCTCAGGCCAGACCTGTTATTTGCGTCAGACGCCGCCGTGTGCCTTCGTCTATTGGTAAACCGAGACGATATTCTCATCTCGCGTGAACTTATCCTTTTGAGCGACCGTTCAAGCGCGCTAACCCGTTTGTGTCAGTACAGAAATTAACTCTGTTTTAGCTTCGCTCACGTAAAACTTGGCGGGAAATTCACCAATATAGATGGCCGAGATAAAAAAACATGTATGTGAATTGAACTGATTAATTTTATTACTATAACAAATATCACGCAAAAGTGATGGTATAGCCATCAAGGACATTATTATGCGACTGCCTTTTTATGTATTGACAGGCGTTCACTCAAAAACATGTACGAAAAATCTGTTACGGCGGCAACGGATGCGGCAGCTGTAAAACCGCCCCGCGATACTCGCGGTGAAGCGGCGGTCGCACGTTTGCTAGCATCCTCATCCGCGTGATGCGTTTGACATCACAGACGCGGTTGACATGACAGACGCGCTCTGTGCGCTGGGCTCATAGTCATTTGTTGTCGAAGTTGATAAATAACGGCGAAGCTTTCAATTGCAAATGTATATAAACTGTTCTAGGCTGACCGATGGACGGAAGTATTTCTTTGAAGCATATATAACTTTATTTAAATATAACGTAACAGAGAAAGCAACTAAAGAACATAAAGCGTTGAATAAACACATTAAACTTAGACCTCAAGCATTATAATTCCTGTATGTATAAAATGAAAGTTGTTAGTATCTGCTGTCTGTATATTTCATTGGCAGTTCGCGTTAGCTAGAGATTATTATAGCATCGTTGGTACGAAAATAAACCACACTACTGCGCATGCGCATCGACCACACTACCATCTGCTTGTCCTATTATCGTTCACAAGCGTTCGCTTCTGTCTTCTTTCCTTTTTGTACTAATATTCATTCATTATATCTAATATCTCGTTCATTGATTTTTTTCCGAGAGCCTTTTAATAAAAAAAATAACTTAATAGGTAAAGATCACAGATAGTGCATTATACAGCCAATATAGCTATTGCATTTATAATTTCAAAAAACATATTTAAAGCAAACGCAACCTAACAACGTGCATTCATCCTTCATATCACCACTGCGCTTACGTACATTCGCGGGAGGATGTAATTAAAAAAAGTATCTCAATATACAAAATACCTATAACCGCGAAATTGTCCGTAGATAATAATTTTATGGGCTATATAATCTATACTAATACTAAAGAAACCGATTTATTTTTCTTGTACCAGCAGAAAACTCGATCAGCAAGTATTTATAGGTTATATTGTCTTTATATCTACCTGAGCGAAGCCGGAGTGGGTACCTAGTCTTGCGCTCATAACCCATAGATGTAGGCAGAGATAATGAATTTTCATTTTGCACGCACTCGGCTCACTTCTCGCTTCTTCTACATCCATACATCTCCGCAAACATGCTAGTGGCATAAAGATGAGCGATATAAGGAGTGCTAGTCTTATTCTTCTATCTTTCTCTTTGTGCGACCAGTACGTGAAAGTACTGAACGTATCGGTATTAGACTGGCCAATGGATGCAGAATCATCTGTAGATGGGGTTAAAACATCGATTATAAAAAAATTCCGAGGGATAGAAAAATATAACTTTGTATTACAATATTGATTGGCATCGTAATGTTAAACTTTGTGACACGAGTTGTTCATGATATGAAGTTATAAGCGGAATCAAACGACTGCAAAGCCGCGGGAAACATCTAATACTAATATTATAAATAGGAAAGATTTGATTGTTTGTTTGTTGCTTGCATTGAATAGCCTGTGAAACTATTGGACCGATTGAAATCTTACCTCATTAGAATCCTACACTATCCCTGATGAACATAGGCGATAGATTTTTTATTTATTATATAATTTTTTGGATTTATTGTTAAATACCCGTGCGACGCCAGGGAAATATATATAGATACACATAAATGTTCTACGTATTTCTACGTTTCTTCGTGAAATCCTATATAAATCCTATACTACATGTTCGAAAAATGACATGAACTTTATATTTGTTGGCTAAGTAAATATTATAATTTTATCTGGGACATGTTGGTCTTACGTCATTGAGTCTTACGTGGCCGGTCGCGGTGAGCTGAATGATACGAGTTCACAGACATTTGTTGTGCTCTGATCAACTTCTCAAAGCAATAACGCTGTATACAAAACTGTAAAGAGAATACTATCGCTATAATAAGAAAGAGACGTATCCGTAGGATTTGACAGTTTAACAGTTTTTTATTTAGATCGAACATATACCGCCATCTGACAATAGATATCTACAGTTGTGCTTTTCGAGTCGCTCACTTATTCATTTCTTCTCTGTTTCTTGTTTATAGCAACTGAAATCCCTATGCTTCTTTGTCAAACATTCATTCTTCGTCGTTGTTCAAAGTCGTTAGCACAAGTTTAAGTTAACATCTCGTGTTAAAAATATCGTACAATACAATTATATCAAAACAAACGATTATTCGACGTCGACTTCTTACCAAATGATTAAAATAATCAAGAAGCAAAAAACCCAAAAGTGCATTACTCACACTTAAACCATTTAGTAATCACGTTAAAGGATAGGTGATGAACTAAGCTTATTTTGTGTTCCACTTAAGAGTGCTGGTGTATTTTAAAAGTGATGAAATCACTGAATTGTGTATGCGCCGTTTAAACGACATTTCAAACGCAATAAACTGTTCTTAATTAGCGTCTATGTAACAAAGTTCACATTGGGACGGCATTTGGCCGAGTCGCTCGTCGTTTCTCGGAATATCCGATACCCGCTCTAAATAGTCCAATGCACCGTTTAATTGGTTTACTCTTGGATCGGACGTCTATTTTTTTTGCTGTAGTCACTGTTCGCCTTCAAGAAGCACGAATTTCGCCGCGGAGTAAAATGGCACCACGCAAAATGTGCTTAGCTTTGAATGTCCATTATAGCAATAACACAATGGAAATAAATTTTATCATAATAATCAGGCATCTCGGGCTTCGTGTCCCGTTTCCATTCCTTCCCCTCCCATTATGTCTTACTCCTCCCATACACGCCCGTAAACCATATTGATGACTTATCAATTGCGGACCAATGATACAAATATAAGTTACTAGTTGACCAGGCAAACTTAGTTCCGCCTTAGAATTAATTTATTACCTGTTTTTTTATAATGAATAAACTAGCTGACCACAATTCCACCTGATGTTAAGTGGTGACGCGGTCGAAAGATGCTACGCACTAGTTTAGCAACAGCCTATTCACTCTTATCTTGCAGGTCTCACCCACGTCATAGTTGGACGTTAGCGGGCAACTTGTTTTGCTACAATCCTTTGCCATACGCACGATGAACGACGATTTGAATTGTTACATTCGAACGCTCGGTATATCAACTATGAAAGGATGGAGATCTGTCGTATGTCGAAACGTGTTAATTTTGTATTAATTGCTGGATGGGCTAGTTAGTTGTTGGGAGCTACTTTTGCCTAGAGCGTATTTTGCGTGTGGGCGGGGACTAGGATTACTCCAGCCAGCTCAACTCCCCGAAGAATCCCAGTAACCCTTTTATGTTTCTGGCGATCTCCGGGAGTGATCTCGGCGAGCCGAGATATTTAGCGCTGTAAGACATGGGTTTCCGACTCTACGTCCTCCATGTACGCTCTACATAAAGGCGCGGAGACGGGTAGTTTTACAGTTTCGATAGGGTTCGGTA
Source organism: Papilio elwesi (assembly GCA_029849275.1). Lineage (NCBI taxonomy): Eukaryota > Metazoa > Arthropoda > Insecta > Lepidoptera > Papilionidae > Papilio > Papilio elwesi. Next base: position 9,339,195 of record CM056695.1, read on the forward strand.
GGGGATAGGTATATAAAAAAAATATAGCCTTTGTTTCTCGTTGATAAAAGAGTTTTCGATTGGTGAAAGATTTTAAAAATCGGTTTAGTAATTCACAATGTTATATGTTGGTGTGGGGGTCAAGGATATACCAGTATACTTCCTTCTACCAAAAACATATTTATTAACTGCCAGAATCAAACAAATATCATTATAAAGTCTGGCAGCACTCCACGTCAGTGTTAGTTTTTTTAAATACATATGCATACATACAGATATGAATGTTTTTAAAAGTTACAACATCAAAATCGTTAATTGAATTGTATGTGAGTTTTGTATGTTCAAACTTGTGTGTCGCAACTGTTGGTATGTTTGTTTTTCCTTATACGCTCGTCGCCGAGTTCATTATGAATCGATTGTCATTTGAAGCGTTCAATATATGTTCAATACGATTCTTTGTTATTGTGCTCTTTGTCCCAAATTACGCTGCGCTCATTGTTCCTGTTCACAGATTGATTAGTTCCGCGCATACTACGCGTTTCATATTTAAACAAAAACAGTGCGTGGATTAGTGTGTACACCCGTAAGAAGTGCAACTTCTTCGGCGGGAAAAGGATATTTCGTTCTCCTCTTCATCCCTCCCCCGTCCATTCCTCTTCCTTTTCCCCATCCGATCCTTTATAGGAAACAATAGGAAGGGAAAGAGAACTGACACCTGGTGTCCGGTATCATGGTATTAGTATAACAACACTTTCATTTTCAATAAATAATAAATCCATGTTTTTACTATATACATTTCCATTCCGCCATTCTTCAATTCCTCAGCTCCTCAACTCCGCAACTCCAGAACTCTGACCCTTTTTTCGTTTAAATAATATTTAAGATTTTCAATTGCGTGAAAATATGCATGAACTAAAACACATCTAAGCCATTTCAATTCAGTTCTCTTGAAACATGCAAGTGAAGCGGGCACCAATTGAAAAGTCAATTGTGAGGGTCAATTGGTAATTTCCTTTCAGATTGGCGACGTCTAATTGCTTACTTGATCTCGGTGAGATCTCGTGATACGGTGATGCTGTAATCGAAGTGTAGATACTACTTATTATGATACAATTACGATGTAGTCAAGTAACTATGAACACACAGCTGAAACTATTGTACTTAAGGACGTGAAATTTATTACAAAGCTTTCTTTTATAATGTTGGCGAGCGGTAAGAAAGGATTTTTGCAAATTCAACTCATGAGGGGATGAAATGAGGGAAATTCTATGGAAAATCGCCACCACGCTATTGATGTCAAGATGTATATTTTAGCTTATTAAAAGAAATGAAAAATAACGACACTCATTTCAATTTGATATAACAAGAGTTGATTTTTTATAGAAATACAATACTGTGTATGATTTTTATTTTAAATTCTATATGTTGAGTATTTACTACTTAATACAAATTACTTAAAGCAAAGCAAAATCAATCATTTGTTGCAGACGGAGTCCCAAACAGCTACTTTTTGTGTAACACCAAAGGAGACAGTTTTATGTATTGAAACAATCGTGTACTAAAATAAATGTTCTCTAGAAGACATGGTTTATTCACGTGAAAGGAAAAGACTGACTCGCAAAAGTTATAACAGTCCTGTATATTTGCTTGCACACTGAAATCTACGACGGTCTGGCCAGTCACATGGTTGTTGCCGCTAAATTTATTTTGGTCACCAAATAGTAGACAGTGTACGCATACTCTCTACACTTATTTAAAAATAAATAAATATGCGCTCCCGCCCATTACCCAGAGCGGTGACTAGAGATTAAGGATTTCCGTTTGGCGCGATCCTGGCACTCTTACACTTTATTTATCCTAAAATACAATTTTTTGTTAGTTTCCAAAAGATCATAAAGGCTTACATAGTCAGTTCATCATAAATCGGGTGAGCTTGTTGATGTTTAAACTTTTGCGTCTCACGTCTGTTTACCACGACAATATTTCAAAATTATGATGGGCCTATATAACGCCGTAGTTCATTTTTAAAATTACTACCAAAATGGTAATATTTTTATCGGTTCTAAATTACTTATGTGTTATTAACTATTTGTATAATCTCTACGGTTTATAATGTTACTTATTTGTTTTGTATCCTTATACATATATTTTTATACCGTCAACGTCTATTTATATTATATTTTACTTAATATAATGTTATAAATGCAAAAGTTTGTATGTATGTTTGGATGTTTCTTATTCTTTCATGCAAAAACTCCTGAATGGGTACTAATGAAACTTTACTATAATACAGATTTATACATAACAATAACACATAGGATCTATAAAGATTTTGTATGAATTGTCCAAAATATTGCGATAAGTGTCAAGTAGGTATGAATTTCTCTAGAGGCGACAGTTTTTTCGGGATAAAAGGTACCCCCTTTATGTACCACGGAAAATGTGTTTGGAAAATTTCATGAGTCGTTAGAAGTTAAAGTAAAAAACAAATAAACAAACACAAATTGGCTGTTATAATTGTTTATATAATAATAATAATAACAAGAGAGCGATGGGTTGGTAATATGTAGTTATAAATTCGATTACAAATTGTACCCAAAATTGGAGCTCATGAATGTAAAATCACGCGGTTAAACATCTTGTATAAACGCAAGAGGTTTCAGTGATATATTATTACGAGCCCAACACTGGTAAACTCAATAAAAAAGTAAAATTGACAGCCAGCGTCCGACGTAATATATTAATGAAAAGATGAGACACGGAAAAAAAAGGATTCGAGTTTTAAAAGGCGGCGCGTTCAGGCGACTGGCCGGTGTTAGGGTTACCATTCATAAAAGATAACATCTCATTTGTTTAACAAAATTATCTTATTTATTATCCATTTATAATAATCGTTCTTCATTTATTTTTAGTAATATTTTTGTAGGTAAAAGTCTAAATCGGAAATCACTGGTGCAACCTAAACTGTATTTAAACCGCCTATCATCATAACTCCTAGTACATTGCATCAGGAAGTAACGTTCAAACATCACATAACCAGGAAAAGCCTAACCTTCTTTCCTTCGTATCAAAGTCTAAAAATTTAACCAGACATCATATTCGTTACGTAAAGTTGCATGTATTTTGAGGAGTGTAGGCAGGAGTGACACGAGTTAATTCCCTTGTGTCTATTTTACCATAGGACATTTAGATGCACTGTTGGTCTTCTCACCATCCTTTTTAAGTAGATATACCATCCGTTCGAACGGAGCTATTCGAATCATCGTTTATCGTGCGTACGCCAGGATGGAACAAGTTGCAAGCGTCAGTGGTTCCGTCCAACTATGACGTGGTTACTTTAGGAATATGCTTCGTTCAACCTTACGATCACATCGCTAGCTTATTCAATATAAAAAAATACAAAAAATAATTGAAGTGGTAACCCTGCCCTGTTTATTTCGTTTAAGTATAGGAAAAAGAAAACAAGAGTGTCGTGGTTGTTTTCTCCTATTTGCCTCTGACCTCGGCGCTATTGACAATGGCTGCCAAGATGAAATATGGCGCGTCGGTAACGTAAAAGGGATTAGCCGGACGATATTATTCCGAGTCTATTGTTAGTTATTGCGTCGGCGGGCTGTTTGCCGATTGCTATGTGTTATATTTCGAATCACCTGTTAAGCCATGACGAAGGTTGACTGTCTTCTTAGGATATCACACGTGATATATTGGATAATGGCAGTCCTTTCAATGTAGATATTTTAAATAAAAGTTGAATAATAACTATAATCATTTCTATGTCGACGTGGTTGTTGTGTAAACGTAAAAACTATATACGTATTTCTAATATCAAAAGTAACGTATTTGATATTTCTACCCAAAAAATGGGTAAACTCACGCAAAATTGAATAATTGAAACATCGTTTGTATTACCTTCTGTACGAAGGCTGAGATCGCTTTGCAGATAAGAGTCTAACAACTAGCCTGAAACGTTTCAACTTATTCAAACCATAATTACCATTTCTTCTTATTAATGATAAACAAGCTAACAGTGTTATTAGCTAAAGAGTGAGCTCAGATTATGCTGTGTGCTCTTAGCTTTGTGTATGCCTGCAAGCTTACCAGGTAAGATTTAATTTACACAAGTTTTTGTCCTTGATTAATAAATATACGTACATACTTGAAAATTCATGAATATAGAAGAATTGGACGCTGGTTCTCTTCAGGTTTCCAATTGTTGAGTGTGAACTCGATCACATTATTAAAGTCCAGTTGGCGCCTAAGCCATAAGTTAAGGTGAACGCGACGAGACGAAGGGGCTGGGGCCCTGAGGGACGTTGGCCACAGCGCTTATGGGGGCTGCCACACAAACAAAACTTGTAACATAATGTTGACAGTGAATAAGTATTACTCTTATTATGTAATTATTGTATTATATTTATTAAATTGTATTATAAAGATGTTTTGGATACTTGTACTCGTATTTACGTAAAGTATATTATGAGGCAAAGGGTGACTCAAATTTAATAGTTTTAAAGAGTATTTATTATGTTTTCTAAGCTTCAAAGAACTGCAAATAGATTTTAAAAGTTCAATAAGTAGTAGAATTAAGTAGCTACACATTAAAAATAAAAAGCTACATTATATTATAGCGAAATCTGTTGTAATATAGTAATAGTAATTTACAATAAAATATATTCCGTTATAGTTAATGATTGTGGTTGTCAACAAAGTTACTAAATATAAAATCCCGAAGTGGCAGCCCTACTGGAGAGGGCAGACACAATAGCGGCCGCCGGAGCCTTCCGAGAACCGGTTCCCCGGGGCAGCGCTCCGCCGAATTTCGCGTCGACCACCCATCGCCCTCACAGATACTTATCACTTCATCTTGGATTTATGGCTAGATCAAATACAATGTTGCTTGGAAAGAAAATTTGTTAAGTATATGTGAGGACTAATTACTAAACAATTAGCTATTAAATAAACAAACAACGTAATAATTTTTACTAAACGTTTCAAATATAACAGGAAGTGAATTTATTTCTGGCTAAGACTTATATAAATTACGAGGTAATTGTATTTGTAGGTTCATTACATGTTACACAAAGTATCGGGACGAGGGGCGCTCCGTCTGTCTTTTTATAGGTATAAACTAAACTAAACTAAACTCTGTTTATACCTAGAAACAGACAGGTAAACGCGACAGTCTGTATTTGGTTATATTATATAGACCGAGTAATTAATGGGATATTTCTCATTTAATCACACGGTTATTCTAATTGTTAAACTTATTATGTGGTGGTTAAAATTTTATCTTCGTCTGGTTGGGTATAACTTTTTTTTTTTATGTGACAAGGTGGCAAACGAGCAAGCGGATCACCTGATGTAAGGTGAGCGCTATCCATAGACATCTGCAACAAATGTGTTGCAGATACGTTGCCTACCTTTAATGGATAGAGGAGGGCGTAGACAGGAAAAGGATATTTCCTTTTCCCCGTCTAATCCTCCTCTCTTTCCCATCCTATCCCCTTTATGAGAAACGGATGAGAAGGGGAAGAGGATTGAAATTAGGCCTCCGGCACCTCACTCATCAGACGAAACGCAGAGTACTTCTACTTCACGCCTGTTTTCTGTGAGGTCGTGGTATTTCACCGGTCGAGCCGGCCAATTCGTGCAACAGATGTTGTTGTTGCGGACTCTACCACTGTTATATACAATATATTTAAAATAAATGCATAATTAAAATGGATTCAAAAAACCTTATAGTATAAAATTGTATATTCCCGAAGAGGGTTGACGTTACGGCAGGCGGCGAGCGTAAAAACTAGCCAAAACACGTACAGTATGGACAACAATCATACTGTGCCGACCTCACATGAGTAGGAAAAGGGCAGGGAGATGATGATGGTATATGTATGTGTAAATATTGTGGAAATATTAATAAATAAATTTTATCTAAAGTTATTACGTTTATTTTAAGTTAGCATAGTATGCATAGGCTTTAAATTACTAAAGAAAAAAAACATTGTCCCAGTTGGGATCGAAACCACGACAACACTTAACAGAGAGGTACTATACCCACTAGGCTACGGGATCAATGTAAATAAATTTAATATATTCTAAAAACTTTACGAGGTTGACGCGACCAGTGAAGTGTGAAAGTGTGTGTGTGTGAAGACCTTGCGATCTTTAAAAAAATTACAATTCAAATAAAGTTGGCGTTTTAAGAGTCAGTAATTACGGCTTTTGAAATAAGCAGCGGGCATATTGTTTGTCGGACGAACACGGCTCTATATTTTGTGAAATTGTGCACGAGAGAGAAGGAAAGTTTTACTGCTAGTCGGTGCAACGATCCCGCCCACTTAACGCCCTACACGAATAGTGCTGTTCCACCTTGTGCATTGTCTATTTTTAACCTAATTTCAAAAAGGTTGAGGTTATACGTTCCACATGTTTTGTTCAATTTAGATAAACTAACAAAAACACGGTTTCTTAGTTTGTGAATTGACTACATTATGACGATTTCTGGAATCTGTCAACGAAGAGTAGTACATTAATAATTATTCAAGATAATTGCCATTCAATGAGGTACTTTAGGATACAGAAAACCCCCCTGAAGGGTCCAAAGAAAACACGTCCTGTTTTTCAATCGAAGCATGTAGATTCACGCTTTTAGTCTTATTCGTGTAGGTATTAACCAAGACAGATGTGTTACCTAAGCAGATTTCTCTACCTAAGGAGCATGCATAGGTTGAAAAATAGGAAACAAATATTATTCTGCCTCAACGCTTATAAGATAGTACAGTTCACACGCTCTTATATGAGAGCGTCTTTATTTAAAATACAAACCTATAGTGCAAATTATTGCTAAATAATCTTGTGAGATAATTTTTATATTATTAAGTTACTAAGCGAACAATACCTGATGATAACTGATACACCAGACAGATTTATGTTGTCTAACCAGGGATGTAGTTACTATAAATCTCAAATGAATCTGAATTTTTACCTTGAAATAAAAGATAGTCCAGTAATCCACAAGTCAAACCGTAAAGCCACATTTATGTCCATGTAGATAATGTAGTTAGAATACGGTTGAAAGTGATGACGACACGAACTAAAAATTCAACTCAAATGACATTTGACATCTAGTATGAACATTTTTCCATTTATCAGCCTTTCAGAGACTAGGCTACATTATAGATTGTCAACAGTGTGTCATGTACAATAATTAATAATATTTGTGAACTACATTATTTGATGACTCTGCTGTTGGGGTAAATCAAAATTAATAAGTAAGTTTTGTATTTGTGCCAGTTAGCGAAAAACGACTTGTTACTTGACGCTACATTTAAATATTACGCAGCTACAAAAATAGATTTCTGGCGATTGCTTACGCATACACGTTTTATTTTATGATTATTTTAATTATAGATTCATAATGTCTAATTTAATCTGTGAGATAAATACTCCTAGCCACTGTTGTCAGAAACTCTTTGTTGTGTACACTATACTTTTACTTTGTTAAATAAACACATTGCTATCTCATAAATATAATCTATTTATTGGTTTGCGCAAAACTTCCGTCCATTCACCAAAGCAGCAAGGACAATAAACGAGATTAAGTTGGAAAATTACATGTACACTGACGTGACTTAAGATGTCCGTGAAGAAAGTTGACCGCCTTGAGATATGCGATCGATTTCAAATCAGAAACATAATGTTTAAAATAGAATAGTTAATTGTTGCATGGATTGTAATAATAATATTGAACGCTTATGTAATATTCTTTTCATTGTTATCAAAGTTTACTCTCGTAAAAAAAATGTTCTTGATGTAAAATTTGATCGACATTCTTTTGTTTAAATAATGAAAGTGAAGTTATCTCGAACAATTCAAGTTGCAATTGAGGAATGCAGGAGAATCGTTTGTATATTACATAGAAAGACTCGATACAACTGTTAACTCGCTGAAATGGAAAACACTCCTTACCTTCACTCATTAAATCCTTTATAATCCATAATATCATTGTTTAACGATTTTAAATAAAATAAAAAATCCTTCATAACTTCCAGTAAATTGATATCGACAAATTGAAGCGTAATTCCCATCCCTTTGCACAGTTCATTGAGTAAACCTGTGTCGGGAGCGGCGCGGGCGCAGGCCTGTTGCCTGCAGCAGCCACGACCGCGCGCGAGTGTGCGTCTGCGTGTAACTCAGTTGCTTGTGTGGCTTGTCAGTAAAGTTTAGCGGGCGATCGATGTACATATGCAGTGAAAACGCGGATTTATGGCCTATCCGTAAAGCTCACTGATGTGTCATGTCTATGATAACAACAAATCGCTACAAAATCGTCGTATTTAATAAACAACTCATAACACTCGCCAGTTTGGGCGCAGCATCCAACGGTTTGGTAACGTACTTCACCAATGATAGCACAATTATTCTTATCTCAATACAGCGGCTTAACAATATGTATATACAGATCCTAACAATAATAAAATTATAAGAGTTTTTGTTATGTTTTACTCTAACAATTTGACTGATCATCATGAGATTTTGCACACAACGTGTGTTTGTCAAGTCAGGGGTACAGAAAACGACATGGGTACCTTTTATCCAGAAAGTTAAACTGTTCCCGAAGTACATGAAACCTTCCTTTACAATAGATGTTGCAAGCAACAACTTTTTGACACATTTTACCGATAACTCGAAGGTATTTTTCGCGGAATCATCGTTAGCGTTAGCGTGCGCTTCCGCGTGCGACAGCAAATAATCCAAAACACAACAAAACAAGGGGCCTCGTATTTTGTGACACCTATATGACGTATAATTTCTATCAGCTGCACCGTTGGTATATTTCTCGGCTAAATCGGTATCAGGTAACAACTACATGCATAAAACAAACACAAGTTCGACGGCCCACAGTCATCGTGCGGGGGAAAGTTAAAACTTTCTGAATACTGATCGATTAAAAGTAAAAGTACATCTATACCATTTGTATTTTAAGAAAGGCTTATCTAATTTGCGTAACAGTGTGCTTCATGAATTCACATGGACCATGGTCGCTGAATAATAATGAATATTACGTAAATACATACGTAAATACGCACATCTACGTGTACGTAAATATACACATTTAACAGTGGTAGAGCCTGCACCAACAACATCTGTTACAAGAATGGGCGGCTCGGCCGATGAAATACCGCGACCTCACAGATGACAGGCGTCACGTTGAAGTATACTTCTGCGTTTTGTCTGATGAGTGAGGTGCCGGGCGCCGTATTGGTCCTCGTCCCATTCCCGTCGTTTCCTAATAAGGATAGGATGGGAAGGGGAGAAGGATTATACGGGGAGGAGATGGATAGGAAAAGGTGATATCCTTTTTCCTGTCGTATCGCCTCCTCTGTCCATTAAAAGTGAGCACAACGCATCTGCGACTCATTTGCTTGTTGCGGATGATTATGGGGAGCGTTCACTTAACATCAGGTGATTCGCTTGCTTGTTTGCCACCTTCTACCTCAAAAAATCTAGACTGTCGTTACAGGTCACGCCTGTTTTCCTGGCTATCAAAAATTAGTGCTATCCAAGCGATACCGTAGCGGGTCGCAAAATTTTTGCAAATGATTAGATTTAGGAATATGATTTAGTTTTACATTAATTATTCGATTGGCTTAATACAAAAAAACTATAAGTCTATAGTTATGACGCTCCTATTCCTCCTTTCCTCGGGTTAGCATTGTCGTTATACTTTCATAGAAATCGTCCAGTTTAACAAGAGCCTTTGTGGTATAAAGAGCCTTACTTTAATACGAGTTTGATTGGACTATTTGATTAAAGAGAGCAGGCTCTGTCTATTATGGTCCAAGATAACAACCGGCGTTCAGTTTGCGTAGCTGTACAAATAGCGTCGGCGAGGTAGCCACACGCTTTACCGAGAACCTTTCGTTTACATACTTAAGTACTTCAATATAATTTATCTTTTTCATCAACTGCGGATGTTTAAAAATACTTAAAATAAACTCGAACCGTTATAAAACTTAACGTGAAATTACGAGTAAAGGTTATTTATTGTTCATTAGTTTGTATACTCGATTGCAGTGTTCAGGGAAAAATAAAATGCCCAGTTTTTATGATATTGAATTACTTAACGATTTTGATTTGGTCTAAGCGAGTTCCTTTTCCCGGAATCTCGTATGAGGCGATTCATATTTTAAGTGTACTATTTAGAGCTCAAGAGCCCATAGAAATGGTGTCAGACATATTAAAGGTTGGTAATGGATCGATCCACGCTATCCAAGCTTTGTTCGTTAGCTCATCTTCCGCCCAAACTCAGTAACTTACGAAAACTGATTGGTGTAATGTGAAGGAACTTATTGCGTAGCTTCTAGTTCTTGTAGTTTCTGTTAAATTCCCTTTTGAACCGAAAGAAATAGTTTCTTGTATGTAAGATAGTAAATATAAAAATGTCTTTCAATAAGTTAATGTATTTGTTATACGTCAGAATCCTTATTGTGGTATATTCATGGACGTTAGAGATTGTAGTTTTGTGCAGTCGGAACGTGCCGGTATGCTGTGTCAATGTCCTTACCACATATAACCACGCCTGTTTATGTTTTAACCTACGACGAGTAATACAGCAGAATTGTAATGGCCATCTACTCAAAGTACTTTCTATAGTGCAGTGTGTGCTATTGCTTTTTATGGTTAATAGTAATATGTGTCTTTTGTAGATTGTACAAAGGATATTTTAGGTTATATTTATTTGAAGTAATCTACACAAATATTATAAAGAGGAAAGATTTGATTGTTCGTAGAACTTCGAATAATGTTTATCTTTCTTATCCTGTGTCATAGGTTTTAGACGTTTAAATCATTGATTCATCGTTACATTTTTAGACGATTAAATAAATATTTTATTTATAAAGCCATTGAATTGAAAGCAATTATATTTTATTCTACTCATTTGTATTATATAATAGATTGACAGTCATTAAATGCTAGTACTTGGTGCTTCAAGTAATACATATCTTTCTTTGTATAGAATCGCTTGTATAATTTTCCAAAGCAGGATGATAGATCATTTCGGTTGACAAGCAGTGTTGTATTTCTAAAACACATATATGTAATAGGTTACTAAACACGCACTAGATCTATAGATACTTTACATGTATAAGTCTGTTATGTATTAGTCAGTTTTATTATATCGTGTATGGGTAGATGTATGGACATAGAAGAAACAAGGGAGATGTACCAGGATCGCGCCAAATGGAAATCAATTATTTGTGATCGTATCGTCTGTTATTATTCAATTGATTTTCTTACAACGGAAATGTTAATAACAATGTATGTAAGAACATTGACGTGTTAAACTATTTGCTGTGAACTGTTGTGACATATTACCGAGTCTTGGAATTGTCGGTATATCGTTCCTTATAAACGTTTCCATGAACTGATAAACTTTGCTTGCGACAGAGGTCGCGCGGATCCTTTCAATGAATTCCACCATGACTAACAATATCCATTGAATTTATTGTTTATATAGGCCTCATCATGATCGTATGTTTCAAATAAAATACTCACTCTAACATTACTTTGCGGCACCTTGCCGTTGGTTGATGTAGACTACCGTTTACCACAGTAAAGAAACGTATCCCCCCTACGCTGACTACCTTTAATTATGTCAAGAACCCCCTTTCATATACGTTCCTTACAGTCAAAAATTGTCATTATGTTTAAATATCTGCACTTAATAAAAAGTGGCCATGTTCTAAGGAATTTTTTATGTCACTTAACAATGACACATAATGAGTTGGTAAGTTAAACGATTATTCACGGCAATGCTGTGAAACTAATGTGTCGTAGATGAATTGTCCCAAATCATTTAAGTAAATTCACTACGGTTTCATTCGGTTTTTTACTCAGTAGTGTTACCATGCAAATATTCTGTGATTGAAATGAGTGTCGTGGAAAAAAACTGCCTTCTGGGTACCAATTGTTGATTTAATGCCAATAAAACACCATTACGGATTATTATCGGATACAAAGAGATGCAGAAGGGGGGGTCAAAGCAAAGGAAAGCAATGGGGGTTAAGATAAGGGGATGCATTACTCGATTCGATCAGGGATTTACATAGCGGTTGACATCGTAACTATATGACTCACGCGATATTATATTTCAACTGTCCTAGAAATGAAATCGTTGTATGTAATAATGGTCTTAGAAACGGCATAAGAAATATATACCCTCATCTGTTATTTGATCAGGACCTAGATTGTAATAGATAATTAGTAAATTGATAAGTCACAAGTGGATTGCCGAGCTAAATCTGGAGACATCTTACAAAACCAAATCAGATTGAACCCTGCGTAACTCAGCGTTATCGATTAAAATGTACTGAAAAAAATCTTATAAACATATTGATATGACCACATCTACATGCACACTTACACATAATCCCACGCACCCATATACATACATACAATCAACTTAGATTTGTAATTAATGTGATTCCAAGAGGGGGAGCCAGGAGCCTCATAGCACAGGGTAATCTAGTTCAAGCTCCTGTCTCCCACCCTAAATTATTAACTTAGAATGTTATGTAAAAAAAAACTTGTTACTTTATATATGGGAGAAAATAAATAAAATTATGATTATTATCGATTCTAGGGGTCAATTTTATTTTGGGGGTCAGTAGAATGTAAGACTGGAGTTCGATTTGACGTCCACATAAAACTTGATCAAAATGAAAATAAGCGTATAAATTTCTTACGCCGTATTTTACACTAAAATGTTACTACAAATGTGTTCACAATATCATGTACGATACTGAGTCATTAAAGCTATATATCTAAGCTTTTAAAACATTTATTTCTTGACGGTTTTATCTCGAGACCACTATGAAGAGTAAGTATAGGCGTGGTGTATCTAATTGCTCGGCGAATTGAAGTCGTGGGAAGGTACAGTGCATGCCCTAGGCATGAACGCATACAGGAAACTCATTGAACACTGCCTTGCAAAGGCGTTGCATCGTTTATATTACGTAATAAAACAGCTTTTATTCATAACAAAAACTGAACGAATGACCGTTGAATTGAAGTTACTCATCATTGTTTGTTTGAACCTTGTTTTGCGTACGCGGTTTTATATCTGAGCGGTTAATTTTATTTAAATTAATTATATTCAGTGTTCATTTAGTTTATGAATTACTACAATGTGTGTTACTGTCTTGTCGTTTTTTTGATTTAATAGGAGTTCTTTAGCTCGGCGTCACCCTTGTGAATTTTAATATTAAGGTATAGTAATACATATGTAAGTTTTGTTACTGGAGGGCCGGTTGGCGTGATTAGTAAGATACTTGCTTTTCACACCGCAGGTCGTGGGTTCGATTCCCAACCAGGACAGACATTTGTGTGCATGAACATGTCTGTATGTCCTGAGTCTGGGTGTAATTATTTATTCATGTATGTATTTAAAAAAATGAGTAGTATATGAGTTAACTGGTTTCCATAGCTCTGCTTAGTTTAGGATCAAATGGCCGTGTGTGAATAATGTCCCAGGATATTATTATTATTATTAAAAATAGCGTTTAATACAACAAATATTTCCTAAGGATGCTTTAAGAAAACCGCGTACTCCTTTCTAGAAATGCCGGTAATCCGTTTGCAGTTCCTCTGGTGTGGCGGACGTTCATGGGCGGCTGTGATCACCTAACATTAGTTGAACGACTCGTACCTTATAATGCCATAAAAAAAGTTTAAAATGCAAAAACAATGGTTCTACGTTAGTTGTCATCTGTATAATGACGATCACATTAATATACACCCATGCTCGTAATAAATAAATTAAAAACACAAGTTATTTTTACGTGTTTGTTAATAAGTACAACGTACATTTGTTGAGATGTCGACGATCGGAAACCTGCGTCGTGCAGTCTGGTCGGCTGGTGAAAGCGCCGGCCGCACCTTGTAGTGGCTGCTTCTTGGGACCTTAATGTTACTTAAGTACCTCTCATAATGTAAATGCTTTCTTCTAGTCTTCGTACTTATATAAAATTTGTACTAAAAAGTCAAATTGTTAATTATTCGTTGAGTTCACAATTCGCTTACAGTTTATATGCCTATTTTGATTATAAACTGACGAACTTCACAATCGGTCGGTGATGTATATTTGAATTATTTTATATCCTTCTTTTTTAGTTCTACATTTGCACATCGGGATAATGTTTTTATACGTATTCCCTGAAAAATTGCTTCACAAACAATTTATTTATGATATTTTAAAAAGTAACAGACGTGTGTCAGTGTTGAAAAAATGTACACAGATTAAAAAGCAAAAACAAAAAGTGTTTCCGAACGAATGAGCAAATTAGAGCCGGCGGGAGAGCTGTTCGCATGCTGCATTTTAATCAGCGCCTCGTCACTCGCCCCGGGCGTATCCCGATTCCTGACATTTACTATCCCTGTGCTTGTTTGTACGTACGAACTGAATTGCTGTACTCTCAGGCCCTATGACTCAACCGATGACCAATTAAAATATAACTCGCAAGACAAGTTTTTTTAACTGTATTCTTCAACATACGAGTCACATGTAATGTTCCCAGTAGAAATGATGATTTAATGGAGGAAAAACTTTTTGTAACCGAACTGTCGAAATCAAAATAATAGTCAATTGTGTTTCAATGTAAATGTAATTACAATTGCTTATATATTGGGTATAATGTCTTAAAAATCAAATGCGATTACTAATTGTGCGAGTTATATTTTGTTATACAATAGTTTTTTACTTCTTCATTTTTAGCTTTTAAAGTAAATCATCGGCAACGATTTACATTATTTGTACAGGTACAAAAAAATGTACAAAAAGGAGGTTTGTATGGAGAAAGAACTAGTGGAGTGGGTAAGGTAAATAAATAAGCACTAAAACGTAATTCAAAGCGGGACAAAGCCAGAGCCTGGCTCCTCAATATTCTGATCATTGCGGTGATCAATAAGGTGATTAATTAATCGTACAAATGACCTTAGTAAATACTCTTTGAGCTCGGCCCCGCACGGTCACGACCTAGCCGAGCCCATTGGATTTGTTAACGATACAATTGTTAAAGGTCTAAACGGTGAATGTGGGGCATAAGTCGTGTAAGTGCTACCACTAATAGAATAGTTACTAGATTCCTAAAAGATTTTAAAGATGTGACGGAAACTATAACAAGAAGAAACAGGAATTGGTGTTAGTAAAAGTACATTATATGTAAAATATAGGATAAGTATTGACCACTAAGTTGCTTATATATTGTATAGGTTATATAACATTATGAAAGTCAATGTGAGTCTGTTTGTGTGTTTATTACGCTTTCACGCTTATGAAATTTTGTTACATTTTTTTTATGTGATAAGGTGGCAAACGAACAAGCAGATCACCTAATGTTAAGTGAACGCTACCCAAAGACATCCGCAACAAGCAAATGTGTTGCAGATGCGTTGCCTACTTTTCATAGACAGAAGAAGGTATAGACAGGAAAAACGATATTCCTTTTTCCCCGTTAATACCCTCCCTGTCCAATCCTCTTCCCCTTCCTATCCAATTCTTATGAGGAATGGGTGGGAAGGGGAAGAGGACGAAAATTAGGCCTCCGGCACCTCACTCCTCAGACGAAACGCAGAGTACTTCTACTTCACGCCTTTTTTCTGTGAGTTCGTGGTATTTCACCGGTCGAGCCGGCCGATTCGTGCAACAGATGTTGTTGTTGCGGACTCTACCACTGATAAAACATTTTCAAGACACATATTTTCAAGAGTATAGAAAATGATGTTGGGTACCTTTTATCCAGAAGAAGAAAAACCTTCCCGCCAAAAATCAATCGCCATAGTCAGTCATTATGACAACAATTTCACTTCACAACTTCTTCATTTTTGTTATCGGTCGCCATGGTGATGTATGAAATGACAATAACTTGTTATTACATTAAACCTTTTGACCGTTAAATGTAATAACAAGTTATTATTCGCGAAATTAAGTTACAAAAAATTTGCATCGAGACAAAACTCGAATACGCGTGTAGTCGCGGGCAGCTGCTAGTGTACTATATTACCTACATATTTTTATGTAAAAATAATAAAGGAAATTCAATAAAATGCCTAAATATTAGTTAGCCATAGTTTTAGCTAGATATCTTAAAGTTATTGAGAAATACCAGGGCCTTATCGAATTAACAATAATTATATCTTATCAAATATTTTATGCACAAGTCATATAAAACAGTAATCGATTCACATGCTGATTATTTTGAGGTTTCAGAAGTAATTAGAGCCAATCGTCGTAGCCTGTAACATCTTGACATTAAAGTTACTTAAGTTGCAACTTTGTATTACAAACATACTCTTATTACAAGATGATCACATGTTTCATGGATTATAGACCTGGCTAATTATACAGGGAGATGCGGAAGACCAGTGGTAGGGTAGCTCAGTGTCCAGCTTTGAATGTCATAGTACGTGACCGAACTGGGTTCGATCCACAATATCATCAATGAACTTACAGAACGTAAGCATCCCCTCCCCTCACCTCACCTCACTTCAGAGGTCAGTCCTTATCCAGACTCTCTCAACCTTGACCAGATCATGGACCTTACCGGTAAAATATCGCAAAGAAACTATCGCACCTGTCTGGTAATGGCATGTCTGTGAATAAAATAATATATGTCCGTAAAACTATCATATAAGTAAGTGGAAGACATTTTTGCACCAACGATAATTAATCTATATTGATTAAACGTTAAAAGGATTTAAAGAAATTATCATAAATCAAAAGTTCGGTGTGCAAAGCAAACAAGGCAATTCAATCATTGATGTTAGTTTGAAGGCCGTTTTCTGCAAGGCTGGCTAATGAACAAATTGTTCTTTATTGAACTGCAATCCAGATAATTATGTTAAAAGCTTATTTGATTTAAGCATTAATGATTTCAGGAATAAGATAAATTTTGTCATTCGATATACTAACGAAATCATTACTTAAAATGCCAAAAATAATTATTACAAAATTCAATCTTAAATTAGAATATAAATTCTTGGTTTTTAAGATTATATTCACTACATTACATTTAAAAATCGTACATAAAATTACAACATGATGACGTCAGGTCAACAGGTCGATGACGTCATTCGTCTGCCTTTTTCCAAGAAACCACACTTTCTCCACAGGTGACGGTCAAACATTTATTATACAAGATTCGGCGTTGAGATAGAACTACTGTTGTTTTGTTCTCTTGCAGCCACAGTGGTGACATTTATTTAGAAACTAGCGACCCGCCCCGGCTTCGCACAGGTAGTTATTCCATAAAAACTTTCATCCCCTACTTTAAGCATTTGTGTGAGGTGTTATTTCACCCGTCGAGCTGACAGGAAAGTGCTAAAGAAAGTGACTGAACTGTGAACTGAAAGAAATACACTTCTAGGCTCTATCACTATTAAAATATACCAAAAAACCTATTTTGGATATTGTACCATTCAAATGGTAAAAGAGTGATTACAGTCGGTTAGGTCATTTCAGAGTTACATTACAACCAAATTATTAGTTTATGCGAGCAGTTTTCCTTCAATCAGACTTTAGGTGTATAAAAGAGTTAAGTACAGTTGATAAAGCAGGCAAAACGCTTATGTTACTCAAAACCAGTTTTATATCGTACCCTTTGTGAGTCCGAAGTTTAAAGTTTTATTTGCAAAAATCGCAGCGGATCGTGCTAGTCGTAAAAATAAATGATTACACACACAGATGCACACATGGGCATAAGATACTTTGCAAGTCGTGCGTTGCTAATGCACATTGATATTTTCATAAACTTCTTTTATGTAGACATTACATGTTGATTATTGAAAAAAACATCTTTACATGCTGGTTGATATAATTGCGCCTAGGACGTCAACTGCCAACATTGGCACTCACTTTTACAACATAAAATTTACCTCGTCATTCTTCACCACCACACCGCAATGTCCTAATAAAAAAAACTGCGTTTTCCTTCTTTTTCGGTTTCTCTTTTCCATTCGATACGGATAGCGTTCGGTGCCTGTCACTATTTCATATAATCACTGCCGTCAAGAAAGCCGACCGGTGGCCTCTTTTAAGACGTCTGCAAAAATAGTCGCTTCAATTCTAACCTCTCGCTACAACCTAGAATTTTAAATTGCGACATTGTGAAAACACAATAAGCTAGAAGAAAGTTTATGATTATTTCCTTTAGTAATTCTTTGACTTGACCTCCGTTTATCATTATAGAAAATATGTATTAATATCAATCAGTAAATCAACGAATTATTATTGTTGTCAAATATATTAACGATACATTGTACGTGTTTGTTGACCTTGCTGCCTTTTATAATCCTATTTTTTTATTATTCAGAATCTTTACTTCCAATGGAATAATTTTACAAGGTTAATACATAATGTAATATCGAACTGTATTCATTATTCCTTATATCAGCTATATGGCTAATATACAAAGTCAAATCACAGATTAAAAAATGGTTAGAAGTAAATTGAAGTCGGTTATATTTGTATGAATCAGCGGATGCGCTGATAAAAGGCTTGTCATGTAAATATTGAATAATGACGACTGATACTAATATTTTATTTACACGATTAGATCATTAGTGTGTAACCGCCTCTATCGGGAATAAACCGAAAATAATCAGTACTACTGAAATCGTAAGAAACAATCTATATCTTCATCTTCCACGCATGATGTCGTTTCGCAATATACATTGGCTCGTATCTATGAGGCATAATCGAGATGCCTCTGGTCGGCATGCAAGCGACGCGTTTTATGTGGGTCATCGGCGACAATAGACCATGCTTATAAATATATCTATTTTATTTATTGGGCACGGTTTTCGCAACAACGTTCATAATTCATGTTTATGTAATTTGTTACAGTTTGTTTTGCGGTTTGCATTGGCGTTTTTGTTTATCGATTGAATAAACAAAATGAAAAATTAATCTTAGGACCGTGTATTTCTCTGTTCGAGTCGGCTCATTTATTAACCCACTACATTTGAACGCTTTATTGTGTTCGGAGATTAAAAATAACAATTTCCATGTAGAAAATGCAACAATTTTTATTTATTTTATTTATGTCAAATTTTTATCTTATTATGACTAATTTTGTTGTTGACTTAGTAATAATGACGCCATTTTGTAAACAATGACGCAAGATGTGTCAAATTATAGGTAATACCTACGAGTACGTTACGTACATGTTGGGCAGTGATATTATTTTTAGTACCTACTTCCACTTGGGGTAAATCAGCAATATTATTTATGAATTAATTTTATTAAAATTGTCTTGGTTTGTCCAATGTACAATTGTATCTTTAAGGAACATTTATTTAACAAACATGTTGACCTTGCTAAGTAAACAGTGCGTCAACCCTCGCTTCGACGAAAAAGTAGCGCTAAAATATTGTATTTACCGTTAGGCGCCATTTGCTTTGTCCTCTGCTGGCGTGCGCTCCTGTCGCAATGTCGTAATATCTGCCTTTGTATATGTCACCGATAGAGTGTGAACTTTGTCAGTTTATAATCGGACAAGGCATATTTTAAACTGTCACCAAATTGTGAACTGAACGAATCATCCAAAAATTGACGTGTCATTTCTGGACATTTTATGAACTATCGAAGTTAAACGTTCAAATTGTGAACTGATATTTTACTTGTGTTTAATGTACGTTAAAGCTTAAGTAAGATTCTGATAATTTTATAGGTGAGGGTCGTTAGTTTGATACAACATGATAGTTTTTATACATAAAATAAAATCTTAAAAAGATGTCTATCAAAGAAAAATAATGTTTGTTGCCTGTGACACGATACGTGAAATTGTCAATGATTCGTTCAGTTCAATATTTGCTGATAGTTTGTAATAATGCTAGACTGATTATAGAACGACGTAGTTAACAATCGGTCAGTAACATTTACATTTAGGGTCTGATGTGCCTTGTTATAGGATATGTTCTATCGTTAACTTTTTATATCAATCTAATGAACGTTGAGTTGATAATTTTTAACAAAACAAACATGATTTCTCCAATGGTACCATAAATACTTAAAGTCTATTCTAAAATTACGTACTTATTTATGTGGCTAATATAGATAACATAATTTTTTATGCATATGGAATTTACATTTAATTCGTTTACACAATAAGTTTTTTTGTTGGTTTTCACGAGTCAACAATCTATCCTTTTTTAATAATAAAGTGTAACTCTTAGATAGTCGATGATCGTTTGTCTAGCTAATTGTGTAGTCTTAACAACGTTATTTAATTATTAGAACGATGAGAAAATGTCGATACACCCTAACGAAGTGGCACAAACTATAAATTCTGCTTCGCGTCTGTATTGCGAGCCGACTTGCACAATACCTTTGTGAATCCGCTCCATTACACTTTCTCTTTTCAGTTTAATTGTCATTGCGGTTAGATATTGAAAGCTTTCAAATGCATTAATATTTATTTTGATTTCTCTCATTTTTTTAAATTTATTTAATACAATAAAGACGTGGTCGTGTAATTGACCATCGCTATCTAGTGTTCTATGTCATACAATACGAATTTACGAATACGAATGAGTTGCCGTTTTTCGGATTGTTACATAAAAATAAATCAATTGCATTGCCTGTTTCCATTTCCATTACAAGCCCTGTGCCTAGATATAGTTTTGATTCTGAGCCCATAAGATAGGTTTGCAATGCACCGCTATGGCATATGCCTCAGTGACTTACCAACCAGACCAGACAAAACATTCACAGAAAGATTAGCACTGATAAATGTATTTACTATTAGGAAGGGCCAATGTTTTACGAGCGATGTTATGTCCTTAATACTTGACAACGTTGTCCTAGACTTAACATGTCCGTTATGTTTACTTTTAAAACACTGTTTGTGTATCTATACTATTTATTAATAAATCATTATTGACGTAATAGAGCCCTGTTGTGGATACACTCTGGAATAACACGGCTCACAATCATATTACATTACGTCATAAAATTCATCACTCCAGCGCCACAAACGAGATGTGTTTAAACGAGTACAGATCATGCTGATGGAATTAGACGTCCCTTAGCGGTTTACCGCAGAACCGAAGCAACGTCGAAACAAACTCCTTTATTATTATTTCTTATGCTCGCATAACATTTTTAAACATCGCATCGAATTGCATTCTCAGAACGATTGCCGTATTGTTATTTTACGATGGCGAGTTATTGCTCGCCGCTCGCGTTTATTAAGTTGCCGCGAAGAACGAAATTCATTTAATTTAGTAAAATATTAAACGATTTAGTTGAATCGATTTTATGAACTCAACAGATATGTAAAACACGTATAGTGAAAATATAATACAGGCAATATTTCAATAACGTGTCCTGGCCAACATTACTGTGTAATTTCTACCTGCACGCACGCATTCATATCTTATTTTCCTCGTTGGAATTTTTTGTAATTTGATGTCAAAAAGTTGTTATCGGGTGCCTTAGTAATGTATAATATGATAATAAAAAAAATTCAAGAAGTTCTTGTTGTTGTGCATCGTCGTTTCAGCCGATATCTGTCCTCTGCTGAACGTAGGCCTCCCCCATTATCGCCACAAAGATCGGTCCTCTGCCACCCTGCATATCATGTAGTAATGCTTTACCTGGGAAAGTTTTCTTTTTCGGGATGCAGAGTTATTTTCTAAACTCTTTAAAATAAGTGCATAAAATTTAATGACGATCGGTTGAGTAGTTTACGTGTGAAAGCATATCAAACTAATTTACATTCGCATTAATTATGATAAGTATTAGGATTATCAAATAAAGGCTAACAAAACATCTGCAACTCAAATGATCTGTGGATAGCGATGGTCACCTAACATTAGGTGACATATCTGCTTGTTTGAATTCCTTAAAAAAAAAAAATCTCGAGCTTTTTAAAGACTGATTAAGATTATCATTGGCATTCGTATGTTGGTCATGTCTCTGTGTACTACCTAAGACGCTAGTTACTACCAAGTCACGTGTCTGATGGTCAACGTTTTGATATACGCTATTTATAACGGCCGAGTACTAGAGGCATTAACCTCGTCTTTATGCGTTTGTTTTACAAGAGGTTACCGACGGGTCGGTTTTACAATTTTTTTTTATATTATCGATGACTCTGTTTCGGCATTTTAATGCGTTTGGTTTGTTTATATCGGACATAAAAAAGTGTTATTTTAATGTAATGATTCATTTTCACTTGAGTGGAGTAACGAGATTAACGGGATTTACTGACGGAATATAACTAATTTGACGAATTTAATTGAGATGCACAAATATACAAACCATAGACAAGCAGTGAAAAGTGTGTCGAACTGACATATGTATTCTATAGTAAGTTAATAAAAAAAATCCTTGACAACCGACCTAGGCCAAACAGCCGGGAAATTAATTATTAAGAAAAAAACAGACAACACTCTTTACTTACTGCTTTCTCCCTTTTTCTGCAAACATATCCAAAGACAATTTTCGAACTTAAAACTTTTAAATCAATTACTGTAAGTCGAATATTATAAATCTGAGTGAAACGGAACATTAATACGTTTTTAAATCGCACGCTTTTTACTTTGAGATCCTATAATAGACGTCATTAGGATGCCGCCGAGTGATTCACTTATTGAATCACATTTTTTACTTATCAAGATGTATACTAAAGGTCAATCAAATTATTACAGATTTGCAGCATAATATGGTGAACTATCATAATCATAAACTTTATTGTTTCGTTTAATTATAAATTGGTAGAGAGACAAAAACTAATAAAATTGTCAATGAATGCACTTTACATCAGATCAGATCTTGCCTGATGTTCTTAGTATGTTTTCATTTGTGGTGGGACTATCGCACCGTAGCTCATAATAAAAGTTATTTAAAAAGATTAATATTTAGCTTAACAATATCAATTAAATCTTTCATTTAACCTGCACTTGTTAATAAAAACTGTTGATCCTTATGTAATGAATATTAACAACCATCTGATTAACAATCGGTTGCCAACAGTCGTGAGTTCGCAGTCGGAGGCGCGGGCGTGTAATGCCAAACATTTCCGGCGACGCAGTATTGAAGGCTGCGCATATTAGACGATCATTTTTTATTAAAAACTGGCTTTCTATCGGTGACTTGTCCATTTCTTATTAATATTAAATCGATGACACGTCATACTAAGCCATACACTAATTATTGTTGTACTCTTAATAAATGCGTGCAGTTTATTATGACATTCATAATTTCCCAGCTTAATTAACTTGGGTAGTGTTATACAATCCTATTTTTATTGAAACTCACAAATTTGTTACTTAAAATAATTTAATAGAAGTTGTAAAAGTCTTGCTTGTATATTACATAAGTCTAGTTTCTTTCATTTGTTATCGACAGCCAAAATACGACCATTGCCTGACGTACGCCTCTCACTGAATCTTAAGTCCATCGTTATCTGCTTTTAAATTCAAATTCGGATTTTTGCATATTTAATTAAGTATATTGCAAATTAAATTCGGACTTTTAAATATGAATTTGTCATTGAACAGTTCGAAATTGATTTGTAAAAACCTAAATTTTTTTCATAAAATTCCGAATTTAAAGTTAAAAACCTATATACCATAACTTAATACACTATACCGCAATTTCTTTTAGTTTTTTTTGGCTACACATATATACTGTGACTGTGAAAATAAATGTTAATATTATTTTACGAAGCCGTTTTCATACTTAGGTGTGTCCTGAAATGGTTAATAAGGATGTTAGTATAATGGTTTATAAAACTTTCTAACGGTGAATATAACAAAACCATATTTAACCAGGGCTTTGTAATTGTATTGACTTATTGTATTCCGGATATTGAGTAGGTTTTTAATCTGTCAGTATTCAATAGTCAATGAAAGTCTCCCATGACACACTACCCAGCGTTACTGAAACGCCAGTGACACACTTGAGTGACTCTCTAGTAATTATTTTAGCATGCTATTAGCGTTTTATACCACGCGTAAATTAACGAAACAATATACAAATACAACAAATATATTAATATGTACAAATATAATATAACAAATATATTATTATGTACTAAATAAACGTAATTAGCACAACGTTATTACGTTATGTTAATAACGTTATTAAGTTTTTATTCATTAAATGTAATTTAGATAAAAAAATAGTTTAGTTGGTTATGCTAGGAAGTGTTGTGTTGTGGTTTTCAAAGATGACGTTATGCAGGAAGGACTGTTGTCGAATAAAGTTTTTATATTAGCACAAAAACTGGGAGTTTTTTGAAGTCATCTGAGTTATAATTATATTTTAATTTGACCAAACTGTAGCCTAACAGTTTCACAGAATTAAAACTATAAATGTCTTGTCGCCGCATTTCTTAGACTTGATTCACTACCGGGACGAAAAAAGATTGTGCGTTTCGAAAAAATCGCAAATATTTGTTTTTTTTAGAGTAATTTCAATGCTCATCTACTACAGTCAATTACGTAATTGTATTCATTCATGTACAAATATGATTAACTTCCTATTTTACATGATTTTTAAATTGACTTATTAAGATTTAATTTTGTATTAAATGTATTTTGCTTAAATTTTAATTTTCTTTACAGTTAACCGAAGAAGTGACGAGGAAACAAAGTGACTACCAGAAGTGCCTCGAGTCCTACAAGCAAATGAGGGCAAAGTTCGAGGAGAACTACCTTAAATGTAAGTGTAAGTTTAACCTTTATTTACATACATTTTATCTTACTAATACTATAAAGATGAGATTGTTTTTTGTTCCGGCTAAACTGCCAAAAGATCCCATTTTAAAAATTCTTTCACCACTAGAAAGCTCTAGCGAGTACTAGGCTATATTTTATTTGTCTATCCATATTATAATTTGCTATAAATATATAGTAATAATATATTGTTTAGTATATTATTAGTTTTCTTCTAAGCAGTAGCTACATCAGAAGCTAAGCTTCCAACTAAAGATTTGACTAAAGTACTCGTAAGTTCAATTGCTTGGTGATATAAAAAGGACTATAGGAAATGATAAAAATAAAATCCTTTTATAAATAACGGTTGCTTTGAATTAGTAAGTTTTTATTATATAGATTTTAAATTTCTTGTTATTTGCATACTTCACGGAAAGTTACACGTTTGAAATGTTGACCTTCTGTCTGTCTGATTTGTGCTCACTTCGTCATGCCAGACGAGTGGAATTAACATTTCATTTAATATTATACAACCAATCAATATATACCTAACAAAGTTATGTAATAAATTTGTTATTTTTAACATTTATTTGCCATTTGCTTACGTAACAACATAAAGCATAGAAACTGGCCGTGTTATCGTCTGGTCCTATAAAAATATTATGAAGAAGAAAGATTGATTTGTAATAGGTTATTTCCCTGCTTTTTTACTATGGAAATATACTTTACGCTAAAAAGCTTTTCAAAGAAGGCCTCTCCATTATATAACAAGTAAAGTAAATATACATACTACCACATACAATAGCTTAGATTAGTATTTTAATATTTGCTAGTGCTTTATTATTATCTTTTACATTAATTATATTTCTTATTCGTTTATTATGTTTATTGCTAAATTGTTATCTAAACTAGTCTGTACTTATATTATAAAGAGGTACATTTTGTGAGTTTAGTTGTTCGGGGTAATCTCCTGTGCTGCTGATCCGATTTTAAAAATTCTTTCACTGTTAGAAGATCCCGAGTGCTATAGATACAAACAGTCATTTTTTATATTTTTTTATGTGAGCAGGTGGCAAACGAGCAAGCGGATCACTTGATGTAAAGTTAGCGCTACCCATAGACATCCGCAACAAGCAAATGTGTTGCAGTTGCGTT
Source organism: Papilio elwesi (assembly GCA_029849275.1). NCBI lineage: Eukaryota > Metazoa > Arthropoda > Insecta > Lepidoptera > Papilionidae > Papilio > Papilio elwesi. The sequence goes on from CM056695.1 coordinate 9,365,052, forward strand.
GGCTACCTTTAATGGACAGAGGAGGGCATAGTCAGGAAAAAGGATATTTCCTTTTCCCCGTTAATTCCCTCCCCGTCCAATCCTCTTTCCTTTCCCATCCTATCCCCTTATGAGGAACGGGTGGGATGGGGAAGAGGACTGAAATTAGGCCTCCGGCACCTCACTCATCGGACGGAACGCAGAGTACTTCTACTTCACGCTTGTTTTCTGTGAGGTCGTGGTATTTCACCGGTCGAGCCAGCCGATTCGTGCAACAGATGTTGTTGTTGCGGACTTTACCACTGTTAATATAATAAAACGAAAGAAGTTGCTTGTGCTAATCTGAAAAATTACCAATCGGATTCGAAAAATTGTGTTTGCATTTAACAATTATTACGGAAGGTTTTATGCGATTACGGCAGCGATCGTCGACACATGGGAGCCGATTAGAAATAAAAAATAATGCTAAGCGTTATGGATGTAGTACACGGACGAGCGAGTGATATTTCAATAGAACGAGATGAGTAGATATTTAGTAAAAATGATGTCTGTCTGTCGATTTGTTTTTCAACGCACAGATGTAGTTTATGTAGTGTACACGATATCTGGCATCGAGAGCTGAACGTTTGATGACGTCACTGGCGCCACTGGATCAATCTCAGTTCCACAGCGCGGTTATTTATCAACCAACCCACGCGTGGTGTTACACCAATCACCTGTGTAGTTTATCTGTTAGAGTAACCAAGAATCGTAGATTGTTAGGGCAAAGACTAATTTGTATGATTAAAAAAAACTAGTTGGCTTATGATGTACTATTTGTTCACTTGTTGTTTAATATAATTTATTTTGTGGCTTTAAGCGAGTTCTCAGTTCATTCGTTGTAGCTTCTCTTGAAAGAAGGTTTAAAGTTAACGTTTTTTTATATTAATAATATGACGTCATAGGAACCGTGTTTTAATCAACAGCAAGCGGCCAGGAGGACTTTAATGTACATAATTGTCATTCATTAGAATTTCCTAAGTTAAACGTAATACAAACGGAATGAAATCTGATCGCTGACTCCGACTAGATTTGATATATAAATAAATGGCAACATTTTATATGTAATACGGGAGTAATATCCTTCACGTCGCTATCATATTCTCAGCTTATGACCGTTATGTATGCAAATTATATACTAATCTCTCTCAGTTAATCTGGTATCTTGATTTGATTTGATTACTAGCCTGTAAGTTGACTACACAGAATCGAGTTGATGACTTGCACCATATAAAGATAAATATTGACGTTATTTATCCGCTGTAATGCGTCGTATTATAACGGTATTACTGATATAGTACTAGGTGAAATGTAATCACAGTTATTTATTTACAATTTTATAGACGCCAAGTATGTAACGTTACATTTATATTGCTGTATTCATACTGTTCCTATAGTGCATTTAATGAAATAGAGAAACACTTTAATGCTTCTCATGGCTCGGGAAATCATCCCTGCATTAACTGAGCTGGCTGGCTACGGCTTGCTTTTGTCTATTGTGGTCTATATATTATATATAAAAGAAGAAACTGACATATATCAACCGCAGAGCCAAAAAAGCCTAGTAGGCCCAGAAACTTGAAATTTGGCATAGAGATTTTTGTTATTACGTAGGCTAGGATTAAAAATGTATGTTTGTTCCCCGGAAAGATCTATGGAAAGATATAGAAAGTTTGTGGGAAGAAATATTCAAAATCCAATGAGTTGACCTTAGATCTATGTGATCATTGAATAGGGTTCAGCTTAGTCTAGATGATTAAATTAAATTGCACGACGTAACGGGAGTTTAGTGGCAATAAATGGTTTCTTTGTTTTCTTAATTTATAAAACACGCCATATTTATAGTAGACATAAATTCCAGGTCCGACGAGTAGAGGCGGACGTAAGTTAGACGAGACGCGGGACAAGTACAGCAAGGCGTGCCGGCGGCTGCACCGCGCGCACAACGAGTACGTGTTGCTGCTGGCCGAGGCGACGGAGTGCGAGCGCGCGCTGCGCACCGCCGCACTGCCTTCGCTGCTGGACCAGCAGCGGCGGCAAGGGGAGGCTACGGCCGCTTCATGGTACGTATACAAGGTTTTGTAGGAATCCGGAATTTTATTTTTAAAAACCGATATACAAACCTACCTGTACGTGATATGTATGTGATATTTATTTATGTGATATTATATCTTAACTAAATTTAATCCTGCCACACATTCATTCCTTCCATCCATTCCTTCCTTCCTTCCTTTTCTTGGTACGGATATGTGTGCGAGAGCGATCCCGTAGACCCGCCATTAAGTGCTGTAGGATAAATTTTCTCCCATACCCGCGCCATATGCGGAGGCATTTCCTCATAAAAATGCATTCCTTCCAGCACCTACTCCTGACAGGACGATATGACCTTAATAATCCTGGTGAAGTATTCTAAAAATATTGAATATTCTAAATGCATTCCTCATTCGAATTTCAAATTCTGTTAACTAAATGTTGTTAACTTTTGTTTGTTCAACCAAGAATCGTATAGTAGAGTAAATCATAAGACAAATTACGTGGGATGTATAAACCTTCAACAGCAAACATTAACACATTTTTATGGTAACATTAAAGACATTTCAAGGAATTAACTAATCACCGACTGCTGTGCGGAGTTATCTTTTATATCAACACGACTTTATTCTAATTCGTGTTGTCATAAAAAAATTCACGACCACAATATTTTTTAACGTCCCTACAGAACGGTACACTTCAAACTTTTACTAAATTTTACTAAAACTTACGTTATGTTGATTATAAGAAAATATATTATAAATGCGCTATAAAATTGAAATGAGAGTAGACCGAGAGTAAATCTATATCGGTTCGATTCGTTTAAATCTTTCGTCTCAGGTTACTTTGTATATTAAATAATTTCAACACGGTAAAGCTACACAAAACCAATTTCAATTCAACTCTGGAACCACTACCTACTACTACTACCGATAGATCGGGATAAAATTTAAATGGGACTCATCTGGAAACAAAAACTAGCGAATGCAAAAAACAATCAAAATCGATTCAATACACTTCAAAACATAATTCACTGAAACTGGTCATCATCATTAGCCTTTATCTGACCAATGCTTGCTGCAAAAGAAATGTCCCAATTCAATCAGTCGCCTAATTATGGTAAATAAACTTCCGTGTATATTTATATAAAGCATTACACGAGCAAATATTTGCTTTCAAACCTATTGTTCAGGACAAATATACCTTTCCGCATTTCATTAGCAAGTAGTACGTCTATTCAATTATTTTAAAATACATATACATGATAATTTAAAATAGTTCCAAATATTAGTCAATATTTTGCAAATAAATGCAGGCGAAAAGTGTGTGAATTACAATGGGCTTGCGCCCTTTACGGATTCCGTCTTTTATTTTAAAAAAAGCATTAGTTCTCAACAACACAATACGAGCAAAAGCTGGTATAATAATGTCTATGGATTTTTCCTATTTATTTAAACCACATTTGCGAGCAACAATAATGAACGTGTGTTGTTAATTTTCATGATTAAATAAATTGTTTTAGTAAAGTTTATTATTCAAATTGTTTGTTGACCCGAACAAGGTAAAAATAAAACATGTCTCATACAATTATTAGACAATTTTTTTATCTATTTTGATTAAGAAACAATTGCGTTTTATCGTTCTTCCTACATTTTGTTTAATTTATAAAATGTTTGTTTCAAACATTGTTTTTGAGAAACACATTAACTATTTACATTTCCAGTGTCTGCATAAATTAAAATGGATTGTATTTTTAATCTACTTAAAAAAGAGGCGGAGGTTTTTAATTCTTTTGTTTGTCAGGATTTTTGCGAATCGAAGTCTGTTTTTTGTTACTGCGCTTAATTTATTTATCTTCTCAGTACAACGGCAACGGTGTAAATTACCGCTAAAACCAGTATAGAATCGTGCAATCCAATTAAAACATATTTATATTATTATTTTTCTTTGGAAAACGTATCCGTATTATTTCCTTGTTCTTTTTTTGTCCTTCTGTATCATATCTTTTTTTGGGAAGAAGTGAAACTTTTGTTTACATAGTTACAAGTTATTAATTCAATTAAACCATAAAAAGGTGAATTACAAAAGCCAGTTGCTTAATTTATCATATTGTTATTAACATATACAATAGATGTAATATATCGTAATATACACGAAAATTCGTCGATTATATTAAATCAAATGTTTCAAACGTGTCAAGCACTAATATTTTTTTTGTTTAAATGCTTAGGATTTCCTCTACACGGACTTAGTTTGGATTTATTACAGTCTGAGCCCCGAAGGCTCAGTCCCCCCTACCGCAGAAATGGTATACAAAACTATATGATGTATGACTTGTTTTAGTATGATAGATGTGTTAATGTGTGGATCTGATTTGTCGCAATATCTGTGCGGTGATTTATTCATTCATTAGTTAATCACAACATTTAATTATTATTATGTTTAACAGGAAGGCAATACTACTGGAGGTGGTCCAAAGGTCCGACTTCAGCACGGACAAGTTCAGGGAAATCACGAGCAAAGTGGAGTCTACAATTCAGAACCTCAAACCTCAGGATGAATACAAGGAGTTCATGGAGAGATACAAGTAGGAAATTTGTTTTTATTATTCACAAGCTGAGCCTCGCGGTTTCTCCTGCTCTGCATTTTAATCTAACCGAAAATCGTTTAGCCTAAGCTGTACCCTATTTAATATGATTGCTTATAGCTCTGAGGTTGGATTAAAATTATTTCTTTAAACAAACTGCGCGTTGATATATCAGTCACTCCGTCAGTTTCTTATTTATTATATGTAATATATATTATACTAGTAATTACATCTACCGTATTAGTGATATCGTCCATAAGCCATGGCCGCCAGCTTTCCATTATAGAAACTCATTAGACTTCTATATCATTGTCTATGTCTTCTAAGGAATGTATGAGCATAATGTAATACGCTTGGTATTACACTCGTAACAACGCTATCCTCTATTTCTTACAAAGATTCATATCACTTCTGAATTAGCTAACGTAATGCATCTTTGTTGACACGAATTAATCTGCAGAAATTCAATCTAAATGTATAGAGAACACAGGATGCGGTTTAGCGGTGTTGTAGCAGCTACAATTTATAAGCGTAATTATCTTGTTTTATTCTGAGGAAAGACGCAATAAAGAGATCTGTTAACTGCAACAAGTATATTTTAATGAACTGAAATTATTAAAATAATAATCTTTCTAGATCACCACCCTCAACTCCTATAACGTTCACGTTCGACGAGAGCCTAGTGGAAGACACGAGCGGAAAACTACAGCCAAACCAGCTGACTGTAGATAACCTCACGGTGGAGTGGCTGAAGGAGAAGTTGACCGAACTAGAGTCTTCTCTACAAGACAACAGGGAGAAGCAGACAGCACTGCACGGCCCCGAGATTATTGGCAACGGTATCTGCAAGAACAACAACACCGGCTCCCAGCCCGGTATCAGCAACGGTGTCAATGGCATCGATAGGTATGTTTATATTTGAATTCAAAATCTTTAAAGCTGAAGACACATACACAGCAATTTTCATTTAAATAGGCGGCAGTAAATCGAATAATTGAATATTAAAAATTGGCAATAATGAACTTTCTTTTACCCTCTTAAAATATACATAACATACTAATTTAATCTTTTTTCATACAAAAATCTCATCGCTACCTAATCTCTTATGGTTGATTCAAGATGAATCAGCTCTTAAAAATAAAACTACAATTGCATTGATACTGAACTCAGGTATTGAAACTTAAAATGCTTATAGGATACTTGTATTGAAACGAACTAATTTCAACTGAATGTGATGTAGGCACTCGCCGCCACCGGTCCCGGTGACATCATCGGAGCCGACTAAACTTCTGGAACTACGGGTGGTGGAGCGCAAGTGCGCGCGTCAGGCGGAACTGATCCGTACGGCACTGGCGGAGCTAGGCTGCGAGGAAGCTCCAAGCGGGTGTCCAGACTTGTCGGCTGAGACGGTCGGCGGTGATAGCCTGGATGGAAGCTCGCCGGATCATCAGGTAAAGAGAAATCAACTTCTTAAAAATACCTAATAACTTTATCGAATACAGACATTATTTTTGGTAGACGATATCGTTTATATTGCATCATTTCTTAATTATACATTGTAATCAACAATGAAGCGTTTATAAAGTAAAGTAAATTATAATTAGGTATTATATGTGACGCGTTTAACTTTATACACACACGTAGATATGGTGCTTACTTTGACAATGATAATAATTTTGAAACAGAAGTGTTTTTATGAGGAGTAACACTCATAGAACCTACTTCTGTTGCTATGTAGAAGTGTACGTATGTGTTTGGTAGACATCGAAATGTGTTGAAATCATTAGACTTGTTACTGCTGTAACTAAGCAGCAACACAAACCTTTTGCAGAACTGTGCTACAAAATGTTTGTAACCTAATATCTGTGGTAAATTATTCATTAGTTCAAGGTCCTTTTTAGAGTGAAACGAAATATTTATATAACTGAAGTAAGTTTATACGTTAATTTACTAGATAAAAAGTGTGTTATTTAAAATTTTGTATGATATTTACTAATTTTGGAATTGCCGCTGTAATATCTTTATACAATTTTCATTTTGTCCTTACTACTTACGCCACAGCGTATAGATTCAATATGTCGTTAGACTCAAAATGGAATGTTCATTTTAAAGGGAAGCACTTTTAATCAAACTTAACTACGATTTGGTAATAATTGACTTTATTAGGAGTTCTTTATCGCACGTTATCATTTGTTTGCGGGCTAAAGGATAGAGAGAAAATAATGTAAGCGAAACAGTTACATCTGTTAACATCTGACATCTCGCAAAGACAGCTTCTTGTTTTATTAATGAAAAATAAACATAAATTTACTCACATTGTAAATAATATTATTTAACACAATTATTATTGTGTATTATACATTTTTCATTATAAAAATTATAATTGTTAAAATGAGTTATCAGAAGTGAAAGATAATAGAGATAATTTAAAATAAATACTACTGTACTTAAAACAGTAAAGTACAAAGATACAGCGAAAGGCACCTCTGTCCATAAGCCACCTCTCACTTTTTGCCTTAAAAAAACAATTATTATCGGAGTATATCCCAAACAAACAGTTTTTTTCTCCTTTGCATATTAAAATAGAGGTTTACTTGGTAATTATATTACTAAAGAGAACTGGTTCTTGATAAAATTTCCAGAATTCATTGTTTACAAAGCTACCTATAAGCACCTACTTGCATGCAAAGTTAAGTATAAAAAGTTATCGAAGATAATATTTTTGAATCATTAGTGTATGCAATTTGCTCCTTATGCATAATTCAAGGTTTTGCCTTTCACATCGCATCGATATAAAATTATACAATATTATATACAGATTTAGCAAATAACTGCATAACGTTATTTAATAAAATGAAGAAGAATTAATATTTTCCCCTGGCGTTATATCTAACAAACAAATAAGATATCGAAATTGTCAGGATCGTTCATCGTTGGGGTCTAAAGCGTCGGTGGACGCGTTGCGGTTGCACCTCCATTCTATAATCCCGCCGAGGCCCTTCTTCAAAATGTTCACGAGGCCCTTTAGACGCAAGTCGGTGCCCTCGAGCCCGGCTCTACCGCCCAAAACGTATCGGAGTAGCAGCGAAGGGCCCGCCGACACGGTAACCATAACCCGCCGCAGCAAGCGGATAAGGGTTCTGAAGAGACGCTTGAGAAAGCGCGTGGATGTCTATGTGCATTGTCGTGTCCAAGGCAGTAGCCTAAAGAAAAGAAGGAAACGTTTGTGTAGTTGCCCTAACAGCGTGGTGAGTGACACTAACGCACTAATGCATGAGCTTGCCGCCCTCACTAGTGATCTGATTGCGTCACGTCGCGTCGCGGCGCTCTAAATATATCATCATGCATCCTACCACCGCCCGAACTTCGTGCACAGGAATAAGCTTTCGTTTTTAAAATAGCACTGGATCGCTCCGAAGCACACATATTCAAAATCAAGGTGAATCTCGTAAACGCTCGACGGTTGTTTATTCTACACTCCTGTCGGAAAGTTTTTCTATTTTACAATATTTTATCTGTGGTTCTTATTAAAGGTTTTCTTGTGAGTGTAACGTATAGTCTGCGAATTATGGATCCGTTCTCGATGTACATAACTCAAGCTGATTTGCTGCCGCCGATTATTATTCCGAGAAGGAAGAAACGTTTGAAACAGCTACGGTTAGAGTTCGAGGAGGCCGTAGGTTTTTAATGTTTTACTTATGTGTTTGTTTGTTTGTTTGTCTATTGAGTTTTGCATGATATAATAATTGATGTTTTATAATTGTGTGTGTGTGTGTGTGTAAACATTGACCTACACTAATGTAAACATATTATCATTATGCGAATTGATTGGATGAAAATCGTGTTAATCTAGTAAATTCTTTATTTAGTTTTTAGTTTGCACACGTTTCGAACACACAAATATAGTCACCGCCTACTTCCAGCGTGTTTAACCTTATCCAAAGCACGTGGTATGCTCGAAATACAGTTTTATATGAGTCATTACTTGTTTCCCGTAGTGGGCAGAGTGAAGCGAAAAACAAACTGCATTCCATGTTAAATTAAAAGGCACCATTTCGATCACGAGAGGAATTTCGGTTTATTACGCATATCTTAACATTTTCATTTTTGTTCATTTATTTTAAGTATTAACAGTTTTTTTGTTAAATACCTATAATAAATGAAAAACACATTTATCTTCTTATGTAGCTGCCAGTTTATCAAATGTTAATGTAGTGTATGAGTTATAACTGCAATGACTTGCATACAATATTTTTTATTATTGATAATACACATGAAGTTTTTACAGTAGAAGGCGGTAAACAAACGAGTGGTTTACCAGATGTCGAGCGAACACCCCGGCTAAAAAAGAGTCACAAAGTTATTTAATTAACAAAGTCAAATTTAACTGACAAACCTATTGCCTCCAAAAGTGTGTCAAAAATGACAGATGGCAGATTTAGGCAAGTAAAGTGACAACCCTATTGTCTTCAAAACATGACAGGTGAGCGTGAGTGAGACGGAGCGATCGCTGGTGGAGCAGGAGTGGTTCCACGGGGTGCTGCCGCGCGAGGAAGTGGTGCGTCTACTGCGGGCTGACGGTGACTACCTGGTGCGCGAGACTACGCGCAATCACGCGCGTCAACTCGTGCTGTCAGTATGTTGGGGACAGCACAAGCACTTCATCGTGCAGACCACCCCGGAGGTCAGTACCAACTGCGTATTTTGATTATAACAGCTGGTTGTATCAACACCAGTATTCAGATCAGCTGCGTCACCATGAAGATCGCTAAGTCTCATTCGAGATCTCCACACAAAGAAGGGAAAGAACTGGTTGAAGAAATGTGTACTTACGAGTTTGGATGTCGATAGCTAAGGATACATATACTGAAGGCGCCTAACGCTGGGCCGATATAGGCTGACGATGATTTTTGTCGTTGTCTAGGGCCACTACCGCTTCGAGGGCGCGGCGTTCCCGTCGGTGGCCGAGCTGATCGCGTGGCAGCGCGCCAGCGGGGTGCCGGTGACCGCGCGCTCGGGAGCACTGCTGCGCCGCGCCGTGCCGCGCGAGACATGGGAGCTCAACAACGACCACGTCATACTGCTCGATAAGATCGGACGGGTAAGTTAGCTTTGGTTTTATGCGAGTGGTATTGCTAGATTAATATATGCACGAGTGTTCACTTAGTGGGATAATAAGTGGTAGTTTCTATTTGTTATTTTAATATGTAACCATAACTTGTAATCTTAGTCCTATTACTTTTCAGACATCATTTTTTATCGACGTGACAGGGAATGGCCCTATCTGCTACATGTCCTACCTATTCTAGTAGCTGAAGGGCGCGAGTGTTTGATACATTCAAGAAATGTGATTTCATACGAAAGTAATATCTACGTAATCCCAGGTCCTAATTTAAAATGGTTCCCGCGCATTGGCGCATTCTCAAGCAGTACCAGCACTTCGACATCTTGCGGCCCTGCCTGCACCAGCCGCCGAGGCAGCTCGATCCCTGGATGCCAGGGCCTAGTTCTAGATGAACTTATATCGACCAGATTGGTGACATACTTATAAAAGAACCTCTATTATATTTATGTTTTATTGAATTTAAATTTGCAGGGTAACTTCGGGGACGTATACAAAGCTCGTCTGAAGACTACCGGGCAGGAGGTGGCGGTGAAGACCTGTCGCGTCGCGCTGCCCGATGAACAGAAGCGCACGTTCCTGCAGGAGGGCCGCATCCTCAAGCAGTACCAGCACCCCAATATCGTGCGGCTCATCGGCATCGCCGTGCAGAAGCAGCCCATCATGATTGTCATGGAACTAGTGCCCGGTATGGAGTTAATTGTTTAATTAATATGTACATTTAGTGAGTTCTTTATAGAAATCTGAAAATCCACAAGCCCTACTTCAAATCCAGTTCAAATCATTTATAGTCAGTGTGCATCTTACAGTTCCTTTAAGCCACATTGTTTTGTTACGAAGTTCCGGTACCAACCTGCCACATTGGTAACGCTCGTAGTTAAGGCGTTTCGTTGTACCTTCGCAGTCCAAGTTAATCTTGAACGACATGGACAAGACTTTTGGATTGGATAAAGGATATTTTTCATATCGGTGTATAAAAGACGAAGTCCTAAAAATAAGACTATACCGTTGTCTGTCTCAGGCGGGTCCCTGCTGACCTTCTTACGGACACGCGCGTCCGCACTAAGCTCGCGGTCGCTGCTCGCGATGTGCCGTGACGCCGCCGCCGGCATGCGCTACCTGGAATCCAAGAACTGCATCCACCGCGACCTGGCGGCGCGCAATTGCCTCGTGGCCGACGACCACACCGTCAAGATCTCCGACTTCGGCATGTCGCGCGAGGAAGAGGAGTACATCGTGTCCGGTGGCATGAAGCAGATCCCCATCAAGTGGACCGCGCCAGAAGCGCTCAATTTCGGTGAGGGATCTTGTCTTATTGGTCTGGCAGTTCCATTTATTTTACATCACAGGTCACACAAAGAACTTATTTATGGCTACATAGACATTGAGAATCTTAAGGTATTCGTGAGTTCGTTTCATTTATTATGTAAATTAAGATATAGTTCACGTGAACAGTCGAATGGCGGATTTGACCTCATGTTTGGCAGTCCGTACCCTTAACCATTAAGCTATTGGCGCACAATGGACTACTACTACTACTGTTTTTTAACTTGACAACCTCAAAATATGCCGATACACAAATATGTAATACTTCTTTGGCCGCAGTGTTCTGTGTGAGAATAGCATCAGTAGCGTTTCTCCGTTCAAACTTTACAAATGCTGCAATAAACATTAACTATAATAGACATGACACAAATACAATGTTTTCCCAGGCAAGTACACGTCGCTCTGCGATGTGTGGAGTTACGGCGTGCTGATGTGGGAGATATTCTCGAAGGGCGACACCCCCTACGCCGGCATGAGCAACTCCCGCGCCCGCGAGAAAATCGATGCCGGTATGTAATGAACATATCTTTAAATGAAACTTTTTAGGATAGTCATCGATAAATGAACGAGATATCCGAGATTAGAGTGGAATTTTAAAGATACTTCGCAATAAGGATCATTTTTTTACGTAGATAGAATTAAGCAGAGAGAGTGATAAGAAGAGATATACTTCATTGTAAAAAAAATTACGTAAATTTTGTGTTGTGTTTCTTTGGAGATACTCTCTTTCTCTTTCTTTTGCACTGAAAATCTCTTTATTATTATTTTTTAAGAACTTTTAAATCATCACATGTTCCGTGATGCACGTGCAGTTTTGTCTGTACTCTTGATGTAAAAAACGTACGTACAGTAGAAAACATATGGAATCCATTATATTTATGGTCAATATAACTTTATAATTTCATACGAAATTCCAGGATATCGAATGCCGGCACCGGACGGTTGTTCCGAGGACGTGTACGCTCTGATGCTGCGATGCTGGGAGTACGAGGCCGACAAGCGGCCGCACTTCCACCAGATCTACACGATCATAGACAATATTTACAACAGGTAACAACTACCGAACTGACAACGAACGTCATTGATCGAGATGACGTTGTACAACGTGACTTTACGTGACGTTGCTACAGATTGTCACGTCAATTATTATAACGGACTATGACGTTATTTGAGAATATTACAAATTAACTTTAACATATTCGCAAATATTGACTATAATGTATACTCAGAATCAAACTGTATTGTAAAGAATATTGCCGTATATATCTTCGAATACATTTACCCACATTATAATATTTTTCCAAAGTCTAGATAAATTTAAACATGTGAAAACTAAGGTAACTATTTTAAGTAGCCGTCGTTGGTTGCATTTACCAATTCTCATAAACATTTTATAATCATGTATCATCCAAAATATTTTTATACCAAATCAGAGAATGGATGGAGAATTCATGAGGAGTACAATTTTTCTAATACAACTTTGGTTTTGTCAATCAAATTAATGCAAGATAATGAAATAATAAAATCAAATAAATTTTAGTATTTTCCAAATAGTGTTGCCAAGAGATCTCACTTCTACCCATAACTCTTAAATACCAACATGTACTGAGATACAATAAGTCAGAAATTCAGCCCTTGCTCGATTTAAATATTCTAAGTTTTTTTTATCAAGAATAATAATCAATTATATATGTACAGAATGTTATAGATAATTAGTTAAAACTTGTAAATAAATTGCGTTACCGTGTCCGGCGTGCAATGACCCTATGAAATTTAATTGTATTTTATATTATACCTAATGTTACAGACAATAATTTAGTGTAGTGACTTTATTTTGTACATATATACTACTTTTAGATAATATTGTAAGTCAAATATTTTATTATATAATTATATTGGTTGTATGGAATTTTTCCGTCCTGGCAACTCAAATGTTTCGTAATAAATCGTAAAAGAATTTGTGAAACGATTTAATGAAGTTAAAACTTGTAAGGACCTGGTGTTAATGTAATATTTTAAATTTATCAGTATTTTTAAGTTGTTTGTGTGAATACCAAAACGTTAGGCCTCCACTACCGAATTTATTATTATATACCCATCTTTCTTCCCGATGATTATAATAAATCTAATAATAATAGTTTAGTAGCAGCTGAGGTAAAAGTTTTTTTTTAGTTCATATAATTGTGTAATTGAAAGTTTGTGTGAAAATCGAATCAAAGTAATTAACTCATTAATAAAATCTTCAATAATACTTATTTAAGTCCAATTTTATAGTAGATTTATATTAGTAAATAATTTTTCTTTTATTTTCATGTTTAAGCAATAAAAAGTGTACTTTGGTTTTATTTCAGAAAGGAATGTATGTATTAGTTTTTAGTGGTTGTGCATGAAGGCCGGAGCACTCCTGTGCACAGATTATTTGTTTAGAGATTATCGATGTTTAAAATAAATATTAGATCGATTTACAGAAACATCTACATTTTGATTGGAATTAAAAGAACATTGATATTTGGTATTTTCAAAACATCGATATTATTATGATTATCAATCGATTATTACTTATGGATTATCGACTTTAAGCACCAGGAATGTAATGCTGCTATTATATATTATTAACTATGAACAGTTCTACATTTATTAATTCAATTTCATTAATTTATTTGTCCAAGGAAAATTTTGTTTGTTGAAATTTCGATCTTCTCCAATACATCGGCATCAATGTGCAGATAACCTAAGTTGATGAAGATTGTACCACATTCATGTAAGTACTTTTGTACTGGTTTCACTGTACAATCAATCATTAGTTGCCTTATCCGGTTCATCAATCGTCATTAAATACAGCAATAATATATATTCATAAGTACTATTTTATCTAAATGATTTACTTTTATTTTGGAAAAAATTTAATATAATCATTTATATATATATATATATATATATATATATATATATATATATATATATATATATATATATATATATTAAATTTTTTCCAAAATAAAAGTAAATCATTTAGATAAAATAGTACTTATGAATATATATTATTGCTGTATTTATATATATAATATTATATATTATCGTAATTATCGTAACTATGTAATCTGCGTTGTTTATTTGAATATGTATAGTTTAAGGTTATTTTTTTAAAACCAAGATCTTCCGAGTGTAATGTTGATTTAATTTTAACGAAAATATTTAGTTTTGATTGTATCGTGGTAGGTCGTGATAAAAATAACGTGCTTCCATTTTATAAATTGTGTTTATTCATCTTTAGGTAACAGATTGAATGTAATTTGTCTTGCCTGCACATTGTTTTAAAAATGTATTCTTTATGAAAAAAAATAATTAAAATCATTCGATGTACTTTTTGAATGTTATTATTATTAGCATTTAGTATTTTAGTATAATATGTGAAATGTAAATATTTTCATATGTCAATATCAATTAAAGTGCCAGATGATTTGGTTTCGAACATTTTACAAGTTTTATATATATAATCTCCCTCACCTATATTATCATCTAATTAAATAATTATGCCATAAGGAATTTAACACCGGAGTTCTGACTAAAGGTAGGTACGCCCATATTTGAACAACGGAAAAATTAGCAGCTAGCCGAGATGCTCATCAACTTTTTTTTCTTTTCGAAACTGAATTCTATCTAAAACTTGATTTATTGGTACGAGTGTAAGTTAGAAGAATAGCAGCTAGTGGAATATTCCTACGCGGCTCTTTCGCACACAGCTGTTGCTTGCTAGCGAACGGCGCACGCAAATAAAATGCACGAGCGCAGTCTACGAGTGGTTCGAGAGCCGTCCGCTTTGCCAGATCTGGACGCACCCACGTCTAGCTTTGTAATAAATTATCAGTCACTGTAGATTCGCGAGGAATAGCCTCTACACCATCATAGCACACCTCTCAATTGTTCTATATCTATGCGCACATGCTCGTCGGTTACGGGCGCTCTTAATATCGTCTTTCAGGTAGGTGAGTACATAATAAAAACTTAACCATGGTCACTGCAGCTTATCTCACAGATTCCTATAAGTTCAATAACATAGGAATTAAACTAGGTCGTGGTATTTCACCGGTCGAGCCGACCCATTCGTGCACAGATGTTGCGGGCTCTACAACTGTTTTCTCACATACTTTCCCCAGGTTTGTTTGAGGCACTTTTAGTAAGGTGGTCGTAAAAAAACAAGCAAATTATACAAATATTTATTTCTATAAAAAGATTCATCTTACAGATACAGTTTTATCAGTTCATCGCTCACAGCGGACGGATTCAGAATTCCTAAATCAGTGAACAGTAGTGTTATGTAAGCGGGAGGGGTATAGTCTACTAGGGGGTGTTCCTTGGACAAATCCTTGGTGTTCTTCAGCACGCTCGATAGATATTTGAATTCATTCGGCAGATCGAGTTGGTTGAGGGGATATATTCTGGAGAACTTGAAGCTCTCCGTGAGCACGTGCACCGGCTTCTTGAGTTCTAATGCCGACATCGCCACACTGTATGTTCCAATCTGTAAAGACAACACATATTTTAACAAAATATTGATTCTCCTTTAGTGTAATTGACAGATTGATCAGCCAACAAATCCAGATCTATTTGCGAAACTCGGATGGTATGGTAAAAATAAGCTCTTCATTTACTGGGTAATAGAATAGCGTCCAATGTCTAAAAAATTATTGAAAATGTATAATAATTTATTAATAAAAACTTGAATTACAGAAGAGAAAATACAACAACTTCACAAAATTTCCAGTGTGCAGCCCGGAGTCTAAATACAGGGTTAAATATTTTTTATAATTAAAGATTGGGGGTGGGAGGGGCTCAAAACACCAATGACCTTTTCTTATGTTCCCTCTTCTTTCTTACTTGAAGATCGTTGAAGACACACTGTCAGCCCTTCTGGTCGGGTGCATTTATTGTTAATATTAGTCACACAACATACGAACAATGTGGTTATGTAATGGCCATTTGTGTTCTACCTTATTAATAATGCCGCCACTCTCGGTGACGCCCTCCGCACCCAGCATGACGATGTCGACCTGCTCCATAATGTAGCCCACCGCCGCGTCCAGGATCAGCGTCGCGTCCACGCCGCCCGCCACCAGCTGTTTGTGCATTACCACTCTGTAACGGATATTTAGGATAAACTTATATATTTAATTCAAAATACAATAACCTATGTAATATTACAAGATAAAGCGAACAATAGTTGTGTTGGCAGTTCTTTATCGCACGTTGTTGATTTGTTTGCGGGCTGGGGGACTAGACCGAAAAAGTGTTAATCTTTTTTCAGTGATTTAGTGACACTTCCGTTTTTCCACACGTTTTTTTATTTAATCGTTGCTAAAAACAAACACAAAAAAAGATATAGCGAAATGAACTGCCTTGTCTGCTTCTTGTCTGGAGAAAAGTGATCAGGGTCATTGGGGTTAAACAGTAATGCCAAAAATAATACTCATATAAAGTCCGTTTTCCCAGCATAGTACCTTTGCAGAGAGATGTGCATGTATCAAGGATGACAACATCCTCTGTGAATGTACGAGAATTTTGAAGATTGTATTCTACTATTAGGCTTTGTGATAAGTCAGAATATGACTTCCCTATTTTTTTTTAAGTGCTAGTTAAATTTGACAACGTTTTGGATGACATATCTCAATTTCATCAGCAAATGCTTGTAAATTGTAAAAGTTCTCAGACTAACAGTGTTTTTGCCAGTTATAAAGAACACAAATAGGTGAATACGAATAGGACGAAACGCAAAATACTTAGACTTAACGTCTCCAGTGAGGTTGTGGTATTTCACCGGTCGAGCCATGCCAACAGATGTTGTTGTTGCGGGCTCTATCACTGTTCTCTGTAATTAGAGTAAGGAGCTAGGTTAGGGAACTTTTATTATTAAGAACTACTTACGGAGGAGTTTGGACACAATTGAACAATCTTACCCACTATTGTCGGGGCCAGACATTGTGACATACACATGAAATCTTTTATTAGCTTTTGCAGCCTCCAACATAGCTTGTAGAACTACTCTTGATCTGGAATGTGTTAGAATTTTCTGGAAAAATAGGGATCACTAAGTTCAAAATTGACTATAAATTCCAAAATCTTGTTTTCAATTATTTTCTATACTCGGATATTGTGAAATCAGATAAATCATTTTCAATTTTGTCTTCTTTTTCATAAAAAAACAAATTTACTTACACAGCCATCAAAAATAAAAGGTAGCGCTTGTTTAGCCACTTTTCCTCTTGCCTCAAGTAATGTTCTCAAAAATATGTGTCCCCTTTGCAACATGATTTGCTCACATTCTTCAAATGACTGAAAAATAATAAATAAATACCTCTTAAAGTTAAAATGTTAGACAGCAAGTATATACTAATGTGTGCAAAAAAAATTTACATGTATGAAGGCTGTTTGATAAGTCCCCGTTTTATAAATTTATTTACACAACTGGCCTCAAATAAGTATACAATCGTTTTAAGCCATTTTTAAGAGGCAGGAAAATTAAAAAGGTCAGCATTCTTTTGGTTTTTTGCTCATTTGACAGTGATTCAGTGAAAACATTAACAGGGTGAACATAGTACAATGGTTCCCGAAATTGATTGGGTTCCGACCTGTCTAACAGAAATTAAAATCTTGGGAACCACCTTTTGGCATTCTTAGAAAAATTGGTAGCAATAGTCACAAACTACAATGTCTTAATGGCAACTACCCTTCGGGCACCAGTCAGTGACCTTCTGGCTGTTAGGTCAATCGGTAATACCTACATTTTAGGGACAACACAATATACACTCTCAACCCACTGGTGATGAGTTGGCACACCCATAGTTTGGGTATTTCTGACATAGGGTGTTGAGTACAAGTTAGCAATTATCATATTGTATTGTAATGATTTCTTATACTTATATATATTGTTTCGTATGTCTCCTCCCTCTACCATGAATACTGTAAAATACTTGAAATGTTGGTAACAAAATACATACAATAAATGCAAATTGGTAAGATTAGTTTCATTTAAATTAGCCTGCATATCATAATCCGACAGAAAACCTGTGTGGCAAGTTCTTCAAATCCTTAACAGACATAAAAATATCCAAATTGTTTTGTGTGAATGTGAGGTATTTCTAAAGTAAATAATCTAAACTACTACTACTACTAATCTAAATAAGCCATATGTCTAAATGTGCTCCGGAAGTATTGATTGGGGAAATTAAGTAGTGTTATTTACCTTAACATCGAGTTTTGCAAATGTGATGAACCTCATGAACAGTTCACATCCCGAGGAGATGGCAGCTACAGGCTGGTCGCAATGACGCATCGCATCCACAGCCAGCTGCAGATTTAGATCCAACTCTCTTACAGTTGCCACTGGAAAAACAAAACATATAATTCAACCCACAAAGTCTTATATAATTAACATCCAAAATATACAGTGATAGCTATGATTATTAATATTTGATGTTTCAGTTTTTGAAACAAAATGGCAAACATGCTAACTATGGTACTTCTATTCATTGCTAAAACTGTCCAAATTGCATCTTTAATGTTTAGCTTGCACTTTTTTTACACTTTAAGTACAAATTTACTAGTATTAGTATACCTTACACCTTCAAATTTATTTATTACAATACATTTCGAAATACAAACCTTTATAGTTTTCTATTACTGTGAGCAACGTTCTTATTGCTGCTACTCCTGCAGAAACATCTTCTTCTTCTCTTAGAATTTTAAGAAAAATTTCTTGAACTTCTGGAATGAAAAATATGAGATGAATGTAATTAATTCTAGTATTAATTATTACATTGTATTCTTAGTATTTTTCTTGATTCGTAACCTTACCTTCCTTTTTCATTTTAGAGATATATTTAAATTGTACTCTTGTTATATAAATCTAAAAATCGTACTAGAATTCTATCCAATTTTTTTAAATTGTTTACCATACAAAAATAACCTATTCCTAAATGGCTGCTGACATTGACATTGACAGATGATTGACATTCGACGTTCAGTTTCTTTTTAATACTTATTGGGATGATTTAATTATCTCATAACATAAAATTCTGCAAGAGCAGATTTTTTTTCTTTATTTATTACATTTATAGTTCTGTCACAATAAAAAAACTTTTATTTATGTCTATGCAATCTAAAAATAAATAAAGTATGTTTATGAAAGTCAATAATTTTTAATACAATACTTAGAACCACCCTAATTTTGACATGCAAAAATTGAAAAATTTCAGCTCCAACTTCCAGTAGCTTAGCTACTTTACGTGTATAATTAATATAAATATGCATCTTGATCGCATCAAAGACAAATATGGTAATTATTATTCATGAGTCCAACTTTTCTTTAAATAATAGACATTATATGATTTTATCAAAATAAACATTGATATTATAGATGTAAAATTATTGTAATTCTTTTCAAAATGATAACCATATAAGATTACACGAATGAAATAGAGATACATTCTGAAAAGTTAGTGCTATAGCGATAGTAATATTAGTGAATATAATTATAGGTATCTTATTTTTGTAGCACAATATAACATTCTAACAGCTTGTAACTTTATCCTCATGCCCTAAACTAATCTATAGGTGAAGAGATATATTGTCCCTTATAATTAATTTAAATGTTCATATCATATATCGTTAATTCATGTTTGCCAGAACACAAATAAAGGTAACAGAGACACGAATAAAATATAATAATGATTCTACAATGATGTTAATAATTTGCTAGGAGCACAAAATACAAAAAAATAGTTTAGAATTTAGAGGAACCTTTGAAAGAGGTACATACTCTCGCTCACTACTACCATACTGCACTGGAACTGGATATTGTGAAGCTTTGAATTTAAAATATTGGTTCACGTCGACATATCTTACATTATTGTAGTGGCAGAAGTTAGTATTATAAATCATATGTATACTAGCTTTTGCCCGCGGCTTTACATTCGTTTCGTATCTTCAAAACTTTTGTAACTTGATTTCGCATATAATAACATGAGCTTATTACTAAATGTAAAATCACAAAGTAGTTATTGGTTGTCATGGTAATTGTACGACACGACAAAAATAAAATGTCAAAAACTGTTATTGTCATATCATAATATATTACCAAATTACCCTGGCAACCTACGTAAGGTTTTATTTTCCTGTCCCTCGGGCAGTTTTTTTTTGGGATAAAAGGAACCCTGTCATTTTCTGTACCCCTCCATGTATGTATATATATTTTACGATGATCGGCAAAGAGAATATAAAAGATTGTGATTGGTTGCGTCTTTACGAAGCTAAAGCGTAACAAACACACACATTCGTATTTATAATATTTTGTAGTAAGCGTGGTATAATATATACGATATAACATATATAATATATTATACGAGTATACTTTTATAGTTTAATATATCTCTTTAAGAAAGGATTCAAAACGTAGGTATGTAGAGTAAGCGCCATCTAGTAGCATTTTTTTTAATAAATTCTATTTTCATTACGGATAAAAATATCCAAGTGTTAAAGCTCAGTATAACAGTCTCATTGTAACATTATTTGACTTTAAATTGCATGATTTTAGTGACATGGCGCAAAAACTACCGCAGTTGAATAGGGAAAGTCATGGTCAACAGCAATTGTGGTTTACCTGCGCGTTGATTATAGTCTGACGGGTACTCGAATGATTAAGACGCGTTCCTGAGTTTTTAAGTGCTTATCTTTCCTAACGTCACTTCGCGGATCTTGTTGCGCAAAGTGTTTAACGATTACCAACAAGCAGCGATCAAAGGCTGACATGGGCAACTCGGCCTCACTTAAACTTAACGATAAAAGGAAGTGGCAGTAAGTTTTTATTTTGTAAACATTGTATTTTTATTGAAAGTGAAAACTGTTCTACCTCCGATTAATGTTGTGTAAACAAAAAGGCATTTTTTGTTTATTTCACTATTCCATTTATTATTTTTTATCTACATATAACTATTAGGACATTTAATTTTAATACTCAAATCTAAACGAAAAAATTATTACATTAAGTCCTATTTTGTAGAATTCTTAATTTTAAATTGTATTACAAAATAGAAAATCTAAAACAAATTCAATGAAAATATAGAACATTAATTTAGAAAAAGAGATAATAATCGATTGATATTTTTGTGTTTGAATTAACAATATTAGTAAGCGGCTTAATTAAAAGGGTAATCTTCGTATAAATCTCTTCTTTTCTCTAACCGGCGGATTCCCATTTCTGTTAGGAGCCGGTTCTCCTTATCTCTCTTCTTAAGAGACAGCGGTCCTGGGCCGTCGCCTTTAATTGGGCTCTGCTACGACTGTAATAATTAACCAGGAAATGGTTAGGTGCCTCACCTGGAATGTATTATAGCTTAGCGGTCTTCAAAACGTGGCCGCACCACCGACTTGAATCTTGATTGATCTTGAATCTTAAGATTTTACATTTTATTCGATGAGAAAATAAACCCTCACGGTCATCAAAACATAATGAGGTAGTCAGAATCAAAGTGATTTAATATAGGATGGTGCACCTGCCTGAAGAATATTCGACTTAAAATTTATCTTAAGACTCCCATTAGAGAATTTAGTTACCAACTGCTTATAGAGAGTTATAAGTTATCTGGCAACAATGTCTTTAGTTCGTAATGGCGGGAAATGGTAACCGCACTTCACTCGGAGAACAATGCTTTGTATACCAAAACAAACATGTATTATATGGTTCGGTTTCGAATGAGGAGCGGTGTCTTTACGTAATCAACCATTTTGTATGAATACCTTATGATAACGAATGATAAGTATAAATGTAACTGTTAATGTTATTTTAGTGAAAATAAGGACAATGTTTTGCTAATCGTGTACACGTTACAGAAACATTTTAATTAGTCTGCAGTTGTATATTGGTAAATATCAAATTTGTGTTTACCCGAAACTGATATAGCGTAATTGTTTTTGCCTGTGGTCTGTGAGAAAAGGTCATCCAAATTTGGACCATTTCTGACTCCTGCTTATTTAATTGAAATATTATATGTTGACTTTGAAGAAATAAAGAAGTGTAAAGTCTAAGTCTGTTTATCCCGCCCTTATCAGCCTTCCTGACTTAGGGACGCACCCATACAACGTGGCCCACATCTTACAATTTTTAATTTTTAGTCTTCCCTAAATACAAATCTACTTATCCTCTTGTCTTTTATAGTACTTAGAGCCCTTTACTTCTTGATAAATTGTATCATTGGTGACTTTTAAACATGTTCTTTAAGCTGTTGTAACGCGCAATACATTGACGCGGTATTAGGATCAAGGTAGTAGTTTTTACTTAGCTTTAATGATTCAAAGATACAAAACTAAGCCAGAGCGTTCACCAGACCATGGCAAAGCGAAGAAAATGGCAGCAATTGAATATCTGTTTGATTTATACCTCTCAGGCTAAGTAAGGTCGCGTTCAGACGACCCTCGCCAACTCCGCCGCGTTCAGACGACCCTCGCCAACTCCGCCGCGTTCAGACGACCCTCGCCAACTCCGCCGCGTTCAGACGACCCTCGCCAACTCCGCGTGTCAGCACCTGCGTCTAACTCGCTTTGGAATTTGAATCTTAAGGCACTTCAATGAATCTTAAAATGCATTTTTTAAATTAAATTGCATTGCGGGTGAAACCGCTAGGCATGGCAAGTTTTTAATAAGTCTTGTCATGTTTTATTTCTTGGTATCAAGAAATTTAAATTCGGATTATTACGCACATATTTATGTCATGATTATATAACATAAGGAGGAGGAGCGAAAATATTTTTTGCGTTTGTTCTCTGTGACTGGCAAAATATTTGGCTTTCTTCCTAACAAACTCGAAGTATATTCCCGGTAACTTTTTAGCTTTTTATACAATAAATGTATATATTTTAACTGACATGGTTGTTACTACTTTGTGTCTAATATTCTACACACCTAACAATTGGTGCTGTCTGCTCATAGTTTTGCTCAATGGGAAAGTTAAGGATATTTATTCGTATCTAAATTTTGGAAAAGTCATTTACACAAACATGCAAAGATGTGGCTGTACTGAGACTACTGTGATTTTCATTTTATTTATTTTTAAAGAAGTAGGCCAAGGTCTACTCGGTCTAATAACCCTTCAAACAATATGAGTTTCACGAAGCGTAAATAATTAAAAAAAATCTATCTATTACTTCATTATTGTTAATTCGCGGATAACTCAAACGATATCTATAGTTTGACTTCATTTTACTATGGCACTATTTGCAGTATTTCATATAAGCTTGTACTTTAGTCTTTTTTCGTGACTTCTCCAGTCTGGCGTTTGCTGGAAAATATTTTCAAACAAAGCTCTAATACAGGCAATACTATTTTGCTTCCCAGATACTATTTGTTTTTGGCGGGCAAACCACAACGCCTTCTTGGATTTTTAACAGCGAAATTAGAAATTAAAAAAAAAAACTATATTTTGATTTGTATTGAAGTCGAGCGTGAACTGTAGTGATCAGATTTTATCAGGTGGACTGTGGTCTCGTTCGTTACATTCATTTTAAATAGCAATAATGTCAGTCAGCCGCGATATGACCTTGACCTGATCTTGGTCGTGCGCGCTCAAGGCATGCAAGCGTCGTGCGTGCATGATATGTTACGGCCATTTGTCAACGGGAATCGACCGTACAGTTCAATTAGTATTACAATTTATGTTCTACATCGTCGTTCATCATCATCATTTTCGTTATTATAGAGATATATTTACGTATTTAAATATCTTAGAATTTCTTTTGTATTACAATTATGAAGAAGTAATACAATTTTGTAATATACTTTTGGCATATGTTGCAAAAAAATAGGTAAACTGCGGACCTTGAGCAAGAGGTTCTTACATGTTTTTGCTAAAGATAACGTTAACTAACGTTTTGACTCGACGTCCCAATTTTCATGAAATATCGATCCCAAAATTTAGAATTCCATTGCGTATGAATTCTACTATACGAAAACGTAGGGGGAAAGTATCGAAGATATCCTATGCTCCTGATCCCTCTCAGAGGAGACGTAATATACATATACAACCCTTGCTGTGTTGTTACTCTTTGCCGGATTACTCCATTTGCCGTCTTTAGTGGACAATGGAAATCTTATGCTAGACGATTAGGGATTCTTATGTCTATAATATATTTGACCCCTTTTCCATTGCTCCTGATTCAATCATTGAACATTATTTAGAAGCAAATATTGAATTGAAAGTCGGCTTACTTTAGTGTACACTCGGTTGAAATTATCGTTTCACAACACTATGAGTTTCGCAATAACACATCAAAACGGAAGCGTAATGTTTTTTGCAATGTGTGAACGGTGTGAATAAGGTAAACGCTGGTTAATTTCCACAGTAAAATGCCATAACCTACGATAACGATGTCACAGAGTGGTCAACAATAGCTGTAAAGTAACGTGCTAACGTTTAGATACATTTTAACTTGCTCTTTATAAAGAAAAATGAAACTGTCCTGATACATGTAGCTAACTTAACCACTAGTTATATACATTGCAATTTTTGTTGCTAATTTTTAAATTTGATTTCACAACTTTACAACATGGTTGTAATTATATGGCCGTATAAGCTTATTCTGGATGTGTAAGAATAATAATTGTATTGAATAGTAATTGATGACGTAATGAAAACTACCATAGAACGAACCGACAACGTACCAAAGAACCAAGCAATGAAAGAAACAAAATTAACGCTTCAAAAGTGTGTATAATGTTGGCAGAGGACGTCTTAGCGAAAATACATAATCATACCTAAAGCGACCAGATTATCGATATACTAAATAAAGGCAACATTATAAATAGTTCATTTTATTATATTTTTGTTAAATTAAAAAATCACAGTTTGTGCTATGAAATCGTGTAAAAGCTATGTATATAAAGTGTACGAACATCACATTTCACAAGTGTATCCGGAATATTTTAAACACAGCTAAATATAAAATTTTAACAATACCAACGTGACGCCATAACAAGTTATAAGTGTTGTCCACTACATAACAAAATTATATTAACCCTAAAAATGAAACAAAATATAAAAAAAACGATTAAATAGCAAAAATCGAGCTTCACTTTTGATAGTTGAATTTGTATGGAACGCGGTATCTAAATAAATACATCCATGCGCGCACGCGCTATATAAATCCATGGAATAACTGTATGTATGTATGTGTTCAATTAAGAAATGTTGTAGAAGTATGCGAAGCGTATCACAACCGTGGCAATTCTGAAGAAATTCTTATTCTCTGCCTACCCATATGTGTCACACATGTTAAACTTACTTTAAAATTATTGGAAAAAAGATATGATGGTCACTTTAAGCGCCTACGAATTACATGTGATACACACGTAATTTTTTTTCTATTTCACTGTGAAAGTACATTGTTTTGATAATCAATAAATTTATAGCTTGTTAATTACTTACCGAGACATTTTGTATATTGATAAGCGGTATAATTATGTATTTAGCGCGATCACTGCCAGTTAAATCTTCAGTCGTATTCGCAAGTTCGTTTGAACTCAATAACTGTATATTATCCTACAGCAAAATTAAATTATTATCTTTTATATGCTGTAGACAGTAATGTATTAAAAAATAACAAAATAACTATAAACTTTTTTCTATTCTGTGATATTGGATCTCGTTATACATTAATTGTTTTTAAAAATGGAATTTGTCCACCGCAAAGTCAAATCGGTCGCAAAAATTGACGTGTGTCATGTGAATGGCGCGGATCGTTCTTACAAAATTAAGAGGTGAGTCAAAGATCAATAATATAAATTGTTGAGTATAAATTAGTTATTTTCATAAATTCATGACTTTATCAGAAACGATGTGTTTTCGCTTGTGCGTGATAAATGATCGAAAACTTGAAATTGTAAGTCAATGGTAAGAGCGAACTGGGAGCCAAACTTCATTTACCTCACGTTTTTAAAATAAATGAGATCTTAGTGCAGTTATTATTTAATTTTTCTTCGTGTTTAAGCAATACAGTTGTATTTGTACTGCATAAAGAATATAATTGACAACAGAGTGGGGTAGGTCCTTGTTATGATTGATACTTAATAATTAGGTCGTTGAAAATGTAATTTTATGGCGAATATAAAAAAAAATATTAGCTGAACTTATTAATATATTTTGGTATCTAAGCATAGATATCGAAAAAATATTTTACAAGGTCTTGAAAGAAGATTTTTCCAGAACTTCTATAATGCACCTTATTCATGATTCATTCCAATTTATTCACCGCCTTGATTTATTTTTGCGTCAAAATTAATGTTAGCCATGTTTTTTCTCAGCCTTTCTATATTAAAGTATCGATCTTTCTGTATTTTTCATCAAGTTGCTAACTCCTCGCTTAATTTTTCCTAGTTGTTTCGCAATTCGTTCTGGAGTCTATCTTGGGCGGACGCCAGGAAGTCAGTCCGCTGATGTGGTTTGTTAGTTGTTTTGATTATAGCTTGAAAGTTCTTTTTCTATTTTACAATAAGGAAGTATCCGTAGTTTAGTTCCGGTAAGTGTTTGCAATATAAGTTAATTGGTCGGTAGTGATTGAAGGCCTTGTTTCTTTATCATTGGAAATACTTAAAGTAAAATAGTATAGCCCTAAGATCCATTCAAATGTTTGGTTCCAAAATAATTCATATTTTAGTTAGTAGTGGAATTCATTCACGACTAGCCGTTGCCCCCGGCTTCGCACGCATTCGTTTCAATTAACCATAACTTACTTTCAATAATTATAGGCAATATGGTTCAAAGAGTTGTAATTGTTAAAACATAAAATATTACCATGGCAACCGATATTGTAAATGAAGGTTTTCTGTACCTCGGGACAGTTTTATTTTCAAGACAATTGTGTGTAAAATTTCATGATGATCGGTTGAGTAAAGAAACAACCTAAGTCCAGCAAACAAACAAACTCACATTCGCATTTACAATATTAAGATATACGCGCTAAACTCCAACGTTCTTATTCGTCTTTAGAAATGCTATAATAAATATATCGGACATTGACATTTTTATGTGTAATTAAAATCATCCACGCAAGTTTGCGGGGAGCCGCTCGTGCATCATTTTTTGCGGTTAACACAATATGTGGTGTCATGTGGTATGATTACGCGTTCTGATTCTCATGCGATTAGGTTGGAGGTCGCTGACCCTCCCTTACTGTTTTATTTATTTTCTAATGAACTAACATTGACTGACTAGCTGAGACTTTGCATTAACTTAATCTTAGACGTTATGTCGCGCAAATTAAAAATAAAAGCTATCACACGTGTGAAACAGAAGTATGGACAGAGATTTCGGTTTTCCATTTAGCACGAATCTAACGCCTCTTTCGAAAAAGGCAGGCCGCCTTTTAACGCTGCAGGTCGTGCGTTCGATTCCTACCCAGGACAGGTATTTGCGTAAATTAATATATTTTGTCCTGAGATAGAGTGTAATTTATCTTTTTAAGTATGTATTTACGAAAGAAAAGTAGTATATGTAGTGTATCAGTTATCTGGTTAGCACAAGCTTTGCTTAGTTTGGGATTAGACGGTCGCGTGTGAATAATGTCCCAGCATATAAAATTCTTCAACATTGAATATTATTCAATAAATAATAATTATAAATCAGCCTTTTCTGGCATGTTCCCCACTGGAGGGAGACAGACCTCCTCTCCGTTTAGTGGTTCTAAGATATGCCGGTATTCTCATTATGTTTTCCTTCACCTTTCTTGAAGCAGTGGTGATGAAATAAATTACATAAAGTAAAGCGCCTGCCTGGGTTTGAACCTTCAGTACGTAAGTCGGGACCTTAACCACTGAGCCACTACTGCTCCGTTATTACTTATTACTTACGATATATTCGGCCTCCTTTTAGGGTTGTTTATCAAACGGGGAAAACGGGACCCTATTACTAAGATTCCTGTGTCGTTCCGTCTGTCACCAGGTTATGTCTCATGAACCGTGATACACAATTGAAATTTCCACAGATGTTATTATATTATTTGTTTAATATCGTGGTTGAAATCTTCAAAAGATGGTATGTTTTCCTTGTCTTCTTCGCTCTTCTTTAAAATGGTATGGGTGGATGGTATGGAAACACAACCAACAAAATATCGATTTTACAAATCAGACAAAATCTCTCAATCTCTTCAACTGCCAGATTTATTTCTTGATTTTGCTAAGATATTTATTATAAGTGCATATTACAATTCATGACGATGTACTTGAAACGTTATTGCAAAATCACGAAGCCACTATAATAATTAATGCTTTCTTTTCGTATAATAACTACTAGCGAAGATAATAAGTGATTTGTCTTCTTATTTTCCAGTTTTCGCTACATTGCGACAATGTTTTGTAGTGAATTTAATTTAATATACGGCATAAGAAATGTATACAGATGAGGGCATAAATTTCTTATGCCGTTTCTTAGACCAACTGGAAATATGCTAGCTTATACGTTATGGAGATATTTGATTCTAGGGTGAAAAAACTTGTTCGAAATGCTTTCGTATAATTTATGAATGTGTGAATTTCTCTGCCCTTGCAGGATCACGGATTGCTTGTTATGTGCGTTTTACTAATAACATGACTAATGTCATGTGCAATCTACAAACTACCTATTTAAAATTTAAAATAAGGAAGTGGATGGCGAATGAATTCTGTCCGCAGAGTTTTTCCGAATATTTTTAGCACCATAAAACAGTCACGATCGAAATTTACCAGAGTGACGTCATTTACAAGGAAAATGAAAATGTTGGTTGAGCAACGCAATGCTGCGACATTACATACTACTGCGTGTGTAGGGAGTTAAATAACAGATCAATACATTCTCATTTCTTGTTCAGGAATCAGGAATCTTATTTCTTATACTCTTTCGTCCGTAAAGGCTTACCCACAATGGTTTTCTCCTCATTATATTACTACTGGTTTTTTGTCATGTCATATCAACATTAGTTAAGCTATATACGCTTGGTTCACGTCTGAACGGCTGGACCAATTTCTCTAATTCTTTTTTTCATGTTTCCTATTGTCTGAAGCAGGTTCTTATGAAATAAAAAAGTTGCGTGGAAAATAAGAAAATTGAACGACCACATTACCACACTTTTCTAATGTAGCATAACATAACGTATTTGGCATTCATTCTTTTGACTGTTGACGCGATTTCCTGTAGGGGTTGTATGAATGTTTGTATGGAAAAAGTACCTGTACGAAGGCGGGGCGGGTCGCTAGTCTTCTATAAAAAATATTTTTGTCTATTTATGTTCTTTATATGTGTTTGCAAAGACTGTTAGTTTAAACTTTACTGAAAATTAAAAATTAGTAGATACCTCCTACCTAGATTTTTAGCTTAGTTGAATACTATATAATATACCTTTACAAGATAATGTACATGGTAATTATCGTTTTAGTCATAAAAGATTTAATAACTATTTTACTTATTAAATATTATGTCGCGTCACTCATTATTTGTACTCAACATTATTTTGATTGTCCGTAGAGATCTTTGTATAAGTAAATAGAATATTACTACCACAAATATTTCATGTAAAAACTGAAAATAAGACTAGGTGGCGTGGTTAGCTGTACACTCACTAATTAGAAAATAAACCGAAGAACTATTTAGATAAAGGAAAAGGCTTAAAATACATAAAACAATTAGATTTGAAATTGTTTATCATATGACATGATAACAACGCCGCATACTGGCACAGATCTTGACGATATGAGGGCGTCGACCTAACGCCATCTATTATCTATTGCCTGAAACCGCAAGTGCGGTTCGTATCAATTCAGCGGCTGAAAAGTTTTCCTGTTTTCCCAGGAGCGAGACCGCGATGAGTCCAGCGCCCCCCTCGCTGCAAAACAAAAGCACCTCGCTCCAAGGCGCCGGCAAGCAGTCGACCGCGACTAGTGGAAGCAAGTGTACGCACGACGAAATGGAACGCGATCGCATCGGAGTATGGGGCTGCGGAGACGGCCAGTCTACTGGCAAGGTGTCCGGTCTCGACCGGCTCAAGCATCCTGGCCTTAATAAGGTAAGTCCACACATGAAAATATTATATCGATTGTTCACACATAATTCGCTCGAGTCATAGACGTAATGCGTGTGGTAGTGCTTTACAGTACCGCGACTTGAATCAGCTGATCGTTTTAAACGTTGGTACACATTACACACATTTGGGCCAGCGTTGATTGCGATAATGTTTATGAATTGTGTTGTTCTCCAACATTGACTGTACAACGTCAACATGATTTTTAATTTCTTTTACCGCGATTGCCAGTTACAGTATTACAAGGTTAGGTTATGTTCTTAATAAAAAATATCTTCTATTTAGGTTAAATTATCGTAAATAATTTGTGTAATTTAACAACGGAAGTGTATTTCAATGAAATATATAACATGCATATACTTTTATGTTGCATTACAGCATTATCTTTACGACCTAATAAAAACAGGCGATCATTATTTCTTTTTTAATTGCCTATACTTTGCATTGTACATATTTTTGTACCAAACGTGTTTTATTTTACATACATAATACTATACATAAGTACTGGTATGTTTTATAGGGCCTAAAGAGGGTTGCACGGTTTGAAACAATGGAGAAAATGTTTCTTTGAAGTGTACTCTGAGCCCTCCAAATGATCACGCCCCGTCGAGTTCGTGTTTAGGGTCCGGGCTTTCAGTAGATATCTGCAAATGTTGCCCGTAATTTTTATGATTACTTATAATTTTTTTGTTTTGAGTTATATTCAAATTATTTTACTTTATAAACACTTTTGTTTCGTTAGATTCGTAGATTATTGGGCAACACCAAGGGGAAATATTTAAGTAATTACATACGTTTATATTTGACGCCAATATACCGATGTTTTTTTCATTTACATTATATCTAGTATATTAAGTATCTATATTTATTTTGGGTACTACAAGAATTGAACGTGACTTAGCAATAATTTTACATGTCATAGCAACAGATTCCAATTCTTCGAATAGCAATTATAAATGTAATTTTACATTGGCGTTTAGAATCGCTAAATCATTATTGCGGCGAACTTACACCCAGCTTACTTAATGTATGTTTACACTAGCTGGCCCGGCTAACTTAGTTTCGCCACACTAGAATAGCTCGCATATGGCGTATTTTTTCCTCCTTACATGACACTTATCGTTATACTTTGGTAAAATCTCAGAATATATAAATCAAGCCATAGCCATGTAAAGTTTCATTCAAATACATTCAGTAGTATTTGCGTGAAATAATAAGAAACATCCATACATCCACACTTACAAACTTTCGCATTTATAATATTAGTACGAAGTACGATATTACGATACTCGTAAGCCGATAGGCGTATTCTCCTTATAGAGATACGCTGTACATTGTATAATATGTTTATTTTTAAATGCAATACTAAGATGTCAATATTTTCTCCGGCAATAAATTAATATTATTACATATTCCGATAACTTTAGATAAATATTTGTACTCGTAAATTATGAAAATAGTACGGGCGTGGAATATCAATATTTTTGTTTGTCAAGTGATTTCTTATAGAGTTTTATTTTAATCTTATTTGGCACATAGTATTATTGCAATAATCTCAATGTAATCAATACAAAAAATTACGCCCAGTCCTGATCCCACAACCCTAGCGTGCCCTCTTTTTATTTGTATGAATGCTTCTTTTCTACGTATGTTTACAGGGCTGGGAATATTTTTGCATGTCCCTCATACATTTCTTATACATGCGGTAATGATTACTCAATAATAAATGCCCAGCTAGTTTCTCGGATAGCTTCATCTATAAATAAAAGCAGATTGGTAGTCATGTCTGGCTTTATCGCAAGTGTTTTGCCCGTTCATAAGCTGGGTATTTCTAATGTTACAAATGGTAATGGTTATCCTTTAAAACCTTTAAACTTTAACTAATGTTCACGACATACTTTAGTTTTCCTCCTAGTCATTACTTCCGACATTCGTTGTATGATGGCTCACCGTCTTACGTCACGTATCTGACTTTTTTTACCTAACTAAAGAGTCACAGAGGCCTAATCATATTACTATTCCCCTTTCCATCCTTTTTTAATAAGGAAATAATGGGAACGCGAAGAGGATTTGATGGGGAGGGGATGGATTGCAAAAGGAATTATCCTTTTTCCAATTATCCCCTCCTCTGCCCATTAAAGGTAGGCAACTGCAACTGATTACAACACCAGGACGTTATTTTACAGTCACTATCATAGCGCGTATGCATTTAAATTCCCCATCAATGTTTACCAAATCACGTCTCGTCTCCGTCCTTAGTAGTAGTCTTTATAACGTTTATAAATTTGTCATATGACATCTCTATTACTTTATGGTCTAAAATTAAATCTATACTAGCTCTATCAGGTGCCTCTTCTCCGTACTTTAACGTACAATAATCATTTAGTTGATCGTCCTCCGGAAGTTAAAGTTTAATATTTATATTACAGCTACGTGTACTATAATAATAACAGTTGTATAAAATATTACAATATAATGTTTTTCAAACATTGGGCAAGCGTCCGCGTTGCTTATTTTTAATAAGACTTTGATAATGTCTTGCAGCTTAGCATGGAAATAGGCAGGCCAGCGACTGCTGAAATCGCCCCCACCTCCCTCCCACGCCACTTCTACCTCGCTTGCGGTTCAGTGGATACTGTACAGTAAAACTGACAATTACCGCCATTTACCAGGAAGACTTCCTAAACCAACGCAATAAGAGTTTAGCCATACTGAGGAAGACTACGTACTACATAGATTATAGATTTGAGTATTTGGGACAAAGCGACATGCGGGATGAACAATGATAGAATCCGCAACAACTGTTGCACAAACCTCACAGAAAACAGGCGTCAAGTAGATGTACTCTGCGTTTCGTCTGATGAGTGGGG
Organism: Papilio elwesi; assembly: GCA_029849275.1. Lineage (NCBI taxonomy): Eukaryota > Metazoa > Arthropoda > Insecta > Lepidoptera > Papilionidae > Papilio > Papilio elwesi. The sequence continues at coordinate 9,398,098 of CM056695.1, forward strand.
TGCCGGAGGCCTAATTTCAGTCCTCTTCCCCTTCCCACCCTTTCCTGGTAAAGATAGTATGGGGACGGTGAAAAGATTGAAGGTCAATGGGTAGCTCTTGCTCGTTTGCCACCTTCTACCATAAAAAAATCGGGGTCAGATAGATGTCCAGATTTTGATGCGTACAGCGCAATCTATATTTTATCACAATTTTATTAAATAACTATGAAATAGAATAATTTTGATAATGGATTGATAAAGATTACAAGTTTCGGTTTATAAGCGATATGACTTTATCAGATAACCAAATAGAAAAGGCAAAAGTGAACCGCTGATTTATTGGGTAACGATTTACCTGTTCACAATGATTAATTATAATGTGAAGTCATTGCACGATGTAATAAAAATATTACACAAGTTTGTGTAATACTTATCCCTACTAATATTATAAATGTGAATGTAAGTTTGTTTGTTACGCTTTCACGCGAAAACTACTCAACCGATCGTCATGAAACTTTGTACACACATCCTTGAAGGTATTAGAAGTAACATAGAATATTTTTTATGAAAAAAAATAGTATATAAAAATCGAAGTATACATGTATAGAAGTATAGACTCCGAAACGACTGGACCGATTTCAATGAAATTTGCAGGGGTGCCCGATGTTTGGTAGCGATCGGATCAACATAATTAGTGGTACCCGGGCAAAGCCGGGCGGGTCAGTAGTTTTTAATAAGCTAGCTAACGAGCCGCGGACCAATTTCCTCTGAGGTTCCGTCTCCATAGATCTCTACGCCAATTTCCTACATAGAATTCTGAGCAATCTAAATAATCAGCAGACTCCCAATCCGATAGATATGAGCGGCCACAGCCTAGACGCTTGCTGTAAATTCAATCTAAGCGTACTTTGCGTTTGGACATCGGCCACTTTTTAAAATGGTGTAAGGCTGAGGAGAGGCTTTCAGACCTCAGGTAATGCGAAACAGAGTTGCGATATAAATTTAAGATTTTGAAATATTACAATGAGCAGTCTGGAGTTCGATAATTAGCCATCCTTTACGAATAATTTTTCGTCCATATTTACGGATTATTTAGTTTGAGTCTCGGGTCTCAATTGTTCGTTATAAGGATAGAACAACCGTTAGTAATTTACAATATGTACCGAGTATTTAGTAAAATTCAAAATTTTTAATTTGTGATCATTATTAATAGATAATATATAACATCTGTATAATTATATAACTTATGTAAAAATTTGCGTTGTTGGGGATCTATCTAGATCTATCTGGGTCTAAGTCTAGGTCTAGAATTGTCTATTTATAGTATAGAACCAGCCACAATACACAACCAAAAAAAAACTATGTATAATATAATCGTGCGGGAACAAATCCTGGGCTGTCTTGTGTCTTTACGTTAGTAGTCAGGTCTAGCAATCACTCAGCTATCGTTGTTATTAAGTAATCGACCGTCAAATGATCTCAAGTTATACCAGGTCATTGTTAGCGGGTTAGTGGATCAAACTGCGATGTTTGTTACGTCACTGTGGCAGTTAACGGTTCTCGATAACGCGCGTTTTTGTATATTGAGTTCAGAGACAGCTGTCAGTTACGTAAGTAGGCCGACCGTGATATGGAATTTCCGTGCACCTGTTATCTAAGAAGAAATAAACTTCACCAAATCTTAAACGATTAATGCAATTCAAGGGAAAGAAGATCAAATAGGGTGGATTAATAACCACCCTATTTGTTCCCTATTTATCCCCTCAAAATTAATAAGGCTGAAAAAATTGCGATTGTCGTTTTTATGAACACGTATAATGGCACAAAATGGTTAAAGTCTAATGTGTTCGGTTTATAAAGTCTAGGATATTATAAAGTGAACAGGGAAGCGACTCTTACTACTTACTGTATAATATTTGTATCAGATAGCTATTGCGTTGCCATGACAACGCATAAACACGAGTTGTTGAGAATGACGCGCTAACAAGTTGCCAGTTCCGCGATGGTCACACGTCGTCGTGGGCGGTGTGAACAAAACTGTGACGTCACGGAATTAATTCAATTATTTAAGATTTATAATTTTAATAATTGTTTCCTACAATTTTTCTTACTCACAGTACAATCATTAAGACACCACTCAGACTATATCAAACAATGTTAGGTTTAGTATAAATTATATATTTTAATATCATACACTATACTATATAATAGTTATAGTGAGGGAAAAGTGTGGCTTAAAAGTGGATTGTGACTAGAGTTGAGAAGGTATGCTTTGGTGGTTCGGGCATGTTGAAAGGATGAATGATAATAATAATATCCTAGGACACATTCACACACACGGCCATCTGATCCCAAACTAAGCAGAGCTTGTGCTATGGCAACCAGATAACTGATATAGTACATATACTACTTTTCTTTTGTAAATACAAACTTTAATAGATAATTACACCCAGACTCAGGACAAACAGACATGTTCATGCACACAAATGTCTGTCCTGGGTGGGAATCGAACCCACGACCTGCAGCGTGAAAAGCAAGTATCCTACAAACCACGCCAGCGGGCCCGTAAAAAATGAAGAGAGATTAACACAACAAACTTATGTTGCCAAGTGTAGGCAGGGACGGCCTAGGGGAACTTATCGATCAGATTAATGGCGAAATTATATGAAGAAATTCATGGTCAGATTACTGAAGCATATGTATGCTTATTACAAAAATAAATCAAGTTACGGGTCTAATTTGACCGGACTGTGCCAACCTCTAGGTTCAAAATTTGTTCAGTAAATTTGTCAATACAATCTGTAGTCTTTAGGTAGAACCCTTTCGCAGTTATTGGACGTATAACAAAATCCGAGGTAAAGTTTTTAATCTATAGTTATTTGTGTGGGCGCGTGACGCACTTGAAGTTGATACCCTTTTTATGCGATACACAACACTGCGCCAACTAATTACAAGTTGCGTAATGAGTTGATATGTAACGTACTAACATAACCTATTCATAATTAACTAATTTATTTATTCATCTGCTTTTATAGTACATAGTACTGTCAATTTCGGAGAAATCAAAGCGATATAAAATGTATCTGTATTGTATAAAACTAGCCAAAAACAACAAAGACAGGGATAATCGCTACCTATTAATCAAGCAACACTGAGTAACACTCCGCAAGAAATTAATTCATGTCGCGAATCCTTTGGGGCATCTGACTGACATCCATTAGGGATTTAACTGAGAAATTAATCAATTAAATAATTCAAGATGTCTGCCTTAGTAAAATGCCGCTGTTGAAGATTTTCTTACGACGGCATTTAAATACAATTAAGTATTTGTTTTTCTTACTTTTTTAAATTAAATATCAAGTTTTGTGAAGTTGTATAGTGGAGACAGAAGGACAAAGCAATGTATGAACGTAGAGCCAGTGAGGACTATGATGTAAGTCCGTAATTTCCGCATACCCCTCTGAGTTATTTCTGAGTGCTTTTTTATGTATTCATATAATTTCATAGTTGACTGCTTGCATCGAGGGTTGCAAAATATATTTTAAAGATTAACTCACTGCAGAGAGACGATGGAAACATAGATAACGGATAAACGCGTCTGCGATAAATGCGCATGTTTTTCTGATGGGACGCAGTTAAACGTTTTGTTGGTCATATTCTATATATAGCATGTTGTTTTGTCAACAGTGCGTTATAACTGGCAGATCTGTTAACGTGATGGAACCGCAATGTTTACATATTTATTTTAGTACCGCTGGCATTTTGAAGTAAAGCGTTGTGTTTATTTATTTTATACACTTGTGGAAATGTACGGGCATAGATACCACTTTATTACACCTGTTAATACTACGTTTAATACATTTTAGCGCAGAGACAAAGAAACTATTAGTGTACTGATTACTAACTTAGAAACCTAGACATATTAGAATTAAACGAACCGAGACGGGTGAATGTACCGAGTTTGGTGCTACCGTGTTTCATCTAATTAAAATATAACACTACAACTGTAGTTTGTCAAGTAGTTCACTAGGTTTTTAGTAGAATATACACAAGCGGGTGTTTGATTTTTTAATTTAACTAACATTCTTAAGGCGCATTGTTTTTAATATTTGGTTATTTGATTCGGTATAGTGTGTGTGACTACAATTGAGACAGGTATGCTTCGGTTGTTGGGACATGTTGAAAGGATGAATGAAGGAAGAATTTATGTTGCACGAGTTGGTAGGGGTCGCCCCAGAAAAACTTATATCGATCAGATTAGCGGCTTAGTAATAAAGGTGACATAAGGAGCACCCGTAACCGTCGAGCATGTGTGGATATAAAAGAACTGAGAGAGGTGTGCCAGGATCGCGCCAAATGGAAATCTATTATCTCTGCTTACCCCTCTCCCTCTGTGTTACGGGCGTTCGTGCATATTTATTTTTAGTGTGTGTTTAAACATTCACATACAATCTTGTCACTTTCTAGTTTTGAGTTTACAGCCTCTAGCAATGTTCAAATGATATGACATACCTTCATAGTTATAAATACACGGTTGGCGCTTAAGAGCACTTACGTCCGTTTTCTTCGCCGGATGACGGACCGTGGTTTTGCCGGATTTATCGTGCGGTTGTACATGAATGTTACATGCACCGGATACCGGTCCGGCGACCACCGCCAACTGTAGATAACGCAGATGATTTATTGGAATTAAACAAACACCAATTACCATACATGGCGGCCATTACACTTTTAACAAATTCATCGGAAATGTTGTAGTTTTGTGGAAATCGTGAGATAAAGTGAAGTGAAATTATATAATGGAAATCCATATTATACAATTTCACAAGGTAATTTGAGAAAAATTGCTTTTTTCGAATTTACGAATTTTGGAGTAAAAACTTTTGTTTGCAAAAATTCCATCTTGCTGTGAAACAACGTATAAGGCATATCTTGAGCGTATTCTATACTTCTGATAGGACAACGTAGGGTAACAAAACCTTGAGTTAATCTACTAAACTTACTTCAATATATAAATCGTGTTTCCCATCTGTAATAAGATTATGGTGTGAATGTAGGTACATTATAATTAGCAATAGTAATTTGGACGAAGCGTGACCTCGTGTCTTAAGATGTAACAGTTTTTGCAAAGTCAATGACTTTGCAATTCGAACTCATGGTCACAAAAATTAATAAAAACAAAGGTCATTCGTTTTTGTCTGTGTTCATCAATTTGTTTGAAGTTTTATTGAAATTCTTTAAAAGATTGATAGATGATCTTCGAGTGCAACATTACCTTTAATACTTTGTTTCATTGCTCTTATATACGATAGCATTTAACTGTAAATACATGAGGTATACAAGATTATCGATCGTGGAGTCCGTGCGAACCGCGTATTGCAGAAATGTAGTACAAAGGAGTTATTTCTATATTACTCTGACGGGAGCACCGCGGCGTGTATACTTTACTGTCAATTTTCTTTAGTTAATAAACGAAATTGAAAAAAAAATCGTGTCCCTATTCATTAGTGCACAAAGGAATCTACATTCCTTTTATACTAGCTCCAAGTTTGCTTAATTAAAAAGAAAAGAATAAAATCCTAGACTCATTAGCAGAAACGTTTGTGGTAAGTGGTTGTTTCTTCAGTGTCGTGTGTGGTACAGTTTGTTATTGTTTGGATCGAATCCCTCGTGTCGCGATGGACCGCGACTGGTGGCAGCTGACGCCGCGGAGGGAGATGTGCTCTCTGCCGTGTTGTTTGGCGGCTCTTGACTCACGGGTGTGTAGCAATCTACCATATAATCTAACTGACAGTTTCCTAATATTTATATCAATAAAATACTTAATATTGTTCTGGCACAAATGTAGGTCTTACAAATTAAATGACCAAATGCTCAAGTTTTTAAATATTTTTGTTAAGAATTTTCAATAGAGTTATAAAGCCGCTTCTTAGGTAATGACGTAGGATGTAAAATGAAAAGGCTTTGTTGCGCTCGAATAATGTACTTAATCTGAATTGTAAAACCGTGCCCGCGTCGCTCGTTCTTTATACCACAGTAAAATTTTGCACATAAAAGATCTCGAGATAAATTTACTCACTAAATTAAGGCGACTTAACATTGTGTATTAAGTAACTTAGATTTATACGTTTTACTGTCTCAAATTGGAGGGATTGTTATAATTCCGTAGCACTGAAGAAAAGCGTAATTTACAGAATGATTTCTTTTTACTATTTTTTCTCGATTTTTCGAGTACTTTACAGCGCTAATGGTCATGGTCAGTTTATTGTTCAAGCAAACACAGAAGTCAATCATCGCTCCAGTGTCACTATAATCCGTCAGTAACTAGCTACTCGATCAGTAGTCGTGGTCTGATAGTCTCGGGACCCTCTAATCAGAATGCTAAACGTGCAGTAACATTTCAAACTCTGACAAAGACTCTGATCCAGGTTCCTACAAGGACCAGCCGACCTAAGAGATTGGTTAATCAATTCAGTAACTTAATCGAAGTAATGCCCTGAGGCGAGGTTCCCGAGGGTTCGAGCCAAAACCGTTCCTCTAAAACCACTAGATGTAGTTGTAGATGCCATTTCAAGGCAAACAGGGATCCGGAATACGCTCGTGAGGTATTCTCGTCTCACTGGTTTTTAGAATGCCTACATTGCGCCGTATAATCTTAAAGTTGTAAAATTTCCATTATTACTCATCATAACTGAATATACAGCTACGTGTGCCGAAGTAAATAGCCTGCTGGAGATCGATTGAACACATTCCCGGGGCGCGGGCATCGTCACTTCGAGACTGTTCGGTTCGATAAATATGACGTCACAAGCAACGGTACACAAATATCTTGGAAACTTTCGATACGTTTTTAGAAATATAAGGTTGAAGACATGTGCGTAGTTTGGTTATGTGAATTTGTTTCTACTACATTCTGCGATTAATTACATATTGTTATAAATAATTAATAATAAATAAAAATCCGATAAAAACTGTATAAGGCTGTCTTCGTTAGTGTCTTAGCAACAAATTACGCAAACCATTAAGTTTAACAATACATTATAATCTTAAAGTAACAAAAACCAGTACCCATATATGTACTGAATGTCTTTAAACCAACAAAAAAATTCTTAATTGTAATTAAAAAAATATTTGCCTGTACTACAATTCTTTTGAAGTTATACTTGTACTAGTTGTTACCCGCGGTTTCGTATTCGTTTCTTATCTTCCTTGCTGGAAATTTTTGTGGCTTGATTTCGAGTACAACAACTTGAAGTTATAGGTAAATGTCAATAAGATATTATTGGTTACCTTGGTAATATGTATGTGTCACGTAACAAATTGTCAAAAAGATGTTATTGTCGTGTTATTACTTCGTGAAATATCTTCGTATAACATAGTCTTGTTATTTCATTACTATGGAAACCGATAGTAGGTTTTATTTCCCTAGACCTCGGGAAGTTTTTTTTTCGGAATAAAAGGTACCCCATGGCATTTTATATACCCCTGACAATGTTATTATTGCAAAATTTCATGATGATCGGTTGAGTCGTTAATAAGTTAAAGCGTGAAATTTACATTTGAAATTATAATATTAGGATTGTAAAAAGATCGACACATAATAATGTAAATATTTGTAATTATTTCAGGGTTTGGCGTTCACGATCGAGGAGAGGCAGGCTTTGGGCATCCACGGCCTGCTGCCGGCCAGGGTCAAGAGCCAGGAGGAGCAGGTCCAGCTCTGTAAAATATCCATAGAGCGTTACGAGGATCCGCTGAACAAATACATTTACCTTATGGGTTTACTTGTGAGTAATGCTTTTATTAATATGTTAATCACATTTGTGGTCAAACAATTCCTCATTGGGCTGTTGTCAATACCGATCTTTATACTTAGATCTTGTTTGATAAGTTGTATATCTTTATATTTGAATGGTTTGTTAGTGTCTGGTTGTCATTGTGGACATGTGTTACAATTAATAATGTATGAGCATGTGACCACGTTGACTGGTATCCTGTCGGCAGCGAGGCTGCAGCCTCTGTCAATGATAGCACCGCACCCTACTCTGTGCAGGATCTGAAACCGGTTCAAATAGCACCGGCATTGTAGTAATGTAATTCCTATTCTTTATGGTCAAACGGCTTGCTGATATTTTTCTCGGATATGCCGTCCGAATATTTCTCCTTTATGTTTATCACTCTCAGTGTTATGGTGTATATTCAACATTAAAACAACAAGTATTAGTTCCAATATTAATGAATAAAGCAAATGACGTGCGGGTCGTCTTTTGTTAAATGTACCCAGCCGCCCATGATCACGCATCTGCAAAATCAGAGTTCTCTTATTTGTACCGAAAGGACCGCAACGAGCACCTGTTCTACCGCTTCGTGGGCGAGAATGTGGCGGACCTCATGCCCATCGTGTACACGCCGACGGTGGGTCTGGCCTGTCAGAAGTACGGCCTCATCTACCGCCGCCCGCGCGGACTGTTCATCTCCATACACGACAAGGGACACGTCTACGATATCTTGCAGAACTGGTCAGTAAAGTAGTCCATATTCAGAATCACATAGGGAAAGATTTTTTGTAATTGACATACTTGTAATTAAACCGGTACCGAAAAGCTACGCTGATCGGATTAATGTGTGAGGTCAAAAGGTAATAAGGCTAATCACATTGTAATAAGAATAAACTTTATTGTCATAAAGACACATAACTGGTTATATTTTTCTTAACACAACCACCGCGCTGAATTTCATTCTAGTATCGTTGGAGAATTTATTTTCAAATTAGATATAAGTGTATTTTCTATCTTAAGGTTGTTCTAAGACTAGGTAAATACCTAGGTTAAATAACCTAAAGTAAAAAAAATACTTTTTTGTATTGATGTAGAAAATCATTGTTATTTATTAAAGTGCACGATCTAAAGTAGAATGCTAGGCCGCTAGACTATCACCGCTAAGTTGAATTGTACTGTGTATTAGTACTTTAATTAGGTGACTGAAATTCAAACCTGCAATTGAATATATTGTAGGTCGTAAGGTATTTGAGGTCAGCCGGCAGTAGTTCCAGGCCAAAGTCGCCGCCGGGGGCGAGTGGCTGCCGCCGAGGCGAGCTGGTTGTTACACATCCACAATATGTTACACTCGCGTCTCATTACAGCAATATAAATTAATTTATCAAGCAATAAGTGGTAGATTAAGTGATACCTTTGGATCAGTAGTATTGTAAGTAAGAATTAATTTCCCGTACGTTGAATGCTGAATGAAAACAGTGACAAGACAAAATGTTGCAAGAGGGTCGCCCTAATTTTTCTCTATCGGTCAGATTAGTGACAGAAACAAGCATGGCATGCGTAGATATATGGATGTAGGAGAAGCAGAGAGGTGATTGGAAATTCCCAGTCTCTCTGTAAAACCCTTATGGCCTGAGCGTTTATTTACTGAATAAGCCGGATGTTAAGGCCAAATTGTTGTTAAGAATTAGGACGACGATGAATGTAACAATAAATATTTGCAAATCATACTTAAAGCGATTAAATTTTTAGTAAAAATAAAATCAGCAACACAATGCAAAATTATTTCTGGCAAATCAATTAACATTGGACGGTGGGAAAGTTTGCCGGGCAATTTGTCCACAACAAAATTATACTTAGCATTATTTAAATTATAATATGACAGGTCATATAATTAAAGATGAAATCTATATTAGAAAATTATAAACGTTCATGGCATGGCACAAACAAAATAAGTTATGACTTCACTTGTCACTCTACGTTGGTATAAATTTGTACCACAAACGAAAATGAGTTGACCTGTTCAATTTGAGCTACAGCAATTGTCTTTTATTTTATTTTTAATTATTTTAAAAGTCCGTCTCAATCCCGTTCTTTTATGGAGAGAACATTAGATACTGATATGAAGTAATTTAAGCACAACGTAAAAATTGGAATAGCCTAAATGCGCACAATGATGACATACCGAAGATATTTTTAGAGATTTGCTAATTGATTCGTCCCCATACACAATTCTACTATGACTTTGCAAAATAACTTCCTCTTGAATTCGTTTTGTTGGTGCTCACAGCTTAGCCATGAGGTCGTCGTTATTTTTACTATCGCTTCTGGCTGGTGCGCCAGCCTTGACTAAATTTACAATCTGTTTGATTGTCCAATTCAATCTAAATGACAAAGCTATTTGGTCTGGGATTGAGACTAATAATGAATTTAACATAAATATTAAGATCCCTATAGTTTTTTACGGTCATGAATCCGTAGAACTCCAAAGTGGTGGAGCTATACCTTAAGACCATGAGGTTCTAAATTGTTATAATGAGCTTGTTTTATCTTGATCCAGTTCTCACCGGAAGCCATAAAGCGGTCTTCGATGTACGGAGTCTACTCGGTTTATTTTAAGTTGCGTTCATTAAAGGCGTTGAACCCTTCCAGGCCAGAGACAGACGTGCGTGCTATCGTGGTGACCGACGGGGAGCGTATCCTGGGCCTGGGCGACCTGGGGGCCTGCGGCATGGGCATCCCCGTGGGCAAACTGGCGCTCTACACCGCGCTCGCCGGCATCAAGCCGCACCAGTGCCTGCCGATCACTCTTGGTAACTCACTTACAATAATGTATTGACAGTGTACTACTACTACACCCTTAGATATCCTATGAAACACACCGTGCTTCTTTACCCTGACGCTGTTTTATGGCAAAACGGATAACTCGACTTTGCATTCTCTCAGTTTAGCTACAGTTCTCTACAATCCAGAATATTTCAATTGTTACAAAATACTAAATTTGTCTCGATACCAGATCAGACAAGATCTTGAAGAGAAGGTCCACCGCTTATTAAGACTTTTGTTTCAGACGTGGGCACAAACAACGAGACTCTGCTAAACGACCCTCTGTACATTGGGTTGCGGCAGAGGCGCGTGCGCGGCGCCGCCTACGACGAGCTGGTGGAGGAGTTCATGCAGGCGGTGCTGCGCCGCTTTGGACAGAACTGCCTCGTACAGTTTGAGGATTTCGGCAACGCCAATGCCTTCCGCCTGCTCGAGAAGTACCGCGGCAGGTAGGATTATGTCAACTTTAAATTTACAAATAGTATACTAGGATGCCCGAAGTTTGGGGGGGGGGGGGAGAGGCGCCCTCCGCCAAATGGACCGATGACCGAATGAGGATGGCAGGAAGGACAGAGGGCCGTATACTGGGGAAGGCATTGGGTAAGACCTATGGCCAGCAGTGGGCTAATATAAGCTGTTGGCGATGACGATATCAGGACGCCATGTCAACGTATAAGATTGTATCACTTATCCTGAATGACGCATTGCAATGGCTTGTACTTTAAGTATTAATAATAATTAAACTGCACCATTATGATGGCTCTAAGCTTATTGCATTTCGCGGTGGTTCAAGTGTATGTTGTTGTGGAGTCACACTTATGTGTCAGTGTCTCATTAAGAAGATATCAGTTGTGGCCCAGTCTTTGATGTATCGACAGACGTGGCATCGTCATGTTTTTATGAAATGCTATCGTAATCTTGCAACAATAGCAACATGTCTTCGTGTGGCAGGTACTGCACGTTTAACGACGACATCCAGGGCACGGCGGCGGTGGCGGTGGCGGGCCTGCTGGCCAGCCTGCGCCTCACCGGCACCAAGCTCGCCGACAACACATTCGTATTCCAGGGCGCCGGAGAGGTCAGCATATATCGATTTATGTCTAACTCCTGGTTTGATGTTGCAAATCTCATAATCGCCAATGAACACTGACCGTCTAGTGAACCATTCGCTTGATTTTTTAACTATTACGAGAATTAGAAAATAACTTATATTTGGTGGGAGATTAGGTAACATATTTACGAGATTAAATCATATTCCATTCATTCAAATTAAATTCAAAAGAATATATTGATTTTTCAGCGATACATCGCATTAGATTGCAAATGTTGTACATTGACGTATAGTTACAACTAAACGTATTTGGAGATTTAGTTAGGTATGCAACTATTCGTCTGAAATGGCCAAGAATATTATACCCGCTTATTTATGCAGGCATTAAGTGAATTTAAATTTTTAAGAAACTGTAATGTTTTTTATGTATGTTGGTACAGGCATCGCTGGGCATCGCGGAGCTGTGCGTGATGGCCATGAAGGCGGAGGGCGTGTCTGACGCAGAGGCGCGCGCGCGCATCTGGATGGTCGACTCCAAGGTCTAATACACAAACCTATATTTATACTAAATAGAAAAGAAATACCAAAAAAAATATGTGAAAAATGCTCCATAGGCAATCTGCATTAGCTTCTTGCTATACCTAGTTGCAGATGCGTTGCCTACCTTCAATGGAAAGAAGAGGGGACAAACAGAAAAGATGATCCTTTTCCAGCCCACATCGTGGTTCATCACCGGTCGAGCCGATATATTCGTGCAACAGATGTTGCTGCTGCTGGCTTGGCTTGATTGTACAATTATTAATTTGGTCGTTGTCGTGTCGTCCAGGGTCTGATAGTACGCAACCGGCCAGAGGGTGGGCTCAACGAGCACAAGGAGAAGTTCGCCAAGGACTGCCCGCCCATCCGCACCCTGGAGGAGGTGGTCAACACAGCCAAGCCCTCCGTGCTCATCGGTTAGTGAAGTGTTACATTAATATTTTCTCAATACTCTTTTAAGAACTCAATCTAGTGCTAATAAAATGGATTAATGTAATAATTTCTTAGCTGAAAGAAGTGAATGCAGTCAAAGTCAAGTAGCACAGTTCGTAGCTAACTGTACTGTCCCTCTAGGCTAGGACCCATTATTCTAAATTGCCTTCCCTTCATAATGTTTCCGTTTAGAGAAGAATAGCATGTTAAACGCTATAGTAACACGGTGTAGTAAAATTGTAATATGTCGCGTGCGTGCAGGCGCGGCGGCGATCCGCGGCGCGTTCACACCGAGCATCCTGCGCACGATGGCGGCCAACAACGCGCGCCCCGTCGTCTTCGCGCTCTCCAACCCCACCAGCAAGGCCGAGTGCACCGCCGAGGAGGCGTACTCCAACACGGACGTACGTAACACATATACCACACATAAACGTAAATGTTTAAAGTTCAAAAAGTGAGAAACGCATTAGTATTTTTGAATCTACATACCTAGTATCTAGATGTAGTAGGACATATACCGGATTGTTCCGGCTGCGGTGCGAATTATACGTAATTCGGAGCGGGCGATGGTCATCGACGGCTGAAATCGCCCGCCCGAGCGTCTCTCCCACAGGCGGTTCAGGTCCGGTTTGGTCTAGACACTGAACAGTCCTATTTATCTCATTGTATGATGGCAGTTGTGCTTGCAGTGAATGCAGTTAAGGCTACAGTACAACGCTGGTGAGTTAGATATCTGGTAGCAATGCTATCAATATATGTCAATGTCAATGTAACAGGAGCGCGCGATCTTCGCGTCGGGCTCGCCGTTCCCGGACTACCGCACCAAGGACGGGCGCACGCTGCGGCCCGGCCAGGGGAACAACTCCTACATCTTCCCCGGCCTCGCTCTCGGCATCCTCTGCGCCGGCCTTGTCGATGTCTCGGAAGACTTCATGCTGCTCGCCGCTGAGGTCAGATCACTTGTTCAGTCATCAGTTGATCAGTTATACCTTTAATGGGGACAAGGTCAAGATTACGTAGATATTGTCAAACCTGAAACACAATGAACAACGCACATTACACATTACTCTTGGAACAATTTTAGAATGACAGTCACGTACAAGACGACGCAGTGCGATCTTACAAGATCGACCTACGATCTAATCAAAGTTACTAGAGTCCATTGTAGAGGGCAATAAGGAGCTAATTATTGCGCAACTAATACAAATAATATTTCTTACAAATCTTACATTGCTTAATCTTAAGATAAATCCCGTCAATAGCATGTTGAGTAACGCGTAATGTATGCACGTTGCAGGCGCTCGCCGAGATAGTGTCGCAGGAAGACCTGGACCACGGCAGCCTGTACCCGCCTCTGAGGGACATCCAGAACTGTTCCGTTAAGATCGCCAAGAAGATCGTCGAACACGCATACGCTATCGGTAATGTTAAATTCAACGTTTTGCTTCATATTTTGTCCCTAATGTGGTCTCTGTGAGAAAATATCTTGAAACCTGAAACCACAATACGGTCAAAAACAATATAAATATATCTCGTAAATTTTGCAACTTTCTTTATTAACTGGAAACAGAAATGATGCATTCAATCGAATGATAGATACAGTGTCAGTGTTCCCTAAAGACTACGCAACCGCTGGACCGATTCCGATAAAAAACTTCTGATCACCCTGGCGGGTCCGGGTTATTTTGTGATGTTTGGAAGCGATATCGCGTAAGCAAAATTAGTGCTACCCGTGCGACGCCGGTGCGGACCACTAGTGTATTTTAAAATTGCAAAAAGATACTAACACGAGATAATGTCGATAATCACAGTTGAAACTATTTTTGAAGTTCTTAAGAGTGTGTATGTGTGTGCAGGCAAGGCGCAAGTTTTGCCGCAGCCTTTGGATACGGAGGCGTTCATTCGCGCGCAGATGTACTCGCCGCTGTACGAGCCCGCGCTGCCGGCGCGCTACGCCTGGCCGAGTGACGCCGCGCCGCAGGTCGACCTCGTCTAGTGCCCGCCGCGCACTATGACACCACACAACTCTCTCGCACGGCTCATACTCACATTTAATATTGCTTGTATGCTCACCGCATCACTTTCGTCTTGTCCTAAAACCATATTTTCTTGTCGATACAATGTCAAAGAAATCTGTCCGTAGGATAACTGTTATATAAGGTATACTGACGTTAACTTTTTTAAAGGCATGGTAATCCAAAAATGTTCGTATCTTTAACGTATTGCTGTATTGATGTTTCATATTTTTCCTTCAATCATCTTTATTTTATATGTTAAGTAACATCTGTAACAAAGCTTATGCGAGTAAGGTCAAAACGGAGAAACAAATGTTTGTATATAATTCCTCGCGTGTGATAGTCGGTTAAAATTATTCTGACTTAATGCTATATTGACGCGGACTACTGCTTAGCTTGCTTGACTGGATGTGTCATCACCGAAAAAGCAAGTACAATCGCTAATAATCACAAGAAATGGAAATCCGTAATGTTCGCCTTCCCCTCTGGGTTATTTATTTATTTAATCGCTAATAATGTGATGATTAAAATATATTAACACTTTTATATGTTACAGGGCTGATCGTTCCATATAGTATTTACATTTTTGTTGTCTGCTAATTTAGTTTTTATGTTAGTTTTTGAATCTATGTGACTAATGTTACCAACATACAAATTTTCCCTAAAAATGAGGAAATCTCTTGTGATAAATTATAACATCACATTAGTTAGACCTAAATCACTAGTGTTTGAGGTAACCGAGAGTAAGGTGTTTGATTTTTTCAGACTTGTTATTATTGTGTGATTTTTGTCTCGCCAAGCATACTGATGTCGCTTGAACATTCCAAAGTGGTTCAACAAGAATAAAAAAATAGTTATGGTTTACACGCTGTTAAAACTGAAAATATTGTTTTGTAACCAAAAAAGTTGAAAGCTCTAAGGCTATGTTTAAGTATTCTTCTTCATGCAGGTTTCTTATAATTTGTTAAATCATTTGAAATTTATTCACTTCGTGGGTGTAAAAGGATTCTGGTATCGATTACATTCGCTGATGTTCCTCTAAATATATGTACTTGGTAAACGAACTTTTCAACTTGTAGGTGTATAATATTTATTTGTAAATTTTGAAATAAACAAATTATTCTCTAATTGTATTATTTATTTCCCAACAATATCTTCCTTTAGTTCAAATTTGGAGACAAAGCGAGTGGTCCCCAACGCAAGGTTTTTCTTAACGAAACAGCTTTAGTCATTTATATTATCAAAAAGTTAATTAATAAGAGTTAATACTGTTCTGCTGGAGTTAATACTGTTCCCGAGTTCTGAAATTGCGTTAAAATTACTATTATTTCAAAATTTGAGATTTAGTCCCCAACTTTCCCGATAGGAAAAAGGTCAAGAAATTTTTCGCCTGTCTGTTGGTAAACCCAGCGGTGTTCTTTCAGTCCGCCGTCGGCTGGGTCACGGGAACACTTGCGCAATCTTTCGCTTCCCAGCCAGCGCCGTCCGCAAATACGGGGACCCACTTTGTTGGGCACGGGGTCCCCGGACGTCTTGCACGGCGCACCTGCAACAACGAGGCGCGCCTGCCACCTCAGCACCCGTCGGCAACATTACAATCTAACCTTTCCAACACCCTCTTTCAGATGCAGCAGTACCTTTATCGCTACAAATTTTGTTAAATGCTTAATAGGGTACATAGGAACAAAAAACATTCTTAATCAGACCGATACAGCCTTTTATTTCATATATTTTTATTTATAAATACAAATTGAGAAGAAATGGTTCACAACAAAATATTCCCTAGCTTAGTAAATTGTCCGTAACGTTTAATATATCACTGCACAGCGGCCACTGACGGTTCACCGGCTCAGCGAGTGCGAGCGCTCGCGTGAGCTCTCGCCGTTGCAGCGCGCGCGGTCATTGCCTGCAACATCAACACACAAACACTCAGACGATGCGACTTAATATAGCGATAGTAATACATGGCAGCGCGAATAAAGCACAAGATTTAGTTTATCCTTGTCAAACCAATATCTGCGACGTTTAAAAGTCGCATAATACCTTTACACACTGTATACTGTTAATTTTTATGTATTTATGCTGACAGTTTATTAAATTTGTTTCGCAAACTGGTCATAATGTCGAAACATACAAGTTTTTAATAGTGGCAGATATTGGTTTGACATAATGTTATACTTTCTGTACTAATCATAAAATATATGAAGTATATACACATAATGAATAAGTACTATAAAATTCATATAAATACGAGACATTAAAAAAATGACATTTACATGTTGACTGACTACATTTTAAAATTTAAATAAACTTGTAACATTCATTAATAATTTAGGGTAAAGTCTAATTCTTCAAATGAAAGATTTTCCTAATTTAAGCCCACGTGAAATATAAAAAAGTAAATTAAACGATTCTGTGGGACATACAGAATTACAAATGGTAATAAAGGTACAAAAAAACGTTCTTGTTATTTTGGTTTGTGTTAAAAATGTAACCGTCCATGGTTATTACTTAAATTCTATATTTTTAACGCCAGCAGTATATCAGTAGTACATTTTTTGAACTAGATAAATAATTCGTTTAAGTTAATTAAAACAATACTTAGTGAAAAACGAATAACAAGAAGGTAAAACACAAGTTTGAGAAGAACAAAAAAAATGTTACAAATTAAATTAAACTTTGTTAATAAAATAATTTTTAGGCGGCAAAATTTAGAGCAGCGGGCCAACACAGAGTAAGTGATTGTATTCATGTCTCATTATGTGTTCAGATAGACAGAGGTACAACTAAGAAAAGCGCTCGGACAAGCGGTAGACAACGCAAGGGCCTGACCTAAGGAACGACGGCCTTGTGAACTGGTGCCCTATAACAAACAATTTCACATCATATCACTGCAGACCACTCAACACTATACAAATCATATTTCTACCAATAAGCAATAGATATATGGAAGTAATTGAAAGAAAATTGTTCGATAAATTACAGTATACATGTTTTAACAGAATAAATGAAAGTTGTGTCGCCCACTAGTTCTTATTCAAATGTAGTGTACAACCTTCGGTGAAATGCAAACTCTCTAAGCAAGAGTATGAAATGACAATCTAGTGAAATTATTAAAAGCATCCAGAATCTTAAATCTCATGTAGTCAACTCTCAGTACAATTGTTGTGAGAGCTACGAGCTTAACATTTGAAAATACTCTATATAATTTATAAAAAGCCTAGTTTTGAATTACAAAACGTTTATTATTTTTATATACTTATTTTATAGTTGTTTTGATTAGTTTAAAGCAAAATAACAACGCAGAGGAAAAAATAAGTAATGTGTGGTAGAGTTGTTAGTGATGAAGGTGATTGTATTAGCACTTTTGCTCATAGTATTTACAATCCACGAGTATGCGCGTGCCTCTTGTCATGGTGGCCGTGTTGTATGCGTGGCGCTTGCATGAATGTATGCTTAATAACCTCAACATTTTAGTTTATATTAAATGAACTATGTATTAGCGCTGTTGGCGTGTATCGTCAATTCTAACTTGTAATTTGAATAATTTTGGACGTGCTTGACAAATTAGATTTAAGGTTAAGATTAAACTGTATGTATACATAAGTACAATAATTGATTACACAAGTGATGCCCACACGAGGCAAAGTCTAAGTCGTGGCCATCGATATTCAGCACAACATCCCGTACAAAAGTTACAATTACCCAGGTAGCTATTTTGGCGTATATAATACCATATTTTTAATGTATTTACAATATCGCGTCTTGGTATATATATGTATGTACATTAATGTTATTGTTAGCTTGAACTAGTTAAACATTAGCCTATTCACTGTTGCTTGCAGTGTGTGCGGTGTGTGCGGTGTGTGCGGCGTGTGTATATGGCTGCGAGTTCGCACGTACCGAGCCTCTGGTGATGCGGCAGCTTGCTGAAGAAGGGGTGTGCGAGGGCTTCACGCAGCGTGATGCGCTGCGCCGGCTCGTACTCCAGCATGCGCGCGATCAGCTCGAACAGTTGCCGGTGCTCCTCGCTGTTGCTCTGCATATACCTCTGTCAAGTGACACACACTCGTTATAACTGTTTCTTATTTCTAATATTTCATTCCTTTCCTAAGAAATAAAGCCCACTTAAGTTCGACTTGTATTTTTGAATTTGCCTAGTCATTGGATACCAAATACCTAATACTGCTGAACACGGATAGGATGGAATGCAATTTATGTTTTTCAATAGCAGTTAAAATGACTATTAAAATGTGCACTATGTTTTGGCAACAAATAAAAAGCATTGTATTACCACAATACCAACGTAACAAAAACCGAATCGCACGTAGACGCGGTGGTCGTTTGTTACAACAAATAAAAACATACGACAAAGAACACTAATAACATTAATGCTGTAAAAAATTGAAAAGAGAAGTGGCACAAAATTATAAAACACTTTCAAATAACGTTATGCAAGCCGCAGTCGCCGGGAGACTCGGCTTTCACAATAATAAGAAAAAGTGGTCGTGCGATCTTATTTGCATCGCCACAACTAGCAGCGGAGCCCGACATTATGTCACATTAGGAAGTTATCATTTGAGTTTAAAAGATGTCAAATCGTAGTGTTGTAATCAGTTTATGTTCAACATTTCCGAAATCTTGGTGTAATAGAAAGGCGGGAGCCATTTTGACTATTATATTTGGCAGGGACAAGAGGATTTCACTATATATTTTTTACATAAATGCCTGCGCGGCACAAAAACTGATCAGTTAAAGTGCTAAAGGACTCTTAAGTAAATTTGATAGGAATTATTGTATATTGGTGGTCGAGTGTGCTCGTGCTTACCAACAAGGGCTTGCAGTTTTCGCGCACGTAGCGGCCGGCAGACGACTTCTCGTCCCAATCCAGTTTGCCGTGGTAGAAATATTTTGTCCTTGTCTTACGAGCCATTCTGAAATGAAGGACACCAATAATTATAGCAATTTTTGTTGATTACAGTGTCAAATATAATTCCATTTAATTTCTTATACATTTATAGTTTTGGATATTCTTAATACCACATTAATTTAATTTAACAATTATTATAATTTATATTTTATTTAGTTGTAACATTTTCACAGATTCAGGTATTAACACTGCTAAATAAATTCTTCGAATGTTGAATGTAATAACATATTTTTAAATGTGTATCATCAACATAAAAAAAAGTATTAAGACAGTAGTAACCTATAAGGTATGGGTCCTAGGATCCTCTCCATCATGGCGAGGTGCTCGCGGTTGTCGTGCGTCTGGAACAGCGTGATGCCTAGGTGCAGCTCGAACATGATGCAGCCGATCGACCACACGTCGCACGGCTGCGACCACCCGAGCTCTGCAGAACAACATACACTTATATATATATATATATATATATATATATATATATATATAAAGATATAAAAAGTAAACCGACATGATACTGATGACAAATTTGTATTTTGCCCGGCCCCCACTGTATGTGTGTCGGTTGTGTATTGGTGTCTTCAGTCTCATATCTCTGGTTGAGTACGTCCACCTAGAGCGTCTTCTACCACAACGGCTTTTCAGTTTATTAAAGTTTCATTAGGCTTTTTTTTTGATAATTAAGTAATATATTACTATATATCTAGCATGTGATTTAACTGTGTTTGGAGTCACGTTATGCTTTGGTGTGCCGTACCGAGTATGACTTCGGGCGCGCGGTAGTGTCGCGTGGACACGATGGTGCTGTGGTGCTCGTGGTCGAAGGTGGCGCTGCCGAAGTCGATCAGCCGCACGTCGCTGCGCTTAACGCGCAACAAGTCATGTGTCTGCAGCGCAATAACAACTGTTACAAGCTATCGTATAAGGAATTAATAATCTTCCAATTAAATAACAAACAGGATGAAAGTCATTGTCTATACTAATTCAGGTTTTTATCTAGCCTTAAAGAAGAAAATTCGTGTATTTTAGGTTTCAATTGGCCTAGTAAAAGATGCTGTACTACATAATACAAACAATTCAGTATTTGATAATTGAACCCACTTAACTAATAAATAAACAAACAGGTCAGTGTTAGTTACCTTCTTACTACTATTATATACATTGACCACCTCGTAGTCACTATCTACAAACAGTATGTTCTCGGGCTTGAGGTCGGTGTGCGTGAGCTTGTTCTCGTGCAGGAAGAGCACGCTGTAGATCAGCTGGTAGGAGATGTGCCGCACTTGCTCCAGCGGGTACGGCTGGTAGTTGTTGTCTTTCTGCATACACACATAACTTAACGATTAGTATGCATGTTAATTTGTGCGCATTGTATAAAAATTAACACAGATTAAATGAGATAGTGTATTTACAAAATGCAGATTAATTCTAAATGTACTACACATAAAAATGCCATCATGTTAACTGCATTTCAACTATGGTTATGTACGATTCAAGTTCCCACTTTCACGAGTAAGAGAAATTAGAAAAGGTATTTTTCAAGAACTGTCCGCATTCCGTATCTTTAAACCATTTAAAGGTTTGGTCTGCTTAGCGGTCTGCGACGAGCGTAATGTGTAGTACAGGGTGTAATATTAAAAAACAATACGCACCAAAAAATCGAAAACACTTTGTCCAAGCATTTCAAAAGCGATGCACATGTGTCCGTGGTATTCAAACCAGTCCAGCATTTTTACACACAAACTGTAACAAAAAATAAAATTAGTGGTGAAAAACATGGTTTTGTTTACAGATTTAGATTTTTGATAGCATTTTGAACATTTATAAACTTTTATTGATGTTATAATCCGTGACATGTGTAATGAGAAGAGATTGCTTAGGTTTGATGGCCAAAGACAAAGTGGAGGAAGGTTTAAGATGTGAGGGACACGTGTGTTCGATAAACATCCACATGAACGTAGCCCCTAGAATCGTCAACTGTGAGTTCAAACACATTTAGTTTTCAACAGTGTTTATCAAATTAGCTAACATAATCGAGGTCTTAATCAAAAACAGATCCCTACTAATATTATAAGGGTGAATGTAAGTTCATTTGTTACGCTTTCACGCGACTACTCAACCGATCATCATGAAACTTTGTACACATATTCTTGTTGTAATTGTCGAAAAATCGAAAAATCTAGCTATAATATTATAAATGCGAATGTTTATATGTGTGGATGTATGGATGGTTGTTACTCTTTCACTCAAAAACGGATGAACGGATCTGGATGAAATTTGGTACAGGGATAGATTATATCCGGAATAATAGGCAATTTTTTTATCCCGGATAAATGTACGGTTCCCGTGGCATTTGTTTTGTTTTTTACGGGTGCATATCTACATATATAAAAGACGATGTTCCATATAGATTCCGAAACGGCTGCCCGGGCGAAGCCGGGGCGTCTCACTAGTGTGGGTATAAATTTCTTATGCCGTATCTTATGCTAGAATAAACGAATCAGGAAACAGCCAAGTAAACACTCAATAATACGCCAACAAATACAGAACAGCTTGTTGGTTATATGTATAAATTACATGATAAGGAGAGACAAAGATTTATAAAGACTCGACTGTTTCAGGTTAAAACGCACATAGGATGTAATAATATTGTAATCAAGGTCGATTCTAAACCTGGTCGCGGTATAAAGTATTTAGTATTTATAAAGCGAGAAGAGCTCGCTGCGGGTAGCGGGCGGTATTTTTGTGTTGGTTGACATCGGTCGGGTCGCTGGCGGCGCGCCAGGGGCGGCCGAGCGTCGCGTACAAACACGCAAGGTCAGCGGATTGCCGAAAGCACCTCGGCCGCGCGCTCCCCTCAATACTGCCCGATGACAATCATGGACACATGATAATCGCTTGCCACCGCACTACGCGTACATATCTTCGGAAATGTCAATGAGACGCAACTAAAGAACGGAGGAAAATAAACTAGGCTTGTATAATAATGGACAATATTCAGTACCGCTGATTGCTGACTTTGCAGTTTTCTTTCGTCGTATACGTTAACATAACGGATAATAGTTGATTCTATACGTTGTACTCGGAAGGAGGTTAAATAAAAACATAATTGCAGTATTATATTAAAGGTTGCATTCGCAATTAATTTTTCCAATTGGATTTAAATTGATGTTATTTTACCAAAGGAAGTCAAATATGGCGGATGTTTATCTTCCTGGCACCGAGGACACGTGTACTTACTGTTTACAGTCCGGGTCAACTTCTGCCAACTTTTCTAATACATTTATCTCCAACTTTGCAGCCTCTCTGTATTTCTCAACGTTTTTTATTATTTTAAGAGCCATTCTATGCTCCCTGAAAAATAAGAGTGAACATTGTCATTAAAAATTCATTATAACAAATATAAGGATAATGATAGTAAGTATTGTTTAAGTCTGTCGTTTCATAATGAAATATAAATTCATATCACATAGCTACTAATTTAATATTCCATAGCAAAAATAATCTAAGAACGGAATTCAGCGGCAACAACTAGTGAAGGCAGCCGGGGTAATGTAAACAAATGAAAATAGAGCTTGAACAATCAGCGTGCGCTCGCTCTGCCAGACAATGTGTGTCGCAGGCACTGCGCCATGTCAACTCATTTAATCACAATTGGGAAATAAGTTAAATTTTCTCATTCTAGTAACATTCAAAATACAATCTGTAAATATAAGTTTACCTAACTACACTTATTATTTAAACTGTATAATTACTGTACAGTGAGCTGTATACAAATTGCATCTAGCGCTAGAAATTGTTCTTGCTTTTAATCAGATTAGTATATTTAAAATCACAATACTTTAAAAAGGATAGTCCTGAGATACAAACATAGCATACATTTTCTGCTTTAAACATTTTTTAAAATATTATATATAATAATTAAAAACGTATCTTACATTTCTAAGTCCTTGACTTCCACCACCTTTCCGAATGTGCCCTCACCGAGAGTGTCGATGATCTTATCTGAAAGTAACCGAGTACATAATTAATCAACTGCACAGATAATTATCTTTGTGATGGAATCATAGCATCATAGCATATTTATTAGGATGTAATCCTAAGAATTTTTTTATCACAATTTTTTAAATCAAAGCATTAAAGTCGGGGCGCAAAATTAAGAAAGATGTATTTTAAATCAGCGTAAACTTTTAAATACTCGTAATAGTTTTGATGAAATATTTAAAAGAAAAGAAAATATAAAAATTTAAAGGAAAAAGGTTGTTCGGAAAATCTTCGTACAGCACGAATTGTCTGCATCGGGGCTTGAATGTACTGAGAATGTTACACATATATAAACTGTCAATTGTTAGTGTGAGGTGTTCTTTTGTTTGTATTTCGGTTAAAACGATGTATAATTTAATTGTATGCAGCGTGTAGTCTCTGTGTGAGTGTAAAGTGTGTGTAGTGCGCGTGTCGGTGAATGGGGGTGTTGATATGGGCTATGGTAAAGTTATGTTGTGGACACGAACATCTCGCTCCCATGACATATCCGGGCCAGTACACCAGGTGTCCGTCCTTGTCGTCCTTGACGGAGGAGCGCGCCCGGGAGCTCTGCAGGTGTGTGCGTTGTCAGCGCCGCCGCCGCCGCCGCCGCCCGCGCCCGCGCCCCGCCATACACGCCACACGCCAAACGCCACATGCCACGGAGAGCGCCACGCGATCGCCATGGACCCGAGTCGTGTTGTACCCAACAATCAGACAATGGAACGGTTGCCCGTCAGACAAGCGACAATTGGAATGTGTGTCGTACATGCTGTTAGAGGGCGGACGGGTGGGCGCTGCGGGTCGCGCCAGCCTGCGGTCCAACTCATCACGGATCAACTCATCACTACTCGATCACTCGTCACTCTCGCAAGCGCCACCCACTCATACCGATGGGATTCGATCAGTGTCCACCCGAGCCCTTACTTAAATTATAAGTATACTAACGGCTGAAACGCTCGAACTGATCGAGTTCTTTCGCTTACGACCAGCGTTTGAAAATATTTTTATGCAATAAAGAAACATTTTATCCGTAACAACACGCACAAATAAGCTGAACACATGCACTATCATCTCAAAATTGATTTTGCCTCATTTCTACGAACGTCAAAAACACACTGTTAGTTGTAGAGGTACGTACGACTGACTGCATCATCTTTTTTTAATCTACCGTCCGTATTTAGTTTTAAAAAGAATGTTAATACAAGTATTATACAATGCTATACACACGTTTTGGAGCTACCTTCGGTTTCTTAAATTTTTGAAAAATACATGCATTCAATATTAATTGCGTTCGTAATTAGTTTCATTGTAGACAAAATTTTGTGTTCTTGTATATTAAGGAAAATGAAATCGTTATGGTATAAATGACCGGTAAGCAAATATTGAAAAGCACGGACCGGGTGTCTATGTTAGCGCGGTACACAGAGGCGCAGGCAGGCGCAGGCGGTTAGCTGGTGCTTACAGGCGGCGTGGCGGCGTGCCGTAGCAGGTGCCGCGGCCGCTGGGGGCGGCGGCGCGCGCGTAGCTCCGGCGGCAGCGCCACCACGTCGCCCACCCCCAGAGGCTCCGGTTTGTGCGCCGGGTTTGGTACGGTACCAATGCCATTGGGTTCCTTTTCCGTTATACGGCCGTACACTTCGTCCAAATGCGCATACTTCATGATGAGGCTTTGTATTTCTTTCCGTCTAGTTTCGCGTTCGGTGAGCATGCGGTCGCCCACGGGTGTCTTGTCGTCGTCCTCGTCGCTGGACGGGAAGTAAATCTGCTTCTGCCTGCCAGTTTCCCTGGCAGGAGAAGACGCTGGAGTCCTAGTGACGTGCGGCTTGGCGCCACCGCCGTGCTGAAGAGGTGATATCAGGTCTCGCGCCGCCGGCTGTATGTTTATGTCGACGGGACGCAGCGATAACTTTCCTCCTCTTCTCTCGTCACTTTTCTCCGCTCGTAGCGATCTCCTTTGGTGTCGACGATAAACGCTGTCTCTATCCTTCCCGATGCGATCTCTGATTGTGACATCGTAGCCATTTTTGAAGTCGTTCCTATCCCCGTGCTTATGTCCCGACGATAAACGTCGGTCAGTCGTATTTCTAAAGGGGGTTTTATCTCTAGTCTTTTCGCGTGAAGAAATGTTTCGTTTAAATGAATTCTCGCCGAATACGGCGGTCGTTAGGCTTCTCATCAGACCCCGGGGCACTATCGGCTCGGGCTCCAGAGTTTTATCGCGATCTTCCTTCTCTTTCCGAGCTCTTTCTTTTTTCTGTATCGCAATTTTATCCAGTACAGAGGAATACTTGTCTTCCAAACGACTCCGCGTACTGCCAAGCATAAGCGTAGCATCTATATTATTGTTGTTGGTTTCTTTGAGAGGGTAACGTTTGGTGAACGGCGATGATTTATTATCTTTCAAATGTGCTCTGCGGAATGAGTCACTACGAGCGAGAGCGCTAATACCGGAGCTCGAGTGTAAAGGTGATGTATCGATCCGGGACTTGGTCGCGGCGAGGTAGCTCGAGTACGCACGTTCGTCGTTCAACTTCCGCGTAGATCCGGACAATCCGGATGTGAGAGACGTGTAAGGAGATATATGGCTATTATTATCATACCGACGGACGTTGTTGATAGCCGAGTTTTTATTAGCTAGTAATTTGTCGTCGTAACGAGTCCGAGCGGCGTGGAGCTTAGTATCGATGACGGCGTCGTTTTTCTCGGAAGGGCCGCGACGCGTCAGCCTGTTGATGATGCTGGAGTAGCCATCCGACAACAGCTGAGTCACGCTAGAGGTCGAAGAGCGCCCGTAGCGCTGACGGCGTGGACTAGTCGATCCGTTGCCGCCCGCGCCGGTGCCAGCCATTTCTCTACACACTAGTTGCAACACCGAATCACTTTAACCGTGGTATACACACATCACAAACATTTTGCCACCATCATAATTCGACACACAAGGGGGCGTTTCATGTTTTCGTCGGGCCGTGAGTGCAGTCGTGCAGGAGGCGTACGGTTCGCCGGCGGATACTATACTGGGCGTACTCTGGACCGAGAGCGTACCTAAGCGCGAACGGGATTTCAGAAAGATCAGTAGCGCAGGCGAGTGCGGCCGTCGGTGCCAAGTAATGGTCGCGGACTAAAAATATCGGCAACCCGTGGGAGCGCCCTCCCGCGCACTCCGAGGTGCCGCCGCGTGCGCATTTCGTCGCATTACCCGCTGCTCCACTGGTTTAATACGCGCCTTGATATACACGTAAAGATATCTGTGTACATGTGTATGTCCAATGGGCTTCTTTAATGTTTGTCTTCGGTTATTCAAGAAGCGTGTCAAGGAAGGTGCTATTAATATTTGACACATACGTGTAAAAGCAGATGAAGTTTTTGCTTTTTTAAAACAGTCGTAATAACCCATCAAACTTGATCTAAATCTACGTCTTCATAATATTTTTGTAGGTTTCATGCAAAATAATTAATGTCCTATAGCTTTGGTTTGCTTTATTTTATTACATTTGATTTCTCAGCGGTAACTGTGGTGGTAATAACTATCAGCGACACCGACGATGCGTGTCATACCTTTCTCCGAACGGTGAGCTCGAGCGCCAAGACAATTCTGTCAATACGCGCTCAGTAAATGGGTTAGTGGGTGAACAATGTGTTGCATGCGCGCACAGAGAACTAAGAGTACCACTGTGGCTATCACGAATAAAGCCTCGGGTCTTAGTCTTCGTAGATCTAGCATAATCACTAACAGTTCTACTCTTATCTGTGCATAGCATGCTCGTGCACAGAAGCGTCTTGGAAATAGCTTTAAATCACGATTATTCGCCGTGTCTCGTATCATAATGTAAACAAAATTTATTTGTTTATCGTTATTTTCTTATCTCCGTCGGGTCTTCCATCGTTTTATTGATCGATCTCGGTATTCAAATTTTAATCATGCAACTCGCGCTCAACTTTACAATGGACACGCCTGTATCGGCGGCACAATGTATCAGGCGACGCTCGGCACAACGTAACGGAAACGGTGGTGAAATATCAAACATTCCCCGCGTTCTATTCGTGCGAGTCAACTTGGATGCAACCACTATCTCAGTAGTATCATTTGAACGATGTTTCCGCAGATTAACGCATCTATACCTCGTGAATCTATTATTGGTTGCTCTTTGTGAAGTTCAAACGCCCATATTGAATGCATATATTTTACAAAAACAAGAACAAAACTGGTTATCACGTCAATTTACCTCAGAGGAGCCGATGTCATCTGTCAATGTTAGTATGAAAAAATCCACAACTCTGTTTACTACTTTGAGTAAACTTAACGCCTTCATTATGAATATAACGGGACATGAAACTGAAGTAAAAAAATAATAATAATTTGTTACAATTATATTACACAAAAAGTATTACACATTGCAGTTTATACGACGGTCGGCACTGAACTATCAGCTGTTGAGTTGAGATACGTCAAGGATCGCTAAACGAGGCCGGGGTGCAGGTAAAGCTTGTCGCCTTGCCATTGGTCGACGGACCCCGTCGTTAATACCGTTACGGTAGTCCTTTCAACCTTTTTATTTGGTTAAAAAAATATACATGTCCCTTATACTAAGCCAATTAAAACATGTTCGAAATTTTTAATGAAACGTTTAAGACTCTCCATTTCAATAAAGAATTTGTAAAATACTCGCTAACATAGTTCCTTTAAACCTTCTTACATAGGGAAAAAACTACGGCGATTACTGACCTTGCCCGCGATACGAGTAAAGGCGCCGTCGACATCGAAAAGTACGTCGGCCACGATGTTAAGGAGTTTGGCGACATCGTGCCACTTGCAGCCATGATCCTTGAGGAATCGCTTGTACAGTTCGTAAAAGGATGAGAAACGCAGGGGCTCGCGGACGCGGTCGCCCTTCAGCGCCAGCTCGGCCATCGTCCTCGCAACGGCACTTGCCCCACTCGCTAGAGTCACAGCGGAGGCGGCTGAGCGGCTACACGCCGGCGACGCGACTGTGTGCGGCGGCCGCATGTACTCGATCGCGATATTTTGATTTTTTCCTCCGCTGCGTCACCGATTTATACTTTATAATATAACAAACTATAACTATAACTTTATATGCGACGTAAAATAAAGTATTGTTTTGTACGTCAGTATTAGGTGGCGCCTAAAGTTCAACTGAGAGAACTTCCCTTGCAGCAAACCAATTAAAAGACGAAGCGAACGACGCTAACAATTTAATGGAAGCTTCGGTTCTAACAGGATTTATCCGCGTGATACCCGCGCGCCACGTGCTAACCCTTAACGTGTATCAAAATACTAAACATATATGATGTGATATAACAAATGTAATAGTTATTAAATATTCGATAATTTTATAGAAAGTTGGTGTTTGATATATTACTAAGGCAACATATTTCTTTTTCAGCCACTACCAAAACAGTAAATTGTCATCCGCGCCATAGACATATTTTGACTCTTATATATGTTATGGAAATATTATCTGAAACATTCAAGTTTTATCACGGTTGGTAAAGTTTTATCTCATCACTAGAGAGGGGCATATGCGGTCAACAGCCAATGACTTTTATACAAGCGTTAGTTTCGGTTCGAAGTTGAACCCGGAACAGTGTTGGACAAATAAGTCACCTGATTTCAGAGGACACGCGGTCGTCGCGCTGTTAGACTTCTATAAATAGCGCTAAAAAGCCGCTTTTGTCTGTGTATTCCGATTAAATTCGACAGTCGGAAGTAGTCATCGATTTAACATCGATGTTTTGGAGTGATTAATACATTAATTATTATAATGGACGCGCTGAGAAATTACGTCTTGCGTCATCTATCCCCGGCTGTTCGGTTTAGAGTAATTTTTTTTCCAAAATACAACAACGGCTAAGCCTGTGTTAACACTTGCACTTTTCATGACGAGCCAATTAATGTATTTGAACAAGAAAAGTTATTTATTTAAAAAAATAGAGGCATCCGCTGGAAGCAGTGACGAGCCCGCAAGTATAATATAAACAGTAATCGTGTCGCAGTTGATTGCGTGTTCATTCAAGGGGAGAACAGTATGATGATAAACGTATTATTTCACTCCGACGAAGAATTAATAAAGCTAGATAAGTTAACAGCGGACACTGCGCCGCAATCACATAAATTATTGAACTATATCGATTACAGTTAAATTAATGATTATATAGTTAGACGTGGACGCGCGGCCATTGACACTGCAATGCGTTAATGTAATTATTTGTTGTGCAAGAGTTACGAAGAGGACCTTTCAAAAGGTTACTTAGTTTTGGCTGATTTTGAATCTCTGTATACCCGAATAGGCCGATAATCGATCTTTCGATGGATTACCATAGCGTACATATTTATTTCTAAATGTATACTTATCATTCAAGGGTAAATAACATGAACGACAACAAAAAAACTGGTGTGAAAAGATTTTATTAATTCATACGAGTAAAGTAAGAAGATTCTAGAATATTTCTTTTATTTTACTTTTTCACGTATACAAAAAAATACTAGATAATTTTTTGTGTCCTTCAGAGTTGATGTAACAGAAAATGGCCCGACATTTTGGTTTGTAAAGCATAAATTATTGTGTGATGTAACTATACACCCGTCTAGTTATCGATATTCTCTAAAATTATTCGAAACTAGTTACCCGCCCTGGGTAGACAGATACAATAAAAAATATAGCCAAGTTGCTCGTAGGCTTTCTAAATAAAAAATAAACATGCGCTCATGCCCGTAACCCCCTCTGTGTCAGGGTAGGCAGAGATGGATATCCGTTGGCGCTATCCTGACGTAACTCTTCCTTCTTCAAATTAATTATGTGCGTTATTTCATTTTATAGTCAAGTTTTAACTCCACAACTTGAGCAAACACAAAAAACTATTTGAACATTGACAACGCACATCGCCCAAACAATTATAAAGGGTTATCTTTTTAACCAACGATTCTTTTTTTGACAGCTCACAAAATTACTCTAACTACCGAGTACTATCTAAACAGTCTTATCATGTCATAAGTATGGAAGGTTGTTTTTTGTAATGTTTTAGTACTTAATTGTATTTCATTCAATATTTACCTCGATGATAGTTATAAAAATGAATTGAAAGCAAGATTGCAACTTAAGTCTAGAGGTATAAACTTGTAAAGACGGTTTTTAGCTAATCCTTTACTCAGGGCAGTTATTTTACCCACAGCAGTCGTGCACTCGTTAAGTTTTCTTTGGTTTGTTTGTCTACCGAAAGTTTCGACGTTAGAGCAATATATCGATGCGCTTGGCGCATTACACTAAAGCGGCAAGGTCTCCGGAAGGGGCGAGCATTACAGACAGGCAGGTGGGCACGGACCACGAACTAGAGAACGTTCGGACTCTGCCGCATTAATCAAGCCCATATCGCGACGTCCGAGGCGGCCGTGGATTAACGATACGGGTTTCCATTATCGCGTGAACTTGACCTCCGTCTGTATTATGTTACTTCTATTGTGCAGCGGCGAGTGTGAGAATCACGACTCCATAATCTATGCTAATATAAATAGTAAAGATTTTATTGTTTGTTTGTTCTTTCGTCGATCGTTTTCTTTGATCACCTCAAAAACTATTGAACCGATTATAAAAATTATTTCATTAATTGAAACCTCATCTATCAGGGAGCGACAACGATATTCACTAGACAGCACAACAATCCGGTCAAGTCGATAAAGAGAAACCTGTGATTTGCTAAATCTAGTTGTTCCCCAAGTGACTAACATTTTATTCAGGTAAACAATATTGTTGCTTTGCGCAATTATCAATTTCAAATATTTTATATGAAACTTGTCACAAAAAACTTTATTAATGTATAACATGTGACATTACAATAGGTTAGATCGCAGGGTACTTTATTTCAGACTGCGGTAAAACAATGATTACTGAGGTTTAAATTGAAACGGTTTAACCAGTCAGGTGATATCGAGCAGGTCTCTAAGTAATATCAATTATAAAGACCTGTAACGTTATTTACTTTATTCCGTACGAATTCACACGTTAGCTTTATTATTATAGGGAAGTGTAAAAAATCTTGATAAATGTCGACTAATGGTCATCCGCGACAGTTTTGTTAATTATTTTTCATTTATAACTATTGTTATTAAACAGTTTCAAAGCAATCATCGAACACTCGTAATGTAACCAATTTACGTCTGCGCCATTTTTATAGCAGGGATTTGTTGAATCGGTGTTTGTTACGTTATGCCAATAACATCTTTTAATATCGATTTTTATAAATTTACATCTGGGTTGAGATCTGCTGTGTTAAAACACAAGAAACGGATATTTCGTTAGTTTTATAACTCTTCACTTTACTGTATTTATAGTTTTTAATCTGCGAAAGCGGTAATGCTTCGGCAACCGCGACTAATATCAAGTTACCGGCTAGTCGCGGCGGTTCAAGATGTTTGTTTATATGTTTCGATACAAGATACCTTTGCAACATCAATTCTTATGTTGTTTTTTCCGTAACACAGTATCTCAAAAATAATTCACAGAGGTTTATTTAGTTGCTGTGTGCAAAAACCCTACGATCCACGTCACCCGCATAACCGATAGGAACCAGTTGAAACAGGATTTAATTTAGGAATTTCGTATCACTCAGACGATTCGAGGCAATTGCGAGCGGCCGCCATCTAATGAGTCTCGATTAGGCAAATAAATGTGTTAGCGTGCCCACAGCGCGCTACTGTTGTGATACTACGGCTATTACTTAGTTGTAGACGCGTGGAGTGACGATGCAATGTTTTCCTTATACGATAACGGCGCCTACAGAGTGACATTACACGTGATTGCGGCTTACTGTGGCTGTAAGCGCAACGCAAAGGGCAGCGTGTGCGCGCTCGCTCAGTTATATACCCGGAATCAGAACGGTTTTTATCGGAAAGGCGTTGAAAGTCTATTTTCTTTTCTGTATACACGGTAGTAGTAACATAATAAATGACGTGTGACCGGGCCAGCAATGAAGTGTACTGATAGTTAACAATTTGCTGACAGATAATATTATGCGTAGTCTGATTATAAAATGACAAAGTTCAGAGTCGTTCGGTGGCATATACATTAAAAACGCATAATTTTCCCGCTGATGGGTGGGCACCGTCCCGCCAACCGCTCCTAGGTGAAGGTGATCCTAGCTATTTCTGTGCCTTGTTCATGTTTTGCGCGGCGCGTGGCGCCATCTAGCGGCCGCCATCCGAATCGTATAGATCGCGCCAGCTGCTGCTGCTATTTCCGTCAATTATACATCCCAAATTGTTTATCGACTTCACGTATGTGTTATATGTGGCTGTTATACGCACACGCGATAATGAAATACGGAATTATGTTAATGGGTTGTTTAAATGAAAATAATTAGTCGACATTGTTTATATGCAGGCACTATCATATTAATTTTATTTGTTGGTTTGGGTAACACGGACAACAAGTATTGCATGCAGGTTATAACAATAACATCATAAACTCAACAAAGATCACAACTGTTCAAGACAAATCAAAACTACAAATTTTTTCCTCCGTAGTTAGATTTTTATACTATCGCGAATCAAGGTAGGTGTATACGTTTTGAATGAATCCCTGACCTAAAATAATGTTAAAATAGATGCGCAATGGTCTCAATGTGCCGTTGGCAGCGCAGTGCGCAGTCGCTAGTTTTATTAAGTTCTCATCTAATTTGATTAATTATTTAATTTGAATTATAAAAAGTATCAATCGAGTTATATGGCCTAAATCAATTGAAAAATGTTGGCTGACCTCGACTTCTTTGTGTTGTTTGTCAGGTTTCAGCTGTGTATTGTGGGGAGGTGGCGGCGGTGCAAAGGAGCAGGACGGCTGTGGGTCGGCTGCGGCCGTCTCGCTTCCTTTCGCGGACGCTTGCTGGCTTGGCTTGGGGCCCCTATCCGCAGCCTTCGCCTGTCCCTCCGCGTTCTGAATGCAGATTTGAGGCACATTTTTCTGTACATTAGTACGATCGGCGGCCGGCGCTGTGGACAGCCACGCCGGCGGCACCGAGGGAGGCATGGGAAGCTTTTGTGATACATTTGACGCGTTGGCGCTTACATAACTAACACTAATAGAGCCTGCTTGACTAGCGCTAGTAGGTGTCTTGAGCGGCGTATTGTTTTTATTTGCTAAGGGTTCTGTGCTGACCGGAGGTTTTTGCGTTTGTGTCTTTTTCGAATGATCGTCTAAAGGTTTCACGTTTGGTAAACTATTTGACTCCGGAGGTAGTTTCGTCGGCGGACGGTCTTGATGTGGAATGGATGGTAATTGACAGAGGGGCACTTTGATCAAGGTGTGATCTGAAGCCAGAACATAGGGCTCATTACAACGATTCCCTTCTTTTTTGGCGACACTCGAATTAACGTTAATTGGTGCTACTGGTATCGGTGATACATCATCTTTACTTTGGGAACAGTCTGTACTGTCGCCACAACTGGAGAGTTCGCCGAGACTTTGTGCTTTGTCTAGAGCTGAAGCCTCTTGGTAGTCAGTCGAGCAGGGTGAAGTGTCGTCACTCGTATCGTCTCCGACATTCGATAGACGCGAGCTTTTACTGCTAGGTACGAATGCTAAACTAGATGTAACGTCATTAGAGATGTCAGCGTTGAGGGAATCTTCACTACGGGAGGACTCTCTATTAGTGTAAGAGTCAGTGTTACCTTTATCGTCTTCACTTGCTGGTGCAGTAGTACCAATAGCTGCAGGAGGTATTAAATCTTTTGATTCTGCAGTAGCTTCGTCACATCCTTGTTCCGCATTTATGTTCTTGGGAGTGACATCGTTAGGGTTATCTCCCTCCGTATGTAAGTTTCCATGTTCCTTATTTTCGTTTGTCAAAGACTCAATGGTTGGTGCGGCTGGCAAGCTCATGTATTGTGGTAAGCCAAATTCTAAATCACTAAACCGCATGTATTGAATTCCGTCGTCAGTAGGAACCTCCAATTGTGGCGAATAGTAGTTGTAAGTTGAGTTATCGTGTCCGTACACAGACCATGGGTCATTAGACGGTATGATTGGTAATGTTTCATAATACAAGTCAGGATTTAGTTCAGTATTATTCATAAATTCCGGTTTATAGTCCCATGTCGGAACAAATGAATCTTCAAAGGCTAAATAATTATCAGGTAGCACGACCATCGATTGATTAAATAACGAGGGATCTAACGCAAAAGAACCATCATAGAAAGGGTTGTTTAACACAAGTGGCGGCGGCTGCATCGGTACGCATTCTAAAGCCACCTCCGCTTCCACAAACAGTCCAATTTTTGACAGATCGGGTTCAGATTGTCTGTGTCGATATGCGCTCGCGACGATTTCATCACACTTACTATCGTGAATATAAGATATGTCAAAACTGTGAGTCCTTCGTAACGATGGTGAAAAGTGACGTTCTTCACAATGGTTATTCTCGAATGCATGATTGTCCGGTTGGACGTCAAACAAATCCACGCACGGTACACCCACGTTGTTCATTTCTTGCAAAGCATCGGGACCGGCAACGGGATCGTGTGCGCATGGGAGGAGCGTGCAGGCCGTGTCCGCCGGCAGCAGCAGCACGTGCGGCAAGGCCGGCGGGGGACCACGGAAAAGCAGGTTGTCCGGCGGCGGACGCGTCGGCTGCGCTGCCATGGCGCTCGGCGCGGCGGCGGCGGACACGCGCTGGCCGCCCGGCTGAGCTTGACGACTGACTGAAGGCGGTCCGTGGGACGAAGGGGAACGGAAATAGAACGGGCGCAAGCGCGAGGAGGCCGCCGTCTCTCGCGCGCGTCTTCATGGGCGAAGACGCATGCGCACGCGCATCCGCGCGCCAAACCTGTCGGGCGCGTTCGCCCAAACGGTCGCCAGTGACGTTTACCCATTATTCTGGTTCCGGCCTATGCTACGACGAGTGGCATGTTCACGGTCTCAAACGGGTCGTTAAGCGAACTAATTTTCGGGTGGACACTTTAAAGTGATGATTGCGAGCGTCGGGTTACAAATATATAAACATTCGGTCCATTCATTCGTATTTTTAAGTAAATAACAATAAATTAAGAAACGGTAAGACTCACCTGGTCCGGTGGCGAGCGCGGAGACGATTCGTCGCGATGGTGTCTCCTCCGTCTGTGCGATGTGGGCGAACGCCGGTGGTGTGATCGCTTGGAGCGCTCATTTCTCCGCCTCCACGAGTGCTCCGAGCTGTGAAATTTGCGATCGAGAGGCTGTAGGGTTAGTGATTAGGGGCAAGGGCTAAAACGTCGTTTGCGCAACATTAAGGTGAGGTCGATGCGTCCAGGAGTCGTAATCTACTAACGTTGGCGAGCGTTCTCCACAACCGGACTGCGGGTCCACCAATCGATGCAAAGCATCGGTCGACGGGAGACAACAGGCGTGCAGCAGCGCCCTGACGGCGGCCCAACGCCGTTGCCCCGTCCCTATGTTTTCGATAATGTCCTTAACTGGTGTCAAAACCGATGCGATTTATGTTTATCGCAATAACGCATAACTCATAACTGATGCGAGTCACTACACTTCACTGCGTTAGTTTAAGCCGAAGTGATCTTTTGTAGTGTTTTTGCGTTTTAACATAATGAGCGATGTTGGTTGCGTCAAATGCTCGCGGATGGTCAAGGTCTGCAACGGTGCGGTGCGGCCGGCGCGGCGGGCACGCGGCGGCGCGCGCTGCGGCCGCGAACGAACTGCCAGATAACCGCGCGCGCACATCACACAACTTGTCGTGGTACATGCACCATCATTACACATTTAATTTCATTCAAACAGCCGACGCCGTTCCGTCGCAGCCTGCAGCGAAACGATCGGAACCTCTACGCGTCACACGTAACAATGTCGTTTTGACTGGTACTGTCAAGCGGTACCGTACTAGCGGTATACCGCGTACATTACGATGCGAAAGTTCACATTCATCCTAACTATATTGATAACTATATAAATGTCAATTACTTAAACGAATGTATTTAAAACAACCTCAATTTAAGTGCAAAATTAAGACCTTAATACATAAGATATAAGAACTTGCCTACATCAAGAGTATTAGAACTTAAAGGGGACGTAAAACCAATATTTTTGGTACCAATATTTTAAGTTTAACGTTTCGGTATTACATATGCGTGTACTTGTGAAAATACGCTCTTAAGAGCATATTCACATTTTAAGAACAGAGACAATCTATGTTTAGCCCAGTTACGTTAGATCACCAAAAAAAGTCCAATCCGGTACTCTGTTTTTAAGAAAAATCGATTATATGATTTTATTGAACTTCCAAGTGGCTTATACGACAATGCTTATAAGGCACATATGATTATCAAAACGGAGATAGTTTATTTGTACCCTGTAGATTATACAAGAATTAAAAAGAAACATAAAATGGGTGTGACGTATGGATATAAAAAATAATAATGTGTAAATTTATTGGGATGGTAATATTGCCTTGAATTAATCCCAATTTTCCGATTGAATCAAAATATTAGAGACGGTCAAGCGCCAAATGAACTAACCACCTATTTACCGGTAACTTAGTTCGAAACTGCCTGCTGATCTTGCGATTTAGATAAATATATAATACAACTTGACACTACTTTATAAATGATTTCCGTTAACCGTAAAGTAATTGTGCATTGTCAACCATGTATCCTGTGTTATTGTGATTTGCTCTAAGTTAATGTACAAGTGTTGACGAGCCATTAAATAAATTACAAAAAAAAACTCACCAACAAGCGCGTATTACTAATGTTAA
The DNA here is from genome assembly GCA_029849275.1 of Papilio elwesi. Lineage (NCBI taxonomy): Eukaryota > Metazoa > Arthropoda > Insecta > Lepidoptera > Papilionidae > Papilio > Papilio elwesi. The sequence continues at coordinate 9,435,412 of CM056695.1, forward strand.
TTCGTAATCAATTTGACTATAGTTAGCACACAGGTTCTCTAGCAGAGCAAGCAACATGTCTGGTTTGGCTATCGAAGCAGTGATAGTATTATTTCAAAACGGGACGCGTGTCGATTGCGAACCGCAGCATCGGCGACTGCGGCATGCAAAATATTGGAATCCAAAATTATTGCCGGCGCATGAAAGGACGGACTTAACACAGCCGAGAAAGTAACAAAGATTAAAAGCGCCTATTTTAAGGCCAACACGAGAAAATGAGAGAAACAATGTTTGGTAACATTTATACATTTAGTACATTATGACAGAGCGACATATTTTTCTCTGGCAGACAAAAATGTCGGAAGCGGATCTCATTATATAGTTCATGGTACGGGAATGCGGTAATTTTCATTAGTACGCTATTTTGTGAATGCAACCTCTTTTTTCCTTGAATGTTTCCCTGCCCTTTGAAAACTGCATGAAGGAATCTAAAACGTAAAATGTTTTAATTACATAACAAAGTATTAAAACTAAACTCCATGTGTTTTTACAATAAGATAGTTTCGCGGTTTAATTTCCCAATTATTCCTGAAAGCCTAGTCCGTACGTACAATCACTCAATATCGCTTGTATCGTGTCAGATCCCTTGTTCATAATAATGTTGAAATTTTATTAAATATTCTACTAATATTATAAATGCGAAAGTTTGTAAGTATAGATGTATGGACGTTTTTTATTCTTTTATGCAAAAACTTCTGAATAGATTTTAACTTTATAATATTATAGCTTGTACATGATATACCGCATGAATTAAACAAAATATATCGATAAGTGTCGAATAAGAAGGATTTTTTTAATGTGAAATGGTGGCAAACGAGCAAGCGCATCACCTGATGTAAAGTGAGCGCTGCCCATAGACATCCGCAACAAGCAAATGTGTTGCAGATGCGTTGCCTAACTTTAATGGACAGAGGAGGGAGGGCACAGACGGGAAAAAGGTTATTTCCTTTTCTCCCGTTTCTATTCCCATCCTATCCTTATGAGGAAAGGATGGAAAGGGGAAGAGGACTGAAATTAGGCCTCCGGCACCTCACTCATCAGGCGAGACGCAGAGTACTTCTACTTCACGCCTGTTTTCTGTGAGGTCGTGGTATTTCACAGGTCGAGCCGGCCAATTCGTGCAACAGATGTTGTTGTTGCGGGGTCTACCACTACAATTTCGCCATATGCGAACTATTCTGATGTGCGCTGCAAAAACCGGTAGAATTACACGTATGTATATTATATATATATATATATATATATATATATATATATATATACATCGCGATAGCATACATCTACCTTTTATATGTAAGCCATTATTACCAAAATGGTGAGCCATCTATTAATTACGGACGGAGCGAAGTTTGCCGGACAAGCTAGTTGTAATACACAATTTCTTATTTAAATATAAAGATCGTTTAAATTGAAAATGTCGATGTCACCGTGGCTATAGGTGACTTCGTTTTCACATTGTACAAATTGCAGTAATATTATTATCAATAAAAATACTGCAAGCTTGCATCATAAGTTGACAGAGCCATTGCAGGACGGCCTTTGAAAAATGTATCGGTATAAAAGGCGTTGCGCAGGCGGCTAGGCGAGCTAGGCGTTATGTCACATTGTTAAGCGCCAGCCAACAGGTTGAACTTGGACCACGTAGAGGTAGACCTTCGGCGCTCTTCGCGATATGTTATACGTTCTATTTTACAAGTACATATGAAATAGGTCAGCGTAGTGAGAGCAATATAGCGCGCTTTGTCCGTAGAAAAAAGAATCATTAAAGTAGTATTGTTTCCATCTTTCTATAAATTAATTTTGTGCGTGTTAATAATTCTATACTTTTGCAAATTTATCGTCCGCTAATACCTAGTAGTTAGCTTAAATATCAATTTGTTTGTAAAACTAACTTGTAGCAAACTAAATTACTATTTACTAATTAATGTGCTACTAAAACGAATGTCGGCGGCACTCATAAATAAAGGGACATAATATAAAATAAAGAAAGTTGACTTTAATAGGCATATACATTTTAACGATGGGAGACTTCCTCAATTTTCTAAATGTAAATGAACCAGATTGCCAAAGGCTATATTGCGTAACAAAGTTGCCGTACGTACACTTGTGCTTCGATAAACATTTGCTGGACCGAATACTAATGGACTTCAAAAAGTTGATACATTATAAAAATCAAAGTTCCAAGCCGTCTTCCAGAAAGAACGGCGGCACGAGATTAAAGATTTGACATCGTGGCTATCGTCGCCCGAGTGAATTACATTTTGCACGACAATAATTAAGAATATGGTTTACTTATAAAAATATTAATTTCTAATGGTGAAATATTAAAAAAAATATTAAGACGGGTTCAATATTTACAGAGTTTATAAAATAATAATAATAAATCGGCCTTTTTCTAGAATATTTCCCACTGCGGGGACACAGGCCTCCTCTCCGAGAGAGTGAATGAGCCGTAATCCTCCACGCTGGCTCAGTGCGGGTTTGGTGGATGTCATATGTCTTCGAATTTGGTGGTTCTAAGAACATGTCGGTTTCCTCACGATGTTTCCCTTCACGTTACAACAGAGTTTACCATTAACAAATAAACAAATCTTTTATCTCTATAATATTAAATACAGATATGAAATGTGAAAACGTACATACTTGTAGAAACTATTAGGACTAAAAACTCAATAAAACTATTGTATTGACTTATACAGGTATATACATAAATACCGACTACATCATATTGTCTTTTGTTTTGTGTGTATTTTATTTTAAAATAATCAAAATTAATTTAAAATAATTAATCTGATGCAACTAACGGTTGCTCCTCAAGAAAACGTAGAACGTACGAAAAAGACAACTATACATGGTTTTAATACGAATTTGTTTCATTAACTTTTTATAGGACTAAATGAAAATATAATTCAGATGCAACAAAGCGAATACCGAGGTATACGGAATGAAGCTGTGAATGATTATACCGTCACCATAAAATAATCGCAACAAATTCAATGACATTAATGGCACTTGAGCCGGAAAATTACTTAATGTGCAGGTGCGATGCAACTTTGAGGGTCGGCGGTAGAATGAAAAAGGTTATACAAACAGCTTGAAATCAACATTATATTATTGGTTTTTAGCACGACTGAGTTTTCTAGACTAGTAACTGGGGCAATAACAGGGCTTTTCTTTTATATACAGTAAAAGAGATTTGAGTTTATGTCATATCACTAAGAAAGTCACCGATTTAAGAGTTAGGTTACCAATATCATGAATGGTTCGTGTAACAGAGCCTTAAAGTCACTAGCATCAGTGTCAACGTTCAAGCGAGGCACGTGCGTCACGACGCGGCGCATGACAAACACCGGAACACTCACTTTCAATCGCTCATCACCATTAGAATTCGATGTTCGTATGAATATTCCACGAAACTCACAATTAAGCATTTTCTAAATGCAAAGGGAGTTAACATATCCGATTCTATGAATTATTATGTTGCTCGATCATCTTAAGTGAATATTAAAGGCATCGTCACAAAGTACCGTTGATCCATTGATATTCAAAGTGAACATTAAGTAATTAATGGCTGCGGGTACATCCGACGCGGCGAAATGCATTAAACTTATCACTATAAAATCTCGAAGGGAATATTCAGTTATCTGAGATTTGTCAACACACTCTATCCAGCACTCTCAGCTCTAACGCGACGTTTGTTAAAAATGTACTAGTAATGATTCTCTGTATTTAGTAAGGTATTACGCAGTATTCATAACTCCAAACAGGCCGCCGGCAATTCGAGCCGTTAAGGTAATTGTGCAAATACGGTTAACTGAAAGCGCGATGAAGGATAATCATTAAATTGCAATGCGGTCAACGTTCAAGCAGATACGGTATTCACACAACGGTACTTTATATTTAGACGGCAGACAACACGCATTGAATCATCTCTTTTCGATTCGTCGTGTAACATGTTTCCCGGTGTTACGGGGTATTTTTAGTATCGAGTGCGTTAGCGCAACAGACGGTGTGATTTCGCAGCGGGTGTGTACACTCGAGTGATTAATGCTTACGTGACCCAATAAAGCATCACAATAGTGACAATATGACAGGTAAGGAAATCGGCGCGAGCAAAGCGGCGCTCAGAGGTCGTCGGGCGGCGCGAGAGTGGAATGCCTGTACAATGACCATAATCGATCGATCTCGGTGCAGCGCCGGTTACGAAATCGCGACGCGGGCTCTCACAATGCGACTCGAGCTGCGTCCGGTCAAGGAGACTAGCTATACAGCGTCTATTGAATTAGATCACTTTGAAGTGATACGCGACGAAATTTTACAATTAACACTGCCTGATTGCCTAAAATAATAGGTTCAGATTTAAGATTGTTTTACATTTAATCTTGACAAGGACATTAAATGTTCTTTATCTACATTGAAACGTATAGAGTGTCATTGAATTTAATAAAAGTGAGTTGTTCAATGTAGTGTACAAAAGTTGTAATGAGTGGTCAAGTTCAATTTACCTTTACATTGTATGTATATGTGAGGTTTACCGCGATTATAGTCAATGTGGCAAGGAGAGATCAGAGCGGGCGCAGTAATGGCAAGCAAGGTCGCGCTGGATGAGTGATCACTGCCATGTCGACCACAAGGTGCAGAGCCACCCAATGCTGCGGTAGGTCAATGACAAACGATAATTAACGCTAAAAAATATGTCCCAAAACTATGCAATAGTCAATGGAAAAAAACACTTCACACTTTTCAATTCAAACTGATTTTTCACTTCATTTATCCATCATAGAATATAAGGTAAATTGCTATAAATACTATAAAATAACTGTTCAGTTGAATCAGTTGAACTTTATTAGTTATACCGTCATATATCATAATCAAGATGATTGAATGTTTATACGATGTTCAAAACAGGACGTTTCGGCAATTTTGCAAGCATCAGCTAGACACGCTGTGCATTGAGATATTCACAGCACACGCACATATTTCGGAGACGTACAGCGCTCTCTGGTAATGGTAACACAGTATTTACACGTACATAGATGATTTTAGAAATTATGTATTTAATCTTATGTAATATATTTTGTTAGATTAGTAGCTTATTATTTCCGAGGAGGGTTGGCGTTAGGCAGGTGGCCGGCCGTAGAAACTAGCCAGAACCTATAAAGTATAGACTACGGTCACAGTTTAAGCAATAATATGTGACTGTTCAACTGGCTACGGCCATTCTGTGTCCACCCCGCATAAGCGGGAAAAGGGCAGGGAGATGATGATGAGTTTACGGCAGTATTGAGAAGGTAATATCATTTCGTTAGTAAAATTGCAGGGCGGGTGAAACCGCGGGTCACAGCTAGTTTCAATAGGAAAAATACTAGCTGCCGCAGTCAGGATAACAATGCCATTTGACCGGACCAACATTTCATATTCTATCTTACCTAACAAAGGGCAACGTATATTTTCTCGGAAACATCCACACCGCTGGAATCGTCTAAGCAATGGAAATAAATTAATGTGTGTAATATAGTCACAACACCTGTCATTGTGTCTTCACCTTACATATTGTATTTATCAATGTCCATTAGTTACAATCCTAAAGGTTATTAATAATTGAACACTGATACAGAAGAAAGATATTACTTTTATAACAACGCTTCTCTTTATTTCATTTTAAAATTAAATATAAGCCTCTAGCAAAGTAACTACAGATTTGCGATATATGGCTGCACATGTCGATTACTTTATTGAATACAAAACTAGCCTTATTTAAATTACAATCTTTAAAAAGTGACAGATGACAGTAAAAACAGTTGTTTTATTAACTGCAAATAACCGTGTTCTGATGGTCAAACGTAGAAAGTTTCTGCTTACTTGTTTCAATACCAACTTATAAAAGCAGAGATTTCATCAACGCCCTAATGGTCAAATATTACAAACTCTAATCGAGGTCCAAAACTCTGTACACAACTACAAATAGTACATGATTACGTCCTAAATGTGACATGGAGTGAGCCTGTCTCTGGCAAAAAAAAAAGATCAAATTACAAAGCGAGTTCCGTCAGTCATAATTCTGTAATTCAAAAAGGGACAATCACAGGAAGTGCAAATGATCAGGCAGGCAGGCATGTTGTCGATTACAAAACAAATGCTTACCATGTTGATTTGCATCTCGGGGGGACAGTGTTACATCATGCAGCCGGTATATAGCGCACACGTGCACTCGGTGAAAGTTGACCGGCCTCGCGAGACACGCAGCGTTAGACATTTGACAAACGTCCTATAGCTGGAACCGCTAGTTTCATTGCTATCCATTGGAATCGACTTGACGCGTACAACCAGTTTTTCTTAAAACAAATCTTGATAAGAGGTAATAGTATAAATAAAGAATGGCTCGAGATAAGCGACTCTTAATGTAAATCTGACTCAGTGTCATTTGATATTTCAACTGGTGGGTGTACATCATTAAAAACACGCGTTTGATGTAATTACTGCGATTGATTTTTGTTGTAAGCTATGAAAGCGTTATTTTTTCTGTTATTCTGGAGTGATTACACATATTAACATACCGCTAATTAGATATTAGTTGCGTAGAGGGATTAGTTGCGCCGATATCGATGACGCCAAGTTTAGTATTGTACAATATTTATGACTCTATTTATTTTATACAGAACGTTAGGAATTTACTAGCGTAAGATAATAGGCAAGGAGGACATGATAGTCTCGTAAGTTCAATATACATTGAATATAATTTTACATATTAAAGAATTGAAATAGAAAACATTGGTTTGTTACTTGTTTCTTAGACTTTATGGTTGTATATGGTAGGTGTATCAGTCGTCTTTAGTCCTCGGAAGATATTATAATTCTGAGTAAACGTCACTTGTTTTAACATTTAGGACCACCTGTATATATGTAGAATGGAAATTCACGCAAAACGCAAACGCAAATTGAAAACACGACTCTCTAAGTAGACAGATTAGAACGTTAAATCGTTTGTAAAAAAATGTTATTTCGAAACAGAAATACCGAAAACTTGGTATGCAATATAAATTATCACTTTGCAAATTTTTAACAAATACGGATATATAATTAATAAAGAATCGATAACAATAATCATTAATTTCTCTAAATGACTTCGCAGTGGGCTGAGAAAAGCGGACAAACAAAAAATTGAGTGAGTAGGAGAGGTAATAAACTTTAAATGGTAGTGGTAAGAACAACTTAACTGAGACATTAAAGTATTTAATTATTAACGTTTAAAACGTAACAAGTAAATTATAGATTGTTGGACACAGGTCCTCCGTAGCCTCAGAAATTACTAAATCTAGACACAGGCAGCCTTGTGTTCCTGATCTACAGCGATGTTTTTCTTTATAGCAATACCATTTGTGACTTATTCATCGAGAGGATAAAACTAAAACCGTTGCATATTTTAGGAGTGCGTGGGCGCTGTTGGTTATAATGAAAAGATTCTTGGTACGCAAAAAATAGTCGTCAATGATACGGTTGTAAATTTCGGTCATTTATGCGTGGCCGGTTGTCGCTGTAATGGTGATTAGTGTAAATATATATACGCTAGTTTCCGTTCTTATTGGAAACTGGAGCGAATTCGCTGTTGTGTATATACACGTATAACTACGATATTAAACTTTCTTTTTATTGAACTTCCCGTAAAATCGTATATGCATCTATATTTTCGGATCGAAAGTAATTCTCTTAAGCAAATCTTATGATGGTGTGTTCGAATTACAATACGAAAGAAAGTCTACCTACACCTTTAACTAACAATATTTAAAATCTTGAATAAAAAGTTTGTAAAGTGAAAATATCTCGCATCTTATGTGAGAAAGCCACAAATGTCACTACGAAGTTTGTACAATACTTTCACCTCACGCATCAAGTCATAAACGTCGAATTCAGTCCTTCGATCGTCGCGTTACGTGAAAACAAATACAAAAAATAACGTAATAGATCCACCGTTGAATGCACGACTGCAGAGGAGGACGTGTTCGGACAAAAATGTATTTATAAGCGACAATAAACTCGGAATTACGTCAGAACGGTTACCGGGTTGACAAATCCTAAACAGGCCGTATAAACCAGGACGAGACCTTGAAACATTCACTAAATGCTATCGAGACGAATCTTTTAAGCCGTAGCTGCGCGGGACGCCCACCGAGCTCGAATATTTGCTTATGTTTGAGAATTTATAGATATGCATAATGTTAATACAATGGAAACAAAGCGGAAATCTGTATATGTTTTATTTAAAAACTTTCTTATTGTTCTAGTGGCGTTTACTAACGCTGTGTTTTCTATAACATTGATGAGTGTGTACTCGTTTACTTAATAGCGACGCGATAATTAGCCACGGATATTTAGTAATGTACAACGTGGAGGAATAAAGCTCGGCGGTGAGTCACGGCAGCTTGTGCAACGGCTTTGCACAACCGGACCAGCCTGGCCGCTGCCACAGCGCGGATAATAATTCAGGTAAATAGGCTCAGTGACGTGACAATAATTGGATTTATAGGCACGTCATGGGCGTACCGCTTTTAGATTAATGCGCTGGTACAATCCACGAATTGTTCTTTGATTATGTCCGAATGGGCTAGAAGTATGTATATTTCAAAGGGTTCTATCTTTCTTATTCTAGGTTTGAATACGAATTACTTTATGTTCCGTAACGCTACACGTATTGTTGGTGCAAAAATTTAATTTATGTATTTAAAATTTGATTAATTTAATCGGTTTATATCTTTTGCTCGCTTTAAACTTTGAGAAACTTTGACAATATCTGTAACATAACAATTAATATCGTATATTGTTATAAATGTTAGACATATGTATATGTTTTCAATCCAGTAAGTTGAAACACTCGATAAATACGTACATACTACGTAGTATGGTACAACAAAATAGGTACTACGCTAAAATGAATAAATCGAAATAGACTAAGACGCTCTTGCCCTAAGACCGGTAGCGCAAGTCGATGTCCTGCGAGCTCGGACAGCTCACAGCAGGCTCGGCTTTTTTTCTATTTTTATGCGCTCGAGATGCGCCGGCTTCGTGTCTATCTAGCGGACTTGCATTTGTACAACTCGCTCCTGGCGCATAGGGGATCGGACGCAAATCTCCGGGTGCGGATTATGAGGGTTAGTGGATGCAGTATTGTGTGGCTACATACGATACGCTCCACTCGTGGTCGCGCATGGTCTTTTGGAAGGCGGCTGACTTGGGTGTCCAGGAGTCGACGCCGAGGTAGAGCGCCGGCAGCTCGGCCACCTTCACCTCGAGCCGCTCGGCCAGTCTTTGCTCGACGAGAGCGCGCGGCCCGCTCGTCAGCCGCTGCTGCTCCCGTCCGCTTCGCCGCTCCAGCGCCGCGTAACCGTTCTTCTCGCCGTTGCAAGACGTCACGCTTTTTGGACCGTCTGTGCTGAGCAATTTACTCTTAACGGTGTCCGTTTTACCGTAATTTTTATATTGCACTGATTCTGTTCCGTTCGCGGTTCGCGAATACTTCAAAGAATCATACGTGTCACCATTCAGGCTGCCGTATTCGATGTCGTTCAAGTTAATATCTCTGTCGACGCGCTTGGACGTCGCTTCGTACCCGTTTCGTTTGCTGTAGCGCTCCTCTTGGCTCTGCTTGAGGAAGCTACTTTCAAAACTAGTTTTACATTTAGGAACATTGTTCAAGTATTCACCGTAACTTATATCGTTACCGTGCAATCCTTTATCACAGCCTTTCTTTAGCGTTTCCTGTATGTCTATTCCGTTGGTGGACCGGCTATAGCTAAAGCTGGCGTGTTGGCCGCTCTCTACTCTCATCTCTTTTCCCCGTTCCGCTTCCTTGCTTTCGAATTCGTGTTTGACGAGTGCCACTCGCGAGCACTCTTCGCCGTTTTTAAGTTGTGATTTAAGAGCGAAGTCTGCGGCCGTGATGCCAGCCCTGCTCTGCTCGCCGGGCACGGTCCAGGTGTCGTGCTTCCTTTTTTCGCTGCTCTTGGATGACCAGGCCTTGGCAAGCGCTGCCTTTAGCGCTTCCCGCCGCTCGTGAACGCTCACTCTCGGGTACTCGTGTATGGGCACGATGGCGGGAGCGTATAATGTGGAACGCGGTGTCGCCCTGGTTATACGGAAACTTCTGAACTCCCTGTTGAACTCCGAATTCAAAGAATAAGCCGGTATTCTCGAAGTCACCATATTGAGATCAAATTTCCACTACTGTTAAATTATTATAACTTTTCGTTCACAATAGTTCTCTTATTAGCACCAGTACACTGAACACATATCGACTCTACCTAAAACCAAATGATAACCCGTGAAAATGTGTTGAACTTTTGTTAAGTTAAGAAGCGGGTGCGTGCATGATGCACGCGGGGTTGATGTGAGGCAGTGTTTGTGCGTGACTCTGTGGGCCGCGACCTTCGCGGTGGGCGGCGGCTTGGCGGCGCGGCGGTGTGGCGGCGTGCGCGGCGGGACAACGCACTGGTCAACGAACCGCCCCGCGCGCTCCCACTCGCAGCTTGCATAACGCATTCGCGATCCGCCGTCTACCTCATCTCTTACGCAGTTATGTTATGTTAGCTATCGTCTAGATGTTTCATGTACAATCGTACGCAACTAAAACATAACCGCACTTCGAAATTGTCTGATCGTGAACTGTGACCGCCAACAGGCACATCCATTAAGCAATAGATAACGATAAGACGGCCCGCGTATGTTAATGCAATGTGGAGCAGTAGCGCCGTATAAGTGCAACAAGTGTCGCCTTGATGGCGTCCCTAATATGGCCAACAGTTGCCATATGGCTCGCGAGTTGCGACCGACACATCCTCGGCCGTTCGGCCCTTTACAACATTATCGATATAATATAAAATACGTATTCTAGGATTCATACAACCTGTTGCATTATGTTATAAAGCAACAGATCGGTATGCTCTGCAACAGTTTTTCAAGTTGTTAAAACAAGTTTGGAAGAAGATTCGTATTTACATTGAATTGATTGATTATTTTAGTAGTTTCAACAGCTAGTCTAATTTAAATGCATAATGTCAAACATAATTCACAAGATAACAACACAGGCCTGTAGCTCAGACACGTTCAATAGTAAAAACAAGTTTGATATTTAGTTCAACACATTTCCACTGATCTGTATCGCCTAACAAATGCACTCTCCACGCTATGCCGACGATCACCGTATAGGATGTTGCGAGTAGTGCCGTGCGTCGCGAGGGAGAGAATATTGTGTGCGGGCACCGGAAGCGAGTGCATGCGTCCGGACGACGCGTGCGTTACCTTCTCGTTGCGCGCGCGAGAACTGCGTGCGGTGTGCGTGCACCGCTGCGACTGAGCCGGCAACGGACGCAGGCAGCGCCGCTCGCCGCCGCGGCCCCACCACTGCCGCCTCTCTCCAGCCAGCGCTTGTGTTGTGACTCTAACTCCGAGCACTACGGCCGTAATCGCAGCAACGCCGACCTTCGCAACCGAGGCACTCCGACCGGCCTGCATCCACTAATGTCGCGACTAATAAACTACATCGAGACGCGGAAATTATCCTTTAAAAGGAATGGAAACCTATCAGAAACTTGTAACGACGCCCTGACCATTATAAATATACAACGCTAAAAAAAATCTAACATGTTTATGTTTGTTTTCGGTTACAACTAATTATTTCGTGGAGGCGACATTTTCTTAGGAGAATGATTCAGCTACAGCGAAATCTCGTATAATGATATTTTCACTACACTGCACCTACACATACAGCGCGATACATTAACTAATTCATTAAGTAGTCCGATGAACGCCTATGCCAACGTATTTAATATTTACTAAGTCAAATTTAGTGGACGGTGACTGACCGCGGACCTTACCTTAATACACGTACGGTAACTATATTAAAAGTACCTGAAACAATTAAACGGTCATTATTAGTATTTAATGAGTACAGGAAATGTGTGTATAAGTAAATGTTACTTTTTTACACAAAAAGAAATCATGAAAATATTTTCATGGCCCGAGACACAAGGCCAGTTTAGTAGTTTCGAAACAATTGCAATTGTACTTAATAGTATTTTAGCGCAGCAACGCGTGCCATGTTGCCATGCAAATTGTATGTTGGTAGATAAATAAGTTGTCCCTTGTTGATACGCTGCTTTAACTTAATGCATAATGCAACGAAAGTTATCAATGTGTCCAGAAACTTTGATTTTTAATTAATTCCTTAAAATAGGTTACTTATTACTTCACAGACATTACAAATAACAAAAAGAAATACTAGCTTGTTAACCATGCAAAGTTTAAAAAAGTTTTATATTATCTATTTATTTGAAATTGTTGTAAATGTTAAAACAAATAAAAAAATATCAGCTTTACATCAATGTAATTGTATTCGTATCGTTTCAAAAATATTACAACTTTTAATATCTTTAACTCTAATATTATAAAGAGGAAAGATTTGATTGTTTGTTTGAATTAAATAGGCTCCGAAAGTACTGAACTGATTTGAAAAATTATTTCACTGTTAGGAAAATAAACTATCCCCGGATGACATAGGCTATATTAAATATTTTATTACAAATTGGGATCCTGACTAACTCCAGTAATTGTAACCCAAGGTGTAAAAAAACCTAAAATATTGTGAAATTTGGTCACGATGTGTAATTTCGTCCAACTTTTTATTGCTACCCGTGCGAAGCCGGGGCGGATCACTAGTATTGGAATAAAGTTAAAATACGGATATAACAATAACATTCTTCGTCGACATTTGTCATTGTTATAAAGTATTTTGTTCTCTATATGTCAGCCGGAGATATATTGCCATTTCACCGTACAGAAGCGCGATTAACCTAAACGAACTTAAGCTTGGTCTGAACCATTTCTAAAAGCGACATAGAGAAATGACAGACGAATCGGCTGCTTTTATTTAGTAATCTAACAGGATTTGAGTTCTATGCTAACTTAATGCTGCTAGCGTAGAACACAATTTTGGTAAAATAATATATAGTTTATTTAAAATATGTATTCAGTGTATACGACGAAATAATTATATGAAACCCTAGTTTTATGCAATTATAATATATTGTACTAATAAGAACAAGAAACCGACGGGAAAAAAATCAAAGGCGGGAGAAAGTAAGCGAGTCGTAAAATCGAAAATAAATTAATTGGAAGTTGAGACATAAATTAATCGCCTACGTGGCGTTACCGAGAAATACGCGTGTCCAAAAAAGTGGGATGGCGTTGCGTCGAAGAAATTGGTTCGAATTTTTTTAATACCATCTCCCCCACAATTTTGCAGTATATTATATAAATGTGATTATTATATTACTGTAAATTGAAATCCTCATCTTTTTACTAGAGTTTTAAAGCTAATTTGTAGACAGACATACGTGGCACTAAGGCATCTAGTTCCACAGGCGTTTCGTATTTTAATTCATGTTTAGCTTCCCATAGAACCTCTTATCTACCCCAAACAGGGACAGTAAGTCCGTCTAGCTATATGACAAGTGACCATTAACACTTCTTTAGTATAACTTGGAACATAATAAAAGTATTATCAATTGATTGGCTATAGAATGACGTCGAACATAAATGGTAAGGGGTGTACAAATGATAAGTGATGGATGTTATAGATCATTGTTCAGTCATTAAGAGGCGCCGGATCGTTAGGGTCTGACAATTAGAATGGAATATCGTATTTTAAATGAATGTCTTACTAAATTATTTTGCAACCGTTTCAAAAGCAGTAATCAATAGAGTAGTACAAACTGGAACACCAAAACCATGCTATGTGAAGGTTTAGGTACAATTAAATAATTAGCCTACCTGATATTCTTATCTCAAGCTTTCTATTAACAATACCTTATTACGACTTGTATAATTAAAACTAAATTATTTGGTTTTAATTATACAAGTCGTAATAAAAAACAATTAGTAATTCAAGATTCCGCGGGTGCTTTGATGCTTCGTCTTTTCGTTCAAATCGAAGTTATAAATTATAAAACATTGATTGGAGAGCCATTGGATTAAAAGTAGACGGACAGCGGTAGACTAGACTAACTTGGCATATTGGTCCAAAAAAACTCGGGATTAAGTTCTGATGAATCCTGAGCAGCAACAGGTCTTTACTTCCATTTGTTTGGGGCTGATACTAAACTAGTGGGTAGGTTCGAACAGATCGACGTTACAAACATCGATTCGGATTGTGGCCAAGCGCTAGTAGTTATTTATTTTAAAAATAAAAGCGTCCTCGTGATGGACGAGGTTGGCGTACACAGAAGTAAGTTATTGCATACAATACTTCCGTAGGACTCAGTTATCAATGCAGTCTGCAAGGCGCGTAGAAACTCAATCATGTTCACATATTCAGTCATAGTTGAATCTTGATAAGTGTACACGATAATTAGACATTAAGCCGTTAGATGTAAACACTGCATACAGCGCTCTATAAAAGTTCCATTACTCCCGTGGCAGTAACAGGCCATAAAAGGATAGTAGCTTTCTGTGTGGCTCTGGCTATATGGGCGTACAACTGTATTTACTGCACATAAAGATGCTCGTTTCGAACTTGAAATGTTGCAGTAGTATCAAAAACAATTTTAACTACTTTCTACTGGAGTCCATTTGGGCTTGTTGACGTTAGTTAATGATGTTTTGATCGTTTAACAAATTTCAATTTTAAAATGGAATCTTTTTTTTCTTCTAAATAATTTTTAAAAGTTCTAAACAACTAAACTGTCGACAAAGCAACGTAGAAAAAAATAAAGTACAATTGATTGTAGGAGAGTTCATTTAATTTGAAACGTGTTTTTCTGCCAAACTACGAGGATGCGTTAAAATAAATACGCGTACAAACAATGTAAATTTACCTAGTCCGCGATTGTGTACTTGTGTGTAGACGTTTGTTTAACCCAAAGCTCTAAATGCGGCGCTAGCTGTGGCCAAACATGCGGACAATATTATTTAATACACGCCTGGATTAATATTTATTTATGTCCGAGACGAGAACGGCGCGGGCTGGCCTGTGATGTGTCACTGCCGACGATTATTCGCTCATATGGCTCCACAGGCTCGGGATTTAAGGCTGCGTTACGCTCGCCTGAACTCTTACCGACTATGTAAATAGTTCACAACGACTTTATAAAAATAAACACATAAGGATAACAGTAGAAGGAGATCAGTTGTATACTTAGTTAAGAATCCTAACCGGTCATCAATCACTATCATTAAGGACTTACAGACTTCAGAGGTTAAGGCTGTACCGTCTCGCTTTGGGAATTTATTCGTTTTGGTGACATTGCTACTCCTTATTTCCAAGTCTTTTTTACCTACGGAAAAGAGAGGTAGGGCTAGGGATATTATTCTACATTTTATTCAACAAAACGAATTCGACTAAACATTTATTGTGTCCACACTGAAGAACAATGATTGATTGATATTAATAAGATAACCAATTTTATCGTTTTCTGAAATTACAACCGCGTACAGACAGAAAGAAAATCATATTTTTTAAGCTCATTTGAAGAAGCAGTGATGTAAAACAATTAATTACAGCCGGAGTTCAGTGGCGTACGCAAAAATGACTCGCTAAGTTGAGAGACCCTGCGACCTACAAAACATGTTGCCGAAAGGCATTGTAAGTAATAACTCATCGCCGACCGTCCTTAGAACCGTTAGCTTCGCAACGCACTAAATACATACTTTATCCTCAAGTCATTTCTCAATCACTGACCACCCATTGCCATGTTACCGAGAAACAAATGATAAGGTTTCATATGAAGGTAGAAAAGGTACACAATGTAAGCTTGTCGGAAGAGAAGCACCCGTCTTGAAGTTTGATCTAGATTGATCTATATCTAAATCAAAATGGGTTTAAGTAAAACACATTGAATGCCATTTAATAAAACACAGAAATCCTAGAAAATATTTTTGTTGTATATCAATATGTTTTTTTGAACTGGCAACCCTAGTCGCGTCAACCAATACAATTGCCGACAAGAAAACGGCAGCAAAAAATAATGACACCGGAGGCGGCGAAGCGAACGGCGAGGTCCAATGACCCAAATGGTTCATTTACTAGGCCGCTGAGACTAACGAAAGAAAAATCGGTCGACGGACGAGCGCAGGCACCGCTTCATCATCGAAGCGGGCGGATCGTTCGAGTTTTTGGAAAACAATGCTTGAGAACTGGCCTGTGATAAACGAGGATTCATTCCATGCTCAACAATGCTATCTGTGTTGTTACTTTGTCCCATCTATCTTTAGCTTGGTATTATTACTATTAATTTTCCTTTAACTTTACAGTTGTATGTAGGTAGGTATATCATAAAACATTAGTTAATAAATGAGAAGTTATGTTGTACAGACAATTCAATAGAAACATGCGTTACTAGAACAACCAAACTGATTTTAAAGAAATTTAGCAAACGTACAAAAGCGAATAGCCCTGGATGTGAATATAAATGTTATGCTAAATAAGGATGCTCTCTATTAACACCATATTAAATAAAAATATTAACAGACAGAAAAAGGTAAAAGAAATTAAAAAAAAACTAATGTGTTTTATATAGATAATAACAGAGGCGATCAACCTCGTCAGAGTATCGTGTAAAGACACACGATTACAGAACATTCAATTGTAGTAATTCGTGACTACTGAGTGATCGTTTACTAACATAAAATTAAGCCGCCACCGTAAATGGTACCCTCGGACCTGATCGGGTCAGCGCGAGTCAAACACAATCTAAACAATCTATCAAAATAGCGGCCGTACATGGACTTCCTGGGGTCCGAACTTCGTTATTGTAAACGCTTGTCCATCAAAATATAGATAAAAAATATGTTTTCAGTCCAAATTGCTTCCGTGTTGTACATGGAATAAAATAGATAGCAAGTTTTATGCTATAGAATGAATCACAGACACTAAAAGTTTAACATAATCGTAATATTGGGCCTCGTAAAGAGATTGCGACAGTAAACTATTGCAGATGAGTTGGTGGTTATGATGAATCAGATAATTACGTACTGAATTTTAAACATTGAGAATATAAATGGGGAACCATAGTATGGCAGTAGTAATGGATGAACCAAAACCTGGAAAAAATAATATGTCTGTTGCGTTATCTATACCAGCAAGTTCCGAGGTAATTAGGCAGTACATTAGCAGGAGACGGACGGGGCCGATGTTTCAAAAGTTAACGCAACATTAGTGAGTTAGCACTAACGGTCCTCATTAATCACCGAGGTCAGAATCGGTCAAGCACCACACCGCACAGCAGAACATTACTCTCGATTGATTCGTCATCTAGTCCACCGCCAGTTCCCGAATCGGGAAGTAATACGGCAATCAGGGTAAATTATTCCACGTTTTTTTACATACTCTTAATGAGTCATGTTTAGAAAGGAATCTGATTGCTGTAGTTGTAATGTTTTTTTTATTGCGGTTCTAAAATTGATGAGGTTAACGAACACTAACGGCTAATTTATTCGAAGACACCTAATTGCTTTCCATCGGTAGTAGGAATATCACATATTAAAACAGAAAGCAAGACGTAAAATAAATAATGCCGCTACGGCCATTAAACTATTACCTTTATGGCGGTTGTATCCATTTTCGACGAAGAGTTGATTAAAAAATAACTCTGAAAGAAAAGTCATAAATTTTAATAAATAAAAATGTATATTTAAATATGTGCCATAACTAGTTGACATTTTCTTCCTAAACCTTTTTATGATTGAGTCTGGTGACCTAGAGAGTGCTTGCCAAAAATGGATGAGTAAGCCTCTAACATTTACAGAAAAACTGATGTCCGTTGTATTTTATATATTACCAGGAGGAGTAATATATATAGAGCTTAATTTGAACAAGTCAGTGCAAATGCTTGGAAGTGTCAAAACTTTGTGCCTGTTAAAAAGTTAACCTCATTCCGCTTGACGTAAGACTAAAAACGAACTATATCCTACCTAATTAACTAACAAATTAAAAGTTGATACGATAAATTTGTAAAAGTTCTCGAAAGTTTCAGCCCTAGCGTACTAATTACTTTATGTGTATCAAAACTCTGCAGTTTGTGTTTGGTTTTCAATAATATAGCACATGTTTGTAGCTCTTAACTCTTATATTTAACATATGTACATGGAATTAATTTGATACGTATTCCATACATTACACAACACATACTGGCCAAATATTCTTCGACTATTTTTAAAAATGGAACTTTTGCGCTTTCCGAATATAAAAAGAAATTAATTTTCATTCATTAACAAATATAGAGTGGTCGAAGGAAGATGAAAGAGTCGCGGCTATCTGTTAATTTTCTGAACATTTAAAATTTGACACTACGGTTTGTTTATCGCACTATTTAACAATACATTAAAGATTCAAGCTTCGAAGATCGTAAGAGAAAACCGACAGACCATCGCACAGTTACGACACATCGATCATTAAAGCAGTGATGGCGCGAATCCAACGAATTCCTGTTCGTAAACAAAAATCTTAGCTCTTCAGATGGGGATAAGCAGAACTACGGTAAAACGAGCGTTAAAAAATTAGACTGGAAAGATCCCGCGCTTTGTTACGGCGGTACGCGGGAAAAAAAATACCGCGGAATTTTGTTTTCGGATGATTTTTTTTACCATCGAAGAAAGTTACAATAAACAAAATGATAAGGTGTATGTCACTCATGGTTTGGAGTCTTATATTCCAGCTTAACTGAGGTGTTTTTTGTGATAAATGTGTAATAACCAGTGCCGTGGTGTACGAAAATACCGTCCTTATCGGAATGTCTTTCAGCAGGACTCTGCATCAGCTCTTTGGGCACGAAGCACGAAAACTGGTTGACCGCCTATGGAATCAACTTTATCGGGCATGAAGACCGACCCTCTTCTAGTCCAGATTTAAACCCACTGGACTACAAGATATGGCAACAAGAGTTTCTTCGAGCGTTAAAGCAGATATAAATGTGCGTGCTGACATCGATGACTGGCCGCGTTGATTTAGGACATGTTTTCAAAATGGGAGAGGGCATTTCTAATAATTTTAATAAAGTTATGTATTCAAATGATTTGTAAAGTATGTGTATGTATATATCTCTTTATGACAGAGAAGTGTTTAAATTTTATTCAATTTACACAAAACGATTATTTACGATTTGAAAGTATATTTTTCACATTCACTAGTTAACCACGATCAATTTTAACGATCCGCCTTCACAGCGTATAAATGGACGATCAAGTGTGAAAAATTATACGTTTAAAAAGGAAACATATGACAGTGACGAGGAAGTAACGGATAATGGCTCCATATCAACCTTTTCGTTGAACACAAACAAGAAATGACCTTCACTTATAAAATTAATAATGTAAATAAACATAAAATCACTCGCGGTCGTTAATCCGCTGTGCAAATAATGAATGGGACCTTACAAGAAACATCAGATACGACACCGATACTGGCTATCAATAAAGCATGATTGACAGTCCACATAACGATATTTATTTTGTGGCATTCAAATGGAAATTCACGGTATAGATATACACCACCAGGTTTACCACCTCACTTGTGCTTCATGTATTTCATATCAACTTGCGTAAGTTTCTTTATTTCCAACTATCATACAACATGATCGAGAGGATACTTGCTTTAAAAATCCACCGAAATTTGTTAGTTAACATCTTATCTTGAGAAAACAATGCAACGTGTCATTAGACCACAACACCGTACCGTCAATCAGAAACAAGAATAAATCTTGGCGTTAACAAAATGTTTATAGTTTGTGCAAGTAAGAATCGTTGAAGTAGACAATGGTTGATGGCGTTTAGCAAAGGTTCACGGCGTATACTCTGTATGTATGTATAATTGACTTAATAAGCTATCACTTTTATTTATTTAAGGAGACATACAGAAACAAAAGATAAAAACGTATAGATAGGGGTACGTAAATTATAAAAATAAGTTCTAATGTTTCCTAATGATTGTCGCACTGAGAACAATTATGATTAAAATTATTTGTTTTGACACCGTTAATTTTTTCTAAGTGAGGACTTAAAACTATATTACACTAAAAGAAAGAAAGAAAAAAATAAAGTAGTAGTAAAGTAAGTAAGAAGGAATACAGTTCAAAAGTATACAAATTATTAAGGTACGAAACAGAAGGGAAGGGAGCAGCAGGGAAGTTTCTTATTTACGAAACCATTTAATTAAATTGACTACGTGGAGCGGGAGTTTGAGAATAAATCTATGTCAAAAAATCTTGTATTGTGGAGGGTGCACATTCGATGTATCGGTTCGCGCTTACCAATGTTGGTTCTGGTTGCCGAAACATGGAAAAGATATTTTGATCTTCTTGTTTTAGGTGGTATTCTAAATACTAACACAGATAATAATCCGGGACAGTTAAATTCGCCAACACAGATGTTTCTGAGAGTGATGGCGTCATTGAGTGTTCGCCGGTCACTCAATGAGAGCAGTCCGTACTTAGAAGATTTTTGTAAGTTGGTCGGGGGAAATACATTCGATAGTTTAGTATACGTAAGAATTTTTTAATTCTTCAAATGATTTGTAACGTAAATTACATGGGGGGAGGGGCTGTCCATCGACCTGCATCAAAAAATCCTTTCCCACAAAGTCGTGACCGTTGTCCTGCTGTTCTCGGAAGCAAAACAAAGATCCTGTACGAGTTTGTGACTCACCCGTGTTGCCTCCGATCCAAAGTGCTAGCAGAGAACAGGCAAAAACCAACAAAAACGATGTGTTTCACAATAATTAAGTCGGTTGGCTAAATAAAATAGCAAAAACTACGAATAACTGGTTTCGTTCAGCCGTTTTAAAAAACGAACAGTGATGGTACAATAACTCGAATACGCTAAGGCTTGAGTTATGTAGGTGCGCGTCAAGTCGTTTCTTCTGTCAGTCATGTCCCAACACTAATTACAAAGGAATCAAAAAGCGGCGAAGACATTCCAAGGTTCTTAAAATCCCTGACAAGTGGGACGACAGAAAGTGCTGTTTTTCGGCGTATAAAATTTTATACATTCGTGATTTCACTCGTAAAATCGATAATTAGGTTAACAATTCTTTAAATGCAATTCGCGGTTTAGTGTCACAACGAATTTACCAATTATGGGATTTTCGTAACAATAAGAAAGCCGATAATATTGCTATTTATTAGATGGTTTAGTGTGAAAAGTGGTAGTAACGAGGGGCGGTCGGGTTTATTGGTTATTTTAAGTGCGCCACAAACAGGATTTTCCCAATACAGGCTCTCCTTTATTAAACGAGTGTGGGTAATTGGGGCAGAAAGTGGTCGGTGGCCGCCGGTACAGTTTGTTTCGTCGAAGCGGCGCGTAGGTGTCCGCAACGCGAGCGGAGCGTCATACTTCATACACAAAAATGCTCGTTCCCATAATTTATATTCGGGGTCGCTGTCACACTTATGATGAGCGATTAGAAAGGAGATTGTAATTGTATTGATATGTAAGACTTGTGGCGTGGGTGGGACGCACTCAATAAAGATACGCCCATCGCCCAACATCGAGTACTTTTTCTTGCAAATATACAATTTACATTTTCACGTTAACCTTAAGGGGAGATTCCACTGTCGAAAATAAACGCGATTAGTTCAACCTAAGCTCGATTTACGCGTTTAACGGAGTTTACAGCTCCAAATTGCATTTCACCACCATAAACTAAACGCAGTTATGCTCTAACTGAGTTTAGTTTCTGAACGGCCGATTATCGGCATTTAGCTACGTTTAGGCGTTTTCAATTTGACAGTTACATATGAGACAGTTTTAACGTTCAAAACTGACATAACATCTGCGCTTGGATTGAAGGCGATGATTACGCTTTACGTCACCAAAATTCGTTTTCGTAAACGCGATCAAGTAGTAGCTGGTGAAATCCGTTTAATAAAACCCAACACTAATGTATTGTGCTTAATCGCGCTTATAGTTCGATTCTAAAATCGAACTATAAGCGCGATTAAGCAATACGTAGTTTTTCTACTTTTTTTCGAATGCAAACCGTGAAATCGAGGCGATTTAAACAACTCAAACGATATCTGGAAATGTATTAGATTAACAACGATGTTTAGTTAAATTACGTACCAATTTTGACATAGTAAGAAAAACGATATTTAAATTAGGGATAAAGTAAGTTTCAGTTGTTATTTTTAAATAAGCTTCCGAAATTCGACAATCATTATCTTGAAGAATTCAAACAAGGAACTGCGAACATGAAATCAAACCCGGAAACGACTTTTAACAAAGAAGGTTAAACGGTTAGTATTAATCACTCATCACGCCTTAAATTTTGAGTACCTACACGTTCATTGAGGCTGGTTGGGGCTTGAGAGGCGACTTTCGCTCATCAATATTTGTTTTGATAAAAGGGAAATGTGGTCGCGTCATACGGAGTGCAGACGACGGCAGCTGTGCGGGTGGTAGGTGGATAGCAATCAAGGTCGCAAGAGCCGCAAACGTTTGAAAACAAAAGTGATCACGCTTTACGCACACTGTGTGTGCCGATTGCGAGGACCGCGACCTTATTTAAATATCAACCTATGGAGAATGCTTGAGAAATAAAATCACTACTAAGTATTTTTATTCTCAGTAATGTTTACAATTAACTCTTGCGACTTCTTCGCAAGGCATAGTTCTATCTGGCAAATACGTATTGGAGTTAGGTACTTCGGTGATAGTTTCTAGGGGGTTTCGTCTTGGACGGACTGGATAATGATCAAAGCCGAAACCCTCAACTCCAAGACTCTCAAATATTGTCAAGGAAGCATTACAAAATTTTTACTTCTTGCGATATGATTTTCAGAGATAAGTCAACATTTATTGGCGTTCAAGAAGAACATTTAGGGTTTATGATAAGTTGTGCTAATCGTACGTTGATCGGGGGTGTGTTAAATTGTTATGATTTAAAAACTATTCTTTACGTAACCAGTAGCAGCAATAGGGTTTCAACAACCGTTTCTACTAATTTTTCTTCACCATTAGTTAATCAACCCTTTAATTATCTTCTAATAGAAGTAATACAGTACAGTAGTGCGTATAACATTGATAAAACAGAGTATAATTCAAACTTAGTCTTAAAAGAAGTCAGCTAAGCTTTTTGTAACAAATAAAAAACCGTGCGTCTAAGGTGAACCACATATCATTAAATAAACCAACGAGCTTTAGTAGCTATTACGATTCCACATAAGTCATGACTTTAATCGTTTTGTGAGTTACGTGTGGGTTACAGGTAAATACAAGGAGTGCGCACATCGCATAAACACTTCCGTGAGCGCTCCGCCGAAAGATGGCAACGTTTCGCTGCAGCGGCTTTATTGTCACATAGTACACATATAGTTTTTGTCATCTAGTTCCACTACAAGGCTTGATGAGGCCTCAACAGTGATACGTTGTTTGAAGGTGACCAAGCTTGAACTGCAATTCGTAAATCGAAGACAACCCTCATATCCCAGCGTCATAACCAGCACGTTTGTGGTCTTTGTTGAAGCATGAAGATAAAAAGAGCTTAGACCTAAACGATAGCGACGAATCTTTATCCTGGAATACATTGTAGAATAGACGGGCCGGTTGGCGTGGTTTGTAAGATACTTGCTTATTACGCTGCAGGTCGTGGGTTCGATTCCCACCCAGGTCAGACATTTGTGTGCATGAACATGTCTGTTTGTCTTGAGTAATTATCTATTTATGTATGTATTTACAAAAGAAAAGTAGTATATGTAGTAAATCAGTTATCTGGTTGCCATAGCACAAGATCTGCTTAGTTTAGGATCAGATGGCCGTGTGTGAATGTCCTAGAATATTAAAAATTATATTATATCTAACATACTGACTAATATAATAATAATAATGACACGCCCAAAATAACAAACCCAAAAATGACTACACAGTGTTTCCCATCACAATCTTCCTTATGATAGCCGCTATCACAACCACAAGGCTCTATGAACAGCCAACGTTGGGAATTTACAAACCAACCCGTAACCTTGAACAAAAACCACCGTGATAAGTTTTTATTCCGTCAACGTGATTCGGACCTAATGTAACCGAGCGTCAGAGTGCACTTTGCGTACAAACGGCGACACACAGAGTTTATATTTTTGACCGAAAAGGAAACAGTTGTGTGAATTTAGCATAATCGCCCGAGAGCCGTCCCGATTTGCCTTTATTTGTCGTGGTAAATAAATTAAGTACTAGTAACGACAATAATTTAAATACATTATCAATAAAGTGTCATATTAAGATGCTAATATCACGATAGCGTGTATTCAAAGCGTCTGGGGGTCATAAAGCGGTCGAGTAATGTCAGTCGCACGCAACACAACGCAACAAGTCGGAACAAAGGGTTATCTATAATTCGAAACGTGCCTAAGTTTCGCCGCGTAACTTCCTGAGTGCATGAGTCGCGAGCACGTGTGGATCTGCGCCGACTCATCGCTTCTATAAGGCAGCTAAACACATTCGCAACGCGAACATCACATTCTAATAACGTAATACGAATGAATCGCTCCGTACAAATTAGCTTAAATTAAGCATATCACGTTACAAATTACGTAATGCTTTATATTTAATCAAAATGATAGGTGCTACATTCAATAATAATTTCGAATCCGAATAACATTTCTAAATAATAAAGAGTACAACGGGGCCGCCGTTCATTTGAAAGGACAAACAATAGTACGACGTTTGGCATAGACAAGTTTGTTCATTGTGAGAATCACGTCGTGATTAACGCGAATAGCGGTTATGTCCACAAAGACAAGTGATGCCGAAAGTCAAAGCCCGCGAGACGGCGGTGAGTCAGGACTCGAGTCGAGCTAACTGTATCGGGCTAAGTTCACACTTGCTCTAATTACCCACATTTCGGCGATCACGTTACCTACATGTGAAGCCCCACTCGAGCTCATTACATGACCGGTATTCATCTTTTGTCTCGCCGCAAACGCTCATAAAAATTTTTAACTATTAACAACGGTACAAGCGTACTTTTAATACTACAAGATTATGTTTTAAGATCGTTCCTTGTCGCACGCAGCACATAAGCTATGTTATTATGGTTTTCATTCTAAGTTACTGTGTGTACAATTGACGAGCCATTAAATAAAATATAAGATAAGCTTAGTGACAATTCAATGGGTTTTGTATCCCGTGTACCTCAGTTAAGTTTGAAAGCCAAACGGATTAATTTCATAAATATAATTTTATTAAAACTCGCAAATAAATCAAATTCTATAAGGTTATGTTATATTGTGGTAATTAATATTATGTTACGTTGCATGATTTTATGACGAACAATAGACGTAATTGTTTGTTACCTTTACAGACATAATAAAGTATCATTCAATTACAGAATTGGAAATCTGGTTTACTTTGAATAAAGGGCAAACAGGTAAAGCTAGCTTCATTACTTGTCTGCGATGAACGCTTTCGATAAAACAATTTACAGAGACTATTGCGTCGTTGCGGTCACTAGTTTCGAAAGTAAAGGTGACACATAAAAGGTACGTAATATCTTATCTCTCTTTGTTATATTTTAACACAAAAACTTTTTGTGAAACTGATCGCTGAATAAAATGATTATTCTTCTGTAAGAAGAACGTACAACAACCTCTGAATTACTCTGCTAGTTCGTCTGTTCACCTGAGCTTAATAAAAAAAACCAACCCATGCTAGAATAATATCTTCTTCGAGTCTATATTCTGTACAGTTAGATATACAAGTTCTAAAACCCAGACTATAATTGTGTCATAATTTGTTGGCTCATTATTTTTTAACAAATTTTTGTGAAACATGTGTAAAATATAAAAATATAACGCCAATAAGCTAATGGTTAATTGACGATTTATTTAAGCTTGGTGGGGAATGATTCTAAGAAATATTAGTCAATTATTTTGATGATTTATTAGATAGATTTTTTTTATTGACGAGCATTTGTTATAACTTTTTGTTTCATGCATATCTTTGATCGCGTTAAATCGAACACATTCTATTGTCTCGACAATTGAATGGTACATAGGTAGAGTAAAGAGAAAACATCGGCACCGTGGGCGCGTACAAAATCAAAGACTTCATTACTGCGAAACGACATTCGGCCAGTAGGACAATACCGTCAATTAATTATTGTAACATCTGTATGACCCACATTGCAGTGGTAATGTAGACAGTCGGCCTACGCGCCGGTACAATGCGACATTGTTCCATGTTCTTCGAAACGATACGTAAACCACCTCGGACAGAAACTCCGGGAACGTAAATACAGGCGGGGAACACGACCATAAAAATTTCAATGTACAACGCACTGCATTAAGCGCGTCCCTCTGATCCGAATTGCCACCATATAAAAATAATGCCCCATTGTAAAGTAACAACATAAAATCGAAACTATCTACGCTCACGGAGAAAACTCTGTATTTAGCCGTAATATAACCAATACATATCGTAAATAAACAAAAGAAGGATGCAATCAAGGTTTATATGAATTAAAAGAAAACGAACTTTTAGAGATAATCTCATCAGACGAATAATTCACATTTAAGGTTAATTCCGTTCATTATCCGTCCAGTATCTTTCATTTAAAGTTGAATTAAAAAAAATTATTTTAATTTACTTAAATAATGTTATTGTTTTTTCACGATCCGTCCCGTCCGTCCGTCCGTCTTAAAGTAATTACATTTTTATATTTGTCTATGAACTACTTTATTTTGACTTCGGATAGCATATCCAAAGTTTTAAAAAATACCTCTGCTTCTTTGTATACTTGTTTAAATGAAAACATATCTAGATACAAATCAAATTAACATACTAAACGATATTGCACAAAACCTGTATATATATATATATATATGTATTTATAGTAGCGCAAATAACAAATAGCAAGCTCGAGGGAGTTTTGCAAACACGTTGTCGGTAGCCGAATGGGTTAATAGCACCTGGCATTTGGTTAAAGACACCGCTTGCTTAACAGAGATTAATTCGCAAAACAAGGCTGCAAAAAAATTCTAACGGACTTCACGTACACTGTAGCACTGTATGTAATTGAATGTATGAAGCGGTATATTATGTGCATATTTTATTTTCGATTAGTGCTCATATGAATACAATGAGGCGCTCTTGCGAGATGGTTACTGTGCGCCTAAAATATTTTGAAATATAACCGTTAAACAGAATGTTAGAAGAATCGCTGAACTAAAAGATTTTCTTGTATATATAGATATAACAAAATAAACCAATATTTAAGCCATAATAACTCGGCATGGATATAGTTAATTATAAATATAAACGAATACTGTATTTGTATAGCATGCAAGTCTATCGTTTTGCTGCTAAAACGATCGATACGAGGAAAAGCTATTTATGTGTCCAAAGGAAACTCTACTATGATTACAATAATATGAAGTCACAGCATGACTATACCTTGTTTCACAGCAAGATGGGATTTTTGTAATCAAAGGTTTCTACACAATTTCACTTCACGTTATCTTATAAAATTGCAATATTTCCGACGAAAATATAAAAATTGTAATGGCCGCCATGTGTGGTAAATGACGTTTGTTATAAAACAATCATATCTTGCTATGAAACAAGATATACACGTTATTTCAGCAAAATCAATATTTAGATGACGAAATTGGCCGATATTATAATACTATTAGCGATAGAAAAGTGAGGACCCGAAAGCGTACCAAATGGGACGCTTCTACTATACATACATACATCATGGGTTTACATTTACGCTTAAGTGACAGACACTTTGCTTTGCTATTCTTTCTACACCATTTGACATTATGTTAATGTTAGTGTTTGGAACACTTTAGACCGGTAATTTTGTTAATTAATTACTAAACTTAAATCGGGTAAATCCATGCATTGGATTTATTTGTGTTGTCTCCAAGAGGCAAATGCGTGCTTAATTAAAGTTATAATGCGTCAATAATGCGACGATTTCTTGAAATCGAGAGTAATTAATTAAAGCTCAATGAGTAGATATAAGCCATGGCCCGCCCAGAGCAGCTTTCACTTAGTGGAACCGCCCACTGCGCAGGGACAGGTTTCTCGGTACCAGACAGATCGAGTATCAGTGTAACTGGGTATTGGAGCTTATATCGTGTTCTGTATGAGTAATAAGGTTGTTGATATACAAAGAGGTGCTCCAAATTGCGTTAACAAAGGGGTTTTTTGACCATTAGTAATACATATATTAAAAACAATGCTATTTTGATAGTAAAGGATGCAAAGGATTGTTTTACTACCGTAAGAGAAGAAAAATATCCTGATACAGAAAGAGCACGTGACTGAGGTTGGGAAGAACACTTAAGGATTATCTACGAATGACTAAGCGTTTGTCCTAACTGAGATTTGAATTGCACGGAATTCTTTTATACTGACACGGTGAACCGGCCGTCGTTGACGCATCTCATTAACAATGAACTATTAAAGATGCTTTAGATTGTGGTAAATTATACAACCGATGAACCGGAAAGTAAAGATTAATTACTGGTGACGGGTCGCACATCTGTATTTGCTCTACGTTTGAAGTATAAAAATTAAAACAAATTAAAAAGATTAGTCTTGAAAATGTATAAACTTTCAAGTCTGCGCGTACGCGCTCTACAAACAAAGGCACGAAGCAGCTAATTAAGAAGCGCGTCTCGAAGAAATCTCCAAATTACGCCAATTAGTCTCTCCTAATTACAAATTTCTTATCCAATTTGATTGACATAGTAATAGCGAAAGTGAAAATCATGATACGCTTCGTAATTTTGACAGAGAAAGCAGTAATAATAAACAATTTAAAGCAAAGAAAACGGTATACACAACATATATTTTTTGTAATTTCATTTTGTACGTGCCTTTGTTTATTATACTCGCTTATACTTTCAAGGAAATTGAAAGGTTTGAAGGATCTTATTGCAACGCTACTTATAAAGTTGAATTCAATACATTTTTCTTTGTTTTTGCATGTTACAAAATTATAAACTGGTTTCTATTTTTGGCTTTAGATTTGTTTTTATTTTTACTAGTGGTGGTCAAATCGATCCTTAGTATAATATTTAACCTTATCAGTTGTTAACTTTGCTTTGAGGGATAGTTAGTTATAATTCTATGGGGGTCGTGTTAAATCGTAATCGTTAGCGGTCGCAAGCCATTATAGACTTTTAAGCAATCAAAACCTACGGTACCCTGCGTTCACCCCAACGTTTCTGATATGTTTATATAACACAACTCAATCGTGTACGTGTGTGTGTCTCTAGTACCACATTATTATATTGTCTGATCAGAATAGTTTTCAATGTTTGTTTGTTTGTTATAGCGTTCGAAGGAGAAAAGAAATTTGACAAAGTGCTATGAATTCGCAAAATGTGTCGATGTCGTGTCAAAGTTGTCGCATGAATAATCAACGTGATGTGTTTGCAACAACTCACCAGTCAGCGTTGTAAGTTTTCCATTTGGCGAGCATGATGGCAAAAGTTGTAAAATTATTTAACAATATCTCCTTCAATTTTGTGTCGTGTGTTTTTTGTTTTTCCAACGAAATCCGATATCGAGGAAAACTCCAATAACAAAAGACAATATAAATTGAAGTAATGAGTAGAAACATACGTTTGTGATTATAGACCCGGTTGTTGTGCCGACGAAACAATAAATTCTGCTCTTTTGTAGAAATTATGCACTTATTTACATAACACAAGCAATTTGAATATTATTTCTTTAAAATAATAACAATAATATTAATATGTTACTTTTAGGACAATAGTTTCTAGAACCAGTTGGCACTTTTTATGTGTCTCAAATAATATCGGAAATGTATTCGATATCACTATAATGTTAAAAGAACGAATTAGTTAACCTGTCAACATGATTGTGTTGATGATTATTGATTGCTAAGGCAAAGTGAGATTAAAAAGCCGAGATGAACCATCTTCAGGTGTTAGCCTGCCTACCTAAGCCATAAAGCAGTCGCTACGCGTGAGAATACGCAAGATCAGTTTAAGCTCGTCAAACAACGATATGGCACAATCGTAATAATTGGCGTTCTTGCACGCGTTTTGATACTTTCTACGAGACCAGACGACTGCGCGCTTCGTAAAGAATAATCACGTACGTATATCAGTAAAAGTAAACACGTCGCATGTCTGCACACCAGGTGGTCGCATTTGGGTTACGGCCATGAGCCTATTTAGACATTTATATCCACCCGTGCTTATTAAATAATAAGCGGATAATTAATAAAAAAGGTATTTTTATTACATTTTAAAATACACGTTGTAGGCATCGGTCGGTTGTGAGTACGCTCAAATGGACGTTCAATGAGCGTGAACCGATACGCACAGGCAAGGCTCACTCATGTGTACACGGGCCACGTGATGAAAGCACGAAAAAAAATCGAAAAGGCAGTGGATCTACATATTGGATTTTATAAATAAAAGCTTTGAAATAACGAAGGTCATATAATGTTAAGGCAATCCAGCTCGGTGTAATCCCGTATTTTTGTATTAAGGAAGAATGGAATGCCTGCCAGTTTATAATGCAAAAAAAGACGACAAGATGGATCATGTTATTGCATGTTTTAATGGTTATCCAAATAAGTTTCGTTCATTGGTATAACTACACCAACAAAGACAGAGTGGCAGCAGAGACGATGAGTAATGAATAGAGAGCTGGTATAGCCCCCCCCCCCCGTGCACCCTCCTCTCCTCGTCGCGGCGCGCATCCACTCGGAACAATGCGCGACGGTTTACTTTCTCAATTGACTCATACTGATCTGACGCGTGGTAGATTAGAATTGGATTAATGGGAGTATAATAGAGGTACGAGGGCGCAGATTAGTGTGTGGGCATTCTTTGTTTCTGCACACTTGTCTCGATTGTAGCTGGTAATTCTAATAGACTTACCATAGCTTTACGATATTTATATTTGTTTTTTTTTAAAAGTCGTCCGATTTTTATTAAATAAAATCAATGTAACTTTGATAGTTTTTGAGTGTGATTACGGCAATATCGAATAATTATCAAGCCAATAAATAATACTAAAAAATATGTTTTATATATTTTCTTAATCTATCCCATTATACCATACATATTATTGGTTTGCTAATAATATATTCGTATAGATAGTGTCTTTACTTTGCCGTAGAAGACATTTTTTTATCCTTTTATAGTGTTTTCGTTACAATAAGTGAAAAAAGAGAAACAATCAAATTCGCTCTATTCGTCTTAAAGTTATGATACGAATGACTTGTACCTATCTATTGTTGTACATGTCACATGGTAGTTGTAATAGATAAAGCCCGACTAAATTCATAAACACACGCACACCACATGCCAGCACTGGACACTAACCAAACAAAACCACAAGTTGTAATGCGAGCCGCGTTGCATTATGTGTACGTGTTTTATGTTACATCTCTCACTTCCTCATACATCTTTAATCTCCGCGGATTCTCCGTAACAGTGCTGCAAACAAAACTTATTGCTGTTTGAACTCAATAATTTTATGTAAATACGTTCAGTACATCATACGAGGAAGAAATATTAAAATATATTTGCGGTTGCATGGAAATTGCCGAAGAATCCCAAACAAACGAGTGACCCTGGATGATCGTACGTGGCTCCTTTTGTATCTTTGCAACAAAGAAATGACGAATGATTACTAAAAGCGGGAAGATCGATAATAAATAGTATAATAAATATGCCGGAGGACTTTTTATTTGTTGCGAATTATCGCTTCGATCCATTTGGGGACGATCCACAAGCCAGCAAAGCTTACGTGTCGCTATACTCGATTTGAATTTCAATTCAATTCGAATATCAAGTTGTGAAAATAAAGAGCAAGCAAATCCGTTGGCAAATGATGTATATGGAATGGGGGTCATACAGTTTACACAACACCATAACATACCGCATTTTGAACAAAATAAAACGTCCGTTATGCAGTATTCCTTAAATAATGCAAATTTTATAACATAATACGGTCGCCGGGCAAATTGCTTTGTGAGCGTGTGTCCGAGAAGTTTGTTAAAGTAATAAACATATCCATCCAATAACATCACAAAAACTCGTTGATACCTGAAGCACGCAATTAGACCTAAGGTCTCATAGGAGATGAAACAATAACCCGGCTATTATGACCTCATATGAACAGACGTTATGTCAGCAGAAAATCAATATAGCATAAGACGTCTTTGTTCAAGGCAACAAGAGCACGGTCTTATAGCGTAGTGTAACAAAGGATTCAGCACAAGAAGCTAGTAGGAAGCAGCATTCATTACTGTATCTGAGGGTAGTCAGCATCGACTGCGCAGTGTTGGTGAGTAATGCGGGTGTATACGGTGCGTCGTGCTGCGCCGGCGCACGTACGCGCTAATGGCCGCGTGTCGCGCCGCTGACCCCCGACCCACGCGCGGTTCAACGCCCGCGCCCTCCGCTCCCTTTGCCCGCTTTTGATAGCCCTCGCTCCTGGACCTTAGCGCACGTATAGAGCAGCAACCACATTACAAATAAATGCCTGCTTATTTACTGGAATATCCTCATAACATTGCCGAATAAGAATTTAATAACACACACATAAAACCAAAATAAGTGGTGGTATATTATAACTTTTTATTAAATAACATAAGCACGCCAGTTTATCTAACAGCCCTGTCAGAAGCAGACAACTTTATCGCATTTAATCATCAGACGACTGTCTGTTCACAGTTGACAGCATTAACCGTTTCCGACGTACATTACTTATAAAATTATCACTCTACAACATTATCCTGTTTGTGTCCAGTGGCCCCTAATTAGACTGTAGGAATAATACGTTAGTTAAACTGTTACAATTATTATTTTCGTACTCTTACGGATACAGGAAAACTTAATATATACTCATTAAACATACTCATTGTATTGTATATTGTAAAATAAACCCCTTAGGTTGGAACGGTCGACCTCGATGAAAATACGGTTCGTTAAAACATTTTTAAAACACATTACAGGTTCGATAAAAAAAACGCATTCTTGCTACGACCTGATAAAAACGTATCTGTTCCGGTTTAGACGCCAAGATTCCAATCGTTTAAATGGAAGTGGTAGAGTATCTAAAATATCCTTATTTTCCCGCAGACGCCGCTGGCGAGACAGCACGGCGCACCTGCAACCAATTATATAAGAGCCAGCCGCGGCTGCTGCTGACTTTACCAGAAATAAGTGCCACCCGCTGTTAACGGAGGGAAACTAATGCGATACCATGCGACACGATTTGCAGAAAGGTCTGCAAATTGTTATGGATGTTTGTTTGTAGACTTCCTCATCTTTGTCTAGCTCATTTGCTGAGAGCTTCGTATGACTAGTCGACAAATCAAACAAAAGTTTTTGAATTTTCCCGTCGTATATTAGTTTTTTTACATTAACGCGATTAAAGTTACGTATGCTCTTTATTTATTTATTTATTTATATATATATATATATATATATATATATATATATATATATGTAATAAAGTTAATCTAATAAGTTAATTTTTATCTATCACAAATCTAGCAAAAATATAATACGGTTGACAGAAAATCGGTCATGCGCCGCAGGTCCTTGTAAGACTTTTTCGTAGGGGGTCTGTAGATACCAGAGGGGGTAGGGGAGTGAAGGGAATGGGCGTCTCTCTCCGGTAGCGTGTGCAATTCGCGTGCTAGGCGCAGCGGGCGCGGGAGTCAACGCACTGGGACCGGTTCGCTAATCGATCCGCACCGGCTCGCACTACTCGCTCCTGTCCTCGCCTAAACGCGACCATAACGGCTCGCAACCGACCAGACGCCGACTAGCTAGTCTTAAGGTAAGGGTGTGTGGTTTTTAAATTATGTCTAATGTAATATTCAGAATAACTGGAGCTATATTTATTTTACAGATAAAATGGTAGTTTCACATCATTATGTTCCGCAGTATACCAAAATTATTAATTGTTAGCACACGGTCCGTTTACCATAAATGGGAATTTTAGGGCCCACGGCATTATTTCCTTTCCAGCCCTGAACGCCTGAACGAACTGAGCAGCCCCGAGAACAATGATATCTGGAAGTGTATCGCAAGATGGGCTAAAATTTGCGAAGAGTATAAGATTTCGAAATGGAGATCCAGTGGCCTCTTGTCATCACTGTTGGCAACCAAGTTCATTCGGACATAACTCGTGTCAAAAACCTCTCGCCCCATTGAGTCGAGTATGCGTGAGGTATTTACGTAAAAAAGTCTGTTTACCTTCATAGATAAAAACACTGCAAATAACAGGTAAATTCCAACAGTAACAAAGAGTCACGAAATACTTTCAGCCAACTAAACACTGTTGCACCTGTTGACCCAGTGGCACTGTCCAGATTTGGTATTTTAAAATATTTCTGATAATTATCTAATTATGTATATGCGCTAATGATGACATCGTGCAGTATTCTGAGTATCTCCATTATTTATTAAAGGGGGAGACAGTTATCCATTTTGTTATATATCTTCGACTGCTACCAATTACATCGAAGGCCGCTGTCAGTGACAAAATTATTGTCTAGATATTCGATACTTTTTCTCGGTAATTGGAACTATACTAATTTTTATTGTTTACTATAAAGACAAAACTATAGCCATGTTTTGCTCTATCGGTTAGACTAACTTAGACCGGTTTTGCATAAAAACTTTAAATAAGATGTAGTTTTGACAGTAAATGTCACGGGCAGTAGTAAATAAGACACACCGACCCTAGCTTCTCTCTGTATTTGGAACTTCAAGGTATTTAATATTGGATATGAATTTCCGGACAATGTGATGCCTAATGTTTACTTTACTACTTTTTTTATAGAATGGAGTCCTTTATCGCAAATTATTCGTTTGTTTACGAGGTGACCGAAAAAAGTGAAACATTGAAAGCGAGTGTAACAGCGAGCTGATTTAGGTTGTATAAGATCGACAACTGTTGACACACAGCACTCAAAGATTATGTCACAGATCAGGCTAGATAAAACGATTCGTCTAATATCAACGTTGCTTCTTATTGTGTGACCGTTTTTCACGACGCATCTTTCACGTTATACACTCAAAGACTAAAGCTAAAGGCCGTCCCAATCGTTAAAATAAATCAAAGCAACATAAGTATCAAAATCACAGACTGCATTTCTTTTAGTTTTGCAGATGGGAGCGCTATATATAAGCATTATTGATAAATCATCATTACCACACCAAGTTTATTGTTAAACATACGTTACTAATAAAACTTTTATATAGTTGTTTGTTATGTAGCACAACTCAAGACTTAATTGTTTTATGTTTACTTCCCTATTTCTTTTTCTTTCCGGATTGCAACAAGCTAAACGTTTATAAATACATGACATAACTGTAATGAATAGTCATTAAGAAAACACTGCACGACATAAGCGTGATTGTTAATGATTCACACATAAAAGCTAGAACTTGCATAAAACTCAGGCTAGTTAGGTTCAATGCGTAGTTTTCAGTATAAAACCGTGCCAGCCGTGTCGAATGTCGCGCCGATGTTCAATTTCCGAGGACTTGACAATCGAGCCATTGTTCGGGTCCGGACCGACGGTTGCGTCCTATCAAACGGGGCGTTGTGAAATGGATAACATTGAATTTATGTAATCGAAAGGTTTTGATGCATGCGATTTAGTTGCTTCTTGTGAAATGTTCCTGAGCGGGTATTTTTACTGAGACAATAAAGACATTTCCAGTATTATATGACATGCATATATTACTAAATAATAGACGCAAGTCATTCCAGCGAATAATTTGCCAGTTCAGTTTGTGTTCAGTTTACAAGCTCGCCAAATAATAGTCATGTTTAAGTTTAGAAACGATACTAGATTTGCAAATTAAGTAATTGTATACAGCTAACACTTGTGCGTTATAATCGATAATAATTTATCGTTTGCGTCTGACATGATACAGCGCGGCTGTGTGCCGTGCGGCGGTTATCGATACAATGATTTAAATGCTGCCCAAGTAGGGTCGCGAGACCACTGATTTATTGGATCCAGCGAATCATAAATACTCACACATACCACACAACAACAGCAGTCTATTCGGAACACATATAGACGTAGACACTGCGCAAACGCTTACAGCAATAATATATTCAACATATTTATTGGTCTTTATTTAGTTTCGAAATAGAAATAATCATTTTGGCAACGTATTGCGATTTAAAATTAGAAGCATGTTCCCAATCGACAGCATTTATACAAGCGTAGAAGATTTACCAATTTAAAACCACATTATTACAAGTATGGACATCATTTCGAGATCATTTTCTTTCTACGCCAACCGCCGTCCGGTACTAAAAAAAAACGAGGCTTTCGTCGTCCATACGTCATTACGGCGGAGATCTCACTAAACGGTCGTTGTTTCTACAACATGTGCTCATTCCCCTGATAGAGTCGACGGTTGTGGTCCCAATAAATCGGCTTAATGTAGACGTTGACTTATGGAGGCAATTAGTAGAGAAAAACGTCCCACGAAATTTTATAAGTGGAACTACAAAGCTTCGTCATTGTACAGCATAAACAGAACTGGTTATAGGACATTAATAACTGTATTCGGACAATAGATAACACTTGAACCTTAGACGCTACAAAGGCGTTAAAATTATAAGCGAACATTAATCAGCACGAGGAGTCGAGGAGCTTAATGAATGCGAACAGATAATCTCGAGTCGCCGTCATGTGCCCGCGTGTCTGACGAGACCCCGGCCAAGGCCGACGTGGCGCTCCATTGTGGAGCCTACAGGATATGGAGATCGACGACCTCGCCATCTCGATAGGAAGGCATTTGAACATAAGAAGGAAATAATTTTATATATAATCACCTTGAGCTGTGACAAAATATAAACGGCTTTGTGAGCTAATAACATACATTAACATCTGGGTGTACTCAATGTTACAAAACGGTCAGGGATCTTGAAAACAGGAAACATAGTCTCGTAGTACAGTGAAGGTATACATGTATCTCAACACTACGTCATATACTTAAACAAAGCATAAAAGGCTTCAGACGGTAAGTCTATCCATTAATCTTAAAGATTTAGGTGACTGCCACATCTTGGCTAATGTTTTGGTGACTACAGTAGTAGTGTACTTACTGTACATAGGAGGTACGAGGACGCAGCTCCCAACAGACTGCCTGGGTGTAGTATTTTAAGTAAGGCCATAAACAGTATATAGACCATTTTATTGAGCAGATAATGGTCTGGCCAATATTTATCTAGTTTAAAATATCATTTACTTATTTGGTTAACAAGAAAAAAACATAAGTCAATGAATTTATTAATCACATCTTGTACAATCTAGCCACGCTTAAGAATTCGTTGAAATAACCGTCAGCTGAGAAAGCTGACAGACTAGAAAAGAAACGTTAATTGTACCTTTCTTATAATGAGATCCATTTCATGCAACTGCTCAATCTTGGCGTTAAGGAGCTTTGAATTAAGGGTGTCGTGATGTACCTTTATAAGTATAGAAAGCTGCCACTGAATCGAATTGTCACATCCGAGGATACATGAACCAGGTTATCGTTGTTATTACCGCGACATAATCTCTATCATAAATAGAATTTTATCTTGCCAAACGCTTATGTAATCATTCTTGCGGGGACCAGTGGCCGATACAATGAGTTTCATCACAACTATTGAGAAAGACGTAATTAGTGGTATATTCCTACATTGGTCTGCACAGTGGACCGCGGTTATGAACGCGTCTAATCTCGTTCTGCACTACATATTGTCGTCGCGTTGCCGGCGCGCATTCATCAGACCGCTCGTAAAACTAATAAGGCTCGCTTTAACAAAAAAACAACATCTCATTAATCTGTCTACGGAGCCCGATATGGGATATAAATTGAAGCGACGCCTGACATTAAAATTGTTGTGGCAAGGGTTTTTTGCTTTTTTCGTAGGAAATCGTGAGAATATCAAGATATTGGCGACGTAAATCCAGCATATGTATATACGTAAGTATTTCTTTGGCTCCTAAAAGAGATAGCTCGCGCAAACTGAACGATATGAATTATATTATAAAAATTGTATACCGTAACGTAAATGCACAATTCTTTAAATTGTATTGTTTGAACTTTAATAATTTTATTGTATATCTGTGAATCCTTTTGTGTTTCATTCAAAGCAGAATACTTCTTTAACACTAGCAATCATTTTTTTTATATTCCCATCTATGTATACGTCATCACAACTAAACTAAAGTCTATAACAACCAAATAAGTATAAGCTAAGTTTCATTTTTTTTACATTCTAACATGATAGTCCTACGCTAAGGCAATCTCAATCGAATTTATTTAGACCGCAATAAATCACGGCCGCGGCCATTCCTTGAGCTCGAATAGTGGTGAAATCCTAAAATATCGTCGCATCTAATTGTTGCTAAAATAGGTACGAAGGAATCTACACCGTTGTCAAAGCAATTCACAACCTAACCAAAGACAAAATGGACGATAATCGTAGATCTATCGCAGATCGTTTCGAGATCATTTTATAGTATTTTTATAGGTTTATTTTAACAGCGGCACATCGATACAAGAATGCCGGTCACTATTCTCACGGATCCGCCAGCAATGAATACCACAACATTAAATGCGATCTCTCAAAGTCGCATAAAACAGTTCTTATGTTAGCTCATTAGCTTTAAATTGCAGAGAGCTTAAAACTATGAGGCCTAACCGGTTGCGGATAGCGATCGCGGCGCGCGCAAAAAGCTCGGCGTGGGTCGTAAGTTGCACCTACTGCACTCCTAGCTTTACTGTGTCAAGAACGACGCCTCTACCCCGCCCCGCAAACCCCTCGCCTGCCTCATTATTTTCTCACCTGTACGTTAAAACTTCAATAAAACCTTAAAGCTGCCTCTGAGCACTATACTTTGAAACTGTTG
Source organism: Papilio elwesi (assembly GCA_029849275.1). NCBI lineage: Eukaryota > Metazoa > Arthropoda > Insecta > Lepidoptera > Papilionidae > Papilio > Papilio elwesi. The sequence continues at coordinate 9,474,368 of CM056695.1, forward strand.
CATTATGTCCACGATGAAAGCGTATGTGGAACATAATGAGATGTCCATATTTTCCATTACAATATGGGATTCCTTGTCAAATCTATAAAGTTATGAGACAAATACTCATACGAATACACCCGTGTTTTCACGTAGAGTCCAACTAGTACGTATAAAACAGAAACTTGCACTAAAGCCGACAAAGTCGATTCTGTCATTTAAATTTTATGAGCAATTTGGATATTGGCATCAAGTATACGATATCACGAAGTTGACATACGCTTTATATAAATTTAAAAGGCGTTACAGTACATTAGATTTAAGTATACTAGTACATAGCATTATCGCATGAATTCAAAAGCTTTCTTGTTGTTTCCATGTTTGCCGGTTTTTTGTACAACCATAATGAACTACGGGGGCGTCGTGAACACGTCATATTCGTTACAATTACTTCATATCTTTCTTGTTTGCGGATTCCGATACCATCACTAGAATTTGTGACCCAATAAAAAAAATAAGCAACAATGGACCAGTAATAAAGTGGGATGAAGATGGCCCGAAGCTTTATAAAAATGATTTTTAGAAAGATGTTCACGGAAACAAAGGTAATTTGCGTATACGTAACGCTTTGTGCACGGACGCAACCTGAACAGATTTAAAATGGTGACGCGAGCACCACATTGACGAAAACCAAAATTGCACAGTACGTGCTCCGTCCCGATAACATAAAGATAACCGTTTTAGCTGCCGACCTTCCTCAGGTCCTTGGCATACAAATATTGCGAAAGAAAAATAATAAGACATATTGACACGTAGGACCGGTCGACTGAACTATAATAATGTTATTTATAAAAGTACGTGATACGCTGCCAATTACACATGTTTGCTAGGGCGCGTTGAATGTTAGGTATGCATTTTGTTAGCCGAGTGCTAACTAACGTTAAGAATGATCTCGAACTAACTTGGTTTGAAGTTGCAGTGTCATCAGGTTAAACAAACACATTGAATATTTAACTTTACTTTTTATAACAAAAAAAATACAGATTTTGTCGCGTTTATTGTATGTTTTTGTTCCCAGCGTTGACCAACCACCCCAAACAAAACCAACATTAAATTACGTTACCATGAAAAGACGATTCAAAATTTTATGATTATTTGGATTGCTAAAGAAATGCTCATGAATAACTTATGTGCGGGCAAGCGACCAAATAAAATACTTTAAAAGTATACTTTGGTAATTTGTTGACTTACAATAACCGTTCACGGTTGTTTGCAAGGAAGAACAATTTATTATGTACTTCCGATGTTGATTTATTATTAGAGATAAACATTGATACATGAAATCTCTTTAAATTTCTTCCTTCTATCTTAACGTAAAATTGGTTATAAAATTATAGTTCTAAATCTTGTAATGTTAAATCAATAAGGAAATTGACCTAATAATTTATAATATTAATCCGTAATAGATAAGGTCGGTTATGTTTTTTAGATCACCCCTCATTTATTACTGAATATTCTTGTGACACTTTTTTTGATATAACAAATGAAGCCTCCTTTCGTAAGATAAGATATTATTATGAGATTAATGACTGACAATAGACTAACCCATATAGGATGAAAGGTGCAGACGTGGGTCGTTTTCAGTTTCACCAGTCGATTCTGCACAATTTTTATGCAACAAAAGCGTTTTTTTTAATCGTAAACTGGCAATTATTTGAAAAATACATTGTCCATCTTGCTATAAATTTGTTGCCTTTAATGATTGCCGTAAAAATGATTACAATGACCGAAAGATTCGCCACCGGTGGGAAGTGGTTACCATAAATTTGTTTGTAAAATTGAAAAAAGATATTCGTGTCGATACACAGCAACATTTCCGCCGTCACTCATTTACCAAAAGGCAATCTTAATGGATCGATACAGCCTCCCGCTGCCCACTTTTTGTCTTATTTAACACGTCCAAGGTGTGATGAGTGACGACCATCGACGTCGCTTTAAGCATAATATAAATACCGATAAGTAATCATGTGATTATTTCGCGTCGTAATTTTATCCAAAATACCAACACAGGTTTCGCCATAAGGTCAACCAATAACCGAAGCCAGATAACGCGTGCCCTTGGCCGGAAGTCGTTTCGCGAAAGCACTCGAACGTGTGAAAATTGTATAAACGTTGTTGTTTTTTTAAACAACAAATTTTTGTACTGCATTAATTGCGGTTAAATATTAATTATTACTTTTTAATTTATCAGAATTAACATATTTCTTAGTTGAATGGTCGGTTTTCTACGTTAACTCGTGTCAATTGCAACGATAATGAAAAGTTAATTAGTCTGTATTTCAACATAAATATGATATTATTGGACATTGGATTTCAATGTACTTGGCGTTACTACAAAAAATTGTTCTTCATTAGTATCGCATTATAATACTAGTGTAAATAATTTCCTTTTTGATTTCTCGATATTTATAAGGGACCACCCAAAGCAAACGCACTATAACTTCCACTGTAAAGTGATTTACAAAATAATTTATGCATTACTCAAAGCACAAATGAACAGTCAAAGAATCAGTTGTCGATTCCAATAATACTCAACAAACAAAGAAAAAACGCAAATTCAACCAATATATGCAATCATGGCGACCCAAATGAAGACATTTATGTAGGTGAACTTTTTGTACATCATTCATCATTTTAATTAACTTTAATTTAAAACAGCACAAAAACAAGTCACTCGGACGACGTAAATTTAACGTTAACCCATTTTTTGGCTAATTATTAAAACTTATTGCCCAGGTATTTAAACAAACCTGACTGATTTCAGCACAAATTCCACCGTGTATTTACAAATATTTCACTTAGTAGTAAGGGTCGCCCTCTTAACTAGAATGCAGATATAAATGTACAATGTTGCGACACTTGATTTGGGTGAACAGTAAGTGTATACAAATCTTGATCGAATCAAATATATTTCTCGGTAAAATAAGCCAGATTCCTCGTTAGGCACGGTCGAGTTAACAGCAAGTTGTCACTGTGTGTTTTCTGCTAACTGGCTCCGAGATCTGGGTTGGTGTTATTATCTTGCCCGGGGCAGTACATAAGTAACTGTATCGGTTTGTTCCCACGATGCGATCGCTATCCCGGCTGAGCTGCGTTGCATTGCCAATTTGTTTGAACAAGGGGACCACCGCGTTAATCATGTAATTAATTGATTGGCACCTCTCTGCGGCGACCAAAAAGGGCCAGTAGTTGTTGCGCATACATATGTTTAAATGGCGACCGACTAAAATTACTTATTTATCGAGGGTTGCGCATCCATATACTTCACAATGGGATCTTGCGTCAGCTGGCGAAGCCGCGTAATGATTTTTTTCTTATTATTTTTCGCCAAATACATTTAAAGGTTGGTGATTTCGTAAATTGTAGCCGTTTATATTTTCACAAGTGACCGCGAACATCGATACGAACAGCCAAAGTTCATGCATGTCGAGGAGCGTTTAACTGTCCGATTAAAACCAATATTAGTTCACGTTCGGATTATTTACTTAATAAATCTGATAATAGGAACGTGCTCTAGAAAAACATGTATTTATGTGAATGCCATTTTCACCTGTCTGGAAAAAAACCATGTCAAGGCTATTATAACATATGTTTTGACTATAGGCTAGTTTGCTAATTTGCAATTTTACAACAGTTGGTCGGCAACTCGCATTTTTTCACGACAAGTAGGACAAGGCACTGACAGGTTGTACTCTAAGGAAATCCTATGTTTTTTTTTTTTGACTGAAAGTTCACTGTTTGCCTTGAGGAGGCATTTACAGCTACACCGGGCTCGAGGCGGCAGGGCGCAGAGGGCGCCTAGCCTAAGCCTCTTTAAGAGTAACTTAGCTCGAGGGCTCCCTCCGTAGGGGGAGCCTCGGCTCGGGCCGTTACCTTACTAGTATTACCGGATTGGGAGGCCGCCGAGCTCTTAGGTCGCTTCGGCGGACGCTCCATGGAGTGACTGGGCTCAAGGGACCCGAGAGGGGACCTCGGCTTGGGCTGTCACTCAATACGCGTTAAGCTTTCCGATTCGAGGGTGCCCGAGCCTCGGCTCGATCGGTAGCTATTGTCTGACTAAGAAATCCTATGTATTTAATGAAATCTACTGGTCGCCTTCGTCGAAGAGGTTTAGGAACATGCAGAGGCCAGGAAATCTATGGTGGTGAATTCACCAAAGAGCAATTGAAAATAAAACTGTGCATTATTTATTTACATGACAAGAATTATGCAAAGTGAAATCTTTTTTCTATTTACAGTCATTATCGTAATTGTTAATATTCTAAATCTAATCAATAGTGTAGTCACAAAAATAAATAAAGGTCTAGGCTATAGCTAACATATAAAGGTTTTCGACATCTTTGTGACATTAATTATTATCTTTGAAAATTAATTTTTAAATATTATTTATTTACAAATTATTTTTTTATATTATTGAAAGTAGATGTGTTCGAAATATCTAAGCGATAACCTCGGACAAGGCCTGTAACCTTTTGTAAATAATTGGTTATTATAAACACTAGTTGCTGTTTTAGTTTTTTATAATGATTCCCACGCAGATGCCCACGTGCTCAGCGGGGGGACAATATCAAACTATGTAATTAAGCCTTTAAATTTAAGCACAACTTAGATGAATAACATTAAAGGAACTGTTAAGTCAACAAGGCATTCTGCGTGATTCTTGAAACTTTATTACATTTCTTGTTATATGAATTAAATTGATAAGTTTAAGCAAATTATTTGTAATTGGGCGAATTAGAGCATCATTTCAGCTAATGTATTGTGTGTACGAATTTATAAGTGCATTAGCGATGTTCCGCGAAACACACCGAGCTAGTAAAAAAGTAAAATTTAGTGACGTTTCTCTGTATTAGTGTATAATGCTTTTCGTCACTAACCTCATCTAGGCAACAAATTGGGCCAATCAATTTTTCAAATGTGTTCGGTAGTACTAGATATTAGCGCGTGCAAACAAACTATTTGCCTTTATTAAATTAACTAAATTCACACTAAGCAATACAGTAAGTATGGACAAAAATAGTGACGGAATTCAAAATTATGACCTCAGATCTACATGATCAATCTTATTAAATGAGGTTCAGCTAAGGCTGGACATTCGTCGGTTAAAATAAATTGCACGGCGGGCGAACCCTCCGGGATAGTTATTTTATATGACGTACCGAACTAATTATCTGTATTGCAAATTCGGTATGTGGTTTTATTGAATCACTCGGGTATTTACATAAAAAACATTTACAGGAAACTAAATGAATATAAGGTTAATATGTTGTATTGTGTTCTTGCAGTTCCTGTTAATTTAGTTAGACAATCAACAATAATAACTTTTTCATGTCAGGAACTAGTCAAGTGTAGTGTAGTAGTGTAGTGCGTAGTCGACTGCAAATCCTATAAATTCGATAAAAGATAGAATCTCATACTATAAAATGTACATTAGAGACGAGACTTGGGTGGAGCCCGCAGCAACAACATTTGTTGCACTGCAGGGCCGGCTCGACCGGTGAAATACCACGGCCTCATAGAAAATAGGCGTGAAGTAGAAGTATGCTTATGTGTGTCGCCTGATAATTGAGTTGGTGCCCCTATTTCAGTCTAAGAGGGGAAGGGGAAGACCCCTTCCCGTCTTTTTATAACAAGGAAAGGAAAATTACTGGACAGGGGAGGGATAAATAGGAAAAATACCCTTTTTCCTTCATATCCCTCTGTCGAAAGTTAGGCAACGCATCTACAACTCATTTGCTTCTTGTAGAATGCTTATAGGTAGCGGTCACTTAACATCGGGTGAACCGCACGTATTTTTCGCTTTCGCTTCGCTTTAATACGCTTTATTGTGTTAATGTAAATGAGTTTCGATAACTTGTAACGATAAAGATTAACTACCTAATACGTCTTCGCTTCTGTCCACCCCAAAACAGTCATACAGTGGTGCAATACTTCTATTTATCGGCCCCTAGCATTTAACGAGGTGAGTCACATAGCGCTCATTTAGGACAGGAAGTACTAGTACTCTATCAGACGGGAACTCATGACCTGCTTTATTCATTTATTTCAAAACTTCAAGCGCGATTTCAAAAATGCATACATGAATAAATATGCATGTACCGACATTTTTACGCAATGTTTTTATGATATGAAATCTCAAAATTGATAGTTCTCCTTCTTCTATTTTCCTTTTGTAGTAACATTCGTATTTGTTAAATGTCAAAAATGGTTGATATCTAGTACTGAGGAGTAATGTGATTCATTCAAATATAAATTACATTTTTATGAATGAATAACATTTTCTAGCTAAATAAGCAATGATGAAGAGGGAGTCAAAGCACTAAGGCACTAATTTATTTTAACAAAAATTCTAGTTATAAATTTAGTTATCTATCCATTTTGTATGTTGACTTTGAACAAAAATCTTTAAATAGTATAAAACAAAGTCGCTTCCGCATTCTGTTCCCTTAGATGTTCCAAGCTACACAACGGATTTAATGCGGTTTTATAGACACGCATTCAAGAGGAAGGTTAATATGTATAACGCATGCATATTATAGTAGAGAAAAAACAGAATATCAAAAATTTGCAATGTGTGGTTTTGTGCGCTTACATTGCAAACGCTGGCTCAGCCTTGTGAAATAGATCAAAATAATGTGCTAATGAATTGTATATATGAAAAAGATATACAAAAAAGTCCTCAATGTCACATATGTATCTTTTAAGGATAGATTACTATACCCATTTTAATTTAAAAAAAAGTCACGTACAATGCAATAGTTCACGCTTACACTGAATCGCTGATAAATGAGGAAAAAAATCCGCCTCTTCTTAAAAATGGCATATTTTCGGCCAGTTATATCAATGTACATTTAGAAACCGGGTACTTGACATACGAGGGCTGTATGTTGCAAAAATATAAGCGAATTTATCAACAAATACATATATTATTAACACACACAGATATATTAATTTCTTTATGAAACATACAACACAGTGCTATGCTAACATAGATGAAGATAGATTGGCATGTGCCCAGATGTTTTGGTAAACACCCAGCTCTACTTTTAGCACGGACACGTAGTAAATCTCGTTCTCTGCACAGATTTAAACGAATGAATCAAAACTTTAAGCAGAAAAATATCCATATATAATACGTCATATTGATTACATTAATTTTAAGCTTTAATCTTCACTACAATAGCATTCAGGAATTCAAGAGCAGAATTATTACAACTGCTTAGAAACAGGTCCTTTTCTGAATACAAGAGGTCATATCGCCAAATTATTTTAACTTCATTATGAAAATGTGTATTATTCATAAAAACCTTAAGGTAAATTATTTCCCTACCCTTGCTAAAAAGAGTTTACGCTGAACATGTTATGCAAACTTTTAAACATCTCGAGTTTTATGACAGAAACAATACATGCATGCATCTGTTGCGTGCAAAAACCAACAAAAACATACATGACGTGAGACAAAACTTTATAGGGGTTCATTATCGAATTGCATTTTTTGTTATTATGGGTAATATATTTATAGAAGGGCTTTACGAAAAAAAATTACGAAGCATGTGTTACTAAATTAAGTGAATTAAATATATCGAATATTTTCTGTCCAGTTTAATGCTTAAAGAATTGTATGCATTTAGAAAATACATAATAAATACGCGCTCACGCCCATAACCCAGAGGGGTAGGCGGCGATCATGGATTTCCATTTAGCGCGATCGTGGCACTCTTCTCTCACTTATACATTCAAACATCTACGCCTACATGCTCGGTTATGGCTGCTCCTTATATCGCCCTTTTTTAATAAACTTAAAAAACTAATTAGGAAAATATGCCAGTTAAATTATAACTTCATATCTCAATATTCGGTTACAAACTACCAAAGAAAGAACTTTTAATTTTTCATCACGTGTCGAATTGTAATATACAAGAAAAGACAATCAGTTGATTTTTTTCATAGTAAATGAACATTTTAGGTTAATACCGAAAATGATGATGTGACTTAAATTACGAAATCTACTTGTTACATATACTCATATAATGATTCCTAAGCGACGAAGTCGACACGTGACATGGTGCATTAATTTTTTTTAATAATAGTTGCCAACATACTCTAGTCGTAGAAAGTTAAGTATAGTAGATGAACGGATGTGCATTCTTCTAATTGTCACTATCCATGGCACTAATAACGCTATTTACTGGACTTACTTTACAGTTACAGCATTCTGCTAATCTATTTGAAAGTACCTAGGCATTGCAACACTGTATGAAAGCAATGGAACATGCATATTATATAATTATCATTATTTGTAGAAAAGTACAAAAATAGGCGTGGCATATGAAAATCAGAAATATTACTAGTTAAGTATATTCTATGTAGATATAATATTTTAAGCTTAAAATGTTTAAATGGTAAATTTTCCAACATGGCGACATCTTGTGGCACGATATTAAACTTACTTGACACGAAAACATTGAGCCGATTTGATATTATACCGCTAGATGGCAGTTTTCTTAGCGAAGTCACCCAGTAGATGGCATTAGTTTTCCTTAGTACTATCTCTTCATTCTAGATGGCGTTTTAATAATAGAATACATTTCAAGAGGGCATTTTTGTTCACGAATATATTTAAATTAAATCCATAACACGAATACTATTAAATAATCTCGACCACTCGGACACATGTTTCTATTTATTGTTAGCCATTTAGTCACTTTAAAGAAAATACCAATTTATGGAAGATGCAATAAAATAATTCCATACAAAATCATTGTATAATTTTTCTAGCATTAGTCAATCAAGAAACATTATAAAATTTAGGCAATGAGTATTGTTTAATATCTCCTACCTGTCACGATCCCTGCTCCGGCTGCGTTTCCTATAGCCAGAGTCCTCGCGCGTGCTGTCGTCGATCCTCCTGCGCTTAGGCTCATAGGTCCTGGAAGGGGACCTGGAGTGCGACGCGTAGTGCTTCCTGCGAGTGCGCGGCATCTGCAAACAGCATGCAACACAGTAAAATACTAGCCGATGGGACCATGTTATCAGTGTGTTATGTACCATGGAATATGGAGTAATGCTGTTTAGTGGCAATGCATGTTGTTTGTCAATTATTTTAACTAACAACAACAGTACTTTGTATCCACTCATATGCATTAGTTGTGCATATTATGTTTTATCATGGCCCATGGAAGCTTTACATTTTCAACATATTGTTGATATGTGCTAAAATGTACCAAAACCAATGAGTATTATTCACATTTTTATGTTTTTATAAAAAATTTATACAATTAATTTATACTGACATTTGATTAGTAACTAAATAGAAGCTAGAAGTAGAGAGTATTTAGTGAAATTGTTAAAATTAATTTGTATTACAGTACGTTGTAAGGTAAAGCTAGTTTTGTACTAAAACTTATTACATATTAATAATATAACCAATAATTTGCTTAAAATTAAAGTTATCTATTTTGAATACTACAATTAATTTATTTACAATAATATGACTAAATAAAAATCAAATGAAACTGTTAAGAAACATTTTATAATAGCTCTCATTATATAACGGGTTTAGGTTTTCGGTAAGATGGCATGGCTAATTTTAGCATTATTTTGTCAAGATCATGCTATGTTGTGTCCTTGTCGTACCACAATTCCTTCTCAATTTTCGTAATCACATTCATTTTTTAGCCACTCATCTCAATTACAGTGGATTGGTCAGGAATGGATGAATGAGAGTGCATGCAGAACAAATGTGAATGGAGGGATGTGTGGAGTAAGCTAACACAAATGGATAAACTATGGAACAATAGAAGTAGTAGTAGTAAGTCAGCCATTTCTAGAATGTTTACCACAGCAGGGACGAGAGTGCTTGGAGAGGAGGCCTTTGTGGAATGAGCCGTAATCCACCAGCCACCACCAGTTTTTAGAGCAGTGGTGATGAAATAAATTACACATAGTACAGCACCTGCCTGGGTTTGAACCCGCATCCTACAGTATGTAAGTCAGGGTCAAAACCGCTGAGCCACTGCTCCCTTATATTATGGAACAATATTAGGCTGTAATTAGCAGTTGTAGATAAAATAAGGAGCAAAAAGTTATCATAATATAGGCATGTTTTAAGGGAGCAATGGCGTGTTACAAGGAGATTTAGATATGAATGTGAAGGGATATGGGGATAGGGGTAGATCTAAGAAAAGATGGATGGATTGTGTGAAAGATAATGCTTGATAGAACACCTCCATAATTCCCAGTTGAAAAATTCACCTATGCTAACTTGCTTCCCTCTGTGTTCCTTTTAAATCTTTCAAACAATGCAACTCATTTTAAAGCAGTTTTCATCAATGGACAGATGAAAGCAAAGAATGTCAAAGATATGTAATGTATTGTCATAAAAAAACAAAATTTTGTGTTACTGCTTACTACTTACATTGCAAATTCTGTCTAGCCTTAAAAGTTAGATTAAAATAATGTACTACGGAATTGTATATCAAAAAGGTCTACAAAAAAGTCCCTGATGGCATATATCTTTTAAGGATATACTTACTATACCCATTTTAACTTTAAAAAAAAGGGCACATAAAGCTTGAAGATACAATTTAAAAAAAAATACTATCCACTCAAAATGATTTAGTATAGAAAAAATTAGCCAATCAAATTCAGACAAGTTCAGTTTATGAAATGAAGTTACATCAAGGTTTAAAGAAAACTTTGAAAAAAATTTACTGGTTCCTGAAATCCAACAAAACTATCTTATTATTGTTAATAATCAAAAATTTTCTTTACATAATATTATTTCTTATGAACTTTGTAATCGGTGGTGTGCCAAATAAATTATGTCGTGTGCCAATGCTTTGCCACCCTTGCTTATAACATTAGCTAACCATATTACACAATTTCACTTCACTTTATTTCCCAATTCCCACAAAATTACAATTCTGATGAAAGCATAAAAAGCATAATGGCAGCCATGTAGGATAAATGATGTTGGTTTACAACAATCACATCTTGCTATGAAAAAATGTATATGCAATATAATTTTAGTAATATCTTGCAAGTAATGACAAAATAAAAACTAACACATGCAAAAATAAGACAGAATAAAGGTAGGCCAGATGGTCATTTACCACACATTCTTTTGATCTACCATATCAGTTATTGATACAAGCAGTCTAGAATTTATATACATTACTTTACAACAATATCCTATATTATCCCACTATACAAATACATAACAACTTTAAGCTTTATATTTACAGCATAGCCAATGTGTATTCTGTAATAAAATCAAAGAACATAGGAGAAAGAAATAAATAAGCAAATGTAAAACTTTTGAAGGCATTTTGATAAGACAATAAGTAAAATCATTTTAATCAACGTTATAATCATGGCATTTAGCTTTCACAGCCATGCAAAATGTCGATATTTATGGTGATGAAATAGTATATTAGTTTTGTGAACAATTTGATATTATTCATTCCGTTTTATAACGTACAACAATTATAAAGGTATATATAATTTTTTCAGATGCATAATTTCAACAAAGTACATATTTCTAAACCTTAATCAAAAATATAGTTAGTTTTTTTAACGAATAAATGACTTGAAATCTACTTTATATATTTTTAGTTATTAAATATTTAAGCCATCAAATTATAAATAATCAGTATCTTATGTTTAAGGAAGTAATAAAATATGTAGAAAGGGTTATAAAGCCATTCTGATACACCATGCTTTAATATACTATATTTTTTAAATGTATACTTAAAGCACTTCAGTAAATGATAAAAATAATAAGTAAGTACATTTAGTACCACTTACCATAAAAAGGATACCAATACTCGTATCCAAGCAGTTTAGGCTGAAAAACATGAAACTGTTTAGACCACAGGTTTTGACCATAGGTTTAGGTATTTACAGAGATCTACAAGACCCGCATGCATGTAATTAGCAAAAGTATACTATTGATTATTCCAATATCCTTGAACATTTCCCAAGTTTTACAAAAATGGAATTTGGTACATGCCACACTAGAGCTACTACAACTCTTTTTAGTGTAAATAACAAAATAAATTTACCAACTCTTGATTATGAACAATCAAAACAGTGTTTTCATAACTCATATTACTCAGACAGCTGGTGTCGCAGTATGTTATGGTAAATTTGTATGAAATAAAAAATAAATAAAATTCGTGAACTACAGCCAAATATTATTAAGTGCCTACTTATTAAACATTCACACATCGAAAGATTTTTTTTTATTGAAACGATAGATGTCATTTAATTATTTACATGCAGACGCCATGTTCGTTCTACGACTCAAGGGAGTCCTACGCACGCCATATTTTGTGTTAATAATTGCACACTTAACTTACCCTTAATTCTCGCAAATATTTCAGTTTACACCAAAGTAGTTGAGTGAAATTATATAGACAATTCCAAGTTCGCGATACGGAACCCTGTAGAATGCTTCTTCGCAATAAGGGGCCGAACATCGATCCGAATGCAAACAGGCAAGTTTTGACAGTTGGTTGCACTGGGTTGGCGTAGTTGTACTTCTAGCCACTTCCCTATCAACAAAGGAACTTATTAAAATTTTATAGGAAAAAAACGAAATTCAGAAATATAGTAAAAATTATATTTTAGGAATTAAATATTTAAGTCATGATAGAAACATCATTTTCGTAGTAAAAAGCATAAAATGTCTTAGTAAGCAATGTCAATCAAAGAGGAAGTTAATTCGCCATTTTGTGAAGACCCAATGACAGCAATATAGCCAACATAAGGCAAACAACTGATAAAAGGCGTTTTATAAATACCAAAATTTAAGATTGTGTATGCAATAAATTGTGTTAAAGGGTTATATAGCGCTACCTGATAAAACTTAGACATCTTTATTAAAAAGCTTTGGCACTGGTAAGAGAATATGAGTTTTGAGTGTAAAACAATTAAATTATGTTATTTAGTGATAATAGCAAAACGTGGAATAGAATACCAAGAATATAAAATTAAATGTGGAACTTTGTTAATATTTGATTTAAATGTAAAGCAAATAATATACTATGAGCACTGGTAAGTGTATTGGCAAGAATAGGTTTAAACTAATTTATAAATATTAAGATGGCAATCTCAGCGTTACTACGCTTTCGATAGTTATCGCTAGATGTCACTGCACACAAGAAAGAGTTTTATGCAATACTATAAAATAAGTTTTTTTGTAATGTCCCAAGAATGTCTACAAATGACATATTACAAACACTAACAATTTCTTTATAAATCTCATGCATTTTAGGTCAAAAATACATTCTATAGACATGTACATGATAAACAGATATATGTTGTATACCTAAACAGTGATTACTTCTGATACTTCTAGTGTAATGGAAGTCATTAAAGGCCGTTGCTTAAATCACGATTATAATCTGACATGTACAATCGGTCGGTGATATATATATATATATATATATATACAGGGTGTCCCAAAAGGTTACGTACATAGGAAGGGGGATGATAGGGGTGGTCACAAGGGTCACCAGAAAAATAAAATAAAAATTCCCCTCTGGGTATAAAAAAAATAAAGGGCATTTTTTTAAAAACTTAAAAATTTTACACCTTCTGGGGCAATTTTGTAACCAATGACCTACAAATATTGCTACATTTAAAAAGAAGTTATTATGTTATCGTCAATAACCCTTTATCAATATGAAATAAAAAAACAATACAACTTACAAAGATTTTAAAGAAAATTAAGTTCTTGTCCAGTCAAGAACTAAGTAATTACGATTTCAATCAACTTCCTCCAAGTGTACTGAAAAAAAAGTACTATGCAACTCCGGCGAGTAACTTAAAAAGATAGGTAATCTTATTACAATTCCAAATGGTATAATACTTGCTTAAAAAAAATCGTACTAGGACATTTAAGAATATTTTTTGCGAACAATACCCCTTCAAAACAAAACATACTAATAAAACAATAGTCTCAAATTTGTACGCAAATACATTTTTAAATGTCTATTCTCTTCCTTAAAACTTAAAAAGACAGGTATTTGTATTGCAATCGTTTTAAATGAAACTAAAAAATAAACAATATTGCAATTATTTATTCAAATAAAATGTTCGAAATGTCTACCACCAACATAAATACACGCCCTGCATCGTTTCAAAAATGATCGGGAGATATGGCGAGCAAATCTTCTATTATTAATTGATTCCGCTGCCTCTGTGATCCTCACCCTCAAGTCAGCCAAGTTCCTGATGGGTTTTCCATAAACTTTTTCTTTTATAGCACCCCAGTAAAAGAAGTCTAACGGGTTTAAATCGGGTGAACGAGTTGGCCACGCTATAGCACCGGCCCTTCCCATCCACCTACCAGGGTATTCTTCGTCTAGGAAATCCCTTACAGGCCGTGCATAATGTGCTGGGCACCCATCATGCTGGAACCACATATTCCTGACTGTTTCTAGCGGCACATCTTCCAACAGATTTGGTAGTTCGTTTCGTAAGAAGTGTAAGTACGCTTCCCCAGACAGTGCCTCGGGTAGCTCAAAGGGTCCGATTATTATACCATTCAGTATTCCGGTCCACATGTTCACTTTAAAACGATATTGGGACCGATCTTCTCTAAGTAGGTGAGAATTTTCTACGTGCCACTCGTGTAAATTGTGTAGGTTCGTGTATCCGTCCTTTTTAAAAGTGGACTCGTCAGACCACAATATTTTATTGAAAAATTGAGGGTCCTCCCTATGCATGCGCAACATCCTACGACAAAATGCAAGTCTCGCAGGATAATCGCGTGGTAACAGAGCCTGTATGCGTTGCACGTGGTACGGGTGAAACTTCTCAGCTTTTAATATGCGATGAGCAGTACTTTTCGGTACACCTGTACCTGCTTCAATTGCCCGAACTGATGTACTCGGATCGTCTGCGACGGCTTGAAGCACTTCATCTTCGACATCGAACCGAGGTCTGCCTTCATTAACCGCTTGGTGAGGAAATCGACCCTCAGACAATAGTCGGTGGACATTGACGAAAACACGGCTATCCGGGTGACAAGCGGCGTTCGGATATCGTTCTCGGTAGAGTCTTGCTGCAGCACGGGCATTATTACATCTACATTCGCCGTAAATGAGATGCATGTTCGCATATTCTTGTGGAGTGTACGTAGGTGGCATGGTGGTACTGTGTCACACACTTTAGTCCTTAAAAAGCCGAGTCGTTGGAAGAAATCACAAACAAAGATAATAATCAAGCCCAGAAAGCGATGCAAAGTTGTTAGTGCAAAATGAACACAAACGAATACAAAGGATGCGCGGTAAACGAAAGAGCTTAATGTACTGACCAACTATTTGACTAACCAAAGATAGCACACCTACTTTTGTCTCTTTCGTAGTGTATCGCCCTGTCTCTCTCACTCACCACCAAACTTTTTTGCGTACGAATTTGAGACTGTTGTTTTATTGGTATGTTTTGTTTTGAAGGGGTATTGTTCGCAAAAAATATTTTTAAATGTCCTAGTATGATTTTTTTTAAGCAAGTATTATACCATGTTGGAATTGTAATAAAATTACCTATCTTTTTAAGTTACTCGCCGGAGTTGCATAGTACTTTTTTTTTCAGTACACTTGGAGGAAGTTGATTGAAATCGTAATTACTTAGTTCTTGACTGGACAAGAACTTAATTTTCCTTAAAATCTTTGTTAGTTGTATTGTTTTTTTATTTCATATTGATAAAGGGTTATTGACGATAACATAATAGCTTTTTTTTAAATGTAGCAATATTTGTAGGTCATTGGTTACAAAATTGCCCCAGAAGGTGTAAAATTTTTAAGTTTTTAAAAAATGCCCTTTATTTTTTTTAATACCCAGAGGGGAATTTTTATTTTATTTTTCTGGTGACCCTTGTGACCACCCCTATCATCCCCCTTCCTATGTACGTAACCTTTTGGGACACCCTGTATATATATATATCAATAGTTAGGTAATTTATTAAGACAGACCCCTAGTAAAGCTTATTACTGGGATCCAGTTTCGTCTTCTGATAGAGTGAGGTCCCCTAAGTCACACACACTAGCGGTAAGTAACGCTAGTGTAAAACTTAACAAAATCAGTTAGTACTGATTTGATTTGATTTAATTACTGATCACGGTAACTTCGGAAATGTATAAAGCTCGGTTTTGATATGTATATTTTACTTGGAATCCCTACTAATATTATAAATGTGAATGTAAGTTTGTTTGTTACGCTTTCAGGGGAAAACTACTCAACCGATCATCATGAAACTTTTTACACATATTCTTGGACGTATTAGAAGTAACATAGGAATTTTTTTATGAAATTTTTTTTTTTAACAAAATTAAGAAAATGTTTGTCAAAAAATCAAAAAATCAAGGTACTTCTGCGGCATAATATTATAAATAGGAATATTTAAATGTGCGCATCTTTGCTACTCTTTCACTCAAAAACGGCGGAACGAATCCTAATGACATTTGGTAAAGGGATAGATTTTAATCTGGAATAGCACACAGGCTATTTTTTATTCCGGATAAATGTATGGTTCCTGTGGGATAATTTGTTTTCTTACGGGTGCATATCTACATTTATAAAAGATGATGTTCTGTATAGATTCAGAAACGTCTACCCAGGCGAAGCCGGGGCGGATCACTAGTGATATTATAAATCAAGTCGTCCACTGTCTTTGCATGCAACCCCCTGTCTCACGTCCTGAAACTATAATACATTGTGACTACATTTGACCCAGTATAAAAGCTGATTTCATATAATTATGTAACTTGGGGGCTATAGCGCTAATCGTTGAACGCTGTCGGCTCTTATTTTATGAACAAACTTCATATTTATTATATAAGTATAGATTAATTTAAGCCATAATTTTAGAGGTAGTTAGTATTTATAACAAGAAATTTTTGAAGCAATGGTATACTTAAAATAGCGTGTACTCTTCTCTGAGCAGAATATATTCACGGTGTTATGACCGATTACATTCCAGGTCACCAAAGTTTATTTATATGGTTAAGATCATTTCATATTCGCAAAACATTAGCCATTCCTAGCATGCGTTGCATTGCCACGTGAAGCTATAAAACTAACTACTACTTTAACTTATTGGATTGTCATTGGTCCGATTCAAATTAATCCGATGTCTTGAAGGAGTTCAAAATTACGTTCAAACATACATACGCATTAAGCTAATTAAGCCGTATTAAAAAGTGTTTGGTTGTATATTCTGCGCATTATTTATGTTAAGACTAGTATTTACTTTATGCACAGCAGTGGAAGTGGCCCCCTATTTAGTTTACCATTTCCTTTTGTAAAATATCACGAAATAGAATGTATAGAGCTAATTTTAATTTATTGACTTCTTTTGAAATGCATGTCAAAATAATGTCAACGCATTGTGCAAAAAGTTTCAATTAAATCGAAAAAAAAAAAAATTTTACAAAGACAAAAGTATGTAACTAAAATATAAAGGAGTATATTATATACCTTTGCTTCTGGGCGACAATTTTCCTTTACACTTCTTGTCAATTATGAACGTTAAGAGACGTGCATTGAACCGCAAAACAATGAAGCTAATGAACTGCGATACGTAACAAAACGACCTGTAATTGTAAATTTACACAAGCAGATAAGGTTTTAGGCGTGTGAGATAAAATATATTCAATCTATTAACGCTGTAGAAATTTATTATTTCTCCCATTGGTTGCAGATTAATTTTCGGATTAGGATACAGGTTATCCTTTTTTCTTATATTATTTTATCATAAAGGACCATTAATAAATAAAAGTAAATATTGACATTTTTAAATAAAAGAAATTGAAATGAGTTTACGCTATAATAAGTGAAAGTTACGCTAAGATTATCGTGAAACGGGTAACTGTTCGTCCTGGCGGGAATCAGCTGATCGGGATTGCGCAGTGCGCAAATATGAGGGGCGAGGGAAGGCCGGGGGTGGATGGGGCTTGCGACGGCGCTCGGCCAGTCGCGCGCCTCCGCGGCCGCTAGCCTAGCGCGACATCATCTACGACGGCGTCACGCGCCGCCGCCACACGCCGCCCGCCACCCGCTTACAATATAATAACTTGAAAGAAAACTTCAACTAAAACAACTTCCAATAACAACGCAGGCCTATTCCATGCTTAACCTGTGATATTCGTACAAATCGGGGCGCGGGTCATGCGGCCGCGGAGCTCGGGGATACGCGTGTCATCTCCCGCTCTTCTTTGCCGTAAAGGTAAGGGTGCCGTATTATGAGAGACGTTAATACCGTATCTGATGAGTGCACAAAAATGTTCGACGCGTCAATTCAAGAAGTGAACGGGAAAGGACCGAAAAAGAGGAAAAAGTCGCTGGAGCATATCTGTGATAAGGAGCAACGGTCGGAGTTAGAGAGTGAGAATGAGGCGGTTTCGGAGAATGGAGTGGGAGAAGCGCCCGCCACCGATGCTGTGGGGCTCCTCCACTGGCGGGACATGCCGAAGCACCTGCAGTTCAACCCGTACGTGCTGACGGGCTACCGGCCGCTGCAGGACTGGGCCGGCTGCATCGGAAGTCTCTTTTACTTCCACAATGAAACAATTAATATCCTGACTCATGGTAAGGTACATGCTAAGCTTAATTGACTTATGATACTTGTATAATGCTATGCATTCTAGTGTAGTACATTTAGTATAAGTTTTAAATCACAGTACTCGAGTATTAATCGGTAATATTTGATTCATGAAAGCTGAAACAAAAGTAAGATTAAATTAAATAAGTTACGAAATCCGGCACAATGAGTCTCAAGTTACGTATATAAAACCTATCGGTACGCTCCATAGCCTTTAATTCGGAGTCTTCAGATATTCTGATTGAAATTAGCTCTTACTACTTTTAAGTCTTCTGAAGTTTTGCTGAACTTATCAGGTCCTAACAGTTAGAGGGCGTACCTATCGCCATGTAGATACTGTTAAAGTCAAGACTTAAAAATGAACATTTATTTACTGCAAAAGGAAACCAGAGAGAAAGTGGCTGGCGACCACCAGTACTCATCAAAGTCCACAACAAACAAGAGGGTATAGATGCGTGCCCAGTCAGACAAATGTGGGGAGAAGGGAATGGAAAAAGGATCTGGACTGTGGCAATTCATTCAAGACGAAACTTGAAAGTATAAATGCGGCTTCTTTATGTCAGTGGTAGAGCGCGCCACAACATCTGTTACTCGAATTGGACGACTCGACCGGTGAAGTACCACGACCTCACAGAAGACAGGCGTGAAGAAGAAATATGATTCTGCGTTTCGTTTGGTAAGTGATCAGCGGCCCGTTTTCAGTCCCTTTCAAGGGGAATAGGATTGGGCGAGGGAGGGCATAAATAGGAACAAAAAACATCATTTGCTCTGTCTATCCCCTCTTTTGTCCATTGAAAGTAGGCAACGCATCTACAACTTACTTGTTGCGGATTCGTCACTTAAATTCAGGTGAACCATAAGCTCGTTTGCCACCTTCTTCCATAAAAAAGACCATTCCTGGTTAAGTTAGCTCACTCATGTCACAACTGTTGTTGTTACTGACTCTTTTCGCTGTAAATTTAATTATTAGAAGGTTAAGTTAGGGTTACGGGTGTGAATGCATATTTATTTATTTTTTTACTATTATCTAGGTACAGGTACACCTTAGTGGTTTATTTGTGTGGCGTGTTGTGTCGAGGTTGCTATTAAGATTAAAAGCTTACTTTAAAGTTCCATTTTTTTCTGTCTATATGCCATTTTTGTTGCCGCGGAAATATGCTTTTACGTATGTATTTTTAGCGAGAAAGTACCGTAATTTATTCACGCTTCCATGTTTTCACACTTAGAAGGGTGACCTATTTTGTTGAGCCATTTTAAATAGGGCTAAACGAAAACATTTTGTCATCCGCTTAATTGAATACAGAAAGGGGCTTGTCGTAAATTATTTAACGGTATAATTACCATTATATTGATAAAACTAGCGTATCCGTCGTATAAGATATCTTAAAACGTATGGGTACGTACTTAACACTATTTTATTGAATACTAGCTATTGGCCGTGGCTTCACACGTATTCGTTTCTCATTTTCCACTCCGGAAAAAATTGTAAGATGGCTTCGCGTATGATAGTTTCGAATCATAAGTGACATATGTCAAAAAGTTTTTATTGTCAAAATATGTAATATTTATAATATTATTACCTCGGCCACCGATACTGTAAAGCAAGGTCTCGTGTATATTTAATACCTACCTACCTATTCCCTTGGATCAGTTTTATTTTCGGGATAAAAGTACCCCATGCCATTTTATGTACCACTGACAATGTGTGTGAAAAGTTTCATGATAATCGGTTGAGTCGTTAAGGATTTAGAGCGACACAAACAATCAAACTCTCTTTCGCATTTATAATATTAGGATAAAAAAATATTAATCGTCTTTTTACTATTCGATTAGCATTGTACATTTATAATGCAATGCTGCTTATTTTGTTACGAACACTTTAGAAATGCATCTAATGTTCCGGTGTAGGTTATATGTTTCGTCGGTTGCTCTCCATTAATTTACATGGTCGCCACAAATAAACGAAAGCAAACGAGTTGGCGAACAATAAATTGTTGGCATTCTGTCCGCACCCTCGTAGCGTTCCCTACGCGGCTCGTAGCTCGTAGCACGCTAACTAAGTATTATTTATATTTTTTTCGTTTTATCTCTGCTTGAAATAACGGTAACATTATAATTAGGTTACTGACTCGCGATGGGGCTCGGCTCCTGAAAGACACAGATTTTTTTCCATAAGCCTTTGCAATAAATCAAGAAAATAAGTTATATATATTTGTGGGCTAATGATTAAAGTGCCTGATTTTAGATACTGGATTCAGTTCCACGTTTATGTCAGGGAACCATGCAGTAGGATTATCTGAAGGTCATCTATATGTATTGTAACATATGTATAAGTTTGTATATTTCGCGTATAGTTTTCTAACCACTCGTCGCAACCTTATAAATCAGTCAGTAGCAAATAATTCAGTTGAATAAAATAAATTACTTTTTTAAGGATTTAACCTGCGTTAAAAATCTTAATGGTCAAGATTAGTATATAAACAAAAAAAACAATATGTACTTGCCTATTTGTTTGGAATACATATAATCAAGTATACATTGTGTTCAGTTTACCGGCCATACATTATTGTGGACATAAAATACACCCATTAATCATATTGTATCCCCATAATCATTCACGTACCACGATACAACGTCGCGAGCTTGACGAATGACTATCGCACGGTTATTGAGCGCACTACATTCGTTTGTAATCAATATTGTACTTTATTACAGTAGAGTAGAGTTGAAAACTGTAGTGAATTCATTCTGCAGAAGCCGTACATCAACGGCGTTCGAAGTGTAGTTGAGTCAGATGGGAACACCGATGTTTGTATTATAGGTCCTCTATTGTTACCGACTCAATCTACACAGGAATGTTTTCAGTATTGAATGAGAAACTGCTAGTGAATATCTGTATTTATCTAGGAAAGAGATAAATCTGGCAGTATAGAATAGTCTGCTGTGCTGTTACGAAGAAAGTAGTGCTTTATTTAGTAGACAGAGAGAATATATTATATATATTTCTAAGTTTTGTTAGTATTTGTCTGTGAGTTATCGGTGGTTACTTATGTTATACCATATGCGGCTTATTCCACAATATAATGATCCCCTTATGTGCACTTGGGTCGCAGTGAATGTGTGTGACATTCTCTGTATAATCAAAAACCTGTATGTAAAAAAATATATTCACTTGAATTAATTATCTATCATAAAAAAATATTTATAATTTAGTAAACCCCACGGCTTCGCTTGCTTGGTGATCGTCTGTGCCTCTGACAATGTGTAAAATTCCATGATGATCGGTTGTGTCGTTACATCGTGTATGCGTAACAAGCAAACGAATATTCACATTTACAATACATAGGTTTTATAAAGGCCGTATAATAAAACATTAACATAGGTTTGTTAAATATAACATATTATTTAATTCGTTATATTATAGAAATGTATTTAATATGTGAGGCTTATGTACGTCAGATGGCTTAAGCGTTTTTAATCTCATTCTGAATTTTCTCAGTCCTTGACGCAGGCCGCGGTAAGCTCTGCTAAGTGCGTAATCTAATTAACTGCTAAAAACGTCGCCCGGGCTCAAGTAATGCGTCATCTGCGCCTTTTTGGTTATTTTTTCATTCGCCTTTTAAGTTCTTATATTGAAAATCTATAACAATTTAATTTTTTGTTTAACTCATATTAGTTGATCAAATCAATTGATGTCTTGATACTTTTTATAAAATTATTTATGTATTACACATATAACATTTGAATACATATCAAAAATGTGTTCTGGATAAGAACAACAGACCATTGATCAGATCTACTTCTAGCATTGAACATCTTTTAATTGATAATGATTGTAGTAGTTCCTTGTTTTTTTTGATACATGGTTGATTTTGGAAAAAATACAAATTCATAAGCATTACGAAGCATGTGCATTCCTTCAAGTGATTTCACTTTATCCCTCATATACACAAAAAACAACGAAAAGACGAGAACTAGACATGGTCGGAATAGAATCTCTTCGCCCATTACAAGGTTGCACAAGATTTGTCTCTAAGTCTCTCTGTTGCTTGATACAACAAGCAGGAGAAAATAAATCCCGGCCGTAAAATAATTTGCCAATCCAATGCCTTCCCGTCGACAAAACCGACTAATTGTATTTTATAAAATTAAAATCAACATTTTCTCCACGAAGGTTTTCCCAATTACCTTAAATTTACCTCCAACGTTCACATTCAAGGCGGTCCACGGTAGTCACGTGCGTTGCTCTACTGAGCACATAATCCAATTGTCAATTTAAATGCTTAGCCCTTGACTGTATTTCAATACTTTCACGTTTGTATGTTTTGAATATTGGATTATTTTGACCATAAATGAATCATAAATGTTGAGTACATTTAAGGATAATTTTCTTACATTAAAAGACGGTAAACGACCGAAACATTCGATGACCCAATGTTTTGTGATATGCGCCACTCACTAATATTCTAATAATTAAGGATGAGTTGTCATTCTCTTTATAAAATAAAGAGGAGAGTAGATAAGGCGAAGAAAAGGAAAAAGAGTGGATCCAGTGGCACCACTATTTATCAGAATTTGACCACAAAGAAAAAAACAAAACCTTGGTCACAACAATTTATTCGTAATATATCCAATTCTTAGACAAATATTATACGTACGATTTAAGCTCCAGCAAAAGTAAATAACTTTAGCTCAACGCATTTTTCCTTGCATTCAATTAGAAACTGTATTTGACAGCTCGATAATCAATAGCAGAGGTTTTTTGTTACATTATCGCCAGTTCTTAATTGAAAATCTTCTTATGAGAGCAAAATTTTGATTAATTTTAATATTAATGTTTCTGACAAGTCCATTATGCTAATGCCATTATAACTTTACATCGACCAAGGTCTTGGTACTTTTATGATTAAATTAATAAGTTTTATTCCTTGTACCACGGGGCGTCATGTTTGTTTCTGGCTGAATAAATCAAAGAATACGATATATAACCACTACATAATCTGATCTTGTGATGTTGTCGCAACAGTACTTACCTAACCATTATATTTAAAGCCTTAATGTACAGTTCCCTACTGTTTTAATGTAGCTCATTTGTGTTTGGTCGAATCTTTCGCGAACAAACTGCGAACAAATATTTAACCGACCTTCTGCCACATTTCATTGTTGATGTTTGCAACAGCCCTCCTCTTTGTTTACTAAAAATGGAATTTCACGGAAATATTATACTTATGTATAAAGGCAAATGACGTTCATTAATGCTGTCCAAAAGTGGATGAAGAACAATATTTTATTTAGCTTAATAGTTAAAATAACACAAATGAATGTACGTAAATAGTTAATAGCCTGAATACAAGAAGTAAGGGTATGTAGAGCACTGGATCCTGGTTCAAGATATGCGTATCAGTTTATGGAAGTTTAGTTGGCGGAAACTGTAAAAAAATATTGAAACATCAGCTTGTAAAAAGCGGATAGATACTAAATCTTCTTTTTCTCCCTGCCGTTTGTGCCAACGCTGTGGCATGACTGTAGTCCATACGTCCAGCCGCCTGCCTGACGCCGACCCTCCTCGAGCATGTATATAAAATGTTACTAGATTATCGAAATCATTTATTAATATTTCTTTTAACCATCCAAGCGTAAAAAAGGTTGGAAATGGTACACGACAATAGTCAAATGGCGGAAACGAACCCACGACCATGTTGTGCATGTTTCGCAGTCCGTACCCGTAACCATTAGCTTATTGGCTCTTAGAAATTACTAAGTCTATCTTTCATATTTCAATATTTTCATATCACTATTTATGTTTCACTGTAAGTTAATATTAATTGAAATACATAAATAATTCAAAGCGTATGCATACCGCAAGCCGCACGCCGCCGTCATGTGAAGAGTAATCATTTATGCGTAAATTATGGCTCGAAATTACAGGCTTAATTAATTTATAACAATTCGTAAGTTATATAACAATGTATAGACGATAAGGTAGATTATGTACAGTGTAGTCTTTACGTTTTAATCATGTGGATAATAGCTTTGAAATTTATAATAATGGTGAGAAATCAGGCTTCGTAATCGATAGGAAACGTTTGCAAAACTATACAAATAAAAAAAATCAAATTCGGGCTGCCGACAGAAGCGAAAACTCCAAGCCGGTGGGAAGGAAAAAATAACTAAATAATCAACAAAAATAAACCCTTGCATCTTAACAGTAAAATTCAAAATTGAATATATAATAAATGAAAAAAATTGAAACAAACATGTTGTTGACGCCAACCTATAAGGTTTTACCCTAGCAAAATCGTATAACGCAGCTAAAGAAGATTTGAATTCAATAACTGGGAAATCAAATTTTAATTTCCTAATAAAAAAAAATTTTTAGTTAAAACTTTTCTATTAAAGCCGAACAAAAGCTAACGAAATGCTAAGCTGCTTTCAATGTATGCTGGCAACTGGCTCTGGATCGCCGGAAACAATTATAATATGTAAATTGAAAAACTTCTATTGAAATTAGATTGATAGTATGCAAGCGAAATGTACATATGCTATTATTTAACAATCTGAGTGTCATTGCGGCATCTTCGAACCCTCGCTTATATAAGTTAAAGCTACCTACATCGAGGCCCTCCCGTCGCACTGGTCCGCGACTTAGGTCACGTGCAGTTCGGCCCTTTTAATGATACACTCCCATGATTTGCAGCGCATTTCCTAAGAACTCGTTTTGTACTCAATTGAGGTAGCTCGTGACTACTCCCCTTAATTGGAATGCGCCTTATAATTGCGTTTTATATGAAATTCATGTAAAATAGCAACGAGTAGCAAGTTAAGTGATCACCACCGCCCAAGAGCGTCTGCAACAGCAGATGAACTGCAGATGCGCTGCCTTTGTATTAACGATTAATAACTGACTTTTGATTGCATTGGTTCAGCGATGGAGCCTCGCTTAAGATATCCACTGCGACACAAACTACGTTTCGGGGTAATCGAGAGTAACTTACCGTGTGCCCTTTCACAAACTATAACATAAACAGTAATTAAGAAAATAGATATCTTATATGAGAGAAAGGAGATGTACCTGCGTTCAGCTGTGTGATAAAATAATATTTAGTCATACATAGAAGTCATACATATATGTACGACTGCGTATATATGTTAATTTTTTTGTGTGTTATTATTGTCTGGAGAGGTTTCATACGAAAGAAAAAAGTTGGGAGGGAAATTAGATAATTTAATAAAACTTAACGACCATACTAACTTGTCTCATGTGGTAAACCTTAGCACTTTTATTTTTGCATAACTGTAAACTGGGTGCGTCGGTAGTCTTTGATATAAATAAGGTTTTTACAGATTTAAAAGTACGTTTTTATTAAGGATCACATTCCGTATTAGACTCTACGTGATAAACGACAAATGATATAGTTTGACGTAAAATATTTTTGTGAAATGTTATCGTAAATAAAGCACTATAGGATACAGAAACATAGGGAAAGGGTAGCAAATATTCGTACTCTAATGATTTCTGGACGTTGGCACGAGGGGTAGTGAGTCACAATCGCACCCTAGGCGTTCTATTATTTATTCATGTCGTGTACACACAATCCGTACATATTTAAATATTAAATTTATAAATGGGGAAGTTTACATTTAAGATTTGATTTTACGAAATGCACGTGCGTTTTCGTATTCATTTATCTACTTAGGTTGGCACGCAAACCTTACGTTATGGTAGTTCGACATAGTTTCGAATATTATAATCTAAAACATCTGTACTGTCGCGCGGTCTCGTGCAAGGAGTGCGATCGCGTTTAGTCGAGCAAAGCGGCTAGACAGTACTCGGTAAAACGGGGACCGTGCTACTGTCTCGATGCTTTCGTAGGACATGCGCTCGGCTGAGCACTCGTCGAAATGTCTGTGCTCAGCACTCGGCCGAGAGCACCGTCTCCTCCATTTACACGGTACATATGATCAAGTCCGTAACAGTTAGTGTCATCATGGCCGTAATCTGCAGTTCATTAACACATACTTTGATTGAATTCGGAATACCAGTCCAGTCCAGCCTCCAGTTTGGTGTTGTGACAACGTACGAAGTAAATTGCATTGGTGCTGGTGTCCGAATAGGAGCTTAGCTTGCGGGAATAGCTCATTGGATCGGATTCGTATTTCGACTGACTCGAATACGGACCGAATATCACGGAACCACAGAACCACTGCAGCTTACGAAGTGTAACAATGGTCTTTACAAGCAACTCAAAACCAATTGAATTTGTTCCGGGAGCCACCGATCCTGTTGTGTTCGGCACACTTATGCATGAGCGAAGTTCAGGTGATGGATTTTTAAATTTTATTTTATAGACTTTGTCTCTTAATCCATAAAAGTTAATAGTTTAGTTAATTCTATTATAAAGTCAGCTAATTGTATAGATGATCCTTTGTAGGAAAAGATGGGAAGGGGAAGAATACTGGCACCGGGCCTTTTGAGTGATCAATGAGGTGCCCTCCTACTACTCCTACTTCACGCCAGACTTCTGTGAGGCCGTGATATTTCACCAGTCGAGTCAGCCCATTCAATTTTCTGATATTTCTTTTTCCTACCCAACCCTTCCCCCATGTAGTTCTCTTTCCCCTCCCAACCTTTCCTTCTTAGAAAATGAGAAGGAGAAGAGGACCAGAATTAGGCCTCCGGCACCTCACTTATGGTGCAAAAAGCAGAATAATATCATTTCACGCCTGTCTTTTGTGAGGTGCAAGAGATGTTGCTGGCATTTCCAGGTTTACCACAAAGATGGATATGAATAGCGTTCACTTAATATCAGGCGATTCGCTTGCTCGTTTTCTAACTACTATAATAAGTGGTTGAAAAAATAATTCTTATTATGCCTCGAATGTGGTGGAATATAAGGATGGGCTTAAGCTAGAAAATATACTCCTTCACGCAGATTGGAATTTAAATCATCAAATCGATCAAAAGTAAGACAAGCACACACAATACTATGAACGTCTGTCTTATTTACATTTTATTACAACAGAAATCATTTTGTGAATAATAATTGACATAAAGAAAGAAACGATGTATGCTCATAATATTAGGTTCACTTCGTATTCTGTTTACAAATTGGATAGGTTTTTCTCTTATACTAATAAAGTACAAATAGAATTTCCAAGTTGTGTGGGCGTTGACTGTTCTCCTGCAAGGATATAAAAGTCGCCCCGAGGACGAATCAAAGTCAACGCCTCGTAAAAAGTAGAACTATTCGACAATAACAAGATTATTTTAGGATTATAAAAGACACGTAGAGCCCCGCGGTTTGTGCCTGGACCACCGACGAATGTTCAGCTAATCCGAAACTTAACTTGATTATATATATCTGAGATCAACCTAAATTGGGTAATAATTATTTCTCCATACAAACGTTCATGTTCTACTTCTTCGATCTTTAGGGGATGAATTCAGAAAAAAATATTAGTTCACGCCTACGCAACTATAGAAGTCTGTGCAAAATTTGAAGTCTCTAGGTCCAGTAGTTTGGGCTTTTAACATATATAGAAAACGGTCAATTTCGAGAGGGCCGAGCCTCGGCTCGATCGGTATGACTAGTAGTCAGACAATAGACACTTCGGAAAGCGTTAGCGCTGAGAGAAGAAGTGGCGGAAGAAACTCCAGCAACGCTTCTATCATTAACGGGAGAGTATGTTGGCCTTTCTCGCCGGCGAGGACGGTGTGGTCGAAATTGTTTAATTTGCGAAGTTGCTTAATCTTTGCCAAAGACGATAGACGTCTCGTCGTCAGGGAAGTCCAGGACGTGCCGAGGTCTTCAATGGTCATGGCGGAACTCACCGAGTGCGATTGGTTTATAGGTAGCGGCACCAACAACTAAAGAATTAGGGTAATCGACAATGGAGTCGAAATAGCGGCGCGACCCCAACTTCAGGTGTTGGGCTGTGGTAGGCAACTATAAGTCAACGCGTCAATCGATGTTGCGCACGAACCACGGGGCCCCGGTGGCCCTGCGCAACAATCTTCAAATAGTGGATAGCTAATGTTATTTCTTATCAATTTACTCTCTTAAAGGTAGGTATATTGTATAACTACTAAAAATGAGTCAGTGCTAATAAAAAATTTTTACGAGTTATAAAAACTTTACTAGCGTAATAGACGGATGGTGTGAGTGGTTTGATTGTAAGGCGACTTTCAATCCTTACGCTCGTCGGGATTAGACTTTTCCGCAGATTTTTATTTCTGCTTTTTTATTATCACTGTATCTTTCTATTATACATGTTTCTCTTTGCTATATAGTTCTTTATTATCAAATTAACTTAACATCGGTTTCTTAATCAAATCGTCCACTTTTAAGCCATGTGGGATATTGGTTTCGAAACATAATTATCGTAGAGCAGATTATTTTAATTCTTCAAATCTCAGCACTGTACGGATTTAATTGCGTTTATTTAATATACAATATTTTTCGATTTAACCAAATATCAAACTGCCCGTTGTATAATATAATAATAATAGTAATTATACAACGGTAAGAGTAGATATTTGGTTACCTTTTATCGTTCAATGCAATTTAACCGATGCTTGTGCAGCCTAAGCTGAACCCTATGTAATATGATTGATCATATACATCTAGGGGCAGCTTACATTGGCTTTAATTTATTTCTTTATACAAAGTTTCACCCCCTACTTTAGACCTTTTGGCGATGAATTAAAAAAAATCCTATCGCAGTGCTCGCGTTCGAGCGTCGCGTCCCTAGGTCCCTAAGAAGAAACTGATTAACTACGCGGTTAGTTAGTTTCTTTTTGTTTTATATCTATGTAGACTAACTTCGTTTAAAAAAGACATAAAACAATTCGTTCCAATTCCATACATGCATATTATTATAGCTCTATTTAAAAGTAACACAACAAAACTAAATACAGATGTGTTAAAGCTTACAAAGGACTACTTAAAGTGGGCATCAAAGCCGCGGCCGCTTAAATATTACCTATTACGTTAACCGCAATCACCGCACGATGAAAACCCCTTGTTTTATTTTACACTGGTCAGCAAAGCTTCGTTAACGTTTACGATCCAGCGCTTTTAAAATGTTAAATTTAGAAACGAGTTTTAAAAAGTCGTATTTATTCATATATAGCTTAATTTCATATGGAAAGTTAGATGGAAAAAGTTACATTATATGCCGATTTCGAAGGGCCATACATGATGTATTTTTATTTTATACAAAACTTAAATTAACTAAAAAAAGAATTACTTTTGGATCAATGTATTAAACAACTAAAATATAAGTTAAACTACCAAACGCAGTTAGTGTATAAATGATTTTAACTTAACTCTATTCCGAAAATATTTTGATCTGAAGTCAGCACAAAACTGTAGTAAGTCATCCGAAGCTGACGTTCCATTAAGGCTCGTCAGATTTACAGTCAAACCAGCAAAACTTACATTTTTCAGCAAAACAAACTCATTTGTGATATCTTTCGCATTAATTTTAAAATGCCTTCCCGCCCTTTTTATTATATATATATATATATATATATATATATATATATATATAATTAAGAAAACAATAGAAAATTATGTTGAATACATACTTTTTAACAAAGTATAAAAAGTGGTAAAGTTTTAATACTTACATACGGTTTTTAATATATTTAATTATCTGCATATGTATGCTATCCGTAAATATCTTCCGTTAAGATCTGACGATGACAGACAGACAACGCAGAGCGAATCTCGGTCCGCAGCTAGTAGCAGTATAATAATAAATATAATAAAATATCAGCAATTATCAGGAGTATATATGTGTTGACAGAGTTTAAACAAGAAACAAGAGTAGGAGTAGATAAAGAGAGGGTTGTGAAGGAAGGAAGGGTGTGAAAGTTAATATACGGGTCCCTATATTCAAATAGCAGAAAATCGGAAGTGTATCTTTAGGAACCAACATTTATTTTTTGTTTTTTTTTCGTGGAGAAATTCCTCCGCATACGCACCCGGATGTGAGGGTGGTTATGTCGGACTCGTACCGACAAGCCTCACGGTTTCCTCTTGACGCCCATAATCAGGAACACGGGAACATTTTCGCAAACTTCCGCGATCCCAACGGCGTTGACTGCGTCTTCTCTCAGTTATAGCTCCTCAAGGCGCACCGAAACTATGCGCTTCACTACGTACGAGACGTACAGGACGGCAATATCTCACTGCCGCCCGGGCTTACATTATGGGGTTTGGAGGAGAGTGTGGTATTCCCTCCTTCGACGCCCAGTTCTCCGGCTGCGGATTGGTGCATTAGATAACCTTTCCCTATCCCTCTCCGCAGTTTCCTTTCGCGACATTACTTCCTCGCAGAAGGTTATGCCGGCGTTCCACGACCTCTCGTTAGCAACAAACTTAACAAAGGCTGGAAGCGAGAGGTCGCTCCCCACTACCGTGACAAGGTCTCGGCGCAGTCTCGCCCAACTTGGGCAACCCTCGAGTGTGTGCTGTGCCGTATCTTCGATGCAGTCACAATGGTGACATATGGATGTCGGCTCTTTTCTAGCTATCTGGCACAGGTACTTCCCAAAGCATCCAGGACCCCAGAATACCTGAACCAGCCGGAAGGTCAGTGGTCCGTGCCTTCTGTTTATCCAGTCTTTTAGAACCGGACGTATAGCTTCAACAGTTCTGCTGCCTGCCTTGGGATGCGCCAACCTCTCCATCCACCTTTCGAGCAGTAACTCTTGCTCGTGGAACTTTCGCGATTTCCACTCCCTCGGGAGGGGATTTCCTCCGTCAAGTCGAAGTCCCAGACGCCACTGGTATAGAGACGAAAGTAACTCTGCCTCCAGATCCCAGGGAGGGGATCCCGCTAAAACGCACGCCGCCTCATAGGAGATCGTGCGATAACCACGAATGAACTAACCTAACCTTTTTTTTTTTTTTTTAACGCTGGGAAATGCTTTGTGCATCCCTCCCGGAACCGAAGTTCCGGGTCAGGGTATGTGGGATTCCCCGGTACTGACCGGTATACCCACTAAGATCCCAGCGATGTTCCGACGCGGCGCCTGGTGGCCGGGTCACGGGAACGCTTGCGCAATCTTCCGCGACCCAGCCGGCGTTGTCCGCCGAGGCAGGCTCTCGGTAGCGGGGACTCATGGTCCCCGGACTCCGTCTGGAGGCGCACCCGGAACATTCCAGTGCGCCTCCCGTCTCGAGGGGGGGTGGCGACGGGCGATGAACTCCACAGTCTCATCGCCCGGAGCTCCTCACTAGGGAGGCAGGCAGCGGTCGTGTGCGCGCTGCCTGCGCCTGG
The DNA here is from genome assembly GCA_029849275.1 of Papilio elwesi. Taxonomy (NCBI): domain Eukaryota; kingdom Metazoa; phylum Arthropoda; class Insecta; order Lepidoptera; family Papilionidae; genus Papilio; species Papilio elwesi. Next base: position 9,506,307 of record CM056695.1, read on the forward strand.
GCCTACGGCTGCGGAGAGGGTCCGCGACTGCGTCGTCCTCCCGCTGCCGTTCGGCCGCCTCCTTTCGCGTCATCACCTCCTCGCAAAAGGAGGCGACGGCGTTCCAGGCCCTCTCGCCGCTCACCATGGCGCGAACCACGGCAGGCAGCGAGAGGTCTCTCCCTACGATTTCCACGAGTGCGGCGCGCTGACTCGACCAGTGGACGCAAGCGTCCAACGTATGTTGGGCCGAGTCTTCCGCATGGCCACACTCGTGGCACCCCTCGTTGGGTTCCCGCCCCGCCACCCTGCACAGGTATCTCCCGAAACAACCATGTCCCGAGAGAACCTGCACAAGGTGGAAGGACAGGACTCCATGTGTCCGACCCGTCCAGAGCTATAGGACGGGCCGGATTGCCTCGATGGTGCGGTGGCCGGCAGACGGCGACAGCAGCCTCTCCCGCCACAGGGTGGCGAGATTGGCCTCCGCCGCCCTCCGCCACGCCCGCACTTGTTCCGGCGCAGGGTGTTCGCCCTGGCGTCGGGCGTCAACCTTCCGCCAGTATATATTGCTGAGCACTTCGGCGTCCAGATCCCAAGGCGGTGTCCCCGCCAGCACGCAGGCCGCCTCGCAAGAGATGGTGCGATACCCTCGTATCGCTCTGACCGCCATGACCCGCTGCGGCCGTCGCAGCAGGGTCTGATTTCGGGCGGTCAGAGCGTTCGTCCAAATGGGCGCTCCGTAGAGCGCCATGGATCGCACCACGCCTGCGTACAGGCGGCGACACCGCGAGCCCGGTCCGCCCAGGTTGGGCAGGAGCCAGCTAAGGGCCCCCGCCGCCCCCTCAAGCTTTGGGACCAGACGCCTGAAGTACTCTTCAAACCTCCATCGGCTGTCGAGGACGAGTCCCAGGTACTTCATCGTACCGTTGACGCCGATGGAGGTTCCGCCCACCGTGATAGAGGACCGGGCCGGAGGCGCGTTCCGAGGCCCATGGAAACACAGGGCCTCGGATTTGTGTAAGGCTACCTCCAGGCCCAGTCCCCTCACTCGAGCGACTATTTGGGCCACGCCGGCAGTGGCCCGCACACGGGCCTCTCTGTGGGTGCTGCCCCGAGCCGTCACGAGGGTGTCGTCGGCGTAACAAGTAACGCCAACGCCCCTCAAGACGGCTCCGCGCAGCACCCAGTCGTAGCCGATGTTCCACAGAAGCGGCCCAAGGACCGACCCCTGCGGAACACCGCACGACATTGCCCTCCGCGACCAGCCGTTGCTAGTCGGGTACCCGACCGATCGTTCGGAGAGGTAGGCCGCCACGGTCCTCCGGAGGTAAGGAGGAACTTCGTGGTACCTCAGCGCCTCCCTGATGCAACTCCAGGGCAAGGTGTTGAAGGCATTGGCGATGTCCACCGACACCGCCACCACCACCTCACCCCGGGACACCGCGGCCTCCGCAAGGGCCCTCACCCGCGCTATGACGTCTATGGTGGACCTGCCCCTACGGAAGCCGTATTGGTGGGCGCTGAGACTCGGCCCCACCGCCTCCAGGTGGCGGACGAGGCGAGCAGCCACGACCCGCTCAAACAGCTTGCTCACCTCGTCTAGCAGAACGATCGGCCGGTACGCCTCCGGCTCGTGGGCTGGGCGCCCGTGCTTTCGAAGCAGGACCAGTCTCCCCTTCTTCCACTCTCCCGGAAACTGGCCCCGCTCGAGTGCCGCACTGAACAGCGCCCGAACCCACGGTTCGAGCGGCCCCAGTGCCAGAGCCCAGGCGCGACCAGGGATCCCGTCGGGGCCTGGGGCGGTGCTCTTCGCTCGCATGCGTAACACCGCCGCCCCCAACTCTCCCTCGGTGACCTGGGGCGCACCTGGACTCTGCTCTCCCTCTACAGTAGGAGGCGCCATACGAGGCGCCTCATGCTCAGCCCTATGCGGGAACAGCGCCGCAACCACCGACTCAACGACGAGAGGCTGCAGACTCCGCGTGATCGGGGAGGCCCCAGACCGGAGTTTCCTCCGTACCATCTTGTAGGGCCTCCCGAACGGATCACCGTCCAGAGTCCGCAGCAACTCGTCATTAGCGCGGTCTTTGGCCGCGGCAATTGCTGCCCGCAACGCCTTTCGCGCATCTCTGTAGAGGGAGTAGAGTCGCTCTTCCTCCGCCGGGTTGCGCCCCCTCCGCCGGCGGCAGCGGGTGTACTGGCGTCTCGCCCTCACGCTGGATCGGCGTAGCAGCGTGAGATCCGCGGACCACCAGTACACCGCTTGCCTGGAGGGCGCGGAGCGCGCTCTCGGCATGGCCCCATCGCATATGCGCGACATGGTCACGCCGAGACGCGCCGCCTCTGTGCCGATGTCGGTCACCTCTCCCTCGCGGGGCGCAGAAAACCACGCCTCGACTAGGGCGACCTCGGCCAGGAAGTCCCGGTCCATGTGCGACAGCGACCAGCGAGGACCGTCTCCTCGACGCAAGGGTCGGTCTGGGCCTCTCGGGTCGGCCGGAGTCGTGGAGACGCCGAACCTAACATATCGGTGGTCCGACAGTGTCTCCACGTCCTCCAGCACCTCCCAGCCCCGAACACGGCGTGCCAGGGCGGCATCGGCTAGGGTGACATCCACAATGGAGCCGCCCTGACGACGCACGCACGTGTTGACCGACCCTTGATTCAGGACTCTGAGTCCGGTCGCTGTCGCCCATTCCTCCAGCTCGTGTCCGCGCGGGTCCGTCGCCGGGCACCCCCACGCCACGGACTTGGCATTGAGGTCCCCAGCGACGAGCACGCGGGCGGAGCGACTCCCACCTATCAGGCCGCCGACTTCCGCAAGAAACTGCTCGAAGTCGGCAAGGCTCCGATTCGGCGAGAAATACACTCCGACCACCATGATGTCGCGAACACGAGCGGAGGCGTACCCCCGACCTCGGGCCACGTCGACGAAGGCCGGGGATCCCGCCATGGACCGGGACGTTATGGCCACCGTGCCATCTAAGGCCCCCACCCAATCATCCCCCAGCGGAACGCGGTAGGGCTCGGCCACCACAGCGACGTGGATCGACCACTCCGCCATGCTCTGGAACAGTAGGTCCTGAGCTCTGGCGGAGTGGTTGATATTCGCCTGGAGGAGGTTCAGTGCCATTTAGTCTTCGGCCATTGGAACCTCCTCCGCCCTACGCTGCGTTTCCGCATGCTGGGGTGGGGCGGAAGACGGTCCGGCTGTCTGGCTCGGACCATCTCCACCTCCTCTCTTCTTTTTCCCCCTGGGTGGGGGCCTGCACATTTTCGAGCCCGTCCTGTGCTCGGCCGATACGCCCGCCGCTGCACAGATTACGCAGTGCGGCGTGGCGTTACAGCCGTAGGCCTTGTGGCCTGGCCGACCGCAGCGGAAGCATGCGTCACTACGTTCTACCCCCTCCCTGCAGTTGCCGGCCATGTGTCCAAGTGCAAGGCACTTAAAACACATGAGGGGCCGGGCGTCCAGCAGCTTGACTTGGGCGGACACCCAGCCCACACGGATCCGTCCTCCACTCATCACCTTTTTCGCGGCCGCGACGGGACAGTGCACCAGCACTGATCCTAGCCCGTCACGACCGGTCCGGACTTCCCCGGCCCGCACCTGTTCGGCGGGACAGCCTCCTGCTGGAACCAACCTAACCTAACCTAACCCGGTGGGGGTTTTCCCCCTACTTTAAAGAGGGAGAAGGGAACATAGTCGGCCACAACTTTTAGGTTGAATTCTAATCGCGGGTTAAAAGTCAGATTTTCCCCCGGATGGAATATGTTTTTTACTGACCAATGAACTCTGAAAGTTCGCTTTCACATCCGATCCGGCCAGTCAATACGCTACCTCTATTCGTATTTAATATAAATACTAGATTTATTCCTGTAAGTCTATGTTAACTGTTGATTAAAATGTATAGTTTATTCAATGTCCAGCCTTTTAGTTAAAATAAAATGGAAGCTTAAATTCAGTACGCAATAATTGTCGCGGCAATGCTCGGCTAGGATAAATGGTTATTAATTCAATTGTCTTAGCTGCGGGGCAATTTAAATGAATGCTGTTAAATGGTTAACTAAATGTAATTGGGTTGAAAATATTCCATTGTATATCCAAAGTATCACCTCTTTTTATTATTCAGAAGTTTAACAATTGTTAACCCATTGTAGGTATCACTTATATAATCATACCTATACCTATACTTCACGTCTCATGCGGCTTGTAATAATGATCCAATTTTTCAGACTAACCATGCAGACAGTACTTAACATCTCGAAGCTGAAGCCATAGTCACAGCTTTTGTCCACTATTTGGTAATTCCAATTCGAAACAACATCACAGAAGATAGGTGAAGTACTGTTTGTTCTCATAAGTGAGGTTCAGGACTGCGAATCTTAGTCCAGGAAGGAATCTCTCACCTTTTTTGAAAAGAAAATGATGGGAAGGCAGAAGGATTTGACGGGAGGGGGGATGGATAGGAAAATATAGTTTGTCCTGTTTATCCCCTCCTTTGTCACTGTGTAACGCATCTACATATCAATAGGTTGTTGTCGATCCCTATGGATAGCTTAAGGTACCCGAGAGAGCAATAGAGGTTCGATCGCTAGCTATTATCGGATTACGCACAAGATCCAATACTTAATCTATCGTTTGTAGGTTAAATTGCCAAGAATAACTTTAATAGAATTATTTTTTTTTACCTTAAACAAGATTAAGAGAAGCAAGGAGCAAAGGAAATGATAATTATTTTGCGTAATGGGTCATGTAACGAGTTGGGGTGAGCATAAAAAGTACCAAAACCCTAAATTTTATGGTCGGTACGTTAACACGAATGAAATTACCGCTTCGTGCATCACTACACATGTTTTATGGCCGTTTCCTACTGAAGTAATTGAGACAGAAAAGCTCACACACCTTCTAATGCTACAGGGGTGAACAGAGAAAATAATCATTATTGGTTTTCTCTTGGAATATTTAATTTATCAAATGTCATCATCATTAAACTGAGCAACGACCAGATACATATAAAGATAAGCGTTTCTAAGAAATAAATCAGTCTACCAAGTAAATTCCACTCACTTTTGTTTCGACTGGTTAACTAATTATTAAAATAAGTTAAAATAACTACACTTATTAAAATAAATATAATAATATTCGCTCACGCCCGTAATCCAGACGGGTAGGCAGAGATCATTAATTTCCATGAGGCACGATACTGGCAAACCTCTCTCACTTCTTCTACATTCAAGACATCTACACATCTACTTATTAAAGTAATATTAATTAAGGATACATACATACAATATACATTAATATCAATGTGATGTAAATGCTTAGGAGGGTAGGAGGTGTCACCTCCTCACCTTTTAACAGTGGTAGAGCCCGCAACAACAACATCTGTTTGCACGAATGGGCTGGCTCGACCGATGTAATACTACGACCTCACAGAAAACAGGCGTGAAATAGAAATACTCTGCGTTTCGTCTGATGGGAGAGATGCCGGAGGCCTAAATTGAGTCCCCTTCCCCTTGCCATACTTTCCTTATATAAGTACAGGATGGGAACGGGAAGAGGATTGGACGGGAAGAGGGTTAACGGGGAAAAGGAAATATACTCTTTCCTGTCTATCCTCCTCCGTCCTCCCTCCCCTCCCTCCTCCCTCCCCGCCCTCCTCCGTCCATTAAAGGTAGGCAACGCAACTGCAACACATTTGCTTGTTGCGGATGTCTCTGGGTAGCATTCACTTAACATCAGATAATCCGCTAGCTCATTTGCCACCTTATAAAATAAAAAAAAACAGACTACGTACGAGGTACGTGACCGTGACAAAATGACCGAAAACCGATTCAGATTGTATGGCCTTATATATATAAACACGTCATAAAGATTTATTGATTTAAGTTGTTTTGAGCCAGAACAAAGTAGAGGCCCTTCAAAGAGGGATCCTTTAACTTCGTAGTCACATATAAAAAGAGACCTCCAGAAAGCCAATTCCCTAACTCGATAACCCAAAATGTCTTGGCATAGGAAAATGAGTAGACTGGATCCCAAACAATGGAAAACAGGAAGAACAAAAACGAATATTAATTTATGATCTAAGAAGATAAAGTTAAACCGATATTAAACATAAAGCTACCATTATATAGCAAAATTATATTCCTTTCTAGAATTCGGTTAGCGTCTGAACGTGTTATGTTTTGTGAAATAACCTAAGGGTTATGATAAACATTTTCGTTCGAAATGAATGGCAAATCCCAGCTTGTTTCTATACATTGCAATACACATACGACATAAACTACGAATTAGTATACAGTTATACTTTTTGTTTATTTAATATTGTCTCGTATAAGTTTTTTTTAAACGAACGGACGAAGAAATCATTTTTGTCATTCATGTCATTCTCGTATACGTTTGATTTCCGAGGAGGGTTGGCGTCAGGCGGCCGGCCGTACAAACTAAAGCCAAAACCTATAATACAGTATGGACTACAATCATACTGTGCCGACCCCACATCAGTGGTAAAGAGGCAGGGAGATGATGGTGATTCTTGTATATATTTTGTATGTATTTCAATCAGCTGTTAATAAATAAAGAAAACGATCACAAATAATTTTAATTAGACACAAGTGCACCGCGACCGTACATTACGTCATCAATTATGAAAAGTGAGTGGTCATTCGTCCGTAAGGGACGCCGCCCGTCTGCTCAATACAGTTATTACTATTGTAAACAGTTATCTACACATACATTTTGAATAATGGCTAGTCTACATGATGTATAGACGAGTATAGGAACAAATTAATATTAATAGCTCCGGACCGTGAACTCGATTTGATGTATCATGTCAAACGCAGAAAAAAATATTTTATAAGCATCTTTAAAATACGCTTTTATTAGCTTGGTATGTAACATACATGTTTGTTTGTAACGAATTCTTTGAACGTTATTTTGATCCTCTTCAAAACGTCGGATTAATTCTAATAATCGGACGGATTAATTGATTAATCCGACCGATGAAAATGCAATAATTTAAAGTAGTAATTTGTCCATTATCCTTATTATTAGCATCCGGATTTTATTATCCTTTTGGAGAAAACGCCATCTAGGTGCAACTTAATATAACAATAGATGCTTGACTTAGACTGACAGATTTAATTAATTTCCGTGTCATTTGTCTGTCATGTGTTTCGAAAACCTGTTGCATTTTATGTAGCTATTTATTAAAAAGCGGTGTGAAAATCGAGAAAGTTAATAGATTATGAAATACTGCAACAAACATATTATAAAGTTATATAAGTGGTGATCGGAATCAAAAACAAGGTAAGTTTGCGTTTGAAAAGTTGTGTCATCCGAACATAAAACGGCTTACATTATTGAAAACTATACAGGGCATTGACTGCACTTCTAAATGTTATCGATTGTGAACATACGCTACCAAAGCCAAATTAAATCAAATTGCTATACGTGCCGTTATCGAAGCGGTACCAAAGAAGATGGAAAGAAGCGAAGCACGCAGAAGGGACAAGCAGCTAAAAATAACCCAAACAAGAAATGATAGCATCTATAGATTTAGATTCAAAATTTGATTTGGCAAGCGGTTTATTCGGTAGTAGTAAAAAAGTAATTCCTATATTTTGGGGGCGCTAAAATCTATGCTCTTCCGCTACACACGTAATTTTCGGACCTCCAGTATGACTCATGTTCAACATAACGATCCTAACCTATAATTTATCATCTATTATAACTTAACTTAAACTTAAATAGCACAAAAAAAATAATATGATTTGACTTCGATAGTCTAATTACTATCGACAAATGACGCGAAAAATTGTGAATGTTTTGTGCAGTTAACAATTTTCTGACAGCTTATAATATTGGAATAAAACAAATTTTACTGATTTTATCTCGTTTATTTTTTGGTAAATGCCAAAAAAATATTGTGTGAATTTTAGAAAGTTTATAATATGCCTAGGCCGATTGTAAACTGACAAAATTCGCAATCGGTACATGATATACATACTTCGGATCATTTTCTTTTTGATTACGTTCTAGGATCTTTAGGGAGCTTACACGATTCTCTCAGAATTTATATCGGTAGATGTCGCACAATTTAAATTCACAGGTGTTAACAATTTATTTTGAAAAGATTTAATTTTTGTACTACACTCGTGCTATACTGCAAAATTCTAAATAAGGAATATTTGAAGTAAAGGGATCTGTTGAAGTAAGTTTATTTAATTAAAAGAAATGAACAATTTCTCCGCTGGTAGTAAATAAAACCAGAAATATAGCGAATATAAATCGAGTAGAGCGATTGCCGTGCAACAAAAGGTGCATACTTATCTCGAGCTCCACTTGACCCGACTGGTATACATCTAGCGGTAGATTCCGGGCATAGCTTTTGAATAATTTCGAAATAAAAATATCAAAGTATCGGCACTTGGCTTTGTTATTGATACGTTTGGCGTGGTACGGGGATGAAATCCATACATCGCTTTGTTTGTTTTACAAAAGTCGCTGACAATAGTAATCACCGAACAAACATGACAAATGAATTATTGTTGTATAGTGTATATTACATTGTAATTTAAAATTGCATAGGTTTTAGTACGGGTTTAGATAAAGTGTCAATACAATGTTTTGTGTATTTTTTTTAAATGGGTAGTTCCTGAGATTAGCGCGTTCAAACAGACTTACACTTACGCTTAACTATATTAGTAAGTAAAGATGTAGTCAACTGAGCACTCGGCAGGCGTCACAATGAAGTCAAACATAATAGAGAACTTAAAAATTTGTGGATATGTTACTATTCATTCGACCTTTTTTAAAGTAACTAAAACATTGTAAAACCATAACATTTATGATGCAATATCCACCAAGAACGCACAAGTGTCTGATTGTGTTGCCTGAATAAAATAAAATATAAAGGCTTGCATTATTAAAATTGATAACAATGAGAAAATAGAATGCATTTTCTTTGCTATCTGAGTCACGTATGGTGCATCCAATTCCCACGGAATATTGTAAATGTGCGGAGTTAGCGGTGAGAGATGCAACCTGCATCAGTAAATATGAATCGCATTCGAATTGAATAACCTTTTCTCATCGATGCAGTTTGCTTCATTTTATAAATTGTCGAACAAAAAGTATATATAAAATTTATATAGAACTTTGTTATTATATACATATGTTTGTATTTAGTCACGTCATTTTTCTTCTGTCTTTACAATATTTTTGATGTTCTAAGTGTACTTTTAATTCTTCATGGTCATCAATGAAATGTAAGAAATAAACGGCCTTATGCATTATTAATGCTCACTCGGTGATAAAAAGATGGATGAAGGGGGAACAAAGTGAATTGTAATAAATATTAAATATTTAAGAATTTGTTCGGGTAAAGCAAGGGTGCGCCGAGTTCCACTTGACCGGACTATAGAAAACGTCTATCGGAGCTTCCGTGGCGCTCGCTTTTGAATTATTACTTAGCGAAAAGATCAAGGTTTGTAGACTTTGTTCGCTGTTTACTGATTGCTATTTTTACAAACGTCAAGGTGTTCTTATAAAAATCGCTTGCAGCCTTTAGACCACACCCATGCTGATTGACAAGCGAAGGCGCAGAGTTTATTGTAGTCAGATGGTCTAGTAATATTTTGTTACGGAAATGAAGCCTTACTGTTGTATATTCGTTTTTATTATTTTTACCTACCAACAAACTGCGGAAGCTTGCTTTAAGCAGAGCCAACAGCAGATATGTTGTCGGCACCAATAAACATTGTTTGTTGCAGTTTTAAATGTTTTGCAACATAGTTATTTCTAAGAAAGATAAAATACACGTTAGGTCTATTAAACCAAAAAAATATATCTTAAAAAATAAGATTGATGTCAAATAATAAGCTCAGTATATTTCTAATAAAATCTGGTATAACAAAATATGTGGAAATAATAATAAAATCTGGTATAACAAAGTATGTGGAATAAGTAAATTGTTTTAATATTTCATTCAGTTTTCACTCAAGTTTGTTAAGTTTTAAGCCCGACCTTCGTTTGACCTTAAGGTGTATTCTTATCCTTAATGTATTTTGTTCATAATAAGATCAAGGTACGAGTTCCAAATTAGATCGTATAAAAATTGTCTATTCTTCGAACCTCTTATTTTTACTTTTTATCCTAACTTAATTTAAAGTTAAAGTAACTGCGACGACGACGATCGACGCTTAAAAAAGAAAATGATTTATTAGAAAAGTTAAATACGAGGCTAAGTTTGTTGATTATGAATAATGGAGAGAATGAAGTGTTATCTTGATTTGTAAAGAGGCGATTGGTACATGGGTACATCATCTCCCGCATTCAGTATCGACATCTGCTCCACCAATTAGTAAATACATGTCGGCTTTGTTGCTTAATCGCAGTTTAATCGATTATTATGTTAATATATCACCTCATGAAGGTATCAAATATTTGTTCAAGAAGGGAACTCTGCATTAAAACACGCTAGGCTTATTTTTATACAATGAAAATGACATAGTAACTGGAGATTGTCCTGTTTGGTCACCTTTATAAAGATAACATACATATATACAATACCAAGACATATAAACAAGAGTTAACAAGGTCAGAAGCTTACCTTCTTCCAACTCGTTTCTAACAAGAAAAGGATGGAAAGGAAGAGGCTTGAACTGAGGAGGGGATGGATGGGGAAGGAAATATCCTTTTTTCTGTTTATTAAAGTCTGCTGCCCCCTGCTCTGTCAATTAAAGGTAGCGAACGTATCTGCAACTTATTAGCGTGTAGCCTGTGAGTAGCGGATACTTAATATTAGGTCAACCGCTTGCTTGTTTGGTTCTTCTATTTAAAAAAAATGTAGGTACACATTTTCCTCTCTGTAAGTAATGTTAGAACTCTGTCCGTAGTGGCCGGCGGGCAACGCGACGAGGAGTTAAATTGTTCTCCGCTCTTGTTTACGGCCATCCATTCATTGCACTCTTTGTTACGAAAAGACGGATTGCTGTAATCAAAAATCCATTGTTCATAAATCAACAATTGTGTGGCTGTTTTATATTCGGGATTGCGTAAAATATTCTTGTTTTAATTGTCCAAATCGAAAGAATGGCGTCACAAAATCAATTTCGGTCTTATTGTCGAAAATTTCTCAATGTAATATATAATAATAAATTCTTATATATCGGCTGAGCTTTTCTTTTAATTCTACTGCAGAATAAAACAAAATATCATTAAACTTAAACATAAAAATTTTAAAACATTAAAAAATATATATAAGCTCAATGGATCAATAAAGCGTTTCACTTTTGATCATTGAAACTTCAAAATGTATCCACAATAAACTATGCTTATGAAATTTATAAAGCCATACTATTTATAAAATACATAGCGAAATGTTTAATTGTAACAATTGAAGCAACAAAAAGGCGACCACAAAAGCATGTTCACTGGAGCATTGTATTTGCTCTTATTCTATTTCTTGACAATAGACAGCAAAAAGTAGCAAAGCATGAAAATGTACCAACTGCGAGATTTGCCGAGCCCTTTTCAAGAAGGTTTTATGAATTTCTTTTCGACAAGGATGATCTATCTCTCTTGTCCTATACTGTCAACGAAAGTTTTTTTGATGAATGAATGTATGTCATGCAGAAAACTAGTGGATAATATTATTATTCTATCTGGGAATCTAGGAATATATTATTTTTTACATTTATATTATCCTACCAATCCGCCCCGGGTTCGTTCGGGTACATACGAGGGTCATGCCACAACAAATTAGTTACTCCATGGTCACTTGATTGATACCGGAAATTTATACACTATTGTAAGACTGTTTATTTAGGTACTTATAAATTTGAGAATGGAACTTGAACTTTTAGACACGATACAATTAAGTCGACAAAGCATTTGCGACAGAGATCTAGAAACTCCCTCGAGTCAAAGTATAAACAATTACCGCTTAGAAATTACGTTGTTTTCACCACAATTATAAGTCCTAACTAATATTTTAAACTAGCTGACCCAGCAAACTTCGTTCCACCTTAGAATTAATTTATATTGCTTAGTATCTAATTGGCCGTGTTAATTTTGTTTTAATTGCTGGATCTATACCTTTATTAAAAGCAAATCGAGCTTGAGCACAGTGATCGACAGCAAGAGGTGTGGCGCGGGGATGGTCGCATCAAGCGAACAGGCCCGACACGGCGTGAGAACCCGCGCTTGTGTTTATTTTCTTTTTTTAATAAGATAATCATTTAAATTATATGGCATAAGCGATAATCATTATGCGCAGAAAATGCCGGTAACTAACGTAATTGCAGGATATTAGGTATTAGGATATTAATCCATTGTCAACGTAATTACTGTATCGGCCTAATTATATATAGTATAATTTTACAGTAATGTGGTTACTGTACTTAAGTTAAACTTACATGCTGATAGAGGAGCTTTCGATCGATGAAATATTTTTATTGCTTTGAAACATTTTTTAAAGTTCTAAAAGTCGGGTGTCTACAAAAACAACTGCAGCTGCGTCAGCTCGTGTATAGGACAAGCCAAGCGCACCATCACCAGAAAAGATACTGGCGGAATTCCTGACCGACGAGGGCTGGTTCTACAGGAATGGCAATTAGCGCGAGATTATTATCCCAAGACATGAATGCTGATCAGTTAATGACGAATCTGATGTGAAGGGATGCGCGCGGCCAATTACAGTCCTCGTGACATTTGACTATCTCGGTAACGGAATTTTGATGACAATGATGAAACAAGACAACCAATTATTCCCTAAGGTGTCTGGCGTCAGGCAGACGGTATGTACTACAGTATGGACTACAATTATACTGTGCCAACCCCACGTGAGTGGGAGATGACGATTAAGTTAAGATAGAGAAGATAAATCCGAAGATAAAAACGGATTTCGAATCATAGAGTTAAAATAAAATAAACTGTTTATTTTATTTTTAATTTAAGGTGTTCCTAATTCCTTGCCGCTTTTTTACAGAAAAAAAATATAAGGAATTATTAATTTTATTGTATTCTTCTTGTACACTGCTTGTAATACTTGGAAGGGATCAGTTAAAAGTTAAATTGTTCTGGGCTGTATTATTTACAGCTGCGCCCTCTGTTATCGAGTTCGTCGGAACTTTAAATGGAATGGAAACATTGCTTTTATTACGCTGCTACATCAGTTTTTGTTTGTTTATTTATCTCGTTGAATTATCTATGGTATATAAGTATTTCATGTTTATTTATCAATGTAATATTTAAGATAATGGACACAGACAGAAAATGCGTTAAAACAATAAAAGATGTACAGGTTATTTTATATATGTACAGCTTTTACCATGCATTCAGAATAAGTCCACTTTATTAGCGTTTTCGTTAATTTTTTTAATAATTTACAAAGGAAAACAGGCGACATAATCTATCTGTCCATTCAAGGTGTCTACACATTTCAGTAATAAAGTCAGCACTTACATATTTAAAAAAAATTGTGTAAACGATGGTCTTAAAGCTTTACGACCGTTACAACAATTTGCTGTCAAGTCACGCGCTCTTTCGAGCGAGCGCTCTAGCGTGCCGCGGAAAAAATAGCAAGGCGGCCGCGAGGTACTAATCACCGCCTATCCATTCCGAACCCTCACTGAATACTGAAGTGCTTTAGCTCCGTATAATTGTGCTTAGAAAAAAATATTTTTCTATATTAAGTGATGTATTTTTAATTATAAATGTGTTCCAGTTATTAAATACCTATTTTAATTCTTTGCAACATGTGGTACTTGTTAATTTCTATTTTATTCCATTAAGATTGCACAGATAATAATAAGCGTTCATCAACATTCAATGATCATATTTAGCTATTGAAGGTCCCGCTCTACAAAAATAGCCTAAAACTTCCAAATGAATTAGTAGCTGAGGTAAAGATGAAATGATTGCTGATTATTGCCCGACTTAATTGAGGAATGCTCGAAAAAAGGTTACGTCGACGTAGGGTACAAATATTATGTCCGTCTCTTTCATTTAGCGTATACGGTACTGATAGACTGTATTGTTTGTTTCATATGTATTTTCTAAACCCTCTTTTATTAGTTTGACCTGTAGCAAATAGGTATTTATATATCTATCATTGTAACTTGTATCTTTCGGCGTTATATGAGTTCTAGATGTGCTTTTTTCACTTTGCCCCGGCCATGAGCATCAGGATAATATATAATAATCAATTCAAGATTGAGAATAACGCCATCTACTTAAAAATAAACTAGTTTGCTTAACCAGACTGTTGTTTTTATTTTTAGTTGTTTAGACCGACGGTACTTGACTGTCTATATACTTTTATCATTTATAACCAACTGCATTGCATAGTCTGGACATTCACGTAGAACGTGATACAATTGTTATAAATAATAAATGACATAAATAACGGCTTCCTAACTGTGGACATGAATGATTGCTAGCACGTGAGGTCGATCGATTGTATTATTAAACTACCCTTAATGACTCTAATATAAAACAAAATTTGGTACCTCACCTTACATGTATATTAACATGTATTCTCCTTATTTTTCCTATTATTATATCTTTACATTTAATCTCTAGGCCCTCGTTTCTGCTATTTTAATGGTTTATGATTTCACAATGAAACAACAAACATTCAATATGACAATGGAGAATTAGTAAAATGTCAAATTAGCAATCGTGAAACCATTTAGAGGCCATTGTGACAGAATTGTGTAAGAAAAATAAACAAATGTCTAATACGCAATGTGTTAACACAATAGAGTTTTACTGTTAAATATGCGGCCAGGCTTAAACTGGCCTATAGCAGGTTTCGAAAGAAGGGTTCCTACCCTGCAGACTTTTATTAATGATCAGGGAAACCGTAAAAATGGGGTTCGTTGTATCATTAAAATTATTCGATACCTGCTGTTTGTGCCCTGCGTTTTTGTTCAATGCACATCTCGCGATCAAAGTCCGCCGTGGCGGCTTTGGAGTCGTTTTAGCAAAGCAAATATAGCTTATATAATCACTTTATTAGAAATATGTACAGTTCTGAAACTTTTTTGTTATTATATAATATAATAATAATGATAAATCCTTTTTATTTCTTAATAAAGTAATTGAAATAAGTAAAGTTAAAATTTGGACTAGATTATCATTACATTGAATTTTAATATTATATCATAATATTATAATTTTGGAGCAATCAATTTACAAATCAGTTAAAATTAAATTAATTTCTATGTCACAAACATAATAAGTAATGTTAAGTTTAATCATTCAATATATTTTTTTTCTTTTTAAATAGTCCATCATATCGTAATTTATTTATTAAGGACCTCTCCACAGAGTAAAGGCCTCCTCCATTTTTTCCCATATAATTCTATCTCTCGCTTTTTCAGTCCAGTCTTTACCCATTGTTATCAAAATTTCGTCGAGCGATCTCTCTGCCGGTCTACCTCTGATTCTATTGCCTACAGGCCCCTTCCATGAAGTTATCCTCTTAGCCTTCGTTCATACGCGCAATATGACCGGCCCATCTCCATTTTGATTTTTGACAGTGTTCTAAGGCATCAGTCAACTTCGTGGTTCTTCTTATATCTGCGCTTTTGTTCTTGTGTCTCAATCTTACATTTATTATGTATTATATCTAAATGTAAATGTTGTTATATATAATTTTGTTTTATATTAAGAATTTAATACGAAGAATGAACAGTTAGGTACCTGAACAGAGAAAGTAAGCCTGGAAAATAAAGTTTCTGTTGCTTGTTCTGTTAAATGTGTCACAATATCTCCCCAATGTTTCCCTCGAGACAGCTATTCGATGTTGCGAAGTTAAATTAAGACGCTATGTCGACTTTCTAAGGCGGCGGGCCGCGCAAATTACCTCTGCCCTTGTTTACACATTCAAAGGAACGAAAACGAGGCAACATATTTAATAATAACTTTCGTACGTAATATATCAAAGTTGAAATTAAATATGGCGCCCACTTTCTTTGCCAAATAAATAAATATGCGATATCGCCCGTAACCCTCCTCTGGGTTACGGGCAGGCAGATATCACGGTTTTCCGTGTGGGGTGATCCCAAGACACCTTTCTCCCTTCATCTATACATCTATGCATGTGTACATGCTCGTCCGATTCGGGTACTCCTTATACCGCCCTCCTTTAGTATGTCACTAATCTGATCGATATAAGTTCTCCTTGAACGTCCCCTGCCAATGCTGCCACTCATTTTTGAAACATAAATATGTCTTGCTACTCTCTCTTCATAAAACCTTTCAACATGCCCGAAACATTTCTTTACTATCATCGACCGCAGTTTAACGACGTGCCAGGGTTACAACAAAGTAATGTACGTTTTGTCATCAGGTGTATCCCTGGTGTATATGATGCTGGTACTGCCAGGCCTGCTGCCGTGGAGCGGGGGCGGCGGGGCGGCGTGGTTCCTCTCGCTGTGTCATCTCCTCGGCGCTCTAGCGCCCTGGTGCGGCTCCTTCCTCTACCACCTGTTCATGAACCACACGAGCGGCGCTGGCCTTTACCACCGCCTGCTGCAGCTCGACATGCTGGGGATATGGGTCAGCCAAAGTATTGGTAAGTAAGCTAAGATGTGTATGTGTATATGTATTGTGAATCACATCAGAGACTATAGTAGTAACTTCGTCAAATCCATAAATTTACAATTCCTCGATTACAGGCGTTATCTACAAATATCTATGCTCCGTACGTCAAAAAATTGCAGTAGAACAAGGTGACATCAAAAATGCACGTCTGTGCACATCGTGGCACTTGACCTCTCACTTTTACTCTTCAGTTCCGCAGTTCCCGCAGGTTGTAAGCTCAGCTTACTTTTATTGAAGCGTCGCTTTTTGAAAGTAGAAATCCCTTTGAAAAATTGGTCTACCGGTTTTTCTTTACCATTCAACTAAAAACTTGACACATTTCCTAAGGGTTTCTTATAAAAAATTGCATCAGCAATTTTTTGAATTGAAAATTTTCCACTAAATATCGAGAAAAAATTATTTTACGAAGTTAGTTTTTGTCTCTCAAATAACTAAGTTCTCAAAACTTCACTCTGTTCGCAGTCAGACAATCAGTAGGAAAAATTACTATTTATTTCATATTTCTATAACCTATCTCATTTTTATCTTTTGTTTCTGTATATCTCCCTAAAGGATCTCTGCCTACCCCTCAGAGTTATAGGCGTGAGCGCACATTTATTTATATAAGGAAGATAAATGTTCAGGTTCAGATACTCATCGTCGAGTAACGAAAGAAATTAATATTGCAAAATAAAATTTTAAACACTAAACGAAATTTTAAACAAAAACGAAACCGACTTCAAAGTCAACAATTGAAATATAAAGTTCATGTGTAAAATAGTTTTCTTAAAACATCGTATTTCCTTGGCTGACAATCCTTGGTTGAAATCTGATTTAAGAATTGATTCTTACGTTTAAGTGCGTAAAATCATTTTTTAACATTTTATTTTGTTATTTTTGAAGACGGTTCTGTTTTTTTTATTTATCGATTTTTAGTGAATTTAAGGTTTGTTAACTGATTTTGTTTGTTAGGATATGGGTTGACCTACTAAACGCGCTGCTCATATGAGACAGCGTCGTTTCGATGAGACAAACGAAGGTAGGACGGAACGCCTATCTCACGTTAGGAATTCTGTTTCCGAATCTGAGATAGGCGTTCTAAAACAAATCGAAATGTGCGCTGGCACACATAGTAGAAATGAAACTTCACCGGACATGTAATATCCTATTCTTTGTTAGGTGTTATTGCCTTTTTAAGTTGCGCGTATTTTTAATATTTTGATATCTTCTAAGCTATTGGTCTACAATAAATTCCCTTCATAATTAACACATTTCAATGGATAAAGATTCAAACCGAACACGAATAATAGCGTAGTAATTGGCGTATGCGTTTTAATTATTCTTTATTAAGTTATTAAGAAAATGGTTATTGTGAGACAACCATAGAAGATAAATGTATGTCGTCGCGGACTTTTATTTAGCATGTTTAAAAAGTTACAATTCTTTCTTTAATGTAAGTCCAATAGTCTAGGCTACGTAAGCCAAGAAAGTAAAACGCAACTTTGTCATATTACGTATTATTAAAAATAACTCAAAAACTACCGGTCGGATGTTTACTAATGATACTACATGTAACTAGTACTAGGTATCGAACAAAAAAAGCATTATCGAAATCGGTTCACCAGGAGCGGAGTTCTGAGGTAACAAACATACAGACGAATTGATAACCTCCTCCTTTGTTAAGTCGGTTAAAAAGTGAGCTGCCAGCGTTGGCAAGTATGTGTATATGTGTGGATGTAGAAGAAGCGAGAGATGTGCCAGGATCGCGCCAAATAGAAATCCATAATCTCTGCCTATCACTCCGGATTACGGGTGTAAGCGCATATTTATTTATTCTTAGATGTTTATTCTTCCACAAGATTAATGCGATTTCTTTTCCTCGCCAGTGTTTTTATTAAAACCAAGTTTTGCCAATTTTAATAAATAGACACGAGAAACCTTGTTCTTATTTTACTTTTTTTATTAGTTTAATATTATACGTAGGTATCATTAATTTCAATTATTTCCACCTATATTGTGATCGGTATTTACTTAGTAAAAGCTGTACTTTTTTAATTCGCAGAGAAATAAAAATTCTTACTGCATTACTTAAAGAGGTATAAGGCATAAGGCGGCGAGGTACAATAACATTAACCCAGTCGCGTTAAAGTAAAATCACAGCAACACCAGCGAAGACTTTCAGGTTAGGACGCACTATGAATAATGCAATAACTTTAATGTTGGCACCGACAACAGCGCGGTAAGTTTTAATTAGTACTTTCACAGTTTATTATATACACCTTATGATCGAAGATCGGCAGGAAAGACTAGTAATCCGCCAGGCTTCACCCAGGTAGCAGTTTCGAAATCCATAGGGAATATCCCTTTTTATATAAGTAGACAAAAAATGTATCCCAGGGAAACCGTACATTTTTCCGAGATAAAAAGTGGCTCATATTTTATTCCAGCCTGAATCTATCTCTGTGCCAAATTTCATCCATAATAGTTTACCCGATTTTGCGTGAATAAATAACAAACACCCATACATTCATACATCCAGACATCCAAACGTACAAACTTTCGCGTTTATAATATTAGTACTTTATTTGTATTTTTATTCCAGCCGAAGCGATCTCATCTCATAAATTAGAAATGAGGAGCAGATGTCGGATGTTTCTGTAATCCGATGCGGCTCCACTTTGTAAACGATTTCTATGTTATAGCATTTGGTTATTTAACTATATATCTGCATGTGGCTGCTTGAATAAAATCTCGTCTATTTTTATATATACATATCTTGCATACATAAATTACAAATTACTATCGCGTAGAAAAAATAACAATCTAAAGTTTCAGGCTTACGCTACGTAAATGTACAATTTTTTTTAATTTTCCACTCAGGATTACACCCTCCCGAGGGGGTTTTCATATTTCCAAAATTTTTAATTTGATTATAAAATACAATTAAAATTTGTTGCACACTGTAGTGAGCGTGCCACTCAGTTGCTATTTTACTACTAAATGACGGCAAACGTACATGTTAGAGGAAGCCTGAAAGTAGCACCGATAGTGGAAGTTAATGAGCAAAAAGTTAACATGTTATGAGGAGGGAAGAATGGCATGTAGCAAAGAGAGTTTTAAAATTAATATAGAGGGATATTCGATAGAGATAGGCCTAGGAAAAGATGGATGGCTTGCATGAAAATTACCATGATAGAGAGGGAGTAAGGACTGAAATGACGGAAGCCTTTAATGCCGACCTCACGGAAAGCAGGGAAAGGAGAAGGAGATGACGATTAAGTTTGGATACATAAGAAAAAACGTTTTCCTGTTAAGTATCTGAATGATGTTATACTTTATTAAATGAGTAAGTACAAGTCAATTGTATAATTATAAATTTTAACGCAAGTATACATCAAAAAGTCTAGATAAACCTTTTTCGTTTTATAGGAGGCCGTATTTAGGCGAGGATCTCAAAATTTCTCCGTGTCTAAAATACCCTTTTCCCGTATGATATTATTACTCCACATATTCGGGAAGGGTCGGCGTGAACCCATTTTGTCAGTCAAGGCAAAGTAAGGCGCTAGAATGTTTGCAAAGCGGTTGTGATAAGTTAAATTTAGTATTTTGTATGCGTACGGCGGGAAATCGAAATTTGTTATTTTAAATCAGATGTTTGACAGAAGGTTAACGTTAAAACTATGACATCAAAAAGGCAATAAAACATATTTAACATTGTTATTTTAATTACACGCATTATTTTTCACTACATATTGATTACTATTTATTAATAAAAAGTACCTGAGCCAGAGAGACCAAGCTTTAGTCGACATTTTATTTTCTATGTATTTTTTCGGAAACGGTACTTTACTCCAGTATTCGCATAATGTCACATAGTCACAGCTATCTAATTAAATATTGCAGTGCCGGTTGGTTATCATTTATAGGCTATAAAAAATTGACAGAACAGCAAGTAATATTAGCGTCCATAATTAGTTATTAAAATATTTTTAGTGTAGTTTCGCGATACATAAAAGCTAATTTTTACCTAAATACAAACTGTAATCTAAATCCTTATCTTCTTTATTAACTATACACAGTTTAGGTCCGAGAAACCTTTTGAATTAATTTATTAATCGTGTACAATTTAAGCAAAGTTTTTTACTGTCGAGTGCATCATAAAATTTTCGCTTTTAAATTCAAAACGTAATTCATTTCAGTTAATTCAGGCTGTATTTAACAGAGCCTTATTCCGGAAATAAAGCCGCTCGACCGATCTGAGATTAATTTCACGGCTGAAGGGTTATGTAAGACCCGGAACATAAATAAGCTGCTTCCTTTCATTGTAATTTTGCATTTTACACATCAAGTTCGGACTAATGCATATCAAATATAGTTTTTTTTAAATAAAATTCGGACCTTTCCATATCAATTTGATAGACTGAATTTTATTTACAAAATATAGGCCTATTAGGCTTAGGGAGTACCCTAAGCCTAAGCGAGCCTATCTTTGCCTTAAAGGCCGGCAACGCATCTGCAGTTCCTCTGGCGTTGCCCCCTCTCATATGAAAAAAAAGGCTATAACATCAATTGAAACACTTGTTAGTCTTCCTCCTGCTAATACAAAACTTACTACACTCTTAGTAATGCTGTATGTATGTATAACTTCCGCCCGGCTTCGGTAGCCCTTTCGCAATCCGTAGGGAACATCGCCTTTTATATACTTAGACAAAAAACAAAAAAAAATCCCACGGGAAACGTATATGTATATTCCGGGATAAAAAGTATCATATTTCACCCAGATCAGTTCAGCCGTGTCTGCGTGAAAGAATAACAAACATCCATACTTACAAACTTTCTCATTTATAATAAATATAAGTAGTATAGTATGATTAGGCCACTTGAGGATATAATGACATATAAATATTTTTGACCACCGTTTAAATTGTTATAGTTTTATTTAGTTTCGAGCTTATTTGCGGACTCTGGACGAGGTCAATCAATCGAAGTGGTCATTAAATCGTACCCGAGGAGCGTGCGAGTGCACTGCAAGGTAGTTTGGTTACGTGCACTCGTGACTTTGAGGGCGCTTCAGATATTTGCTTTTAATGAAGGCTCTCACACATGGAGCATGAAATACGTGGTACAAGTTTTTCGATTTAGTCGATTGGTAAGTAAATTTGACGACAAGCCCACTTTAATATTTGTAAACTGTAAAATACCTAACGTAAGCGATTGCTGTTGCCGACTGCCTCAAAGATGTTATAATCTTTATCAAGTTTGTCCCCTGTACGGAAACTACCGAACTACCCAGATGGTGCACCTAATATTAATTCAATACCACATTGTTATTTGACAGTTAAATTCGGTTAACGTCGGTCGTAGATATTGTTAGTTAAGTGGTAAACTATTTAAATAAATTACAAGCGGAACTGTGAAGCTTGACAACGATTTCTATTATAAATTTCATGCGCACGGTTGTCATTAAAAACCCGCATTTTTATATCATAAAGCTTCACTCCGCTTCGTGCGACTTCTCCGCTTTTTAACTTCTTTTTTTTTAAGTTTCTTATTTTTCAGCGGTAACATTTTCCTACGAAGCGGAGATTTATTTATTATTGAACGCCTTTTATTCTATGTCATATCAGCGTCACTGAAAACAAACCAAAGCCTATCAAAGTTAGTTATGCTGATAGCATAACAGAACTATACTGTTTTTTCTAACTCAGCTCTAAATAAAGTTTTGTCATGATATTGGTCTATCTAAATCTGGGTCATCGAACGTATAGGATCACGTAAATAGCGTCAGGCAAAAGGCTTTTACGTAACTGTCTGATCGCAAAATTTATTTTAGAAATAGTTTCGAGAGCCGACGTCATCTGCCTATTCTTGTATCTTTGTCATCTCACACGGGTCTACTTAATTTAATGAAGCTTTTAACTGCAGTATTTATTCAGTTAAAGCCTTCTTTTAACGTATGGAAAATGCGCCATATCCATGTATCGGGGCAACGGGGTGTGTCTGTGGGTTTGACCCACCGAGGCGGGCGTACCCACTGAAAACCACACGCGTTCTCTCATGGCCACTGGCTGCCCCGGGATTGAGCCCCATACTGCGCCCTTAAAAGGGCTCGGCGCTAAAGATGGTGTGGCTCCAAGGAGACGACACCCTGCAATGCAGGTTCGGGAGCCGCCTTGAGTTTTACATAAAGATACACTCCTCGTGGCTCCCGTTTTAAATAAGACAGAGGCCCGCGGTCCCAGCGTCACCACCGGGATTACGCGAATTACGGGTGAAGGGTTTACCTTTTGCAGCTCCACCACCGCCGCATCGGCGGTGCGACCCCGCTGAGTCACGGATGATAGGGAAAGTGGCACACCGCATTATATTTATTAGATGTAAGTAGGATAAGTAAATTAATGTTGTGTAATATGTGTTCTGTCGTTAATACACTGCACTGGAGATGGCGACGAATTATTTTTGTAACCATATGTATCATTAATAATAAATAATAATTAATTAAAAAACAATTACCAACACTCCTCTCACTCCGCGACTCACCCTCCACTCATCTCGCAGCCCGTCAGCTCACTCCCAGGTGGACTTCACCAAGTCCACCCCGAGCGGCCCTCTATGGCCGGTCCTACCCCACGGACCGGCCTTTGATTCCTCTTAGATTCACCGTGCGCCCCCACCCACGGCTACTGAGCCCCACCACCACGACAAGGTGGCAACCCGGTCGAGGGGTTAAGTTATAGCCTTAGCTTAACCTAACCCATAAGCATAAGTAGGTAGTTAGATTATTTAGATGTATAAATAACTAGTTTAAAATAATAACTTAAGTAGTTTATTCAATTATTTATTTCCTTTTGGAAACTTCATTAACAAAAGCTATATTTTCAGTTGTTAATATGCGGTAAATTGCTTATACAAATTAATTATTATTAAAAGGCAATAATAAAGTACAAATGTATCATCAAATTCTTATTTACATTTAAGACATTTCAAACGTTAAATATTTTAATAAGCGCACGCTCAGCTTTCTTGATAAAACTTACTCATACGTGGAATAATGAAAACCTTTGATTTGTCGTACAGTTGTTGATTCTCAATAATTTATTAAAGAAACCGGTGGAGCAGTAAGCTTTGCTCTTGTGTAAAGTCAAACAGTACAGCTAGAGGGCGCTGATAGCTCGGATTCTTTTGATCTCTCGAATACCAAGCTCTCTATTTGTTTAACAATTAGACGAAAACAGTTCAACTTGTAATGAAATCCTGATTTTTTTAAATTCCTCTTAGGGTACATATAAGTGCCTCATATTTTATTTTGCTAATTCAATTGTAAAAGTGACAACATCGCAAATTACCAGTTGGGACAATTGCATTGCATAATTTATTAATGGATTTTATATAAACGTAGCTGAGTCCCACGGTTTCATCCAACGGCCTTTTAATTTGTTTTTAAAATATGTTTCCTTTGTGTGAGTTCAAATGAGTGTTCATAAATTCCACCCTGTATATAGTAGAGATTAAATGGAAAAGTAATTTCTTAGATAATTTTTCGACCACAAGGTTTTAAAAAATACCAGATTACTTTCAAATTTTAATCGCAAACAAAAACGGAACACACTTAACTGTAATAAGAACACTGTTTATTTTAACGTAGCGCCATTACGAGCTAGGAAACAAGTTTATTAGATCAATAAGCTTGTGTTAAAAGCCGGCGCGCTCGCGAATGTTGTGTAATGCAATGAATTGCGCTCACGGTAACGTTAACATCTACCACCATAGGGAACGTGCTTTAGATTTGAGGAAATTAATAATTACGTTATTTAGTTTCTAATATTTGAAATAAAATAAATCGAAAGTGAGTTCACAAGCAGTACAAGTGAAACTTTGTATTGTGATTGAATTGTAAAAGAATGTGAGGAATATACCATGCAAGTGGTAAACAGAAAGAGAGAGATAGATAAATTGAAACACATAGTGTAACATTTTAGTAAAGATACAAATTTTGGATTCAAAAGAAAAACAATCGTAACATTCTTTCGTTTCATAAAATCCAATTAACATCATCCCATGAAAATCGATTATTTAGTACTTTGTCCACATTAATAATACGAGTAGTTTGGTAGTATTCATTACACGTAATACTATAATTAATTAAAATAAATATTTAGCCGCACTCACGCCGCCTACGTGAACACGTGCCCGCAGCCAGTGCCAGTCGGGATTATCACTTATTTCAAATCACCTGAAGAAGTGTCGCTTTAAAAATATACATGACGAATTATGTTACTAGCGTCTTGATATATCTCATAGTTTGTTTTATCTTATTTTTTTAGTGGAAACTTTTTTAGCCGCATCATATTTTGTAGAAGGAAATCCTAAGGGTTCGCGTGAACAACATGCGCAACTTGCGTCACACATCAGTGTCAAACATCACGCGTCAGGAACATTAAGGAAATTCTTAATGTTTCATTAAGAATTTCTATCCTTTTTCTATTTCCGTTTTCTTGTCTATGTCTTCTGTCGATTAAAGGTGAGAAACTCATCTGCAACACATTTGCTTGTTGCTGATTCCTGTGGGTAGCGGTCATTAACATATACAGGTGAACCGCTTAGTCGTTTGCCACCTTCTTCCATACAAAAATATATCGAGAGAGGCAACACCCGAGCGAACAAGGTGACCCAGTTGTGAAACACGGCTGCATCCGTAGGGATTCCCCTGTTTCTATTCAACTTCCAATGACTCGTGTTCCGGTATTTGCCACCGAGTTTTTCTTTGTTAATCTTTACTATATAGGGGTGTATGATAAAATTAACCTTAATTTACTTACATAGTTAAGACATTACATAGTTGGTCTTACGTGATTCATGGGAAGTGAAGACACCCTAGCAATAGACCCTTACGAGATAGCTACCGTTGATCCTTTACCCTTTTTGACCTCAAAATTCGGACCTTTACCAATCAAATTAAGTATTTTGTAAATCGATTTCTATTTTTGAGATAAGACATTTGGAAATCAAATTCTGGTTTTTAAAATTTAATTCGGACTGTTTGATAAATAAAAAAAAATTGCACTGACGCCTGTAACCCTTTGGGCAGGCAGAGATAATGGATTTCCATTTGGCGCGATCCTGGCATACCTCTCTCGCTTCTTTTACATCCATACATCTACGCATACATTCTCGTCGGTTACGGGTACTCCTTGTATCGCCCTTCTTTAGTATGTCACTAATCTGGTCGATATAAGTTCTCCTAGGGCGTCCCCTGCCAATGCTGCCGCTCACTTTTGCAACATAAATTTGTTTCGTTACTCTCTCTTCATTCATCCTTTCAACACGCCCGAACCACTGAAGCATACCTTTCTCAATTCTAGTCACAAAATCCACTTTTCAGCCACACTCTTCTCTTATAACGCTATTTTTAATTCTATCATTCAATGTCACGCCTAACATACTCCTTAAAGATCGCATCTCTACGACAATAGCTTTACTAGCATGCTATACTGTATGATATGTTAATTTTATTAAATTATTATTTGTTTGATACGTTAATTTTATTTACCTGTGCAATTTGTGTCAGAAATAGATTTTTAAAAGGCTAAATTTGACATGTAAATGAGGTGAATATATTACTCGCAAGTGAGTAATGAAAATGACCGAAAGTTACTCGAAGTGAAACGCTGAATTACTGGCAATTAGATCGCCCCAGCGACGGTGATTGATTAGCTTGCTTCTGTATAGTACAGGAAGGTTATAGCACCAACGACCCTGAGCTTTTTATGGTCTACTTCTCAGAGATTGTGCGAAAAACGAACATTGGTTGTGATTTATTTCGTATCGTATCTATGATTGATTGTTTTGGTCGGTATACTTTGCGGATAAAATACTCGCTTATAATGGATTAAGATTTTTTTAAATCTCTAAATATAATCTCAGCGGGGACAGCGACCCGTTAGACGATATTTACAGCACTAAATCCTATTATCGCGCGTCGCGTCGACGTCTTAACTAAGTATAAAGGCTCTTGTTACATGTAATATCACTTCCTCGGAACTTTGTCGTAAGCTGCTTACACGTATAAAGGAGAAAGCTAAATTTGTTCTACATTCAAGTATTTGCTTCGTATGAAAAATGAATTCGTAGGATTTTCACACTGTTTTTCTGATTATACAATAAACCATATTTAGATTTATATTACCATCCAATGGATTTGGAAAAACGTGCAAAGGACGCTCTGATCAAAAACGCGCGTGGTCCGCGCGCATAAAACATGGAAAAGTCCTTTCACGGGTACACTTCATCATTACATCAATTTACCCTCTTTTTTGTATTTATGGTTGCTGCAGGGCTTTCCGGTCGTGACACGCCACGTGTTACGTGGCATTGCGCGCCGCGTGCTCGCGGCGGTGCGCCGCGTGCCGAGGATTATCCAACTATTAGAGTAACTTTAAGGAAAAATATCGTGATAAAGCCTCAAATAAAAAAGTTATACGCGTAGGGTGAAACCTGTACTAATTTTAGTGTGGTAAAGTTAAGTTAACGTCAAGTATCTTTTTTTCATGAATAACAAAATTCACTATTATCACTTCGTAGCCAAGCATCCCTATTTATCGCGTCACTTAGCTTTAAAATAATATCTAATTTAACTAGTGTCATCATTAGAATGAAACTTGTTGTAAATACCCCCGCCCCCCTATTAAGGTGTATTAAATTTCTTTAAACTTTGTCCTATTGATCTTATTTCCTGATGTGTATTAATAAGAATCCAAAGGTTAACTAAATCTGAAGACTATTTGTCACATATTGTATTGGTAATGTTTTAGAAAAAAATACTGACACTTTAATACATAAAACGATTAGTTCAATGTCATTTTTAATCGACTTCAAAACAAAGAAGGTTCTTAATTCGGTTGTTTTTTTATGTTTGTTACCTCAGAGCTTTAACATATATAAACTGATTTTATTTTTTTGCAAGGGGCGCTTTCTTACCAGATTCGCAGTTCATTATTGCATACGCATACATATTTCGGTCATGTTGAAGGAAGACCTAAGTATATAATTATGTTTTCAAACAGAAATTTCATAAGTAACATGTTAAATATTAGTGATATATTTACATTTTAATTTTGCATATATATGTTTTTCAACAAGTTTTTGTTACTTACACCTGTACCTAGAACCCAGTAAGAGCCTTCAAAATAATTTTACTTTGTGTTCAAATTCTAAAACTGATTAATTATTACACGTCTAATATACTACTTTAATGTCTTTTTTTGGGGACACAGTATGTCCTGTAGAATAGTTAAGGGTACGGTCCATTCTTACATATCGTAGTTAGCTGGGCTAAAACATGTTTACTGCGAAAGTCTATAACGGTAATGTATTAGTAAATAATACTTAAGACCACCAGGTTTCTGAAACTTTGGTTATTTAATTTCAGTAAGAAATAATATACCTACCTAACTATTATTTATACGACAGAACCGCATGAGATTTATTCGTCTTAATCGGAAATATGTTTTTCTATATTTCTACATAATTGGATGTTTATGTTGAGGAAAGAGGCGCTTCATCGAATGTCATCTTATCCCCCAATCGCATAGAATCGAATGACTTCCAATCGACTTACCAGAAGGATTAAATAATCAAGAATTCGGTGATGTTCTGTGAAAAATTCGCACGGGTCGATACGTATCACGTTCCAATCTCCTTTTTCCCCACATTTCCTTATCCACTCCTCCCTGTGGAAAAGCTGGCAAAACATCCGTAACTTCCGAGCTTCGTCGCTTCGTCCATTTAAACGCATACAACGGAGAGCGACTCGAATCGTCAACGACCGAGCTCTTACCGATCGGCTTGACACTCTGGCCTTGCGAAGGGATGTCAGCTCCCTCTGCATTTTTTATCGCATATACCACGGGGAGTGTTCGGAAGAACTGTTTGAAACGGTTTCTGCCGCCGAGTTTCGTCATCGGACGACAGGACAGACCGCCACGTACCATCCGCACCACCTGGATGGCTGGCATTCCTCAACAGTGCGGTTCTCGCGAAATTTCCTGACACGTACAGCCGCGTTGGATGAATGGACAGATCCTCGGCGGTATTTCCAAACCAGTATGGCTTAGGATCCTTCAAGAAGCGAGCCTATATTTTTCTTATAGGCCGGCAACGCATCTGCAGTTCCTCTGGTGTTGCGGGCGTCCATGACTTCGTTGATCACGTCGGTGTTCCCGCCACTCGTATAAAAAAAACAATGATGGGTACTGATGGTCAGGTAACTTCCAATAACTATACCAAAAATATATTGAACCCAAAACCAAAAATATATTGTGTACGGTAACATAATGGTCCTAAATTATTTTAATCGCTTATTATTTACTCTAGTTGACCAACGTTGCATGAAATTGCTGCGTGTGAAATAATAGCGGCTGCAAAAGACTTATTCAGTTGGATCGTAGCCGGCCCGGCTTAATTAGCACCGCCTGATGCTCCGTCGGATTTTCACGATCAACCGACTCCAACCGGCCTGAAGATTACGAGTCTGGATTAAAAGACGTCTTATTTGTTATTGCAATATTTTTATATCTATAATCTCAGATAGGCGCGTTGACCCTCGAAGCGAGTTCACGCGCGAAAAGCTCGGGCGTCGGCCGTTAGGTAAGAAGAATGACACGAAGCAAAATACATACATTAGGGCATTACAAATTAATAGTACAGTAAGTAGACCGGCTTCAGGTAACGACACTCCACCAAACACGAAGCGCGTGTCCACGATGCAACCCGATTGCCGTTACTCTTCGTAATCTAATAACCGCCGACCAAGTTCACCGTCACGCTAGAGCGGTTGTGTTAGAAAGACTGACAGCTCGAACGTTTTACTCGTCAAGTCACTCTGCATTCGGCCAGTCCCCGACACGGCCATTCTGACAATAGCACGTCCTCATGCTGCGACTTCTTCGTTCCGTCAAAAACAAGACAACAAAATCGCTCGGATCACTCTGCTTGTACCGCTCGTCCAATCCTGAGATTATACGTGCGACTGCTTGATATCTATAAACAGTTAGTAGGTACGCATATGCATAGTAAAAATATTTGACTGGAACAAGTTCCAGATCAGTTCCGTCCAGCTCACCATCTCACTCGACAATGACAGCTACCAGACACCAATTACATTATATATTTTTTATATTATTATATTTTTATTATTATTTATGTATTTTTTTCTTATTATTTAGCCATAAGATCATAACGTGTATGAGGAAGCTGTCTACAAATAACATAAAATGAATACGTTGTTAATTAAAATCAATATAATATCTAAATGGAACTTTAAGTGTTAATTTATAATATATTGGGCGTGATAAAACATTCCGAACAAATAGATTCCTACGAAAAAACACACAAAACACTTCTAATTTTCTAGTTCTGTTGAAGACATTAAAACGTGTAAACGACGTCTTTATGATTACTGGGCAGACCGAACCAATAACAATTTTCCATCCTACGCCTTCCCATATGAAGGAATTGATATGCCCCGGACAAACAAACAAGGTTGTAAGGAGCAATTGAGTTCGCTTCGCCCTGATTGGCGCTATTGAGTTAGCAAGGGGCGCGCCGAAGTTACCTTAACCATATAATACTAACTTCAAGCAAACTACTAATCACATTCGGAATAAATTCTTTAGCGAGACTATTTAATTTACTTTTTCCCTAAAAATATATAATGTTAATGTTATTTTATGAGAAATTTATATATATTTGTAAATAAGCTAGAATCTTGAAACTTTTTTCATGAGGAACTCAATGTAATGCATTCGAGGTGTACATTTTTAAAGACACATGCGATTTTCGTCCGGGTAAATATGATTGTTTCACGTCACCGATATGCTAATGTTTTTTGTGATTTTTCATTGTCCATATCCGATGTATCCATAAAGGGACCGTCTAAGTTGCATAAGCTTGACGACATCCCAATCCGAAAATAAAATAAAGTACAGCTCACTAGAGACCCCTCCCTCGTGCTTAGTTATTGCAAAAAGACTTAGACTAGGCGCCTTCTGCGCTCTGCCACCTTGTGCCCAGTATATGCCTGTTGTAGGCAAACACCAATAAGTTATTCACGTAAACATATAAAAAACTCTGGTATCTCTCAAAAGTTAAGGTATTCAAATTATTATTGAACAGAACCATATAAATTTTGAATCTAGTTCACGTTAATTAGTGAAACATTTATTTACACCGACACGATGTCAAGTATGCGGCAGCGTTTGGCGCAAAGCTTAAACGGGGCTTACACGTTGAACCTAGCTACACTCTTGACATTTTCCTTGTGCCAATTATTCTACTTTTACTTCCTTCGTCAATTTATTTTCATTTACTTGAGAGTCGTTGACTTTATAATCTATTTGGATTCAGATTCTTACTTTGTTAATTGTTCTATTTCACCTAGAGATTTTTCAACAATTAAATGAGTTGAAGAAGAAGAAAAGGAGAATAGATCGGTAAGATTGGTAATCATGATTTCTTATACTTACGCCAGTATTACACATAAAAAAATATTTATACAGGTTATGATTATATGCGGAAACCCCGCAAAAGAACACCGCTTCTTACCTCAGATGATACGTGAAGCTATTGAAATTAAAAAAAACATCCTAATTAAATTAAAATTAAAAAACACCTCAGTCCACCCTGTGACCATGAAACGTCGGGCACAAAAAACGTAAATCAAACGTGAAGAAATCCGTTTTTTTATTTAAAAAAATGGTAATATTAAAGGATTAGTAGGTAATTTTCTCGGTAATTATTTTAACACGTATTTGTCGATGGAGTATGACAGAGTGAGGGGGCGAGCGACTCACTCGAATTAATGTTAAATCATGATTTAAAATAAAGAAATGCCCGACAAACGGTAACCCTATGTCTATGGGTAGCGCTCACTTAACATCAGGTGATCCGCTTTTGCCACCTTGTCCTATAAAAAGCTACAGATGCCAAAAATAAATTAAATAAATAAGTTCCCGTCCATTTCATTGAAGCGAGAAACCGGAACAAAGGGAATAACAATTCGCAAGGCTTATTGAATCCCAAACGTGACTGAGAATAAACGAATTGTCGTATACAAGTAATTTGGGGAAGTAATTGTTCGTACAATACATAAACGTATTTGCATTTATTCCTACCGTATGGAATAATTAATATCTTTACAAATAATGATAGTTTCATGGGTTAAGAACACGCATCAGGTAGGATCGTGGTCAAGCTACTCGTCGTAGTTCGCTAAAAAATAGATCATTAAATAAATGAAGTCAGCTTTCAAACATAGAAAACATAACCCAGATGTAGATTGTACATAACTTGATCTAATCTATTTAAATATCAACCTCATCTTCCTGCCCTTATCCCACTCATGTGGGGTCGGCACGGTATGATTGTAGTCCAAGCTGTATAGCTATATATTTGGCTACAGTTTTACGGCAGTGGCTGTGAACCAAGACGATTCCATTGCCGTGATAATAAAATGGGATGAGGAATGTTATTGGTCGCGTGCGTCCCTTCATTTTAGGTTCACCAATACTACACAACGTAACGTTGAGCAGCATTCAAATCTTCAATCCAGCGCTAATTTCCAATCCAGTAGCACCAGTGTCCTCTTCTGTCTTCGTGGGGTTACGCCAGTATCTTTTATATATCGTAATACATCACGTGTTTGCTCTTGTTGATTTCAGAGATCAAGATGAGACGGCCGCAAGCGGTAAAAATTCAACATTACATTTTCATGACCTTGCGAACTATTTTCTCGTTGGTATCGTCCAGTCTTTGTCCATTCTAACGGGTAGTTTCTTCATACAAACTTTCATCCCCTTACTTCAGAGCTTTAGCGGATGAATTTAGAAAAAGCTTTTTTTTATACTGTCTACGTAATGACAGAAATCTGTGTGCAAATTTTCACATATAGGCTGTGCGTTGATGTATCAGTCAGTTGCCTTTTTATATTTATAAATAAATTGGGTTTACCAACTGCCATAAATTTATTATGATTCTTAGGCACGTTATTGGTGTACAAAGACATCATGCGGCAACCATATCGATACTGAGGTCAACGCAGCGATTATGAATTATTTTTGTCGTCTATATCTTAAGATTTAAAACATACGCAGCGAAATAGAAAGGCTGCGTGATGAGATATTCTCGAATGGAAAGTAGATTTATTTCGTGTATACAAGAAACGGAATCAACGATTTCGGAAATGTTTTGCATTTAATCCACTAGGTATATTACCTGAAAAAATTACAATTTACAAAAAAATAGGTAGAACCGTAAGCCCAATATTTTGCAGCTCTTTTTAAATTTCTATGTAAAAAAACATTCAGGAATTTGCATAGTGAAAGCAATGTATTATTTATTAAACTAATTACCTCATTAAACCTAAGGAATTAAAAGAACCCAAAATTTGCCCATATTGTAGAAGGTTCTATAAATAAACACTTGTTCATATTGTCTGTGTTAGCATAGCAGTGTTTATTACCAATGTTATGTGAATAACAACCGTGAAATGTTCGCTCTGTGATTGCGAGCTTGAATATTAAAGTAAACCACTCGGGGCCGATATCACCGTCACGTCGCGCGTACCCAATCGTCGGAATATATGCTTACATTTTTTTCAGCAACTGTGATATAAAATATTTACACTATCACTATATAGATACAGTAATGTTACAACTTGGTTAACATTAATCAAATATCATATTTACAACGCGGTTAATTTAGAAACTGCTAATTAAAGTAATCATAGTAAGTGCATTATCTTGCAAATAAGAAACGTATGAATTCATTCATTACCTTCTTGCCATTTGCCCACTCATTTGGACTTTCTTCAGTATGACATGTCCACCACGCTAACCTCTTGCTCCTCGACTCCAAAGTCACTGGCGCAACTCACAATAATGATATCTTGTGCTGAGATTTAATTGATTACAAAAAAATATTATTTATATTCCTATAAAACAGCGTTTCCATTTTAACAGGAAATAGCGCCGATTGATATCATTTACGAGTTGATTGGCTTTCGCGGCTGCTCAGTTTAATTACTGACCCAGTTGTTTCACTACGAATTATGTTGGTCAGTTTTCCTTTGCATATTTTGATGAAATCCAGTGTCAAATAAATAAATTTGCGCTCACGTACGTAGCCCAGAGGGGTAGGCAGATATCATGGATTTCCATTTGGCGCGACCCTGGTACACCTGTTTCGCCTCCTCTACATTCATAAATCTTCGCATACAAGGTCGTCGGTTATGGGTGTGAGTTCCTCTCATATTGTCCCTTTTTAGTAAGCCACTAATCTGATCGGTATAAGTTCTCTTAGGGCGGCCCCTACCAACATTCGCTTTCGCAATATAAATTTGTTTCGTTATTCTCTCCTTATTCATCCTTTCAACGTGCCCGTACCACCGAAGCATATCTTTCTCAATTCTAGTCACAACGTCCACTTTTAGGCAACTCTTTTCTCTTATAACGGTATTATTAATCCTGTTATTCAACGTCACGCCTAACATAATTCTTAAGGATCGCATCTATAGGACATTAGCTCTACTAACATGATTTTCCTGCAAACCCAGCTCTCTCTCTTCCATACATTAAAATGAGGACTAGTAAATCATTGTTTATTGACAGACGAGCCTTCTTGGACACATTCGAATCTAGTCAAGTGTCGAGTAGGGTGTAATAAGAAATTATATTCACCCCCGAACATGTTCCGTTCCATTTCCGTCCGAGAAATAAACAGAACGTGTATGTAGCTTACGCATGCTTTCTGCATATTATGTTGAATACATACACTTGAATGATCTTTAAAAAAATTATAAAATATGTATCTGATGCTATATGTATAAATAAGAAAAAAATTGTCGTCGGTAAGAACATGGCGTTAAGACGCTTAAACACATGAAGGTTTATTATAATAAAGAATTATGTTACACATTGAAAATTTGGTCTTCAACTTCCATGTCAATCTATCATCCGTCATTTCAGTCGTCACTCCCTTCTTGATCATGTCATCTTTCACGCAATCCATCCACCTTTTCTTAGGCCTACTCCTACCGACATATCCCTATACATTTATTTCTACAACTCTCTTTGTCATATGCCATTCTTCCCTCCTCATAACATGACCGTACCATGCTAACCTTTTGCTCTTGAACTTTTCCACCATCGGTGCTTCTTCGAGGCTTCCTCTAATATACTCGTTTCGTACCTTATCCATCCGTGTTACGCCACACATCCATCTCAACATTCGCATATCTGCTGCATGCACGCACTCTCTTTTCATCCGTTCTTTAATAGCCCAACATTCCGATCCATACATTATGACAGGTCTTATGATGGTCTTGTAAAGTTTCCCCTTTATTTTAAGGGGAACTCGTGGGACGCATGTCAAGCCCGTGACCTGTCGCCATTTCACCCATCCCGCATTTATTCTATTTTTCACGTCACGATCAATATCACCATCGTTTTAAATCAATGACCCGAGGTATCAGAAGTCGGAGCAGACTTGAAGAGATACACTGGCTAAGGCAACGGGGACATACCTGGATGGACCACCGAAGTCGCCGAACAGGTGTTCTGTTTTTGTTCTGCTAATCTTCAGTCCGACCCCCTCCAGTTTGTTCTGCCATTTTTCAAGTCTACTCTGGACCTCAAGCGCATTTTCCCCCACAAGAAAATGTCGTCGGCAAGCAGCATCAACACCACGGTGCCTCCTCCTGTATATCCGATGTTAATGCATCAATTTCCAGTAGGAACAGATAAGGGCTTAATGCCGATCCCTGGTGCAAACCCACACCCACACTAAGCTTGTCGGTTACTCCGGCTTCAGACCAGACGAGAGTATACATAACACGTACGAGGCGTACGTACTTTCCAGGCACTCGTTTCTCTTTTATAGCCCCCCTTTGAACCTTACGGGGCACCCTGTTATATGCTTTCTCGAGGTCAATGAACACCATATGCAAGTTCTCGTGTGCCCGTCTGTATTTTTCACACAGTTGGCGTAATGAGAATATGGCGTCCGTTGTTCCCCGACCAGGCATAAACCCAAACTAGTTTTGCGATACCTGACTCTCTTCTCTTATTCGTCTATCTATGACTTCTTAATCCATATAATAACCAACAAGAAAAATAATTAATGAAAACGCAAAAAATAAACCGTCATAAATATAATTGCTGAGTTTAGCATAACCTACATTTTAAATAATTAAAAAAATAATCATAACAAGATTTACATTAAGACCGTTCCAGAAATGCGCGGCGATTTCAACATGAATGCAATGAGGTCGAGCGGTTGCCAGCGATGCCAACATTAAAAACTTAACCCATTACCGTGTACAGTGCTCATATTTTCTGCCTCTCTATTTGTTTAGAAATTATTTATGTAATGCTACGTTCAAACGAAATACTTCATTTTTTTAAGTTTTAAAGCATTAATCTATTAAGCGAAGCCGTGTCAGACCACCGAGATGTTGCATTGGGTTCTTCATATGATGACAGCTTCAAGAGAAGAGTGAATACAATATACATATATCATTAACAGGGATTATGATCAAGCACTAGTTTTTCTAATGTAAGAGGTGTTAAGAGATGAATGTCGCTAGCTGTAGCCCGCGGCTTCGCCCGAGTATAATAACGT
This sequence comes from Papilio elwesi, assembly GCA_029849275.1. Lineage (NCBI taxonomy): Eukaryota > Metazoa > Arthropoda > Insecta > Lepidoptera > Papilionidae > Papilio > Papilio elwesi. Next base: position 9,542,560 of record CM056695.1, read on the forward strand.
GATGATTATATTATAATAATAATATTATTATTATTTCATGATGATCGGTTGAAGAGTTAAAGCGTTACTAACTCACATTCGCATTTATCTATCCACATATTGTTTTTAAATTAAAAAAAACCAGTGAAAGAATTAGAAAACCTAGTGGTAAAACGATCGATATATGGAAATCGCTGCCCCCACCCTCTTCGGTTAGGTTTTTATTTAATTTTATACGTATTGTTTGTTATTGTATATTGACATTATAGTTCGAAGCTATAAAATTGTAGATGCCGCGTTGGTCACGAACCACGGCAAATGGTTTTCCCGCATGTGATAATAATAACAGGAAAACATAAATTCGTTCAAATTAATTGCTCACCGAATTTACCACGACAAAGACATTACCGCGTGTTGTATTCGAAAAACCAATACACACATTTTTTAGAATTACAATTTCTACATTTATTTATTAATATAATTGTATATTCGGGAATTTCCTCAGGTGAAAAGATGACTAAACAAAAAGGGGGACATTTAAGTAGAATTTTAGTTAAATAAGGTTAAGTTTACGTTACAATTCGTACATCCCAAAATATTTTATAAAAACATTTTTTTCTATCATGATTTCCACAACGCATTTCCGATGAAAGTAAAAAATGTGTTATGGCCGCCATGTATGGTAAATGCCGTTTTTTGCTTATAAAAATCTTCCTGTGATACAACGTATACACTTGGACGTAGAAAAACCGAAGGGAGCATGGCAAATGTAAAATCAGCCTTCCCCTCTGGGTTGCTGTGAATATTTATTTTATTTGGAGATATTAAAATCAGCTAGCACGCTACGAGATTCAAGATAACATCACAATATATTAAAGGGTAAATAAATACATGCCAGTATTAACTGTCTGAATTGATTACGTTGAATACGGACGAATTTTATTTATCAGTATAGATAAAACAAAAATAATCAAGAGTCGATTGCGAATGACGACACTCATGGAATATTTATAGAAATGGCAGCGGAATTTTGAAAGTATCGTATCGCGTGATAAAGAGCTCATTAAGTCGCGGCTTATACGAGCTGCCGTTAGCAGGGGTGCATGTATATCCATCATTAAATCGTTATGAATAAAATGTTACTAATATACACCAATTTTATACGTGCGACACCTTTGAATAGAAGTCGAACGCACACAAGTGTCCGAAGGTGACGCGTTAAACGGATTACTACGCCGATAATATGATGATTTACCTTAGCCTACATACAAATGGAATAATGTGGGTGATAGAGGCATGTAAGGATGAAGACAAAATTTACAACTTTTTGAAGATACTAGAACTTACTATAACTAGAACTTATATAGATTTTATTGATACTTTAAAATATCCACTTAGTTTGTAGCAGCTAAACAATTCACTAAATAAATTTAAATAAAATGGGGTTGCCTAAATCCAAGTGTTACAAGAACGCGTAACAATAAAGTAGTTTTAGATAAAATTAAGATATTTAATCGATATCTTGTTATTCAATTTGCTCTTAGTAAATTACGAATGAGTCGAAAAAGAAGGAAACATCGTCTGACATTATCTAACAAGGAAAATAATTTTGTACTGTTGAAGGGAACTTAATTATGCAAATAGTAAAACAATAATTCGTGGGACTGGTTAATTTGTATGTTTTTTAAGCGGTTTAACTGGTTCTAAGTGGTGACATCTACCTTAAATAAATCAATCAATCTGTAATCACACGCAAAATTATATATACCTTAATAAATACCTTATATATACTCAATAAATATATTTTTCAATTTTTATAGAACGGGCTAGGCGTGGAAAAAGAAGAGGCGCGGAGGGTTCGTGGATGAAAATAAAAAGTAGTTTGTACTGTTATTAATGAATGAAAGCGTTAATACACTAATTTTAATTAAACCTCTTAGCCGACTTGTTTTAAAATGCTACGCTGCAGTTTTTACGTAGCAGCAATGCCTTCAACATTCAAAACCGCTTTTTTTCTTTGTTAATTTCTACAGAACAAAGAGCTTCATTATTATCACGAGAGAAACTTCGCAAAAAAAAATAATATTACTACATTTTGCACTTAAAAATGAACGATACGTAAGTATATTAAAGTTTTATACATTGTTTTATTTTAAACGTAATGTTTTTGAGTTAGTAAATATTATAATTATACTTAAAAGATTAGTTATAAAGCTTTGATATATGTAGCACAGTTATTACATGTATGATCGGTCAGAATTCCCACTTATTCCATCTCTGAGCTTAAATTGATTAGATTTGGGTTTAAGTGGTATCACTTAAACACAGTAATTGTATAATTAGAAAAAATAATTGAAAAACACACACGAAGCGAACTAAATAATACACAAGAAAACTAATACATTTGTCTACATGTAGCTTACAGATACATAAATGATAGCTGGTAACACGTTTGCTGACTAAGTGTATTTATTGCAGGAGCCATCCCCATGGTGACGGCGACGGTGTACTGCGCGCCCGCGCCGCTGCGCTACGCCGCGCTCGCCGTCTACTGCCTCGGCAGCCTGCTCGGACTCTATAAAGTAAGCCAAGCATCCTAAACAGCTACTAACTTGTCACTTCACAGCTTCTTGTTACGATTGCCAGCTAAGGATCGTAAGGAAATAAGTAATTAATGACTAATATTGTGATACTATAATTACGTTAATACAATATTTAATTTGAATTTACTACAACATTCGCAAGCTATACGCGGCAGAATGCATTGGAACAATGATCTACTGTAACATCATGTACCATATTCTGGCAAATATTAGGTTAGGTATACCGGTATGAAATGAGCGTTTTTTTTTGTAAACATAAAACACTAATTATTAATGGGAAAGTAAAAAACATTTCATTCAAAGTATTGGCCATTGTTTTCTACACATTTTGACCACCTTTCTGGCAATTTGTGGGTACCACGCCAATAAAATTGTTCGTCTTTTAAAGCAAACCAACCAGACACCCAATTTTCGACCTCCTCGTAGGAATCAAAGTGCTGCTCAGCCAATGCGTGTCCCATCGATGAAAACAAATGGTAGTCGGAACGAGCCAAGTGTTTCTATTGTATCCTGAACCGGTTTTGCTTTGTGTGCAGGTCCATTGTCATGGAGCAAAATTACCTTGCCGTGTCTTCTGGCCCATTCTGGTCGTTTCTCGATCAATGCATGGTTCAAATTGATCATTTGTTGTCGGTAGCGATCAATATTAACGGTTCCACCAGGTTTTAGGAGCTCGTGGTACACCACACCTTTCTGGTCCCACCAAACACACAGCATTGTCTTCTTGCCGAATCGATCTGGTTTTGCAGTCGATGTTGATGGTTGTCCCGGATTAACCCATGATTTTTCCGTTTAGGATTCTTAAAATAAATCCATTTTTCATCGCCAGTAACAATCCGATGCAAAACCGATTTATTTCGTGTCTTTGAAGCAAAATTTCACAAGTTTTTTTTCGGTTTTCCATCTGTCTTTCATTCAATTCATGTGGCACCCATTTTCCACACTTTTGGATCTTTCCCATAGTTTTTAAACGGTCAGAAATTGTTTGTTGTGCGACATTTAACATTTCTGCCATTTGCTTTTGATTCAAAGTGTCATCTCCATCCAAAATCGTTTACAATTCGGCGTCTTCAAACTTTTTTGGTGGTCTTCCACGTTCTTCATTTCTCACATCAAAAACCATCTTTTGCATGTTGCGTCAGATAGATTGTACCATATGCCTCGACAAGCATTCGATGCGACTCTGCAGCACTTTTCTTCAAATTAAAACAAAAAATTAATTAATGCTTTCCGCAAATCATCACTTTCTGGTACAAAATTCAACATTTTTAACACGATGAAAAAATATGATGTCTGTTCAATGACTTGATGTAGACTAAATATGTTTCACAGATGTCATAGCAAACAAACAAAAAACATAAAGGCTCGTTCTAAACAAACGTTCCCTATCGAGACATTTGTATCTTGACGCTCACTTCATACCGGTATACCTGGTAAATCGTTAAACCTTCTTTATGAGGGAAGTTTCACTAGATTACATTAGGGACCGTTACGGGGAATGGGCTAAAGTTAACTTTAGCCCATTCCCCGTAACGGTCCCTTAATAAAGTATAGATCTATAATCGATGGTTGTTTGCTTATATACAATAATAAATATGTAAATCAACCAGGCGATGCGCGCGTGGTCACCGTGGGAGCGGCGGCTGTGCTTCGCGGCGCCCTTCTGCATGCGGCTGCTGCTGGCCGGGGCGCGGGCGGCCGGGCTCGGCGGAGGGGACCCACACGCTATTCTCCACGTCTTCTTACAAGTAAGCCTCATACACTTACTAGAAATAAACTTTTAATCATGCTAGATAGAAATAATATCAAAGTACTAGGTTTGTTGAGTTTGACATTTAACGTAAAATTATTAATGATTCGTTAAGTTTACAATTCATCCGCTGTTACATACATATAGTTACTTTAGTACCATACAATGAAATATTAAAATCACACTTTAATAAAGTCTTCACGGATAGAAAATAAAGGAAAATATTTTTGTTTATGTTTAAACATACAACAAGAGTTTATGTTGAAATCGTATATCAACATAGAAAAATAAAAGCAGAGTCTAAATTATTATATATTTTGTTCGTTATATACATACATATGAGCTACATTAGTGTCAAATATTACGTACGAATCTCGAGGCGGCCAACTTCTTATGTTCCTTAGAATAATATATTACCACAATTGATAAAAAGTTCTTGCGATATAGATTACATCAAAAGACTTATTACAGAATAACATAGCAAAGACCCGCAGGAGACATTCATTAACAAAATATAATGGAGGCAGCGAGGCCGGTACCTACGGCGGCTTTATTATAATTTAATCATGGCGTTAACCATCTAACATCCACTAACAGCTTCATGTAAACTTGTTACACGTGAATTGTGTAACGTAATCGGAAAACGGTATACCGTAGCTTAAATTTTAACGCCAATGAACGAACATACCACCGTATGGTTGTAGAGCTAAATACCAATAAGATTTATAAGATTAGTCTAATCACATACAAAAAATAATCAATAAATCGTTATATACATATACGTGAATAAAGATAAAGTACGTACGTCTGGATCATGCTGAATCTGTTTGATCTGTACCTACTCCTTTTTGTGTGAAAAAGTATTTTAATATTCACAACTTGCAGTTTATAAGTTACTAACAACCCGCCCAAGCTTTCTTCGAGTGGACAGATAAAATATGTCTATGCTTCTCGTGGGTAGAGGAGCTTTATATCGGTGGAAGAAATTATAAAATCTGTTCAGTAGTTTTCAGTTTATCCAGTCCGGTGTATGAAGTTGAACTCCGTCAGAATATTAAACATTTAACACAAGAACTAATAAAGAAATACAGAATTTTTGGTAATTAAATTAAATAATTACACGTCATGTTTACAAAGGCATTATAAATTTAAAAAGTTAACAAAATCTTTACATATCTAATAAAAAATTTAATCATAAAAAAAAATCTATAAAAAAGCCTTCTTAATAAGCCAAGCTTAAGACCTCGGACAGTCAAGGCTTTTGAGGCGTGGATGTTGTTTTTAAAAAATCTATTTCGCCTCTGCAATTTTTGTAGATTACATCTACTAGTAGAGGAACTAAATGACACCCAAACCTGCATAGGTGCACTACACCCGCGTACGTTTTACGATAATAGTGGGTGTATAGTTTTAAGAAGACTTTACATTTTAACGACTTTCGTAAACCAAGCACTAACTTTAAAGCTATTTAGAAGTTCCTCCGACACATAATACACTCGGGGCTTAACTATTTAGCGAGAAGCCCCATGCGTGATATATTAACTCGGTTTTGTACAAAGTTTACAATATTCTATTACAATTTATCAGTGTTCAACATCAATATATCCTGTCAAATAATTTAAAAAATGACCTACGAAATAAATACATTCAAAAAAGTTGAGACACATCTGCTATGACAAATTGTCAACTGTATTATTTAATAGTAAACCTCAATAATTTTTCGATAATAATTAAATACAAATAAGTTTTGTATGTATTATGAGTACAAAACCTCCGAATTATGTGGTCGTTTAAATTTAAGACGTGTTATAAAATATTAACAATACAACAAAAAAATGTAAAACATAGGCTTAAAAAAAATAGTTGAACTGAAGAAACCCGCTAAGTATCATTACAATACTTCGGGTTTTTTAGTTGTTTAGATGGCTTGTTCTCAATTTTGAAAAATATCTAAAATCCTGGTAAGGATCAATCCTGGGACAAACTATTTAAGTTACTGCATTGTCATCGGTCCTTGATAAGTTAGTGTGGAATGTTTCAAATTTATCCGACATTTTAAGAGGGTGAAAATCACTTTCAACGATTTTTTTTCATACAAACATACATACATGCCATACATAGCAAGCTAATTAAAAACGTGTTACAAACGCCAAGGAGGAAAGTATAATTTGATGTTGCGGCCTCAAAGATAACAGTGATGAGAGTATGTGGCATCATGCAGACCTCATTCTTAACGTCCCTGTTTTTGTGATATTTTAACAATAATGTAATTGACGTGGTAATTATAACATCATTGGAACATGTTTACTCAAAACAGAAATACAATTCATGTTGTATTTGACTTTGTATTGTAGTTAAAACAAGTTTTGGAGGCGAACTGATATAAGCACCATCGACAGTGGAAATCGATTAGCCTAATTGTGGAATCATGTCGCAGCAACTGCAGGCGACGCGCGTGATTTACTACACATCACGCTCCGCCCTAATGAACCATAAACGCAGCCTGCGCATGATAACTGCCATTAATTATTCCTGACGCCAAATACCTTCGGGAAATCTACCACGAGTTTCACAAAGTTAATAACCGAATTAAGAGATACAGGAAGAATTTATAATTTCAAAGAGAAAGAACGTACAAAGCTCTAAAACAAAGTTAACTCTTAAGTGAACTAAGTTTCTCATTATTTAAGTATATGACGTTTTTCTGAATTAATCTCAAAAATGTTTTCCCTGATAATCCTGGACATTAATAATAATTATAACATTATCGCAATTTTTTACATTAGCTTAAAAGTGTGCGTTATAGCGACAAATAGATGCTTTAGATGACATGTAATAAATAATTTTCGCTTTTTCCCTCATAAGAAACTAATTTTACTATATTTTGCAGTACTTTTAATCGCCACATAATAATTCATAAGTGACACTAAAGTGTACTACATGGCAATAAAACAAACAACCCCAATTGGATTTGATAGCGAGAGAGCTAATTTGTCTATTCTAAATGCTTCCTGACCTTTGTGAACCTTTAAAAATACGACTGTTTGTAGGTTAGAGAATAGAGTTATGTAATGCACTTAACTCTGTAATGTAACTTATCTTACATTGTGAAGTTATGGTAGCGAGTGGTGAGGCGTGGCCCGAGCACAGTTGGCACGCCGCCAAATGACAAGTTACAAATCTGCCAACGTTCCCTGCCGTTCACCGTGATCTATCACAATTTAACAAAAAAAAACAACACGTTCATACCCGTAAATAGCGTATGACCCAAAACATACATGTATAACGTCCGTTCACATAAATTATTATATAAAAGAAAAGTTACACATGTCGCCCTATCCATAAAAATGTAAAAATATGTAATGTATCCTCTTTTGTTAGATACATTTATTTATGGTAATGTTATAAAGCGATTTTATTGTTTGTTTCTTCCGAATTAACTCAACTGCTGTATCGATTTTACCGGTAGAAAGTTTTTTCAGCGAGTAATGTAGGCTTTTTTACAGTTTTGATTCTTTTTTAAAAATCAATCAATGTTTCCCTTAATTAAAATTGTCTATGTGCAGTACTTTCTCTCCAGGCGAGTACAAAAAATTCCATACTGTATATAGTATATATTTCAGCTATCTCGGAAATGGCTCGGACGATTTAAATAAAATTTTATATTTAGATACGATTTTATTTTTAAATTCGTCTATATGTCTTATCCTAAAAACCAAATTCTCGCAAAATAGGAAATAATTTGTGAGCGCCATCTCTTAGCCATTACTATGAACGAATGATAAGCAATGCAAAATATTACGCTAGATGTCAGCATCCAAATTCTGTAATCAGATAATGGCTACCGATCGAGCCGAGGCTCGGCCCTCTCGGGCACCCTCGAATCGGAATGCTAAATGCGTAAAGAGTGACAGCCCAAGCCGAGGCCCCTCTCGGGGGCCCTTGAGCCCAGTCACTCCATGGAGCGTCCACCGAAGCGACCTAAGAGCTCGGTGGCCTCCCAATCCGGTAATAATATTAAAGTAACGGCCCGAGCCGAGGTTCCCTCTACGGAGGGAGCCCTCGAGCTTAGTTACTCTTAAAGAGGCTTAGGCTAGGCGCCCTCTGCGCCCTGCCGCCTCGTGCCCGGTGTAGCTGTAAATGCCTCCTCAAGGCAAACAGTGACCTTTCAGTAAAAAAAAAAAAGCCAAATTCTAAATATCTTTCAAAATAACATGAGCTTATGGTAACAGATAGCACAGCGCGAACCTCGATCCACAGCTAGGTATCATTGAAGATAATATAATACAACGTATCATTATGATCGCCGTCGTCCATCGTTACTGATAACGATTGACGTACCATGGGCGACAGCCATCAACAAGCCCGGTTAAAGCCATCACTGGTCACAGCAATTGATGTAAGAGTCTTTAAAAGCTCACTGTTAAATTTTCATTAATATTTTGAATATAAGTCTCGTCCGTAGTTTGCACAAAGCAACGTCAACGAGGCGCGGGCTGGCTTCGAGCCAAATGATATTCGTGACGGCCGCCCCAAAAGCCCTACATGTTATGACAATAAAAACGTATTCTTTCGTTATTTGCAATATTAATATTCTTATGGTTATTAATAGGGGGAGGGGAGACTACTGAACTCCTTCGACTTCCGCAATTCATCCACAATCAATGTTTTACACTAAACAATAAAATCATGTCTCTGCTACTGTCCCAAGTTATATGAGGTCGGTAGTCATTTAGTCATTTTTCTCTTTTCTAATAAAGTAATGATCGGCAGAAAGATTGAAAGAGGATTTGACGGGAGAGTGGACGGATAGAAAACGGGAATATCCTTTTATCCTCCCCTGTCTAATAAAGATAGGTAACCCATCTGCAACTCTGCTCGCTGTAAATGTCTTAGCGTAACTGTCACTTAATATATAATATATATATACGCTTGAACAAAAAATGTGACCGGTCCATAACACAACAGACAGCCATACTAACGACTCTGGCTATATTAGTTAAGTTGAAGTTCGTTAATCAATTTCAATATATTACTTTCCAGGACGCAGTATCTCTAGGAGGGGGAGTTATAGGCGCCATGCACATCCCGGAGAAGTGGTTCCCGGGGGCTGTGGACCGCTGCCTCAACTCCCACAACATCATGCACGTGCTCGTCGTGCTAGCCGTCTACTCCATGCACCAGGTCTACTGACAACCTTATCCTCTACACTTGTAACACTGTACATATATTTTTACTGTGCAACAATAGGCATTATATTTACTCTGCAATAGAACCCTAATACCAACTAGATGGCTAACATACTAAAGAAATCGTTATCTATCTATACCTACACACACCTATACTACTTGAAATATAGAAGGAACACTTATTTTGCCAAGTAGAAGTCACCTAAGAACGACTTTCACGAAATTCCACCCGAAAGGGGTATGCGGGCGGAACGAAATTCGCTGAGCCAGCTAGTCTAACCAGCTATAAATATATTAAGACTGCCCGTAATCGACATGCATGCACGCGTGAATGTATGAATGTAAAAGAAGTGAAAAAACAGAACCTTTTTTTATAAGTTCTCTTATTAAAAAAAGGTTCTGGTTTTCCGGTTTTCTCCTTTCTGGGGTAAAACGAGCGGCGTTCAACAACGCCCATGGACATCCACGACACAGAGAAACTGCAGATGCGTTACTGGCCTTTGAGAAAAAGACACCCCAGTTCTTAACTACATCGCTGCAGGATAATGTTATAGTATCAAATGTTATGCTAGGCATAGCATCATAATTAGGCCGGTTAATTTGCTTCGATGCACCGATGACAATAACAGACAAGTCGCACATTGTTGGGATTGACCACTAGGCGATGACATTGACTCCAATGAAGGATAGTCTTTTTAGCACGGTCTTTATTAATTGCGGAGAAAGCAGAATTAAAGTCATCAGCAGAAGCGAGGGTGTAAATTTGGAGATCATCCGCATATAGGTGGAAGGAACAAGAGAGAATGGAGCGAGGAAGTCGATGAAAATAGAAAAAAGAAGAGGGGACAATACACCACCCTGTGGGATAAAATTGTTACTTATCTTTCCTATTCATCGCCTCTACCGTCAAGTCCTCTTCACCTTCCCATCCTTTACTAATAAGAAAAGAATAAGGCCTCCGGAACCTCACTCATCAGACGAAATGCAGAATACTCTACTTGGCGCCTATCTTTTGTGAGGTCGTGGTATTTTACCGATCGAGCCAGCTAGTTCATGCATGATGTGGCTGCTGCGGGGTCTACCACTGTCAAAATACAATTATTAAGGAGAAGATACAGCAATCGTAAACACTTATGGGGAACGTCTTTTCAGGAGGCAAACCGCATCATCTAATCTCTAGTGACCATTACCTATTAATATGCACAACAATTCGAAGCATTAGAGGCGCGTTTCCGCTTTTTAGAAAAGTGGGTAAATAATAACACCCACTTAAGGGTAGGAAGGGATGGAAACTGCGGATTTCACTCAGCAGACGAAACACTAAACATGATGAAAACCAGTCAAGCTGGCCCACTCGTGCAACAGCTACCGCTACCGCTGGCCACGCCAGGGCCTGAGCGTACCAGCGGTCTGCCAGCCATCTGAGGGAGGGAGCCTAACTGGGAAGAAGCCGAAATTATAAGACATTAGGATATACTGAGACTTGATTGGTTCACTTCTTTTTAAATAAGTGCAGCGTATTGTTATCATTGTGCTGTGATAGTAGAATATTGCAATGTAAGAAGCAATCATTAGATTAATAACCCGATAAGCGCGGCTGACTGTCATCCTGGACAAATCGCGGAAGAATGCGAATCGAAGAACAAGTCACTCTTTTAAATCAGTCAAGTCGTTTAGGAGATCACAGTGGAACGGGCATTTGTGTATAGATATATAACCGCGAAGTACCCTGTTGTTAGTTGCGCTTAAAGAAATCGCTGTTACAAATCCTCTTATACATTTATATACCTATTATATTTATTAAAATTAACGATGAAATTTTAAATTAATTTCCTTCCGATTGTTTATAAAAGTTATTTCTGCGGTTGAATGTCAAATTCGACCACAACATGAATAATTAGCAGTTAAAATTGTTTACCCGACAATGTGTCCAACTAATATAGGCATTCCAGTTCTAACCAGACACAATGGTCGAAGTAAACAGGAATAAGTGTATACACTTATTCCTGTTTACTTCGACCATGATAAGTAATTTGGGGAAAATCCTCATTCACAGTACAAACAAGCTACTAAATACATAAGTATAGATATAATATTTCAAAAGTCAGAATGATGCAACCATTACGGCACATCGCTTAGGTCTGTATAAGGCGCAAGTTCGGTCTCACATAGAATACTGTTTGCGTCTCTGGGCTTTTTGGAGTCTTTCAAGAAAAGAGCAACCCTCCTCTGCCCACCTCTGAGGTGTAGTTGATGCTCATGCGGTGGTGATCACAAAACAAGCAGCAAACATTAAACATATTACAGATATAGTGAGAAAAGATTTTCCTTCGTAATTTTTCGGAAAAGTTCGTATTTATCGTGCTCTCTCAAATAGCTTCTCGTAACTCTGTGTCTCTATATTCAATGACATTAATCATTTTGACATTTGACACTAAACAATAAAGTCAATGTCACTCATTTAATACAATCATTCATTGACAGTTCGGGTGTCATCGTATTCCGATAAAGATCCGAGTTTTCCCGAAGGGAAATAATTTCTCACTATATGTATAAGCGTTTCATAAATTATTATGTTCATAATTTATAAAATATATTTCGCTTTTTTTCCAGGTGACAACTCTGGACCTGGCCTGGATGTCACGCGTGGACTGCCACGCTCCGCTGCGTCACCTCTGACGGTGATCACCGTCCCTTCCCCCTTGACTTCTGTCGACCACACCCCTACTCACACGTTAACACCATCTAGTGGTCACCATCTATAGCCCGCGTTTACTGAACGACTGAATCAGTAATAATACCATGATTTTTGACAACGTAAAACGAGTGATACTTTCTTAGAATAAACGAACGCGTCATTTCAAATCATGAGAAGTTACCAATAAAAAGGTCATAATGTTCACTTTAAGTTAGAAGTAGATGCTAAAAACCCTGCCTGAGCAAAGTGTGTCAACGATTAAAATTTATATTATTATTATTATATTTAAAGACGTATGTGCATGAGAAAGTTGCCATGGAGAAGCCGAGAAAAGTAATACTTATATCATATGGACTTGACGATTACTAGTTAAGATAAAAAAGTTAATGTTACGGAAAATACTACGTTAAAATGGTGTAAATAAATCTGAACGTCACGTCATATCTAGTAAAGGAATTGAAGAAAATATTCACACACACATACATAGTAAACCCAGTTATACATGTTTATACATGTATAACTGGGTTTACCCAGCTCGTAAAGTACCGATAAAGACCGATTCCAGTTATATTTTAGTTTTGCCTATCATTACGTGTAATTGTTGACTCACGACTTGTTTTGTCAGATGTTGACAAGTTCCTGCACAGTTAGCTCACAACTCACACAAGAGGCGAAGCCCAGAGGAGAAACATCTGCCGTAGTTCTGATTTTTACATATATATTGAATTACATATGATCGTACGTATGTGTCATCATCTCGCGCACTCCTTCCCCTTCAGCCAGAGATTCTTGGTGTGCAATATAGTTAATTTCACTAATTCTAACCCGTTGTCCTTGGTGAGCGACGCGACTTATACAAGACACGTGCGACAGATTATGCCTAGCACGTAGGACACAGAGACATACAGAGCCAACGACGATCTAACCTTTGTTTATCCGTGTATGTCCCTAATAAAAACTATCGCGAGAATGAAATTGGATCACGGTAACTTTGAAAGATATCAGGTAGGAAAGGTGTATAAAATTACGCCTCAACTTCGTTATAGCATTTTGACTTCAGGGTTTGGAAGAACAACCGTCTGTGTTTCATTATGAAGACTGTGGACTTTCAAACACAAGTAAGAAAAACGAACTCCAGCGTGGACAGAACAATCCTTCACTATTAGTTTGTAATAGTAAAGATGTAAATTTGTGCATCGTTTGTACATACTAACTTATTATTCGGGAATCGTTTCTATCTGTATTAAGGACTTTTAGAGAGAAACTTCCAGGTTTTATACAATGACGAAGGTCAGACCATCGCCAGCTTTAAAGAACTACTTGATATTTCCGCGATGTGGCAAATCATGTCGCATCTATCGCTCACGTAGGACAACGGATTCAGCCGTTTAAAAAGAAATATAAAAGTCACGGCTGCTGCACTGTAATCTAAATACTTAATATGTAGATGCGATCTATTTTCTTCTATTCATGGTATATGTTAATTCGTTGACGTCATTAACAAAGTGGAATCAAACAAAGCAATTAATGCGATCACGCGTTGTGTTGCAATTACATATTGATTCAAGTGATATTATTATTTTTTTATATTTATATCTCTATCGATGAACGCGTTATTGGACTCCTATAATTAGTGTTCATAATTAATCTCGCTACATTTCCATTTTCTACAAAATTCATTTGTAAATTAAAGATAAGCATTATTAATTCGATGCATCAAAAACGCTAAACCTACAAAGAATATATGTTCAACAGATAATAAATTAAAAAAGAAATGTTACACGACAATATCACGGCCTACATAAGCGTCATAAATACAGATTAATTGTTTTAATATTTAAATGGACGAGGTATATGATAACAATAAAAACGTTAATATATATTGCCATTACATAATTACATATAGATATTTACAGCTATTAAAAGTATGTTAGTAATAAAGTACAATTATAAAGTAAGGATTTTACGTCACAACTCTCAGGCGATTATCCATTTTAGGTTTTTTAAGTAAATTTTAATAGATTTTTTTTCTTTGTAAGTTAAATGTTAATGGTTAGATGAATTTGTAAATTAATAATTGTACATAAATTGATTTAGAATGTTGCACATAGATATATATAATATACGTGCTTGATTTTAACTTTAAAAAATAATTAAAAAAGAATTACAAATAATTAAATAAACTCCATTAAATTATTAATAATTATAGGCCCATTGAAATGCCCGTATTTTCAGAAAAATTACAGGAAAAGACTTTTAATAAACGAACATGTCATACCATTTTAAATCAGCTTCTTGTAAAATTAGTCAGTCGACGGTGGGATGTCGGTTTTGAGGAAAATTTGCCTTATCAATCCTTCCTTGTTCCCTGTGACTCACTCACTATGACACATCAAAGCAAAAATCTCATTAGAGTATCGACGCTTTTATTTTCATTAATGTATATCTTATGAAAAAACGATCTGAACATTAATATTCGCTTAAGTCATAAATTCTTCATTTTATACCATTCAATGCTAATCCAGCGTATCGATAAATTCGGCAATTTCAACATTAGATCTCAATTCTAAGTAACTATCCAGTAGTAAATAGTTATAAGTAGAAATTGGTAGAAGTAGGTAGATATCAAGCAATTCGTGAGGAGAATTGTGAAGATTTTGAACTATATCGAAGTCGTTACCTGCTAGCAGAATTCCTTAAATGTTATTATTTATTTATTTCCCTACATATTTTTAACAAAATTATTCTATTTCTATTCATTGTTTCCTAACGAGATTTTACAGATTTATTTAGATGTAAAATATTTAAAAAAAATATTATAAATAAAAGAAACATCTAGACAATTAATTGTAAAACATTATATTTCCCGAACTCAATTGAAGGTACTAAGAGCGTTGAACCCTAAAGTCAGTGCTCTTGGCCTTTGCTGAAATTTATTCCTAAGCTTGTTATATTTAAAGATTTACTCTTCGCTATTTTCTCTGAACAAAGTATTAAATTTATATTTTTGGAATATTTATTCAACAGCTAATTAATACAAATTACTTTTACAGTTTTAAGCCTAAAAGTGTATTCATATCCCAAACATTGCAGCATTTCATTCAACACATTTCACCATTTTCGGCCGGCGCTCCTTGACGTAATACGGAATATTTTTCTATTGTATGTTTTTGTTTAAAATTGAAATATGTAATGAATACAAACTAAATGTTAAAATTTTACAATAACAAATGTATTGTTTGGCTTGGTTAGGCTTGGTGTTTACAAAAACTGAAAAAACAATGAGTTTTATTTTTATAAATATTTATCAAATATTTTAAGATGTACCCTTTGTGGTTACAATTATTGTAAGAATTGTGGAGAGTAATTAACAATTAAATGGAAAAATAAAACATTAAGTCCTATCAAATAAAAAACATGTTAATAAATTCGTACAAAATACGCGCTAGTTACTGATTTGCGGAAAATAGCTGCCTATTAACTTGTTAAATTAAAATAGAGTTGTCGGCAGGTCAGTGCGGTTAGGTGGTCTGTTTTCAAATATGAGTATCTGGAATCGATAAAGATAGACGCGTACTAATTACATTATTCGAAAGATTCGTGCTTCGTAGAACCATTAACTTTGACAAGCCTATGACCGACATGACTTCATACGGTTTATTGTTCTCTCTTAAATAATTATATTCGCAAATACTAATTTGTTATTGCTTATAAAGTCATGACATAAAATGTTAACATTTTATTATTAAATAACGCTGTTTACTTCGTTTAAAACCATGTTAATTTTCCTTATTATTCGGATATAACATAACATTGATAAAACTTAAAATAGCTTTTTGTGGTATACGTTTATCTTATTAATGAACTGTGTTTGTTCGTGTTTTCTCTCGGACAGGAGGCCGTGTCCCAGCAGGGGGACATTCTTAAACAGGCTCATTTATAGTATTATTAGTTAATGACCTCGGCTTAGAATGCATTCATTTCTTATTTTAGAATTATATTTATTATTGTCAAAACATAATCATATAACATTACCATGGTAATCGACATTGGATTACATTTTTTTTATCCCTCGGGAAGTTTTTATTTAAGCGATAAAACTTACCATATAAGCCCTTTCCTGTAACCCGGACAATCTCGGACATAAGGCTCTAAAGCGTAACGCTAACGAACGCGTAAGTATATAAAAGGTATTAATAAGATTACCTCAAACCCATCAATCCATATATGAATCATATATAAAATTGTATGTATGTATTTTTTTATTTTATTTAATGGCTTGTCCACAATAGTACGTTAAGTTAGAGTGAAAACACATAGGACATAAGATACATAGTTGGCAATGCACAACATGAACATAAATACAGTACAATTTACAATCAGGTCTATAGCACGTACTTCTGGAAACTATCTTGTTAATTGCAAGTATCGGTAGATCCATACAACTTATAACTGTGTGACGAAACTTATTTATAGAATCGAAAAAAATCTGTAGAATTTCCGATTGCATTCAGTTTCCTGGACATTCTGCAGACAGGAGAGTCGCGACCCATAACAGTTCTACGTAAAAGAAGTGAGAACATGTCATTTATTTTGTTACGACTCCGATAGTAGTTGGGGGTAATCGCTTAAACCGAATGAATGCCGAAATAATGCTGATCCATCCATGTGAAGCCAATTTAATTGAAATGTAATTCCCTATTATATTCAGATTCATATCAAGTTGTTCCTTCCAGCGATTGGAATAAAACTAATTTTAAGTATTTTATCGCGTTTATTTTGAGTTTTTGATCCTGACGTTCCGAGTACTCTAAAGTGCTCATGGTCATGGGGGAGTGAGGTGTGTGTTCCAATGTCAAAGTTGCTGGTTAAGTACCCTCTTATTTTCAATTATTATTTCTGCTCCAACCTATGCAGAATGAGTTCATAGTATCAAGACATCTCTGGTCTTGTGGTTTATCAAATCTTATATAATGGTGGGGGTCGTGAAAACGTGATCACCGACTTTTGTTCACAGTTTTATTTCAATGTGTAGTATTCGCGTAAACATAAGAAAGCATTATGTCTTCCAGCGATGTTAAATAATTTTTCGATTCCCATTATCCATTGGGACTACAACAAAGAAGCGGCTTCCGAAATAATATTCGTATTTAGAAAACTTAGATTGTGTTTATGGTTATAGTTTTATATTTACGCGAATACACATTGATATTATACTAATTTTGACGGAGTTTATCGCGTTCATTTAATGTTTTCGGTATTGACGTTTCGACTACTTAACATTGTGTTGTCAGTAAATACTTGCGATTGCAAGAATACCTATATTGTTCAAATTAGTTTAACATATTGTACGTAAATATTATAAGTGTACTGAATAGATGTGTTGACCAACGTGAGATTTGTACACTTAAAAAATAAATTACTATAAATAGAAATAATAGTGTTACTTAAATATAATTTAGTTAAATTAAAATCTGACAATCAGATCTCCTATATGACTAACGTATCTATATTTTACAATTTAGTTTGCACCGATAGTTATTTGATGGGTCTGTTGTTACGATGGGTTTTTTTACTCCTAAAGCTTAAAACAGGCATTAGGTATCTATCAAAATCACATAAAAGCAGAAGGTAAAGCCTTTGAACATCTCAATACTGAAATTGTTTAAATTTATAAATTGCGAGTCAACCTAAACATAAACGTAAGAATGTGCTCACATTGACGGAATGTCCATTGATTTTAATTCCATTAACGCGTTGTGCAAGTGCGTAGTTTAAGTAAAAAGTTAAAAAAACCGGCCAAGTGCGAGTCGGGCTAGTGCACGAAGGGTTCCGTTTAAAAAATCACGTATGAAATATTTGTTTTATTTTTAATTCATTACTTATTTTTAAAGTGAATATATATTTAAATATTCTGTGAATATTTCTATCTGTTGCCGTTATCAAATAATTTAATAAGGAATACATCCAGTATTGTTGAAGAAAAAAAAGCTTTAAGCTTCTTACTATCCATCCTACTACACCGATACTACCTGCTCTTTCCGAAACAAAAACATTTTCGATTAAAAGTTAATTCGAAACATTCTATATTATCTCGTATAGCAACGTATTAAACTGTTTATTATTACAATTAAGTACCGTAAGTTAGCGATAACGACCGCTTTAAAGTACTCAGTAATTATATTTATTAGTACATAAACTTAAATGGTCTCATAAAAATGTAAGATAAATTTAAAATTAGACAATTTTGGCAATAAAGCGTTTTGTTGCTTTAGGTCAGAACTCGGCTGCAATCAACTTGCTGGATTGTTTTATATGGTCTTTATAAGAAATGTATACCTTCATCTGTTATTTGACCGGGACCCAGCTATAAACTTGGTAATGTGTTATATAATATGTAAATTGATAAATGACAAAACCTAAATCTGGCTAAATTAACACTGTTAAATAATAACAATTAAATTAGGTTGAACCCTTCCGAAACTCGACGTTGACGATTCTAGCTATCAAGTTTATGTGAACATCAAATTAAACTCAAGTCCAACATTACGTTATACGTCCCAATCAAATAACAGACGAGGATATACATTTATTTAGGCTATTTTAGGCTACCGTCAATGTGGTTTTGTAATATAAAATGTATATTTAAAAAAAATATATTTGAAAACAACAAAAAATGACATTTACTTTTGAGGTAGTAATATATTTTTAAAAAGAAAGATTCTGTCACATCAGACAGACAGAATTATCACATATCACAAAGCTTAATGTGACAGTAGGTGAACCTATCGCCGTACCCACAGTACCGACCAGACCTTACAATGAATTCACTTCAATTAAAATTAAAACCAGTCCTCGCGATGTATTAGTTATGTTTACTAGGTTATGGGTTATCTAATAAAAATATTTTAGCAAATATAACGGCGAAATTCCCATTGGAATTCATTTTTTCCCGTCATAGCGATAACAAATGCAGTTAACAAATTATAGCAGGAATCGATACAGTAACCAACAAACAGATACATTTTCGGAGAATTTATTGATAAAAACATTTATTACACTAACGCACGCTTTCTGAAAGGTTTGTCAAATTTTTATTTGCTAACACAAGTTAAACGCCATGTCAAAAGAAAAAAGTAGCAACTCAATGACATTTTACTACATATTTGACACCTAATCAACTAAAATTTCCGTTGGATCAGGCTTTCAGAAACATGGCGTTAATTTATATGCTTATTTCGTCATTAATTAAATTTAGTCAATTAAACCTATACCTATGTATGTTTATGATTCGCATCTGTCGAAAACAACCGAATCTTCTTTTGAAATAACAGCGCTTGTATGAGGGACAATTTAAGATTACGACATTGGCAAGACGATGGGATTTGTTTTGACAAAATTATTTTATATATTTATATTTTAAATATTCATTTACTGTACGTATTTGATTTGTATTCATGTTCTAGGATAAATTAACAAATTAGAAACCCGTAATATGCACGACTCTTTGACGAATTAAAATGCTTCTATTATAATAGTCAAAGATTATTAAATAACCAAAATAATATATTTATTTATAAGTATCATTAAATTTGTTTATATTGTCATAAAGGCCGTATGATAAAAACTGTATAGAAAAGCTTGAAGTGTTAATGTCAATAAAGCGACAAATAAATCACAACTTATAATTTTTACCGGTAAATGATATCGTAAATAAATAAAATAAAGATATGAGTGATATTTGAGAGCAATATATCAGTATTTAAAATTAGAATTCGTCCGTTACGAGTGGGCCACCGTTACGAGTGGGCCAACGTTACGAGTGGGCCAACGTTACGAGTGGGCCAACGTTACGAGTGGGCCAACGTAACGAGTGGGCCACCGTAACGAGTGGGCCACCGTAACGAGTGGGCCACCAGAACGAGTGGGCCACCGTTACGAGTGGGCGTTTTTATGACCGACGGTCAATTGATAATGATATTCTCGAAATTGTAGACGTTATTAAGATTATTAAAGTTTATTTCAAATCCATTCGAAACATGTTTTATTTTTAAACCCAAAGTGACTGCAATTCGACTATACTAAGACTCAGAGGATTTTAGTTTTTATTTTTACAAGGAAAGAAAGCAAACTTGCAAGCAGTTCATTCTATACTGTGTGACCACCGCGATCCATAAAGTTACTTATCAAAAAAAATGGGACAAAGATGACTGTTACCGTATGACTAATGAAGGCATCTGCAGTTTCACTGGGCTAAGGGCAAGTGCGGAGGGCGCTTAGCCTAAGACTATTTAAAAGTAATAAAGCTAGAGGAAGATCGTCCCTCATGAGCCGCTGGCTAAACCTTACGACATAAAATATGTAAATCGTAAGTACTTTTAGATTGGACACTGTATTAACAATGCGCATATTGCATATGACGTTTAAATATGTAAGAAGGTGGCAAACGAGCTTCACCTGTTGTTAACGACCGCTACCCACAGGCATCCGCAACAAGCAAATGAGTTGCTGATATTTAATGGAAAGAAGAGGGGATAGACAGGAAAAACTATGCCTGCTATTCATCCCCTTCCACGTCCAAGCCTCTTCCCCTTTTGTGCAAAGGATAGGATGGGAAGTGGAAGAGGATTGACATTGGATCTCCAGTACCTTACACGTCTAAAAATACTCCTACTTGATGCCTGTCTTCTGTGAGGTCGGAGTATTTCACCGGTGAAAGCGAGCCATTCATGCAACAGACGTTATTGTTGCAGGCTCTACTATTGTTAAATTTATAAATTTCAACTCTGAAAACCGAATTGAACAACAACATTACTCTGGCTTTACATCGAAATTGGAAAAGCGGGAATTCTTGTTCTACGAAATAACTTGAAGAAACGAAAACAAAAAAAAAACACAAAAAATACACTAGTATATAATATATAATAATTTTTTGAACTGTTAATATGCGAGCGATTAAACAAATGAACAATAAGTGATGGGTGTCAAGCGCAGTTTTCCTCGAGCGCGCGCATAAATACAAGCGGCGAGCGCGGACCGAGGAATAACGAAGCCATGGCCCGTCGAGTGATGTCGTTTTTGTGCGTCGCTGCCGCGCTCTGCGCGTGCGCCGTCTCCGCGCACCCCGAACCGTTTCGCTCGAACCCCGTCCTCACATTCGATAACTGTGAGTAAAATAAACGATATTAAGTAACTGAGATTTTAATACAACGATATTTCATTCGGATACCGAGAGATACAGAAATCAAGATGTGTGCGTTTTCAATTGATATATTCTCTTGTCGCATTTTGAGTGGTTTCGGTTACTATAAGCAATAAAAACGATGCGTCGCCCCGGAACTAATTACGCGAGTGAACTTTGTTGAGGGTAATTCCGTTAAATAATAATTGGTAAACAAGCCCGCGACGCACGGAAACTGTCGACATTTCCACTTTGTTTATGACTTAGTGACATTGACGTTGAGTACAGTACACCGAAGAAACCGGTTTAAGACTGAGTTATTTTAGTACTGTTGATTTAAAAACTATAAAACATTAATAGGGAATTTGCATTTGATAAGAAAACTACACTTTTTTTAAATGTTAAGCAAAATTTTTTTAACTTGTGATAAAGTGTAGTTAACAAAAAAATTACAACACAACGACCAGACTGACATTTAAATCTTGCCATGGGCAAAACCCAAACTTGTTTCGAGTGACTACTTACAATTATAAAGCGACTGCGGATAACACACAAATGTCAATGTTTCCTTACGGGCAGAAATACCGCGGGTATTTCCAAGAAAAGTTCAAGAGTGCATAAATTATCTATCTTTTTGTTATTACCTACTTGAAGACCTTTAGTTTTGCTATCTTTGTTAAATATGGTGATGGCGAGGGCACACGACCGCGACCTCTTATCAAATTGTCCTCGAATCACGTGTCAACACGGAGAACTTTGTTTATTTTTAAGCATTCGAAATAGATACATCGTCGCGGTGTAGGTAATTAGTTTATATTATAAAAACCCATCTTATTTTATTAAAAGTGTATCCAATCTAGCTGATAACAGTCCATCGTGTGTTTAGATTATTCATTATTGACAGAAGAAGTAACAAACACAAGAAAAATTTAAATTGGTGTAGTGTTGAAACGGCGTCACTATTATGGTTAGTGGTGATATAGTTAAAAAGTACGATACCACGAGTACCCTTAAACATAATCAAGATGTTTGGACCTACCTCAGTATTTTGTTCATTTATTAAACTCTTTCATATTTCAGCCTATTCAAGTAAAAGATTATTTTTTTGTCTTTAATACGATATGGTCGTTATTTAAGTGAATTAAACTGGTTTCTAAACGCTGCACTAACACACATACAGCCCGAATGGTATTTTGCGAGATAGATGTTCATAACCAGTTAATCAGGTAATAGCGCTTTGCCAGTTTAAAAATAATAATCGCTTTAAATCTAGATTTGCCACTCGGTGCTTTAGCCCATTTCATGCAACCTCAGCCTGTGTCCCTCTCCCCCCAGAAGCAGGGTACTTTTCGAAGGTTTCCCACCAGAGACCAGGCGTCGCAGGCACTGTGCGGTCAGCCTATTGTTGCGGGTGCAACTGCGGCTGGCATGATTACAACAGCACGACGGCAAGCAACCGCAACTAGCACGATCCGCACAGTGCGTATAGCACAACCGCGCGACTCGTAAAATCCAGATTTGCATTCAAAATACCAAGTTGTACCTGTAGGTAATCAATAATAATGGAAAAAAATAGCTGCAATTGATGATAAGAAAAGCGATCGTTCAAATGCACTGCAATTAAACTTATAATTGATGTGTCATTTGCAAGCAATTAGCGGCCAACTTGTTTACTGCGACAATGTGGACGAAATGACGCAACATTTGCCCCTTATCTGTTGAAACTAAACGACACGTTACTGAAATATCCTTCTTTTGTGATCTTCTACAGTCAGTCACTTTAGTCGTGGAGTTGTAGTTTTGAGCATTTTCCTGTGCAGATGACATTATTTATCCTGGAAATACTGTTAACATCCCCAACTGATCCTTCTATTGGGCATTTTTCCAGCAATTTGTATATTTACTACTGTTACTGTGAATTCGAAAGAGGCTCCCGAGTTCTTCTTGATGCATGTTCATTATGTTTACCCTGATCAGGCTAAGGTATTAATAGTTTCTTCGAGGAACCGCGTTGTAAACAACAGATCTGTCAACAGTCTAGTCAGTCCTACATGCAATTAAGAATGTAGTTCAATAGGTTTGTTGCACTTATAAGTCAATAATCTTTAATATGACACCGTTGATTATCTACAAGACATGAGTATTACAAAAACAGCATGTACGTAACAGGTGTATAAAAGTTCAAAACGCGAAACCAGTCTATCTTTAGTCACGTTTTCTCTAGAAAAGTATGACGTTAATGTAATTAACATGCAATTATCCATGTCAAATTTAATTGTAGTATTTCATAATTAAATCGATTAAATTAATTTCGCTAGCCGATAATATGTTTGATAATGCGAGACGTTCAATTTCTTAAGTGACATCTTTTATATTTACTCACTTTTATTAGACTTTTTTCTGCAAACGCGTTTTTTTAGCGTGCCTAAGTTTAAAATTATATTGCAATATGTTTCTTTGATTTTACTAATAATAGGCGTTTACTGATTATTTAATAAGTTTTCGTATTAAATTAAATAAATATACGCTCACGCCCTCAACCCAGAGGCGTGGACAGATTTTCATTTATAGCGATCCCGGCACACCTCTCTCGCTTCTTCTACATTCACACATCTACACGTCATGCTCGTCGGTTACGCGTGCTTCTTATGTCGCTCATCATTAGTATGATCACTAATCTGATTGATATAAATTAATTTAATTTAATTTTGTTATAGACCTTTACGCCATATTAGCTATCTTTTAAAAAGTCGTGACCATAGCAACAACAACAACAACAACTAAAAATTTTTATAGAATAAGTTGGCAAACGAGCAAGTGGCATATTAAGTAAGAGTTACACATAGACATCCGCAAGAAGCAAATGTGTTGCAGATGCGTTGCCTACCTTTATTGTGACAGAGGAGGCCATAGACAGGAAAAATAATATTTCCTTAACCCCGTTAACCCCCTCCCTGTCCAATCCTCTTCCCGTTCCCATCCTATTCTTATGAGGTAAGGGAGGGAAGGGAAACAAGGCTGAAATTAGGCCTGCGGCATGTGAATTTTTTGTAGTGCTAGTTTAGTGCTACTCTATGTAACAACTTGACAGCTGAGTTTTTACGACTAAGAAACTATTAAGCTAAAAGATATTACACCTTTTTCACACCTTAGCTTGACTGATAGGGAATGCAACAAAGGCAATTGTATCCGCCTATTGTAAATCTTAAGCTATTAATAATAAAATGTAAATAAAATGTAATAAATTTATATTATGTTTTGAGTCAGCTTCATGAGACTAGACGGCACTGTTGACATTATGCAAGTCTTGATATATATACATCACTACATATTGTGAAATAAAGTCACATCGCCGCACATCTGTTCCCAATATATGTCTCCAATATACTGAGTGAGGTGTGTGAGGTTAGGTTTGATTTTTTTAGAGGTCAAATTTCCAAAAATCCATGCTTTATTTAGGTCCGGTAGTTGTTAGGTTCCGTTGTGCGTTGATAGTTGAGTCTGTCTTGTTACTCTTTTATTTATAAAAAGAAAAACTTTCAAAAAATCCTTTAGTGGCCTTTCTCTTCTTGATTAACTTAACAGTAACTTAAATAAATATTTAACATAAGATATTTTAATTTTGTTATAGAAAATTTAAGTTTGAATACAGCAAATATTTATAGTTTGCCGTTTACGCTAGATAACCGGGTGACTTCCAAGCAAGCTGAGCGCGACACGCGGCCTGTCAACGAGAGGTACCCTCATGCCGTGCTCTTCGGAAGCACCTGTGGCGGCACCATCATCAGCCCCTCGTGGATACTTACAGCTGCCCACTGGTATGTTCCTTTTTATATTATAAAAAATCTTATAAAATGTATGTAATAAAAAACAGTGGTAGAACAGCGACAGCCGTTGCAAGAATGGTCCAGGTCGACCAAAGTATCCATACCCAGGGGCGGACCGTAAGTTTGAAAGGGCCCTGGGCTACTAGTAAGGCCTAACTTAAATATTATTTGTTGTAAAACCGCTATCTATGAGTTCCATCACATATATCTTGTTATGTAAATTTGTACACCTAGATGGCGTTATTATAAGTCTTTAAAAAATTGTAGATCCTGGTAAGGATAATGGGAGAAACTATATTATTGCATTGTTATCAGTCCTTGATAAATCCTTGCAAAATAAACGACATTTTCAAAAGGTTTCAATTCATTTTCAATTATTCCGCTACATACAAACATACATAGCTTAGCATAGCTTTAGCACAAGCTCATAAAATCGTATTTTAAATACTACGTCATACGATATGCTATGTGTTCCATCATGTTATATGCTTAGTATTGTTTTTGTCATTAATATAAATATAAATACATAATTTCGTTTTTATATTGTTATACAGTTTGTCAATGTCAAAACTGTTTCATATGTAGCTGTCAAATTGAAAATGCGTTTACAGAGCTAAACGCCAAAAATCGACCGTTTGGAATTTAAACTCAGTTAAAGCATAACTCCGTTCTGTTCTAAATGAAAAAAAAAGAATAAACTATAACGTTAATCTTTTTTTTATATGACAAGGTGGCAAACGAGCAAGCGGATCACCTGATGTAAGGTGAGCGCTACCCATAGACATCTGCTGCAAGCAAATGTGTTGCAGATGCGTTGCCTACCTTTAATGGACAGAGTAGGGCGTAGACAGGAAAAGGATATTTCCTTTTCCCTGTTAATCGCCTCCCCGTTCAATCCTTTATCCCTTTCCCATCCTATCCCCTTTATGAGGAACGGATGAGAAGGGGAAGAGGATTGAAATTAGCCCTGTGGCACCTCACTCATCAGACGAAACGCAGAGTACTTCTACTTCACGCCTGTTTTCTGTGAGGTCGTGGTATTTCACCGGTCGAGCCGGCCAATTCGTGCAACAGATGTTGTTGTTGCGGACTCTACCACTGTTAGTGTTAGTTAGTCTACTAAGATGTAAAGATAATTATATAACCCTTAACTCTTATTAGACAATATAAAAACAGCAATTTTCATATAAATAAATGACTTGATAACTTGCTAATCTCCATGAAGTAAACATGAATTATAATACCAAGTCAAGATAATAATAATTATAATGCATCAAATTTACACATAGCGCATATACATTATTAATTGTAGGAAAACCCCACACTATTGAAAACATTTTATTGAATTACGGGCATTGTTATTGTAATCGGTTAATTAATGTATAATCAGCGATATAAATTGAGTAAACAACATTGTAAACTAATGAAAAAATTAAATAAATATAAAGGTTTATCAAAATTAGACGAAACCAGCTAAAAGGAAAAAAACATTTTGAAAGCTAGACGATCATTCTATAGAAGATTCGGTCTTATTATGATGACTAAGGAATATTGCGTTCATGGTGATGTATATATCTATATTATGTTCAGTAAAGGCGTGAACTTATGTATGTGTAACTGTTAGCCGGCTTAAATTTTATTTCACTTTACTAAATAAGCAATAACGAAAAGTAATAAGCATTTAAAAGTGGAAAGACGTTAAAGTTAGTCCGCCCAGGTGTGGCCCAACAGCGCTAGTGTTCGGGTAAGGAGTTATATCTGAGTGCTTATTTTATTTATGTGTTTTATTTTACTGTTTAAAATTATATTGGTAGCATTCTAATAATACCAAAGTAGTTGAAATGCGTCACATACTTTACTCCACTCATTGTTATTATTCGTGAATCATATACAAGTAGACATTTGCCTTTGTTTCTTTCCTATCAGCTTTGTTGGCTGTACCTACAAAACTTCCTTGTGTTCGGTATATAGATACATCAGTGCTTTATTAATTATATAAACATAAAGCTACTTCGAATTTTAGAATAGCATTTGGTAACGCAAACGCGGGGAACATTGTTTTATCTTTTTATTCTTTAAGTTTGAGTCATACATAATCCGGTTCATCGATCGTGTCTAATACATTCAAGTTTAAAACAAATCCCACTCCGATATTAATAGCTCTCAAGTTTGCGCAGCGTACGATAAGCCTCTTGCTGATGGAGGTCAAACACTAAAAGAATAAAACTGGACATGAAGCGGATTCAAAATTAATAAAAGATTGCTCAAACTAATAACATATAGGTAGATATTTCTAATAAAAAAAAACATTTTTTATGGGAGAAGCTGGTAAATGAGCAAGCCCGATATCAAGTGACCGCTATCCATATGAATCTGCAATAAGCAAATGAGTTGCAGATGCTTTGCCTACCTTTAATGGACAGAGGTGATAGGCAGGAAAAGGACATTTCCTTTTCCTATGTATCCCATCCCCTTCCTAATCTTACCCTTCCTTATTAGGAGAGAATGAAAAGGGGAAAAGGATAAAATTAGGCCTCCGGAACCTTACTTATCAGACGAAACGCAGAATACTTTTATTTCACGCCTGTCTCCTGTGAGAACGTGGTATTTCACCGGTCGAGCCGACACATTCATGCGGCAGCTGTGTTATTGCGGGCTAAGTCCACAGTTGTTACACGAGACCTACGAAGGAAGGTACCATGGAAGAGACCATAAAATGCCAGTCATGTCCTAAGGTATAATAGTCCTGGGACACCATGATATCTAACTACATCAACCTCTCGCTAGTTAGGTTAAGGATTCCTCGGGCATTTATAAAGTCTATTTTGGAATGAAGCTCTTGAGTGCCCAATGTTATATTCCATCTTGTACGTCAATACGTTTGTCTGGATTTCCGGAACATAAAATATACTATTTGCAATTAGGAGATAAATTATTGTAATAAATATTTAAACAGACATAGTTAAGAGTAGGACTAAGAATTGATTCACATATTTACCTTTCAAGGATCATCATTCGCAATGTAAACACCGATTGGTAATTGGTATTCACAAGACACCAATCCCAACACGCGTCAGCGCCAGGGTTATACTGTGGGGATTTCCTTGTTCTTATGATACTATACATTCGCAATTTATTTTCTTATTGTCCTTTTGTCCGAAGAAATAAGAATACAAATATTATTGATGAATTGCTTCACATTATATTGATACGTAACACTTAAGAAATAAAGGCTTCAAGGCCATATTTTTCTATAATCACACTGAGAATGGAGACATCTATTATCAATTATATTTTTACATATTATGAATTATAAGAAAATGGTATCTATTTTTGTTTAAGAGCAATATTTTATAAAATGGATGAAGTAAACAGTATGAATGGAATTTTATGAAGTTGGCATAGAAACAGCCCTACAAAAGATATCGAAACCACCTCCGCGACGAACGTTCTAATTTATAATGTTGATCGAACTGTGCGACCGACCGTGACCCGAAATTTGACAAAGAAACTTAAGAATAATGAACATTGTATGCATACGGCAACTCATTACCTGATCAAACTACAAAGATCAACCGATCCCCCGATCAGTAACCATTTTTTCGTTCTATTTTCCATATTCCACCGTATATATTTGGTAAAGGTGTAGACGACCTTGTCGAAAACTTTATGGTGCCCAAAATAATAGCAAGTGACGAAAACAAACAAGTTGATATATAGCTGATTATACGACAGTGTTAGTGAATATCTCACAGCGAATATATGTATGTCGCTTTCGCTAAGTAGTATAGAGTGCGGGTGCGTAAATAACATTTTTACCGAAGAAGGTGGCCACCAAGCAAATGAGTCCCATATGCGTTGCCTACCTTTAATGGGCAGAGATAATATTTTATTTAATATTTTATTCTTTTTGCTCTCTATCCCTTTAAAAATATGAGGGCAAAAAGGTTTCCGTTTCCTATCCAACCACTACCCCGTCAAATCCTATGGACTGGAATTGGGCCTGACACACCTCTCATCAAATGAAGCGCAGAATACTTGTACTTCACGCCTGTCTTTCTGGTATTTAACCGGTCGAGCACGTTCGTGCAACAGATGTTGCTGTATCACGCTCTAATACTGTTCAAACTTACAATTATTTAGTTTATTGAAAGACCTGTCGACCAGTTTGACTGTCGCATTTGGTAATATCTTTTAAACTATAACCTATGTATTTTTTATGAAATCACATTTCAAAAGTCGTCTAGTTTTATCCTTTGGTAAAATAAAAAATGCGACAACTATCAAAAGTAAAAGCCTTTTTCTTATTGTTGTTTTTGTTTTCGCAGCACGCTGTTCACAGGCGGCAAGTACGTGCTCGCCGGTACTAACAACTCCGATGACGGGAGCGGCGTCACCCGCCGCGTCAAAAAGCTATATGTGCACCCGCGCTTCGCCGTCGGTCCCTACTGGCTCAACGCTAGACGCTACGACATTAAACAGGTATAATATACTATTTTTTTTTAATTGCTCATTTAAACTAACTAAAAAGATGAAAATCTTAAAAAGCTAAAAGTAGATGTCTTGATGCTTGAACTCCAAACGGCCGGCTTACAGCAAAGTAATGCTGATGAGCAAAATAGCTTTTAAAGGGAAAACAAATTTGTTATTACGTACTAGTTACTCCTAGCGTGAAGATTAATTGTAGTGAAGTGGACATTCAGTAACTTAGCATTTAGAGATGTTTACATATTCTTAACGCCCACTAGTACCACTTTCTAGCTAGGTTTATCTACACCTTTTGTACCTGATAATCATTGCTCCGTTACGTATGTACTTAAATTGATACTTGTTAAGATACTTTATACAAATACACAAAGGCCTACAATAAATTAAATATACTAAAAATAGTAAATTATTATTTTTTATTGAGAGAATAATACTAATGAGAGGAAGGAAGGAGGAAGAGGAAGTGTTGTTACGAGTGCTAGTAATTTTCATGTCTCTCTGTGATCAGCATTTTGGTATAACTTTGAATGCGTCATTTTAAACAGGTAGCTGCGAGGTTCGACTTCCTCCTGGCCGAATTGGAGCAACCTCTGGAGCTGGACGAGACAATAGCCGCCGCTCCACTAAATGAAGAGCCTAATCTTGTTCCTGGTATTAACGTTGGATACGCGGGATACGGTGCGAAGAATCATGGGGTAAATATACTCAGATGCATTTATAATAAACTTACTTACCATTTGTTCTAAAACATTGACCAAGACAGTGGTGGCTGTAGACATTAGGCCATCTCCACCGGAGAAACAGTTTAAACAGTGGTAGAGCCTGCAACGTCTGTCGCATGAATGGGTTAGCTCGACCGGTCAAATACCACGATCTCAGAGAAGACAGGCGAGAAATAAGCCCAAATTCTGTCCTCTTCCCAGTCGCTCTGTGCCATGCGTTTCTAATAAGGAAATTGTGCAAAGGGTAAGAGTATTTGACGGCCTAGGGTATTTTTAGGTAAAAGAAATATTCTTTTTCTTGTTCATCCCCTCCACTGCCCTAGGTTTGGGTAGCGTAATTCCATCCTTTTACTAGAAAAATAAAATTATTTGTTATATTAAAGTAAACAAACTTTTAAGTTGAACAATCTTGCTTGACGACATCAATATACGCCGCGATGCAGCCGACTCACCTTCGTAACTTTACATAATTAAGAAAATTTATTGCTTTATCATTCTCAAATTGATATTTACATAAGTGTGAATGAATGTATTTTATTCAAAAAATAAAAGTACTAAAAACTAACAATCTATATGGCAGGAAACAATGCGACATGAAATGCATGCCATGGATCTAACTTTGCTGCCAGACGAACAATGCCGCAAATTAGAAGAATTCGACGCTGAAGATATGATTTGCATTAAGGGACGCGCTCCTCGATACGACTCCGCCTGCAATGTAAGATACTCGTTTATGTAATAACAATATTATACTCTGCTTTATGAAGTCTCTGTGCAGTTTTTTTATAGCTATAGAATTAATATTTGTCTAAAAATAAAACATTTATCTGGTAATTTCATATACATCACTTTCTCTACTTTTACTCCGCGCGAACATTTAAACGCGCGGAGTTAAAATACTTAGTCGTAAAATTTTCCAATTTTCTTAATTTTAACGCAAACGAGAGAAACAAAAAACAGTTTGGAAATATTTGGAACGATATGTGATAGGGTAGAATACATTTGGGTAGAAAACAAGCGTGTCGTATTGATTCGGTTACAACAAAAGCATGGTCACTTCGCAAAATCCCATTATCCAGTCTTGCAAACGAACAATTCACGAACTATTGCACAACTATTAATAGGCTAATAGGATATCCATTTTAAGGGATAGATAGCAATCTAAATTAGGCAGATGCAACAGCGAATGATGCTTATACGTGTATATTATGGCAGTTGTGTTTATGAGTAATACTAAAAGACAATAATAATGTTACAGGGCGACAGCGGCAGCGGAATAGTCGACGACAGAGGCTTCCTAGTTGGCATAGCTTCCTGGGTGGAGAACGACGCGATAGAGTGCCGCAACGGAGCGACCGTCTACTGTTCCAAGGTGGCCACAGCACGATCGTGGATACGAAAAATTACTGGCATCTAGATTATTTAAGGCCTCTTATCATAAGGTCTTCAATGTATACTGCTTAGAAACTTCGTACTACGTACATACCTAAGTCGGTACATTGAGTTCCGTCTCTCTGTAAACACTTTTAAATGCAGCTTTTCTTTTTCAGACAATAACCAAATTGTCATTTGTTATTGTTCACTATATTCATATTGTTTGTAATAATATCAAAACAATTAATTAGGTATTTAAAATCATAATATATTTCCTAATCACATAATAGGAACAGTTGACGGGGCCCAATTTGAGATGAAATTTGCACAATACGAGTTGTGTTTTTAAGAACTGTTTTAGTATGTGAGTTAGTTATATTTTAATGTGTTATACAAAGAATTTATATTAGAATAATATTGTAAATAAAATGCGAGAAAATATGTTCGCAGAAAATGTACACTATGCTTAATATGTAGATTGTAAGTTACCATTTCTTTTAAAATGACTTATGTTATTTTTAACAATTTAAAGTGCGTTGACATCAGCATTGTTAATAATTTTACACGTATCTAATAACAAAGAACTTAGTGTCAATAAGTTTCGAGTAGACTGAAAAAGGTTATGTTAAACTGTTTTTTACTTATTTAATAAGAGAAAATTTTGTAATTTAAATTGTTTAAATTACAAGTACATAAAACGATTTTTATTACGTAAAATCATTCGTTACAAGTATCGAGGAAAAGTTATGCCCACTAAATTGTTTATTACACAACAAATATTGTTGAAGAATTTACGGTACCATAGATCATAAAATATATTGTTTAACATCTTTAGACGTTCCATGACTGTATACTATGCTAGTCAGTTTCGACTCTCATAATGATTTTTGTTTTTAATTTAAAACTTGTATGTATAATACGATAAATTAGTTAATATATATTTTAAAGGTTAAGTTCAATTCACACATAATATTGTGAATAGGCAATTTTCTTTTGTGCACATAAATAAAACAGGTGATTAACGTGTCATTCTATTATTTTTCAATCTTTGTGTACAGATTAATTCATTCATTTGTCTTTTTCTTTCTCATTCATTCATTCAATTTATATGGTTTTTTTTCTTAATGTGGGATGAAACCCACTGTTTTCAAAAACTTTAATCCGTATCTTATATTTTTCGATTGACTCGACAGAAATTTTCACCAATTACAGTTTGTAATTAAAAAAGCATAACTAATTAATTTTTTTATTTTAACATAATTTTAACTACAAGACTAAATAAGAGATTAGGTTAGATTTAGATTTAATTTTTTACTAGAATCATCTAATATTGTACAAAATTCATTAAAAAAAATATGTGCAGATTATTTTTCTATACAGCTCCATCAAAATCCTATTATACTTAAAATATTAATATTAACAACACCAGACAATGAAGAAATCAAACGACCTCCGCACCATTCTAAGAAAGGTGGCATTTATCATAATGCCTGGCCAATATGAATAATTATCACTTAAATTGGTGCCACCTTGCCTAATTATTGTAAAAAACACGATTATAAACTTTTATAAATTATTCGAAGTGGTTAATACTTTTTGATTCCACGAGGACGAAGTCGCGGCTAGGGGCTATTCGTAAATAAAGACCGAAGACCCTTTCCCCGACGTTAAAAATAAAAATGTAGTTTTCAGAGGATGTAAAAGTTTACCATTGATTATCCAACTATTTTACGGTTTGCTTGCAATACAGGGGGTATAGTTGCGTCGTCGTTGCGATTCATGTGTTTTATGTATTCTTACGCCTCATTTTTAGTCACTGTCTACACTAATGGGTGAGCCAAAGATCTAGAAAAAAGCAGCGTGTAGATCGCTAAAGCAAGCAATATTTTTGGAAATTTGCCTACTAATTAAACCACCAATCCGCTTCTTAACTATCTTAGCCAATATTACAAATGCAAACGTAAGATTGTTACGTTTTAACTCCCTAACGACTCAACCGACAATCATGAAATTTTGCTCACACTTTATCAGGAGTACAGAAAAGGACATACGGTAATTCTATCCCGAAAATAAGCTGCTGTTCTTGAGGGGCACAGAATATTATAAAATTTCAAATATCTGTTGGCACACGTTACCTATAATTTCATTATACGCGCAATGAAATTACAAAAATTTCCAGCGAAGAAATTAAGAAACAAATGCGGTATTATTTAATATTTAACTAACAAAATGTACTAGGTATTATTTACTTCCATTATTAAAACCACATTGTTTAGTATAAAACTGGTACATTGTGTCAAATGAAATTATTTGTCACCGATGTACGATTCTCAGTTTGCATATAATTAAATGTAATATGCCTGTCAGGGTACACAGGCATTACATTTAGCGGCGCAGCACTTATTAGAATAATAAGCCTTGGTTCGACGTGTAGACAGCACTGGTCGGGGATACGAGTAAAAATGACCATTATCTTTGAATGGGTTAAAGTGAAATAAAAACAACGTCCATGTTCCTGGAAATTTAATGACTTTAATAGAAGAATAACTAAATTAAAACAGCAAGATAGAAGAAAAAAACCATTCATTATCAACATCATCTTTATCTGATTATATTTAAGCAAAAGACCAAAATTAATCAATGACCTAACAAAATATACAACAAAAGTCATTAAATAATTAAGTCCAACCGGTCGATCCATTGCCGCGCTAACGGCGGCTCTCGCTCGCCTCGGCTTCACCACTAAACGAACATGTTACAATAATACAACTTACAATTTTGAATAATATTGTGATTAAAAAGAAAAAAGCTAAATAATTCTTTCCTACTTATATAATGTGTAATAATATAAAGTGTCGACTACTTATAAACGTATAACTATCCATATGCTTACATTGAATTTTCACACAGCGGAACGGAGGGCGGTACCAAAGTGAATTGTCCCTTAAATTTGTATTAGGGATGACCGATGATCGCCGGCGTCGCGGCATCGATGTCGCTAACGAGCGAGTAGCGACGGACATCGATTTAAATCTATGCGATTAATGAAATAAAACATTAACCATGTCTTTTACTTCAAAGCATACAAGTGTGTTAATTTTATATATTTTTAACAATATGTACAAGAAATATCGCCATTTTTTGTTCAATTTACATCAGACATCGATGTCACTATCGATGCATAGATCATCCCCGCTTCACATCACTCACAGTCGGTGATAACATCCGGAACACGAAAATAGCACACAGTGATTTGGTGTTCGAGAATTTATGCAAACAATTTTATTAATAAAGAATTATATACAAGTTCATCTATAATAATTTACACAATGCCTTTCGAACATAGTTTTTAAATCGAGGAATCTGTGAGCAAGAAACAAATGCAAATTTAATATAGCATTACGAATACCAATAGAAATGTTGAATCAATGTTCCGAACAGATATAACGCGGAAGTTACCGCACAAATGTCAGGCGACTACGACCGTGGTGCACGATGCGCCGCTACAGAGTTATAGCGACGCACAATACGTCAACAAGGCCAACCCATACGATTCTTACGCCGAATGTTAGACAAACATGAAAGCGACAACTTTCCAAACCAAGTTACAGTGCTAACGTCCCCGAAACGGTCAGCTAACGGACCGGGTGCGTCTAGACTAGTATCCGACCAAACACTATCGGGCTAGATTAATTAGGCATTTATTACAAAAACAATAGTTAATAAAAAAGCACGAGGGGAGCGTCAAATGTTTACATATTGAACTCACTGCAATCATTAATTCGTTTGATTACTACATTTTCCAGACTAATATTATTGATAAAATTATTAAAAACTCAAACTTCAAATGTATACAAAAAATATTTGTAAAGGAAGGTTTTTGTACAGATCACAACTCAGAATTGGATATCGTATTCCGGTTGTTATTTAAGTAGTTATCGGTCGGACACCATTGAAAACTTGCCCAATGTTTCCCACCTGCACAATTTAAAACTAGACAAATGGAGACGTGGGGTTCGCGGTCGCGGAGGGTACCCCTTGAGCTTCAGCTAACAATTGTTATGAGGATAATGTACAAGCATGCTATGCTCCCCGTTGGAATCGTAACAATGTAGCTTTTTTTGGAGTTTTAATTTTTTTACAATATATAGGATTTGTTTTCTATAATTAATTATACCTAATATTTACAACGGAGGTGAATGGACATGTTCAAACTCTAAATATTATCTCGAACAAAATTAAACCAGAAATTCCTACCCGAAACGAACATTATCTACAATGTTTAATACAAACGGAGATGAGGCGCACCGCCAGTGCCCCGCAGTGCCGGACGCACCGCTAGCGCTCGCAGCGCCGGACCATGAAGTGCAATGAGTGTCGATTACTTATCTTGAAATTTACAAGTCATTTTTATGACTATTATTGGCCATTTTTCGACAAATCTATTTAGCATTCATTGTACTGCAACAATACTAATGTCATCTATTTAAATTCTCAGTAAATTTGGTAACTAAACACCAATAAAATCATCGTCGACAGCAGCACCAGTAAACGGTATGAAAATTTCAAGCAGCGTCTTTGCACAAACATATTCCTCCATGGTCATCGTAAGTCGGCCGGTCAATCGCCCGATCTCCTTCAAAAGCAAAACTCTCACAAAAAAGTCAAACACATAGATCGAGTGTGCGTTTCTGTCTATCGCTAACCTATAGCCTACGCGGACAAATAGTCTCTGTTAGAACGTAAGATAAACCCGGGCGCGTCCGATTTCGTCAGTCGTGATATATTAAACGCAAAAAGAAACACATGCTCGATCTATAGTTTATTTAGAGTAAACGGGTCGAAGTGTGTGGGAGGGGCGTGCGGCGGCGGCAGGCTGGCTCAAATCTTGTGTATCTTCTGCGAGACGACGACGGGGTTGTTGCGGCGGATCTCCTGCGCGCCGAGCTCCCGGTAGTCGAAGGAGCAGTCGTGCTTGTCGCTGTACCGGTGCACCGCGCAGAACAGACCTCCGCAGCGGCACTCGAAACCTGCACACGTACGCAACTCTGCATCTTACACTCGTTTATCATTTATTCAATCAACTAAACACCAATGTATAAAGTTTTGAGACTATTCTGATTTATAGATCAACATAATTGTAATACGAACATACAGCTGTCATGTCTTAATATATAATTAGGGATGTGACTGACATTATAGACAAATATAAGAAATAGTGGATGTACCCATTTTTTATAAATCCGACATATTGACACTAGTATACCAACTGAAAATGTATGTATATCTTAAACATATATACGCAGACAAAATAAATTAAATCACGTCTTTTTTTATCCCAATATGATCGCTAACCATCCAGACAACCAGACCCGAATGCATCTAAATGGTGCCAGTTAGATATCACCAAGAATACGCCTTGGATCGAAAATTTCTAATTATTATTAACTTTTGAAACACTTGTTCTCAAAAAAATAGAGCAGCTATACACATCAAAATACTTAGGCTTCAAAGTTCGAAAAAAGTTTTTGCTGAATACATTAAAATTTAACTTCTAATAATATCTAATTAAAAAGTGTGTATATTACAATTAAATTTCCATGTACATTTTGATTTCGTGAGACCACGCATAACCTTATTGACCGCACGACTGCGGCCGGACAACACGGGCGAGCTATAATCTAGCCACATGTACCACACAATCACGTCTCATTGATAACGCTCGGCACGATGACGTCAACACCAGCATCGGCAACAGTTAAACCGAATAGAAAGTAATTGATGGGCTCTATTGCGATTTCAAACATATTTAACACACGTCCGAAATCGTAGAAATTCACGTTTTGACAAATAAAGTCTATTTTCGCTAGTTAAAAATGAGGTGACGTCCAACTCTCCAGTCAATATAATGGACGTGATCACAAGATTGTTGTTATCTTGTGTATCAAAACGATTTCTACCCGTTACAATATTTATACAAATACGTTCCGTTTGCATGACGTTACTTGAAAAAAGATAATTTTAGATTTTGTTAACCCTCTTGAAATATTCCACTTGAGAAAGACAACTAAATGTTGCAGAGACTTGAGATATTCTAAGAGTCATGTTGATCGAGCCGGGTTTAGATAAGGATTGAACAGAGTCAGCAAATACAGAGACATCCATTGCGTAATTTTAATTCAACGTATAACCTTATAAGTTCACGCGATTATCAGCACACAGTATTAATGTACGTTGTCGCTTGCGCAACTAATTCCCATCCACATTAGAATAGAGTGATAAATTTTGCACGCGTCATTAAGAAAATTATTCAACAGTTAATACAATCATTTAACCGCCGTTACACATTTTACTTCTGCCAGTAAAAAATAATATTTAAATTCCCATTTACTTATTCCCACTAGTGTGTATGACCCTTTAAAAAGGTGGGAGAAATTTATGTATTCCACACGTTGCACAAGCGAGACCGCACATGTTCTATCCGTTTTAATCTTTATTAATATAGCAAATATAGCTCTTATTTGATTAGTTATATTTTTGCATATAGTTTATGTTGTTCCTTAAAGTTTAAAATTAAAATTACTTCCTACAGCTAAGACGACAACCTTATTGTCCGTTATTTTAGTGTTCTTTTTTTAATTTACAGGGTAATTGTTTCTCTCTTAGCTAATGAGTTTAATTAAAAGTATATAGCTTATAGCCATTGCTGTCAACTACAATTGGAATAAAAAGACGCGCGGCAACTATTTTTCTTTATTGCATATCAAGGCAGTAACGCTCGCTTACCTGTGAGTCCCACCTTCTTGCGGCAGACGGCGCACCTGTTCTTTTTCTTTTTGTCCTTGCTGGGGTCCTTGTCGTCGGCGTCAGTGTCCGAGGCGCCGGTGCTCGCGCCGCTCGTGCCCGCCCCGCTCTCCTCTTCCAACTTCTGTAACATACAATCCAACATTTATAAATAAAACAATCACTTTATACAAAATGATCACAAATTAAAATAAACTAAAATTGTGAACCTAAGTGGAGAAAAATAATATATTGACAAATATGCTTTTGACTGCAACAGGGCATAGAAGTAATAAAATATAAAGTCATGTTTATTGTTTACGGAAATCAAACATACTAATAGACAATTCATTAATATAGATTAAAATCATAATTAAAAATGTATTATCCAACGAAACATAAAAGTAGGCAACACTAAATAACATATTCCTGATAACAAGTAATATCCAATAATTTTCATGACCTCTTATTAATTTTATAACTATGACATGTTTCGACCAACCCTTTTTAGGTTCTTTTTGATACTGGTTAATGACGAACGGTCGTCCTTCTTATCGAATTTAACGGCTGAATGTTTAATCTTGTCCCTTATGTCGTTTGGTTTGAGAGGTTCGACGAAGTCATTCTGTATTGTATCGGGGTTGGGTTCAGCTCTGACCCTCAGTGCGTCTATCTTGTCGTTCTCGGGAGCCCCGTCCGGCGCGGGCGGGGGCTCGTTGATTTCGACCCCGCGCCGCTTGTTCTGGAAGCTTTTCGATCGAGACACGCTCGTGTCGTCGGCGCCCGAATTGCTATTGCTAGATTTACTGTTACGACGCAGAGCTTTTTTCAATATCCTCTTCCCTTTCGACTCCTTCTTGCTGGGATCATTTTCCATTATTCAAGATTCATTTTCTCAGTTTCGACATGTTGACTGGAAGCAAAATAGTTTTAGAAACAAAACCATTTCTTGAATACCGAATTATATGTAGATAAATCGCTAAATATACGTATTAAATAATGTCCACATAATGTCCGCTAACGGATTTGCCGTGTTAATCGATCGAGTTGCAACCAAAACTTACATATTTCATTATTTAATTTGATTTTTATTGTAAATTAATAGTTTTATACAAAATACGCGTTTTGAATTTTTTTTCGATAATCACTAACGTCCACTTGACGTACATTTATATTTTAAAATAAACGTCACAAATGTTAAAACGAGACCAAAGAGTTTTGTCTGGTGACTAAAACTGTTTCTTTTAAATTAGTAAGAGTTTTGCTTTTAATTCAAATCTATTTCAACAACCACACGCTCCGCGCGTCACAATTCATTCGCGTGACTTGTGTGCATTTCTCATTACTTAATAATATTGCACACAACAGCGCTACCTTCATTATGACAAACCGATTTTTTTATGTCGCATATTTTTCGTAGTACCAAGAAGTTGATTTGTTCTCGTCACCACTAACTGAGACCGGGATGTAACACGCGTAAGAAAGAGGCAATTTAGATTTCTTTGAAAAATCAATGTATTTTATAATTGAGACGAAAACATCATTGGAAATAACTTTTAATCTTCTTTTTTAAGTTAATTTACACTTAAATAAAATTACCTCAAATGCTAAGTAATGATGGAACACGGTAAACTAGGAAACTTTCAAATACAATAAGACTAAAGATTTATATTATATTGAATTAATTGTAAAAATTGATTACAAGTCAATATAAAAACAATGTTAAATAATGGTCGAGTAACAATTGCAAACGCGTTCATATGTGCGAAAGTGCAAATGAATAATTGTAACACGAAAAGACAACCGAATATGTTGCAACACATCGACGAGTGACTCACGTGATATATATATATATATATATATATATATATATATATATATATATATATATATATATAACCTGATGGCGTTACCGTTCGGGGGTTAACTTATAAGGCTGCGTGTGCATGAAGCAACGTCCATTGTGAGCAAAATAAGCATCGACCGATATTCGCTGATCGTGCGGCCGTTAAGACGCCGTGTATGAATTGGTCACAAAGGTTTATGTCACAATTTTTCTTTAAAGCCGTTTAGACGTATCCTTTTTATGGAATAAAAAATATAATTAAGTTAAGTATATTAAGAGTACGCTAGTGACAAAAACTGGTTTTTCAAATAGTTGTATTTGAAAAACAAGAAGACAAGGGAGATAAGTAAGGAAAACACGAGAAAGGCCTCCAGAAATCTCGCTTGACTAATGAAGGAAAATGGTTTGTTTACATTTATGATATTTTTTATTGAACTACTGAATTATTTTATATTGTTTATCAAAGCCAAGCCGGTGAGTTAGCAGTGCAAGGAATTTGTTTAAGATTTGTTACTGAGGTAGGATAGGATACCATATAAATAAATATATGCTCAGGCCCATTACGCCGGCAAAGATTACGGATTTCTATTTGGCGCGTTACGGTGCGGCT
Source organism: Papilio elwesi (assembly GCA_029849275.1). Classification (NCBI taxonomy): domain Eukaryota; kingdom Metazoa; phylum Arthropoda; class Insecta; order Lepidoptera; family Papilionidae; genus Papilio; species Papilio elwesi. The sequence goes on from CM056695.1 coordinate 9,583,610, forward strand.
CTCTTGCTTCTATATTAATACGCAAGCGCATACAAACGCATACAAATGCTCTTCGGTTAAGTCTATCTTATATAAAACAGATTAGGTACGAAATGAGAAGGAAATGGAAATATGGAGAAAGATGATGAGAAGAAAAGCAGAAGCTTTTTGACATCTCTTTCTCAATATTTAGTTTAGAAGTATTTTGTAAGCACATGGCACTGCCAGTGTACTTCCTACGATTGTCGCTAACAATTATTCACTACTATGGCTCCATAGTGATCATGATACCAACATTTAAATGAGTAATGTGAGATTATCTGTATTTAAATAAATTGTTGTCTACCTCTGACGTCAATAGGGCTCATAGCCCGCCCTATCCAGCGGAGGTATGCACTGATGTACTTACATTAATTTTCACTGTATATGTTATAAATCGACATGTTTCGAGGCGTGCCTAAAGCAACAATAATAATTCGTGGGACGTGCTACCTGCACGTGTAAAAGTCACGAACCATATTCATGTGCGGCCTGTATACCGTGGCTGACGTATGTAGTATGATGAAACTTGATAAGTTGCCTACAGCAGTTTGTGTCGAGTAAGTGGAAAAAATATAACGTCCGCGAACATGAACACAAGGTAACAGATAAATGATAAAAGCAAAACGGAGCGACGACTGCAATCGAAGAGTATTTTTCTTTTAAATCTTACGATTGAAATCAATCCATTAATTAGGTGATAAAACAAACGCAAACAAAAATCTTCACAAAGCACGTAGCTATATTTTGAAATATTGATAAAACAAAATACTTTATTTTTATTTTGATGCAAATGTTTCTTTTTCTATTTCCTCGTTTATTAATCACGAGCAAGAAGCAACTGATCTATTCAAACAAGAAAACCTCAATTATTTTAAGTATTAATAATATTTTTAGATAATATATCTGGACAACGCTATTTTATACTTATTCATTGCTATGGTAACCAGCAGTAAATCCTTAACTTGTCTCTTGAGAGGAATATCCATAACTTAGCTTTAACTTAGTATTTCCTAGCTTTAGCCATGAATATGTTATTGACGCGCGAGGCTATAACATTTTGCTCACGACAGGGTCGCATGCTACAAACAATTGAGTAACGGCCTCACATCTGTGTGGGTCTGCGGCTGCGCGGGCAGGCTGGGCACGGTGGGCGCGGCGGCCGCGAGCGGCGTGGGCGCCGGCGCTGGTGCGGGCGTGGGCGTGGGCGTAGGTACGAAAGACGTCGCCACCGGGGACGGCGTCGTCGCCGGCGGCTGCTGCTTCTTCTTTAACGCCTCCTGAAAAAAAAAATATTTATAGATTAGACATTTATATTGTGTTCTAGACAAACTATCAACAACAAAATTGATGAATCAATGTTTCAAAGACTTAGTAGCTCATTTCAAATTGTTAGCATTAACCCTAAAAATAAATACATTCCATGTGTAATATTCATGTAAAGATGTAACAATTACAAGTTTATCTAATTATGATATGCATTGGCTAAACAATAGTGAAATATTGGTATAGTAAAAAAAACAATTCTCCAATCCAATTTTTGTACTTGTTTGTGCCCTGGGATTTGCGAATATCTCTTAAGGCGCGTACAGATTACTTTCCACCCAACATGCAACACATCGTACAAAACCTATCTCATAAGTTCTAATCTGTTCTAGCACTAAAAACAACTGCGTGCACGCTACGTGCCATTCGCGCAGATTGTCGATTTTGCGACAACGCTTTGAGTGCGCGCAGTGGAGATGTGGAGTGATCTGGTCGACTATTCGCGACGCACCTGCGCACTACGATTACGATCACCAATCGATGGAGAAGATTTTGTAAACTGGTGTAATGTTATTGAAACGCCGACAATACTCTGATACAGCGGCCGGGAATGACAGTTCGCGCACCCCGTCCGCATACCGTCATGTTGCATTGCATGTTTTGCTGCAAATAATCAGTATGCTGCCCTATCCCGTGTCCGCTACGTTGCTTTTTGCTATGAAGGTTCCTGTCCCGTAATACGAATATTCACAAAAAAAGGATTTTTAGAGCGCCATCTTTTAGACTTGTATTGTTGTCAATGACTGATCCGTATCGGTACCAAACATTCTGTGAGATGGCGCTATACGACTTTATTCAAATACGAAATATCTGTTCCGATAAATCACGTTACCAAAGTCGCAGAGTGAACTGTGATGTAACGCTCGGTCACTGAAATACTTATCATTATGAACGCCGAGCATAAGCTGTATCATATAATTCTCAACAAGATTGATTTAGTTCTTCGCTCATTATAAATAAGTAATTGATCAGCGGTTATTTAACTAATCGGCCCTCACACTCTTCTTCCACTTCAGAGGCAATTGATAAATATGGGAAAAAAACATATTTGCACAGAGTAACACTTAAAATGATGTTATTAAATAAATAACAACATTACAAAAACTTTTCGACAATAGAGACACACCAACTCGAATCTTATGGTAACAGGAAGTTTTCCTAAGTAAGTAGTAACGCATTTCCTACACGATCTTATAAAGATTTACAACAGGCAATACTTGTTCACCTCGTGGTAGCTTGTTCCAGTCTCATGTTACATTGTAAACAATTATAAACCCATATTCGGCGTTCAAATTGCCATTAACGATTTTTATAATAAAAATATGGAGGTTGATTTGTTATTTAAAAGCATGAGATATTATGGAAGATACTGAGCAAGGTAATACAAAAAAGTTGGAGTCTACACTTAAATTGCAGCTGGTACGATTCAAATAAATATTTTACACAGATAATATTTATTTTATTTACGGAACCGATTTGATAAATTCGTTTACTATTCGATAGCCACCACATTATCTTAAAACATATATACAAAAAAAAGGATACAAGTAAAAGAGCGTTTGAGCTTAGAATCTTCATGAACTTTATACAACGATCCAATTCAAAGTCAAATGTAAGTTACGGAAGGTCAACAAGCCGGAGCGTGTCTCGGAGAGTCATTAAATATTTCCACATCGTGCACTCAATAGCAACGCTTGAGCATTTTATTAAAAAATAAAAATCAACCTAAGGACCATACGTGTTCCTAGATGAAGGTTACCTGTAACTATAATGATTGTTCTATCTTTACAATGACCAATCGTGACACTAAAATGAAAATAAAAATATTATTTTTCAAGTGACGTCGGAACAATAAGATAATTTTGCTAAACTTTACTAACCATTGTTTCTATAATTATTACACAAATTAGCTATTCCTCGTGCTATTTACCAAAGCAGAACAATAATTCCTACCGTATTACTCCGGTAACAAGTTATATCGTAAACCCATATTTTATCTTAGCTTATTTACAGTAAAAGCCTAGTAGTAAGTATTCCCAGCCTAAATAATTATCAAGTTACATCTTAAAAGGCCCGATGACTGCAAATTGGCTTAGTCTTAACCTCTAAAACAGTAACCAACGAGGTGCGGGTTTCTGTTTGAAGATTTAAATTAGTTTGTTTACAACAAAATTATTGAATTACCAATAAAACCAGACGTGAACTTAAAAAATCCTTAGCTACAAGACCCAATGCCTGGTGGCGCTTGTTGTACACGCTAAGAAATTTCACCGTGTCTGCAGCAGACAGGACAAATTTATCATGTGCACGAAAAGAATTTTATGGACTAATTTGAATGTACATAAGAAAATCTCCACGTTTGACAAGTTGTCGAAGCTTTATAAATAATTTCTTAACCCTAACCTTAATTACATTTAACAGTGAACGACGACGTGTACGAGATAACGAATAATTCAAAAGGCGTTACCTTAAAGCAGACTGAGCAGAGGCCGTCAGTGGAGGGGTTTCCGTAGAAGCCGCAACCTGAGCGACAGAGCGCCTCCATCGGGTTCGATTCTCGCTCCATACTTGTACGATAATTTCACGTTACAACACAACAACAAAACTGTCTTAGCAGTCAACAATAGTACGATTGCACAAACAGTATATTGCACTTTATTGTCTTAACACAAAACTGCACAATGATCACAGAGTTCAACGTTGCAATTTAGTCGGTTCCTTTGTACGCGCACGGGTCTGCGCGCGCGGTTAGTGGCTTCCCTTGTCGTCTTGCTACTTCTTTCTGTGTCAGGAACGCGGAGGGCCCTGGAACAAACAATAATGTCATTAATAAGTTAGAATGGTGTAGCGTTAAATTTACAAGAAAGTTATGACAGATACTTATCATATTATCATAACATTATTTAATTTGTGCTGTAATTAATCCAAAAAATGTGGTCACATACATATTTTTATTTTCATCTGGGTCGATAAACGACAAAAACAATAGAGTAAACGTTTCCCATTACTAATCTTTGCTTGAACAAAGGCTACCTGATAAAGCCTATTTTAAATCAACATAATTTTTCATTCATAAAAAAAATTACATCAAGTAAACAAAAAGTTAAACACTATTGTGAAAGTAACATACAACAATCACTGAAATATGCGTCATAATTAATGAATTCAATGAAAACCATTGGTTACACTGGAATCTTGCTGCCCAGGCGCACGCAACCTTTGGATAAATCATACAAAGATGTAATATACATATTAACTGTTCCGATTTCCGCTTCGTTCCGTTAGCTACAGATGAATTATGTATTCTGCTATGGCTAACTAGTTTATAAAACCTGTTTCTATTTATATATACATAAAAATTTACGTATGCCTTTACGAATGGCTAACGATAATAAAGCGTTTCATGTGGTTTTTGATAACTGAAATTACTATTCAATAAAGCTTCGTAAGTTTTAAACTTTAGACATGGATTGCCCTCCACTCAATTATCAAGAATTTCTTACATCTGTATCAAGATAAGAAATATACAATGATTTGAAACTACTTAGAATGTTGAGAATAACTATATTATCTATATAATCTATATTTTTATAATTAACATAAGCAACATTTTTTAAAACAATAACCTGACTGACTATACCCGTATGCCACTCCGAGAAGGAATACGAATCGAGTGACACGTCACTCTTATGAATGGATAAATCGTTTGGAAGACGGCATTCAAAATGGAACGATCATTTATACATCCATACTATACTTTATATTATAAATGTGAATGTAAATTTGTTCGTTACGTTTTCACGCGGAAACTACTCAACCGATCATCATGAAGCTTTGTACACGTATTCTTGGAGGTATAAGAAGTAACCTAGGATACTTTTTATGAAAAAAAGTGTATAAAAGCCAAGTATGTTTCCTATAGACCTATAGACTCTGAAATGGCTGGACCGATTTCGATGAAATTTACAGGGATTGTCTAGATTGGCATATTCTTGCGTTTGGTAACGATCGGATCAATATAATTAGTGGTACCTGGGCTAAGTCGGGGCGGGTCACTAGTTATATTATATACATACATACCCGCAAAAAAAAACATTACCCTTCTGTCACTCGCAATAAGGATAACTATATCAGCTAGCGTTACGTTTTATAACAGTTAACTAGTTTCCAGATGAAACAGGCATGACGCGAGCAAATAGTTATTAAAAGTTGGATAGAAAGCGGCATCTCGTCTCGATTTCGTAGAGGCGAAGCATAATATGCATAACGACATGTTTGCATAACAAGAGAGAGAGCTATAGTCTAAGTGGAACGCGGCTAAACGGAGCATGGCCCGCGTCAAGGTCTCGTCGATGTCGAGTGGCCGCGATCACCCGAAACTGCTACATGTGCGTTTTATATACATTGGTTTTCATTGTTTTTCATTTCCAATGGACAGGTGTAGTAAGAATGTATTATCATAGTATGATAAGTATAACAATGTTGTTATACTCTGTAAACTGAATCAACAAAGTTAGTAAGTAGTAAGTAACTAGATAAATTCAAAATGTTTTTGCTGGTGCTAATCTATTCTATCTAGATGAATCGAAGAAACAGCTGTGAGAGCGATGAGATACAGGTGAGAGGTGTAAAATCTTTACTCTACAAAGCTTGAAAAGAATTGCATGTATTATTATTGGACCATTATAGTTTGATGTAGGAGGACATTTAATGTCTCTTTGATCTTAAAGTGGCAGCCTTCAAGCTAATGATAACTTGCCGTTTAAACGTCATTTCAGCAATACAAAACGTAGGATAAAACACGCTGCGTACTTCTGCTATGCAGTCCGACGAACGTAGAAATTACCTAAATCATTAATGCATTACAATTCTCATAGCGTAAAAGTGAAATCATTGTAAGTACGCTGCATGCTTAGGTAAAGACTTGGTACGAAAGAGTGAACAAAATGCGCAGCGCACACGCATTTAACTGGTGTTTAGCGAATTAAAGCGATTGAACGTATATTACAAGAGTTGTTTTGCCGTAATAATTATTTGCCTAAGAAACTATACTAGTTAACGAACAATTCACAGGTATAACTACAGTGACGACTGACCAGTCGTTATTGTAGTTATATGGCCTCATACGGCTGGCCGTGTATCTAATTCCAATAAAACCCAACGCCTTAAAGGAATACAATTAATAAAAGTTATTAGATATGCATCTATAAATATCGATAATATTTTTATCGACACAGGGTCCTGCTGGCTAAGTACATACATGCTATAATAGGGTTTGTCTACTGATTTAAAACTAGAGGCACTAATTCAAAAGTTAGACTTCGTTATTAACGTATTCTACAAGCGATGGACAAAAGAACTAAGGTTATCATTTATTTGTAATCGATAAACGAACCGTAATTGGTTCACCTTAGCCAAAGGATAGGATCAAGTTGTTCGCATTCCCGTTACATTACGACGTGTTACGTCATAAGTGATGACCTTAAGAGAGAAGTAAACATTGAAAGAGCTTCATGAAGAACAAAGAATTATTAGTCACCCCTGACAACTGTGTATAATAACGATGGTCGTAGATAGCTCGTGTTTATGGATATCTATTGGGAACCTATTATGAACAGTAATGCACAAATGACAGGGAGAGATAATAGTTAAGTGTAGATAATGGATGAGTGTTTAGTTGTTTATGATAATTCTATCTGAACTATATATGATTAACGTCAAGAAATACAGAACAGCTCGCATTTACATAAAGAACGCGTTGGTGTTTCGACTTCGCTTCGACCATTTGGGCGCAGCGGATCAGACAGACGGCCTGTCTTAACTATGAAAATTGAATTCAAATTGCTATAATTAATAAGAAAATATTCTAAAAACAGTGTTTATTATTTGAATGCTTCATGATACACAATATTCTGTTTCTGTTCGTTTCTAGCACGTATATGAATAGTTTTCTTTACATTCTGTCAATCGCGCCAACTGTCCAGCGATTGACAGCAACCAAAAAGGTTAAAGCTACATTAGAAAAGTTGGTCGTTAGGTTTTCTAATTTTCCACACAACTTTTTCTTTTATAAGAACCTTCTGCTAATGCCATACACATAAAAAAGAATTAGCAAAATCGGATCAGCCGTTCACGCGTGATGCCGTGACCAAGGGAAATACGGATTAATTTATATATATATATATATATATATATACATATAGTTTTTGTTATGGTATTTTAGTACGGTGTAAGTAGCGATGATTCATATCAAACTGTGGCTGGGCTCGGCACATGGCCGCCGAGAGCTCGCACTCATCGCGCTCCACTTATAATCCTCACAGGTCAAAGTCCAGTTACGTATGTGACGGCCGCCATTAGTGCGCCGCGCACCGGCCTTTACGAACTTCTATTCTCTGCAAATCTACTGTAAAGTTAAAAGCTCACACAGAGACTTGAGTCCCCGGCAGTGAAGTGAACAGTGTTACCATTTCAATGTGAGATTTTGAAATAAATTTATCAGTAATCAATAACTAACAAAAAAACGGTTATCAGCCACAAACGTGACAACATGACAAATTAATTTTATCGCGAAGTATGAAAATTGTGAAACATTTAGGTCAGGGTCTCTTCACACTCCTAACGGCAAAGCCAGTAAACTGTGCATATTTCCAATAGACACGCGCCAATTACTTTGAACTCTAGTCTCTAATAAGCAAAGTTTAAGTATTCAATGGACACTATCTTGGAAGATGGCACTAAACAAGATCATTAGCACTCTAGGGACAGGGGTCGGCAAACGATGACTTTCATGAATTTGATAACTTCATATGCCCCACTTTACTTGTGAAACAAACCTTTCAAGAATAAAAAAATGAAAATAGATACAAGTACAATATTTAGTTCAAATAAACTTATTATTTACTCAAAACTCTTTATACGATCATATCTCTGCCCGAAACATCTATTCAATACTAACATTTTGGTTGATTTTGACCCGCGGCCAAAAAAGGTTGCCGACCCTTGTTCTTGGCGGCTAAAAAAAGATTCATTCATTTTAAAGTTTTAAAGGCCTTGTAAACCAAATTAATAAAGAAAATTGACCTGCAATATGTATATAGTGATACTATCCTTAGATCATAGCTTTAGGGGAATAAACGAATAGTTTAATTGGAATCTAAGACTAGTTCTCCTCCGTTCCGATATAACTTTTAAGCAATAATCCCGCGAGTTTGTCAAATATTCATTTCATTGTAAGCATTTCAACAAAAGTTTATACAAATCCATTAAATCGACGTACATGTAGTGTTAAATTTAGTCATTATTTCTCGTTATACCGAAGGAAGGCGACGCTATCTTCTTATCGCAATGTCATGTCTCGAAATTTGAAAGGATAAATGTAAGCAAACGCTGATAATCGGAGCCAAAACAGAAGCAAATAAATCATTACGATTCACGAGAAGCACGCGTGCACCCGTTCTATTTACTCTTCTACGTCGTACTCTTTAATCTTGAAAATGAATTATCATAAACATATTTTTCCCACTTGACAACCGCTGTAGCAACTGTAATCAAGTTATATTTAGTACAACCTAACTAAAATGATAGGACGTGTGATACCATAATCTGAAAAACTAATATCTACAAGAAATTTTGTATTGCGACTCAATATATAAAAGATTAAGAATTACGTCGTTACCAATAACAATGTACTTCGAATACCTCTTAAAACTATGAGTTATTCATAGTTTTAAGAGGTATTTTAATGTAACAGGTCATACATACATAGCAAACTCTGGTTACTATTCCAAGTTTCTCAGGTCACTATGTTACAGGATACTATACTATTCACAGGATATTTTTTGTTGTGTAACACATAACACACCTTGACGATAATCAATCGTATACCCGTCTAACAGACATTACTCGCAGTCTTGTTATGTTAATAATCTATCCCTAATTTGAAACGCATGAAATTTATTATTGTATAATAATAATAATAATAATAATAAATCATTTAATCCATTCAAGAAAAAAAAATTGCACACTAATTTATAAAATTGATAAACAAAGATAAAGTAATTACATCTTAAAACAATTGAAAAAAAAAACAAACAAAATGACAAAAGGCAAAAAAAAACAAAATACAAATAAACAAAATTAAAAGAAAGAACAAACACGCGTTACAAGTGTTGCAATGTTGAATGGATAAGGCCTTTGCTCAGCTATGTGCTTATTACCTGTGGAGGAAATAAGCGCTGGTATTCTGCTATTCTATATAGTTTTTGTTTTACAAAAGTATTCATTGCAAACTGCAGCGTAGTCGAATAATTGAAAGATAGGCGCATATTACCTATCTGCTCGGCGTGCCGAGGCATGTGTGCCAAGGAAAACGTTCGATTAGTCGGAAACGTGGCGCTCGTTCACACCACTCGATACATCGTCCAATCGAAACGCTTTCGAACAATGATATGCAATTCCCCACAACAAATATATAATGATGACTACAGTCAGAGAAATACATGTGTTGCGTTGAGTTTTTCTGCCGTGGCCTTTACTGGCTGTATTATTATACCGGACCAATTGTCGCTCTGCGTCGTCATGTATGTCAACGTAAGATCTTTCGCTTCCGTTTATTTCGGAAAATATTTGGAAGAGTTAACTAACAACCTATTCAACTGAACAGCTATTTTATAGCATTTTTATCGAACAAATGTTACACATCGATCTTTAAATTGATATAACTATTTAATTTTTGAACCGATTGAGATGAAACAAACACTAAATGTAAAGTGAAGCTTACCACAATACATTAGTGAAAACCTGTAGTTTCTGAGATTAGCGGGCACAGACAAACAGACAAAAATACTAATAATCATTGTTTTGAGTTTTATTGCGTTTATAAAGGCCCCAATAATAGTTTTCTCAAATATCTACCAACAAAAACACACTGAGATGAATCGTTAACAAATTGATGGCAATTGGTATAAAGAAATGACAATCACAAAATAAGTCTCAGGATTCCTTCCGAATCAGCAGCAGCCGCAAGCTTTAATTTAACAGCAGCATTTATGAATCTATATTATAATATTGTCATAATAAAACGAAGTGAAGCGATTGTCCATTGACTTGGCAAAATTAAGCTGCATGCTGATAAAACAATGAGTTTTGTTTTTCGAATGGACATAAAGAAAGACGTTATCCCGCGAAGCCGAACAATCTTGATGATAGCCGGATAGCGGCAGCGAGATTAGATTAATCAAAATTAAGAGCTTTTCATTTGACGCTCTAGTCCATATGCGGGAAATTAGAGACAAAATCACAAAGTCGTTAATTTTAAGTAGATGATAAAATTCAGGAGTAGGTGGTAACCGACGTGTTATATGTTATAGTACATTCAAACACAACGTCACCTGCAAAAGACTGCACTGTTACTCCGACTTGATCAAAACCAATACGGCATATAATGCATATTAGAATGACGTCACAATACAATCGGCACTTGAAGAATTAATAAGCAAACAAAGAGTGTCCATTGACAACGGTCCAGAGTAAACAATGAGACGGGGCTGTGTTCTATTGCTGGGCTGGGGCGCGAGTGCATTGCTAAGCGGCGGCGTCCGGGGCTGGGCGGCGCGGCTAGTATGCGGCGCCCCGCTGACCCACATACGACATCGGCTACGCAATCCGCGCGCGACCCGCTTCGCCCTGCGCCTTCCTATTATACGACTGTGTTTATTCATGTGCTCTGCTAGAGACACTCGTGGAGATAAAAGAAAACTCAATCTCGTTGCCAGAGAAGCAGGCAGACATTATCATTTTAAAATTTCAAATTAGCACCTGTGACACTAAAGCTTAAATACTAACTAAAACAGTCTAGTGGCCCATGAGAACTGATAAAATGTTTCCGAGACCATATCCTAGTCCACCTATTTCAGGATATGTAACTGACGCCGGAAACCACTTAATCTAGGTAATTTAACCGATACCCTAACGCTTCATTACAGTATGAACACTTTAACAATAGTAATTGGCCTTTAAACGTTTCAAGTCATTACACTAAGGTCGTGATGCGTTATCGTTGTAGACTGGCTTTATAGACCAACAATAACTATTGTACCGAGTTCTTAAATACATATACATATTTAACATAAACGTGAGTGAAATAAGAACTCTATTGAAACTTTAACAACGCTACAAACACACATTCATATCTTTCCCCAAATGGAAAAAGTAGCGATTTTAGGTTATAACTTAGTACATAGGCGCTTATTAGAACCAACGTTATTGATAATTAGTATAAAATGAAAAAGATATTCGTGAACATTGTTTCATATACACGGGTTTATGCTTTTTTTTTCTTTAATACATTGTACATTAGAGTTATGTAAAAAATGAACATAATTTGAACCAGTGTTTTAAAAGTAAAAGTCGCTCGCTAGGAGAGGGCCGAGAAACATGTGTTGTCGGACAAATCCCGCTCAAAGACAAACAAAAAATAATTTTACCTCAACTCACTTATACACGAACACCCCACGAACACAGCTTCGAGTTTTTTGACATTTTAAACACGAGTCTGTTGTTCGAGCTTAAACCCTGAAATATAACTTAACGATGTGCCAGATTCTTTCAAGAAGTTCTCGTTTTTGGCTTTTATAAAGCCTCAACATTTTTTGAAGGAATAGTTTCTCCCAAGAATAAGAAATAGTAGTTTAATAACGGGGAGTTGGGAAAGGACATCGGTAGCGGGAATGTGTCGACGGAGGCGACTCTGCCTCTAAACTCCGGAGTTTAGAGGCAGAGACCCCGTCGACTTTAAACAAATGTTTAGACATTCTACTTCACGACAATGTTTTCCAGGTCGTGCTTTATTCAAAACTAAATTTAGTAGTTGCACAACTGGTTAAATTTATATAAAACGGGCTAAGTTGATGCTTGATAAATTAAAAATATTTTTGTTTTGCTTCTATAACAAACTGCGCCTCACAAGTCAAGCGTAGAGTTTTAAATTTAGCTACGGGCAATATTTAGGTCAGGTATATAGGGCGTGCAACTAATCCGAATTTGAGACGACACGTTCAATTGATTGAGTTTGAGCCGCGACGAGACAAGATACGAAGTCCGGCGAGCCGCCCACCCAACGGTAATTGTAACGGTAACACGAAAATCGTGCACCTCCCATCCAATAAATCCTCCGAAACATCACACGGTTCAATTCGGTGTCCCTTATGTAAACCAGACTATGCAGTATCTTTCGATACAATTTGGATACATTTCTGATTGATACTGATAATAAACTTGACATTCAGTCTTTGAATACTGAACTACTAAATTGCCGGAAGTCACCGTACGGCCGACGCATTGTCGGTACTTTTAAATAGACTACGAGTAGATAAAAATAGAATACTTTTATCAAACAAAAAAACGAGGGAATTCCAAAACAGAAACGAGGTCAACAAAATAACCCTCTTCCAAGACGTCGATATAAAAGCCTAACTAACCACGAATCAGCGTAGTACCTACATTATCAACACAGTCACATACACAAGTCTGCTCGGCGGAAACGTCACAAACCAAAAATAGCAGATCCAGGGTCTCACATCCGATGCTTCCGTGAAGTTTCGCAACGTGGAAGTAGGGGCGAGAGGTGATCATGATTCAACAGGGTCGATCAACAAAGCGAGTTGTTTAAGGGAAGGACAATGACATTAGCATTAGACGGAAGACGTCGTCGCAGCGTGCGGCGTACACCGCGCACGCCAAGATGGCCGCCGCAACGTCAGCTGATCGCACGCGCAGCTGTACGCTCGCCTATATCGCTCTCTCTTTCGGCGCAAACGATTAACACAATGGCGCGTTTAAACATTCTAATGAAACAATCAATGCCTTTGCAAAATACCGTCGCGATATTTGTAGCGACTTATATCTCTCAAAGGTATTTTGAAACCGATCGTTATGAAGAGGAAACTCAATATAAAACAAACAAAATTATTTCTTCAATTGAACTGCGGTATTGATACAAATACTTTTACGATAAATACTCGGAGCAAATTAATATACCATACAAGACAAGACTGATAAAATAGTAGTCATTCAGTGAAAATCAAAGGATTGAGTCGGAAGAGGGCACCTAATATGATATGTGTGGCTTAGTAATCATATTACAAGTTGCAAATTTTGTCTTGTCATGGCAAGTTTATAATGTGAAATTTGTTATCACACACACATATGTATGGATAACAAAAAAATTAAGTACATAGTACTCGTTTGCTAAAATCATACGCATTGATGAACGATTAAACTTAGTAAATTTCTTCAAAGTGACCGTTTTACAATCCGACCCACATGGTATACTAATAATTTATAAAATTATTATTACTGCTATTATGAGAACGTAGTTGGAGTTATCAAAAATATTTGTCTATTGGATTATTTCACAAATGACATTTCCCACGAATCATTAGTTTGAATTCTTTCTTTCATAACCTACGAATGTACAAGTTACCTAGCTATACCTTCTGTACCGCCTTCACTGGTATGTGAATATGTTTTAGGAGTCACATAAAAGTATGACGAAACCTCTTCATCCATGTTTCATTAGTAATTAAGTTAGACAATAAACTTGATTAATTTTTTAAATTGTAATAAAGTAGGCCTAAAATGAATTTGAGACGAAAAAACTCGAATATCGATCGATAATTATCACTCGGCTCACAAAAACGATACAAATTGCACGGCAATTCGAGATACGAGAGGGCAACGACCTTCTGACACCAAGGTCGGATCGGCGGCCTTCAAAGATCCTCGTCTAGCTGGCACAGCCTCCGATCATCCCGCGAGGTGTAAACACACAGAAACACACGCACACTCCGCCACAAGGCATTACCTTCAGACGAGAACGTGATCTCATGGCCACGTCGGAACTTATACTTGTTGTTTAACTCGCGCACGTTCAATCGACAAAGGAGTGAAGCACTAATAGACACTGTTATCTAAATGATAAGACGTATTAGTCGCAATTGCAATTTAAACTGGAACGAGAGAACTTTGTATAGCGTAGGACGGCCTCAGCGGAGCTCCGTCTGGCGCGACGTTCCGAAGTCGACTGAGCGAGGTGAGGCGAGCGGGCCGTGGCGCGCCACCGATTCGCGTCATTGTATTTATTCACACGCACGCACTCACCATTACAAACAAACCGCTGCCCGCTAGCTGATAAACACATGCCCACCGAGTCAGCGAGCCACCTCGATAGCAGGCCTCATATCACTACCACCATTATACGCATTCGCTGCGCATTAATTGTGGCGTGCTATTCGTATTAAAACTCTAGTAAAATTCATGAATCATGCAGGAGTTAGTGAATCACCACTTTCTGTAACTAGATGGCAATTTCGTGCACTGACGTCATTAATTGCAGTGCTGTTGAATTTCGATACACGTTTTATGGGAACTTACGAATAGCACGAGACGCACTATCCATATGTTTCGCTGGCTCGGAACCGGGACTTGTCCAGATGGTATTTTCAACGTAAAATGCTAATGTTAAGCTACATCTGCAACTGACGATGCATGCAACATGTTGATAAGACGATAATTTCAAACAATTAAGCCATATTTGTTATCTAAAATCTAATAATACATTATTAACGCAAATATATAGTCATCAAATTCATAAAACTTCCCGGTTTAAGTAAAGCAGCAAATTTTTCAAAACATTGGCTGCAACGTATATTATAAAGAAAATATTTTTATTGGATATTAGAGCCGTCAGTGAAATATTTGCTTCAATCACCAGTACTTCTTCGTGCCAAGAAAGACTAGTCCTACCCGATAAAATGCGGTGTCTTTAGTCTGAGTTGTTGTTTTTTACATTACCGTTCAAAAGCTTTATGGACTTGTTTACCAAACGCATAAAGGCGTAGAAGCTCGAAATTGCAAATACAATATAAACAAAGCTATAAGACCGCGGGCCAGTGCAACGAAGGCGACGGACGCAGACAAAGCCGCCGGCGCGAGTCGTCGATCTCCCCCAAATTAGTCCTGGGCCGGGGCGCTGACCCCGAGGCCACGCGCACCGCGGCATTCATATCATGCACACACGCACACACCGACGCCGACCAACACTTTCATCGTTTAAAACAAACAAACGCTATCAAACCACTTGCTCCTATAAGTCATTACAAAAATCAAAACAAGGTCAATGAAATAGTAACACGTGGGAAAACTTGGTTCAGCAAGACGCAGTACATCTCACAAATCACGTGGCCCTGGACGGCAGAACGGCCGCTGCCAAGATTGTTGGCAGCGCGCTCTGCGCCCGATAAATCTGTTGCTACAAAGGGATCGGCCAACTAAACAAATCTATGCTTGCCGATAAATACAAATAAGTCGTAAAGGAACTTATTATATTCATGTTAAATTGTCATTTCAAAAAAACACATCGTTTCTATTTGTTCCTATGCATATTGTATATATGAAAGCATAAATATAACCATTAAAACAGAGCACAGTATTTTGATTCATACGCGTCGTCCTAGCTCAGAATACAAATAAGACTGTGTTTGGTGGGTAAATGTTATTTAATATAAAACATAGCTAGATTTTTCATAGTTAATCGTTAAGCCGGTAACCAGATTATAGTGAGTCAGACTTAACGCTAGGTGGTTGCCATGTGGCAGACAAAGTGATCGCAGCTGTGCTTTGGAGCACGAAGGACGCACGGATATGGGTGCGTAGCCAGCGCCTAGGGTTTCCAAACTTCCGGATTTTCGTTCTAACTTTGCTATTTTTTTTATTCGGCAACAAATTATTTTTTATTAACAAATGTAAGACGCTAATCAATCGTTCTTTTAATGTTCTAGACAAAAAATATTTTTTACTTAAAACCTACTAAGATGTGACGAATAATTTAACTTAAACATTGAGCAAAAATTTGCTATTTATTTGACTCTGTGCTAATATGAAGACCTTGGCTATAGTAAACAAACGCTTATTAATACCAAAAAATGTAAATAGGCGCAATACAAGAAAGTAAAGGAACATATGATATTTAACCACAAAACAAAACATCCAATGGGATGAAATGGCAACTTTTAATAAATCCACAGATAAAACACAGTCACTCAGAGACATGCTTATCAAACTCACTAAAATAAATAGTACTTTGTTAAAAATAACATCAATGAACATAGGTATATATTTTTGTTACAACGAAAATGCAGGCCATATTAAACCTCTTAATGTAGAGTCAGTTAAAGAGTAAAAAAGTGAAAGGCAGAGGCTTATTACTTACTTTTATAAACTTTTTAACATTCTCTTTTAAACATTGATTTTAAAAAAATTTAATAGTCTATTTGCAACTTAACATTTTAAAAATTTATAAAGATTACTTTCCAAGTTTTTCATATTAACAACATTTATTTGTTATAATTAGTACATAGCATACATTTCTTTAGTACACAAATATGTTGAATGCCTATTTAGTTGCCTATTAGTTCATAACCTGTTCCTACTATTCATTGCATGAGGAAGTGTATATGTATCAATTACTACTGCTAAGAGTAACTTAAGTTACTCCTTCAAATAGAACTAGATACAAATGTATAACTTTACAATGTCATTGAATGACAAATTGTCAGTATGCGTAGCATTGAAATTGAGATGTACAAAGGTATATGTTAGAGCAAATATCTTTTAAAAGTTATTCTTTGATATCTCTTAAACAAACTCAAGTAGATAGCTACAAATATAATGGATGGAGAATTATTTATTCACCATTTGTACAAACATTAGCTGTATACAAAATAATTCAGTAATTGTTGCATTTTTTCCTTAAAAACACAAAAAAAACACAATAAGCACAATTGACAGTACCCTTATGACACTTCAGGGAAAATATGAATACAACAAAATAATAAACGAAAAACTCACATATATAAATACATACCTACAAAAAAAAACACTTCTAAATTCGGTTACTCTCTTGTCACTGTTTCCATCTCATAAAGATAAGAGTACCTTTTATATCAGAATGAAAAGGCTAATACTACACTAGAGTGCAATTCATGCAACCACATCACCTCTTAACTTATGGTGGGATTGTTGTCGAGCACTTGTTTCTTCATTCGAAACAAAAAGAATTTCACATGACTATTGTATTTTTTTTAATAGCTTACCTGCTGTTGAGAGAGTGAATTTCGTACTAGGCAAATGTCTTTCCAAGTGCGCAGGCCTGTCAGCTCACAACCAGGCGACACCACGTCTGTGCAGTTGAGGTCAGCATCCAACGGCATCACAATGAATGGTTACACCACCTGAGGTAACACAAATCATGGTAAGTCATACAGGTCACTACATCATTACCTAAATTCACTATGTGCATACAAATATTGCTACCTTACACAGAAGAGAAATCACATTATGCATTGTTTGAATGTAAACACTATAGTCTTCATCTTTGGTTCTAAAAATACCACTAATGAAATGAGTTTTGGTTTTTTATGTACCAAATGCAAACAAATTATAAAAGCCTCATAACCTTAATACAAAAATTATGAAATGTTTTGGTTAATATGCATTTACTTAAATTTTTATAGACCCAATAGCTGACAATACGTAGTAGCACTGAATGCTTTTGAAAACTTTTGAAATCTGATTGTTCTAAATGAATTACTTTATTGAGATTATTAAAAAAGAAACCTTCCAAGTCATTACAGTTTTATTTAGTATACATGCTGTTTTCAAGTATTAATTTTATTATTTGTATTATACTTTCATGTTAATTTCTTCATAATTTATTTTATATGAATTTTAAGATTATACTCATTACAGATAGTCCCAAACTTTAAAATATATTTTTTAAAAAAATCCAAAATTTGTGATATCCATATTATAACATTAAATAAATTAAAACAAACTTTTTATCATATTCAAATCTAGTTAGACTATTATTTAAAAATGGAGCTATATACAGGATGTCCCAAAAGGTTACATACATAGGAAGGGGGATGATAGGGGTGGTCACAAGGGTCACCAGAAAAATAAAATAAAAATTCCCTTCTGGGTATTAAAAAAAATAAAGGGCATTTTTTAAAAACTTAAAAATTTTACACCTTCTGGGGCAATTTTGTAACAAATGACCTACAAATATTGCTACATTTAAAAAAAAGCTATTATGTTATCGTCAATAACCCTTTATCAATATGAAATAAAAAAACAATACAACTAACAAAGATTTTAAAGAAAATTAAGTTCTTGTCCAGTCAAGAACTAAGTAATTACGATTTCAATCAACTTCCTCCAAGTGTACTGAAAAAAAAAAGTACTATGCAACTCCGGCGAGTAACTTAAAAAGATAGGTAATTTTATTACAATTCCAAAATGGTATAATACTTGCTTAAAAAAAATCATACTAGGACATTTAAAAATATTTTTTGCGAACAATACCCCTTCAAAAAAAAACATACTAATAAAACAATAGTCTCAAATTCGTACGCAAAAAAGTTTGGTGCTGAGTGAGAGAGACAGGGCGATACACTAAGAAAGAGACAAAAGTAGGTGTCCTATCTTTGGTTAGTCAAATAGTTGGTCAGTACATTAAGCTCTCTCGTTTTTTATTTTATTTTTCTGGTGACCCTTGTGACCACCCCTATCATCCCCCTTCCTATGTACGTAAACTTTTGGGACACCTGTATATATATATATATAGCTATCTCCAACAACCTCAATAGAAAAGATAAAACAAAAATTATAATTAGAGGTAAACAACAAACCCTAAAATATCTTTGTAAAGCCTGTTTCCTCTGGCACTGTCAAATAAAGCAATGTTCATAAACGAACAAAAACCCACTTCAAATATTTGCACATTATTAGCACAATCAAACAATAGCTTTGTTTCCATTTCAGCCACTTTGTATTGAGAACAAAGATGCATTTGTAACATGTGACCATATCAAATCACTAACATCATATAAATTTATAATATTTATGTGCCAAAATATAAACTGTGTGAACAAAATTATCTAAACAGATTAATAGCACCTTTTTTAAAATATTAAATATACAAATATGTGACTGACCAGTTTTACCACATTTATATATTTGCCATTCAATAATTATACCCAAAGACAAGATTTAAAAGCTGTAAATTTTAGTTTGTTCTAAATATTCTTTCACAACAGGTAACTTGATAAGATGCCACCTTTTCACTTCAAATCTATGTAGTTGATTGATTCATAATTTTGCTATATATTAAAAATAGGCTACAAATTATATTCAAACTAGACTTATGCTTGTCATTGGAAAGGATTATTCAAAAAGAATTAAAAGCACAATAAGCATGAAGAGTAATATTTATTCTTTGATTAATGATTCTTAAGCATAAAGAAATATAAATTACTCATTCTAATTACTTCATTTGTTTAGAGAAATTTAACAATATTTCAATTGTGATATTATTTCATTTTATGACTTCTTATAATGAATTTAAACTTTTAAATTGTTAATGAATAAAAAAATCTTGCTAATACTGCTCATATGTTATGTTATTGGCTATATCTTTGTACCAAAATTGAGTATGTTCAACATTTCAGATTTATTACCACCTCATGCAATGGAATGCACTTTACTATTCTGGTATTACATAAAAACAAGAGAAGCTAATGTGATTAAAGCCAATGTTTATATTTTTTCTACCGTTTTAGTGTCTTTTTTAAATGAGAAGCAAACAAATAGGGAATTAAAAGTGTGCTGTGCTGGGCACAATATTAAGGATGGTTTTGAAACAAAATATTAATTAATACAAAGATAACCATAAAAACTCAAGCACAAAGCATAGCTAGACAACTTAAAACCACCTATAATGTATGTCTAGGTTAGTAATTTAAATTAATAGTTAGTTGTGTTTAAAGGAACCAGTTGATTAGAATTGTTATAATGGAGGTGCACTATCTCTACCTACACCTCTTATTAAGAAAATACATAAATTTTCTGTTTGTTACTTGAGTATGTGTTTGAAGATATACAATTATTCCACTATTATTTTTAAATACATGTATAATGTGGGTAGTTAATGAAATTTATTATAAAGACTCATAAAGAAATCTCCAAATTACTCATATTCATTATTAAAACTGATTCTCGTTCAAAACTTCTCAACGTTCTATTTACGCATTGAGAATAAGAATAATTTGACAAAATAAATGTCCTGTATTGCAATAGCATTCCTATAAAATAGTTTATGTTAAATTATATATAACAATAAATTATGACAAGAACTTGTTTAAATAGAAGTAAAGTATTTCTCACATCTGTAACTTCCTTGGCTTTAATTTAATATTTTATTAAATTTACAGGAAGTTTATAAGCCATGAAAATTGATTTTTTTTTTTTGAGGTAATACGGAAATTCCTAACAAATATGTTAATATACATAACCATTAATTTTTAAGACTAAACTACATCGGAACACTGACAAAAAAAGTTTCAAAAAGTTTTTAGTCCCATGTTCATGAAAGTCTACAGTAATGTATAAATTATTGTGAAACTTCCGAAATACGTAATAATGGAAGATTAATTAAAATATATCAATGATTTGTTAGCAAGGAAGTGCAACATGGCTCTAATGAAATGAATAGGTATAGTATGATAGTGTCAGGACTTATGAGCAAAGGCATCAATCAATGTGAAGTGTATAAAACGAATGAGCAATAGCTAAAGGACATTTACAACAAATTATGTCAAAATTTACATGAATCGCTCCTTCGGTGCAATCCGTTTGTAGATTGCTGCAATAATGTTAAATAGAAACAAAGAAAATATTGAAGAACTTCGATAATTGGCATTCACGAAGAAAATGGCGTCATATCACTAGTCACGGAACAAGGTACAGTTTCGTCATACGAAAGCACACATCACAAACACAACTAAACACCATCGAAAAAACAAAGACATGCTATTAAATGATTTTTTCTTGAGAAATTACTCACTTAGAATAAGAATTCCAAAGAAAATCATCCAAAAACTTAAAGGACTGATGACAAGGCACTCCACTCACCGTTTGCAAAACCCAGACTACGAATCACGTGACCGACCAAAGTAGTGTTACCCTCTTTTTGACTTCGACTTAAAAGTAAGTTTTCGATTTTCGACAATAATCGAAATGTTCAATCTTAATCGTGCGCATCGAAACTAATGTATTAAGAATGTTGTTATTTTTATATAACACTAGTGATCCACCGAAGCTCGAGTACCCGCTTCAGAGTTTATAGGGAATATATATATATATATATATATATATCCCACGGGAGGTACATTTTTTCGGGATAAAAAGCCTAGCCTTTGTCCTATTCGAAATTACCAACCAGATGCGTTAAGCCGTCATTGCGTAGGTAATAAGCATACATACTATTAGTATGAGTTTCAGTTCACGAATGAGCGTTCATTCATACAATTCATCATCGGGGAATGGCGTTGGTTACTCATTTCTTAATCCTAATAGTGGTGTAAAGCAACCGAAAGCGGAATGCATTAGTCACTCAGGTGTTGTTTATTTACGTGTATGTTTTTTTGCCATATTAACAGGACGAAAGAAGAATATAAGGAAAATTCATTAATTTATTAATTATCTAACAGTGGTAGAGCCCGGAACAACAACATCTGTTGCACGAATTGGCCGACTCGACCGGTATTTCACCGGACCTTATAGAAAACAGACGGGAAGTAGAAGATACTTTGTGTTTCGTCAGATGAGTGAGGTGCCGGAGGCCTAATTTCAGTCCTCTTCCCCTCCCACCTTTCCTCATAAGGATAGGGTGGAAAAGGAAAGAAGATTGGATGGGGAGGGAAATATTCTTTTATATATATACCGATTGTAAGACACTTTAGAATTGGGCTAGGCAAATTCTAAGCGGTCAACACATTCTCAGCTTCACGAATTTCTGTTCTAGGCACTTTACAAAGAGGCGACGTAAAGCAGGCGAGGGATTTGGGAGCAATAATTTGATTCATTTTTAGAAAATATCGTTTTATCCGTGTTTTCAGGCAATGAAAACTGCCTCCAGTTTGGTTATTTTTCCCTTTTTTTAAATTTCCTTCTTTTGTGAGAAAAAATATTATTGGGATATTAATATAATTTCCAAAAAACACGATTTACCAAAAAAAGTACTAGTTTTCATCTAAACAGATTTTCGTTAAAGTAAAAACGTGTACGATATAAGAAGAGAAAGGTGCCCCAGGAAGCAACCTGCACCTCAAATGAAATTGTGTGTGTATATTTTCTCCTGCGTCCCTACCTTTCTGCTTCACATATGTGAGTGCTTATTTGTTCATTTAAATTACATAAATTCATGCTTAACTGTCGTCAAAAGCTACTTTTATTTGTTTTGTATTGTTCTTAAAAAATCGATGTCAGTACTTTGCAAAATTAATATAAGCGTATAAGTTATCTGTGAATGATGATCGTGTAACTCCATTATTATTTGTCAAACTCAAATGTCATTTCCAATTTCCAAATACGTCATTATTCTAAGTTTCTAACAGTTTCTAACCTCTACAGAAATCTGATAGACAAGTCTTTTAGTTTAAGTTCAAAAACTTTAGTAAATACTACGATTTCAAATAATTTGTACAAATATCTAGAAACTCAGTCAACTTATTATGCCGACTATATCAGTAAAGCGTGATAGTTTATTCAAAGCTCTTGGGAAAATTTACAGTAAGTTTGATTTCTTACTTTTCATCAAATTAATATAAATCTGGAGAACTGATAACATTTTTTTGCAAACCACAGCTGTGCCCTGCCTTTCTCTCTTTCAATCCGCTATTAGCAAGGATCGTGACTTTGATCTTGTAGATTTGTATTCAATACGTTTTCTGCCCTCTCATGTGTTTTCATTGGTGCCTGGTGTACCCGAGCTACCGAGCACTTTGAACAAGTCAAAGTTCCACCAACATAATTGTAATGGATGGTCACTGGTTGGTGGCTCTTCAGTTCATCTTAATTTGTGTCGAGTTCTTCATGCCGCTCACCTTCAAAATCATAACCCTGTTGGTGAAAAAGCCGCTTCCATTTGGCATGCAGTGCGGCTTTTATCTTCCACTGCAAGGGCTCCATTTTGTATCTCTTCATGTCCATTTATCTTAAATACTGGCCACTGTGTTTCCGCTTGCCATACTGGAGTTCTGAATAGAAGATGCGCTTCGCCATTCGACTTTCCAACATATGAGAGACATGTCCACACCACCTCCAAAATTAGCGCGAGTCAGGACAGTAGTGTTCCTGATTCGGGTTGACCATGGGACCCAGAGACATTTGAGGTGAAAAATACCTTCGGCTGTAGTTTCCCATAAGCAGCAGCAGCAGCTCCTATCCTTCTGTTGAATTCAGTTTCTATGTCACACTTGGTTGTAATCGTGCTACCAAGGTATTTAAACTCCACAGAATATATCCCCCCTTGGAATTGAGTTTTAGGGTTTTAGAGTAGCAGTGTCTTAGCATAAACTAATATTTTACAATAATTCATCCCATGCCTTGTTCCAGCTGACGTTGAATTTGAACAGCTATGTTTTGAATTTGGCTTGGAACTGGATGAAGTTGTAAGTAATTTTTTTCCAATCATGTTTGTTTTTTAGCCTATTTCAAATACTTTATAGATTTTTTTCAATTTAAAATGTGTTGTATATTTCAGCTCACACTGCCAAATATTTTATACTTTTAACTTGAATAGTGATGAATGAATTGGTGAGCCTCTCAGTAATTGAGAGTATTGTTTTGTTGCCCAAACTGGTTATATCTATACATAGTAAAACAATAGTATCTTTTTTTTGTGTTTCTTGACTTGGTTGATTTTATGAAACCAATCACTCTCCACAAAATCATTGTTGTACTCGAAGTTAGTACAAGTTAAGAACCAAATTATTCCTTTAAGAGTATACTTTAAATTCAAGGGACATAAATGTTATTTCGCTACAACTGAAAGGTCATTACAACCACGAATGGGATAATTACTTCATATATTCAATTTTTATTTCACTTCCAAGGTTTCCACTTGTAAATGACTATTTTTTACTTGAACTGCTAGTCTATTATATTGTGTGTTACATTACTAATATTGTTAATTCTTTAGACAACAGAGAAGCAGATGCTGATAAAAGAGCAAGGTGATCAGCAGGCAGCAGCTGATGTTTCTGAAGATATCCTGTACCGTATTGATATTCCAGCCAACAGATATGACTTACTATGCCTGGAAGGATTAGTAAATGGCATACTTGTCTTCCAGGGAAAGTATGTAATTCGATTATATGTATTTTTGTATGGATATTCATAATTAGTTTGTTAGTTAATTTTTAAATTATGAACAACAGTGTTTAAAATGGAAATTTCCTATGCCCATTACTAGGCACAGGAATCTCACAAATAGTGCCATTTGGCATTGATGCAACTCAGAATTATTTTATGCCTGTCCTATGGCACATCAAAAGTTGCAACTTTTGACTATAAATTTCAATCATGTCAGTGTGCAAATAATTTTAGATTTTATTCTTGTATTAACATTAAGTCATCTTAAAAACCATATGTAGTTAATAGGGAGCTATTCTCCAGAACTCTAGATCTAGTGCCATATGTAATTTAACTATACTTAGTGGGCTAATAATTTCTGTCACGAATTTTATTTTAATGTAATTAATGATATACCTTTTAATTATTCAGAAATAATATGTGAATTTAAAGGTCCTTAAATGTAGAATACAATTTATTTACATTAATCGAAATGCCCTTTCCCATTTTCAATACATTCCCTTAATCAACGAGGCCAGTCATCGCACCACATTCATATTTGCCGCTGCTTTAACCGCAGAAGTTCGAAGAGACTCCAAATTCTGATGAGATTTAGCGCATACATTCTCCTCCAAATGTTGCCATATCTTGTAGTCCAGTGGGCTTAAATCTGGACTATAAGGCCAGTCTTCAGCCCGATAAAGTCGATTCCATGGGCGGTCAACCAGTTTTGCTTGTTTCGTACCCTATTAACTGGTGCAGAGTCCTGTTGGAATACCCAAAGTCTGTTTTCGAAGAAAGAGTTTCCACTTTGGTGCTAAGGACGGTAATTTGTTACACCACTGCATTGTTTTTACACCTTTTTCACAAAAAAATACATCAGTTAAGTCTGAATCTGAGACTCCAAGCCAAACCACGAGTCACGTAGGAAAATGCCCCCGGAATACGTGAGCTGGCATCTTCACTGCTGTGGGCATACACTTTGCCATTCTTCGATAATAATTTTTTGATGATAAGTTTCGCTGCATTTTTTTCTACGTACCGCCGTAACAAAGCGCGGGATCTTTCCAGCTTAATTTTTTAAACGCTCGTTCAAAAAATGTGCTGTCTTTTTACGACTTTCACAGGACTTCGTTTAACGCTCTTTTTACCGTGGTTCTGCTTATACCCATCTGAACAACTAAGATTTTTTGTTTACGAACAGGATTTCGTTGGATGCGCGCCTTCACTGCTCTAATGATCGCTTGATCGTAAGAGGTCCTAACCGCGCGAGGACGGCCGGACCTCTTACGATCTTCGAAACTTGAAAGATTCAAGCTTCAAAGCAGCGTATCGTTTGATAGTGCAATAAACAAACTGGTATTTTTCAAATTTTGCAGTGTATTGAAAATCACTGTTGGTAGGTAAGCACAGCGGTGGAACGCGATTACCGCGACTCTATCTTCTTTCTTGACTACTCCATATTTGGTAATGAATGAAAATTAATTTCTTTTTTATGTTCGGAAAGCACAAACGTTCCATTTTTAAATTAGTCGAAGAATATTTGGCCAGTATTCGCCAATTTTGCAAAGGTTTTGACAGAACTTATAACCCGACTGGGTATATAGTAGACTTGTTAAATAAATAAACATGAGCTCACACCCCAAACCAGGAAGCGCTGGCAAAGGTTATGGAGTAGACTATCTATCATTGTTGACTTAATTCTTAAACCTTAAATTTATTTTCTTCTTTAAAGTTTGTTTTGTTCTTGCAGCATGTGTGTTATAGTTAAAATTTTTGAAGTAAAATTATTTTAACTTTACAAAGATGTAATTTGGTGAAAAACATGTTTTTGAAAAGCAGTATCGTGTGTTTGTCATCAGTTGTAAATTAATAAAAGGGTATATCTTACTATGTATATGTTGTGAGTTCAAAAACATATATCATATATTTGTTTTTATATGTTTTTAGAAAATCCCCACCACAGTATAAATTTAAGAAATATGAAGACTGTTACTCCTTGCACTTGACACCAGCGACGGCACAAATTAGACCTTATGCTGTTGCTGCCATCCTCAGAGGAATTAACTTCACAAAGGAGAGTTATGATAGCTTCATAGATTTGCAGGTGATAGAAATATTTATTACTAAACAATTTTTTGATAATAGATAATGTATATTATTTCGTCATTTTACACAATAAAAAAACAGTTACAAAAGAGAAGAACTAAAATGGGATGTGTAAAATGTACAGTGGCAAACTTTTTTCAGTACAGTGCTAAGTAGTAAGACAATGTACTTTTTTCATAGTAAAATATATAATCATGTCTCCTTTTTTTATTTCCAGGATAAATTGCATCAAAACATTTGTCGTAAGAGAACTCTTGTGGCAATTGGGACCCACGATTTGGACACTATTCAGGGACCTTTCGTTTACGACGCGTTGCCGCCTAGTCAAATCAAGTTTAGGGCTCTTAATCAACAGAAAGAGACGACAGCGCCGGAGCTCATGGAGTTGTATTCTGTATGTTTATTTTTAAATACACTTCGTATTACAAATACGATTCCACGATATCGATATAATAGCTAATCCGGCAATCTTCGTTCCGACCTATAATTAATTTATGTATTAGCCTTATTAGCTGTATTTTTTTTAATTTAGGTCGGAAAAAAACAGTCATTACACAGTAATAAAACTAAAAGTAAATCGACAATTGTGATCGCAACATAGTATAAAACAAAGTGCCACATTCTGTCTGTCCTTATGTATGCTTAGACCTTTAAAACTACTCAGCGGATTTTGATGCGGGTTTTTTAATAGATAGAGTGATTCAAGAGGATGGTTTGTATGTATGATACATGCATAATATAGTAGAGAAAGGCAGAAAATTTCAAAGATTTGTAATAAAACTAGGTCGTATAAAACACATTTTTGAGCGCATATATTGCAAACTCCGGCTAAATGTTTCGAGATATATCAAAATAATGTACTACGGAATTATATATCTAAGTAAATGTTTATCTTTTTACTTAAAAAAGCCATTTTAGGTTTATAAAAATGATCACGCAATGCGGTAATTGAAAAGCTATTTAGACGAATACCGTACTAGTGATTCGCCCGGCTTCGACCGGGTAGCAGTTTTGGGATCCGTAGGGAACATCACCTTTTAGATACGAATATCCCAATAATAGTTTTTCCTCGCAAAAGAAGGAAGAACTTGACCTTGATCCTAGCTAAATCGATTTATCGCCTTCGAAATCCCTGCATACTAAATTTCATGAAAATCGTTGGAGTCCAAGATTCAGATCTGTATGTATACAAGAATTACTTGTATTAAACAAGTTTATCTGATACCTTCCTCTTGAATCACTCTGTCTATCATTAAAATCTATTCCATAGTTCGAAAGGTATAAGGGAACAGACGGCGGAAGGCTTGTCTCATTATAAAAAAATCAAAAAATAATAGCAGTTCAAAAAATGGCAATTTTTAAAAGAAAATACCAAAGTATTAATACGACAATTAAATTCACAATCATTTATATAATGTTTTCAGAGTCATGCTCAACTGAAGCAATACCTCGGCATCATAAGGGATAGTCCTGTCTACCCAATAATCAAAGACAAGCAGGGTGTTGTGCTGTCTATGCCACCAATCATTAACAGTGATCATTCTAAGATCACTCTGGACACTAAAAATGTTTTCATAGAGTGCACTGCTACAGATCTCACAAAGGTAAATGAAATGCCTAAAACTGGCATCATTTTAGTGGTAGAGTCCGGACAGTCTTTGATTGAATTTTTTTTTATTACGAAAGAAGGTTGCAAATGAGCAAGCGGTTCACCTGGTATCAAAAGACCGCCACTTAGCATCTACAACATAATGGGTTGCAGATGCGTTGCCTACCTTTAATGGACAGAGGAAGGGTTACACAGAAATAAAATAAATTCTGTTCCCCTTCTCATCATTGCCATATTAGAAAAGCATGGTATGGGGAAGAGGATAAGATTTAGGTCACTGACAGCTCACTCATCAGATGAAACGCAGAATACTTCTACTTCAGACCTGTCTTCTGTGATTCGTGCAATAGATGTCATTGCAAGCTCCGCCACTTTAAAATTCACGCATCAAAAAATTGCTCGCATTTAATCTTTTTCCCTATCCGATATGTGGTTCCAGTGTATTCAGAAATTTTCTGAATCTCTATCAGTTTCTTGTAGTTTTACTGCGTTTAAATTGTTATATATTTTTCTTAACAATTTTACTAGTTATTACTGTGATGTGACCATGTGGCCTTGTATTGTACAATACAAACCTTGTTGGTTTCCAGGCTATAGTTGTACTGGACACGATAGTGTGCATGTTCTCTGAGTACTGCAGCAACAAGTACGAGGTGCAGCAGTGCAAGGTGTACGCGCCGGACGGCACTTACCAGCTCTACCCCAAGCTGGACTTCAGGGAGGAGGTCATAGATGTGGATACTGCCAACAGATATATTGGTATAAGGTAAAGACATACTACCGCTATAGGCTACCGTACTTTTACAACTGGTAGAGCCTGCAACAACAACATCTGATGCACGAATGGGCTGGATTGACCGGTAAAAACCATGACCTTACAGAAGACAGGCGTGAAGTAGGAGTAAATTATACTTCCGCGTTACGATAAGCGAGATGCCGGTGGCCCAGTGTCAGTTCTCTTTCATTCCAGTGTCAGTCTTCCAATACTATCGTTTCTTACAAAGGATTTGTATCCTTTGTAGGAAACGGAAAGAGGAAAGGATTGGACACGGAAGCGGATGAATAGGCGAAGGAAATATTATTTTTTCTGTTTATCCCTTATTCTTTACATTAAAGGCAACGCACCTGCAACTCATTTGCTTGTTGCAGATGCCTATGGGTAGCGGTCACTTAATATCAGTTGACCCACTTGCTTGTTTGCGGTAGCAAGAAAGTATTCTGTCATAAAAAAAGCTTTTTTTTAAAGAACGATGGCTTAGGAGGTGAGGTATTTTAATGTAAAACAAATGTAATGTAAATGTAATGTAAAAAAAACGTTAGTATGCGAAATCCCTAATAGCAAACTAAGCCAATGTTGCTGCAAAACAACGTCTACTGGGTCCACTAGTATATAAAGAAAACATTGCATATTTATGATATGGAAAATGGCCACTACCTACAGTCAATTTCTTTTATAATGGCGGTCCTTTTTGATTTCGCCAAAGTCCAGTTTATAGAGCTTGGTCTGTGATTTTGGTTGTACCCGGGTGTCTTTAGGTGTGGCTTGGGCTCTTGTTTGTAGGGTGGGCTTCGCGATTGCACAAGGTCACAATTATTATTATTTAACAAAGTAATCAACTGTTGAATTGCTTACCTAAAACAGGACAAACAGTATATACAACAAAACAGATTGGTAGAAGGTTAGTAAGACAAACAACTTATAGTCTAATGTTATTCTGGTTAACATATTCACATAAAGTGTTTACAAAAGGTGTATGTACGAGGCCCAACAAAGATTTGAAATTCGTCGGTCTGGGGATAGTATCCGGTAGCACATCGTAAAGAGACGGTCTCCTAGAGCAGTTAAAGAAAATGTGTTCTGCTGATCCCTCGTCGAGTCCACATTCACAGAGGGAGCTATCCTTGATTCTTATTTTAGCTAGGTGAACCGGGGTAGAAGCATGACCTAATCTTAACCTACATATTGTGGACGTGACCCTCTTTTTGGCTTTCCTATATTTAAAAAACCAAGGCTGAACGAGCAACGAGTCTTGAACATCCGCGTAGTCTACCCTTAATGCGCTTAGAAAGATTCCACGCTTCATTCCAGCACGATACGACATCGGCCTTGGCTAGAGGCATTAGATCTTGTGCATAGGTTATGTAATGAGTATCACTACCTGTTGTCGTGGCATCCTTAGCGCACTGATCAGCACCCTCATTGCCCACTATACCGCTATGTCCCGGGATCCAAGCTAGGGTGACTTTTATGCCAGACACGTGACACCGAAAAAGAATTTCTTTGATTTTCAGAATAAACGGGAATTTTGACTTAGATCTGAGTTGGTTTGCAAGGATAGCCTGTAAGCAGCTTCTAGAGTCAGTGAATATTACCGTGTTGTGTAGCTTATGTGATTCAATATACATCAAGGCTTCAAGGATAGCTAGCGCCTCTCCAGTAAAAACCGAGGCTTGAGGGGGACACTTAAAGTTTAAAATGATGTTGTACTCCGGTATCCAGACAGCGTAGCCTACACAGCTGTCAGCTTTTATTTTTGATGCGTCAGTGAACATAGTATGCCAACCATTCCACTTACTATTGACGACAGAGTTAAATTTGGCGTTTGCACCGGGGTCACCGACGTCACCCAAAAAACCAATCACCGGGTCAAACGTCCACTACCTACAGTATGTCGCAATTCTTGTTTTTTTATAAGCTTTATTCATCCGCTGCATAAAACCATTATAGCTTATGTATACATTTATAAGTTGTATTTCCAGCGAGGATGGAACAAGTTTAGCCGGTCTGCTGTCCCGCATGTGTCTGAGCACGTCGGCGACGCAGTCCGTCCTGCGCGTGCGCGTGCCGCCCACTCGCCATGATGTCATACACGCCTGCGATCTGTACGAAGACATCGCTATTGCTTACGGGTAATTAAAATGTTATAGTTTTGTCAAAACATATATGTATAGCACGTCGATTGTTGCAACTAACTGGTCTTTGAATGGAAATGATCCTGGTCTGGAAATTGAATGACTTTAGCTTTCTATAACTATCGCGATGCTAGATAGCTTCCCACAGTATAACTAAACTTGAGCTAGTTACCGACTGTAATAGAACTCAGCTAAAGTTAGTTAATAGGCAGTGAACGCAAATAACACATAGAAGAGTAACGTCAAACAAAATTCTCTTCGAAAAACGTATGACGTTTTCTTTTTGACAGCTAGTTCGTCTCTATTACCATCGTGAAGTTACGATTGGCTCTGTTGTCAACACTCGTCGCTAATTGGCTAAGACTTGATCACACGTCAATCTGCTGCTGCAAGGGTTGTCAAAGTTGACGAGTTATGTAAGAGGCAGGGCAGCAATCAAAGATTTGAATAATGTTTATTATGTATATTTCTGGTATAACTTTATTTCATTTGACAGTTTGTCACATACGTATTTCATTTTTTTATTTATTTATTTCGTAGGATGTATTTTTAATACCTTATTTTCATATATACAATTTGTTTCAAAGAACCTCCAAAAACAACAGAAAATATAAAATAAATCGTATAAAAATCCTTAGGTGTTGACCGGCCGCGGGTTCCTTTGACTCGAGCAACCAGTGGTTAGAGTCATAGAGAGAGAAACCTTTTTACAAGGTGGATCGACTCTAAAATTACCATCTTTTGTATCGAACCCTTAATTCTCCCGTTGGCTAGTGCTAGTTTTTTAAACAGGACTCGGTATGTAAGTTCGTTGTGCACAGTCCACCTAATACCGAAAAGTATGTACAAGATATAAATTTTCATAAATCGTAAAAATCAACATAGAAAAACTAAGGTCATGTAACTTTTTAATGTCAGAGATAGGGAATGATATCCAAAAAAATTAGGTCGCTCCTATATTTTTATATTTTTAATTTTTAACACGCTTAGGTTGAACATAGACCATACAAACAAGTGGCGGCAGGCAAGTGCTATATGCCTTTGGACTAACGAATACCTCGAAATTTAAAAAATAGGGGGTTTCCGTACATTTTCCTTCAAAGAGAGCGTTATCCTCCCCCTCCCTCCACCTACCTAATTTTTGAACTTAATTAATTCAAATGGCATAATGCCACCCTGGAGAGAAAAAGGAGGGAAAGAAAAATTTGACAATTTTTTTTTAGATTTCAATGAAACTTTTGTTGCGTGGAAAGTGATAGCTCCATTAGAATGACGATCCGTGTCATTCCTGCCCCACTTCACAACACATGAAGGCATTTTAGAACTTTACTTCTATTTCACGCTTCATTTTTCCCATGTGTTCAGTTACAACCGCATAGTGCGACGACCGGCAGCGGTCGCGACCAGCGGCAGCCAGCAGCCCGCCAACAAGCTGACAGAGCAACTGCGCCAGGAGTGCGCGCATGGCGGTTACACTGAAGCGCTCACCTTCACACTCGTAAGTGTTCAGGCGCAGATCCAGATCTGAAAAAAAGTTGTAGGCACATCAACCCAAAACTCGGCCAAGTACGAGTCGGAGAATGAAATCGCTCACGGTAGATGGAAGACCTATGATGACTAAGTACTTAGCTGCTGTTCCGAATCACGCACGATTCATTTGTTAGACAGGCAGACATATGACAGTGTGATGTCATTTGTCTGCCTGCTTGTCATGCCCATCGAGCCCACAAAGGTGAATCCGCGCTTCGTGTTATAGACAATCGACCATTGGTAATCCGTCAACCGTGTCACAAGGCGGTCACTATCCTGGATACGCCTGCAGCAGGTTTAGCTGACTGCGAGCTTATGATTCACGTACAAGTACGTATATGTTTCACAATGATATCGTTTTTAACAAATACTTTATGTTCAGTGTTCAAGAGAAGATGTGGCAACCAAACTCGGTGTGAAAATTGAAGATACACCAGCAGTGCATATCTCCAACCCGAAGACTTTAGAGTTCCAAGTGGTGCGGACCGTACTACTGCCCGGCCTCCTGAAGACCTTGGCCGCTAACAAAAAGATGCCGCTGCCGCTAAAACTGTTCGAAATTAGTGATGTGGTGTTGCAAGACAAAAACTCTGGTAAGTGCTACAATTTCTGGACAAGAGTAGTAGAAGGGACTATTTTCCGCAACTCCACGGTTAGTGCGTATTTCGCCTAAGAACGGGACAAGGATCACTCCAGCCAGTCCAGCTCCAGAAACTCAGCAAGCCTTTGATGTTGCCGGCGATATCAGTTCACCGAGATTGTTCCGATTGGGTGTATCTAGGCCCTAGACGGTAAACAGGATTTGACTGAGTACTCTCAGTACCTCAACTGTAGGCAATGCATCAATCAAAATGCAACTCATTAGCTTGTTGCACATGCCTATAGGCAGCGGTCACTTAGTATTAGTTGAACCGTTTGCTTGGTGCCAGAGCAAGTGAGCCTTTCTATATCGAACAGGTTGGTTATATTAAAGGCGATGTTTCAAATCGGGAGATCTGTCGGAGCCGTGCTATTCGCCTTGTTTTATTTATGATTTTAGTTATTATTTTATATCTGTATCCTAACGTAGCAGATAATGACTTGCGTGAATGTTGGAATGTAAAAGTAATTAAATAAAATAAGACTTTAGTTATTTGTCCAGCAGGTCTTTATTTATAAAACCGAAGTACTTATAAAAAAAATAATAAAACGACAGGTAGACATATCTCGGCAGCTGTTTTTTGGGGAGAATGAAATGGAAGGTATTCCCGCTTGTTTGTGCGTTATAATTGCAGTGTTGCCATTGCCAAAAGCCTTGCCATCCCAAATTATTTTTATTACGTTTATCGGTAAAGTTACTGTATTAATAATCACCGATAAATTTATAGCGTCTACCACGACTTCCATTAATTATTAATAATGTTCGAAAAATATAACTAGTTTTCAATTAATCACAATTACCGTTACATTTTTATATAAAGATTTAGTTAGAGTTTTCCCTATTGCTGGAATCTAAAACTGTCAAATTTGTTAAGACTTGATTTTACTCCAAGTAATAATCAGAAATAAATAACTAGGATCGTAATTCAATTAAAATATAAATCATTAACCTAACATCCAGCAGGTCCTCTACGTGACGGAGTATATGTTACCTTTTTACAACATTCTGGAGGTTAGTGTGGCATATGTAAAATTTGCGCCATCTAGTGATTTCGCGTTATCAATTTTGTGTGTAGCGTTCGTAATATCTTGATGAGTTATGGTAGAATTTCGATCACTGTCCGTAAATGAGAATGTATATAGCGACAGGTGCGCGTAACGAGCGTCGGCTGTGCGCGGTGTACTGCGGCAAGGCGGCCGGCTTTCAGTTCGTGCACGGCCTGCTCGATAGAGTTATGGCGCTACTGAGGGAACCCTGGAGCAAACATGATGGATACTACTTACGGCAGAAGGAGGGTAAGTTACAACCAACATTTTGATTAGTAATACATATATAATACAATTTTAATAGAGCCCGTAACAACATATTTTGCACGAATTGGCCGGCTCGACCAGTGGAATACCACGACCTCACAGAAAACAGGCTTACGCCTAGTAGAAGTACTCTGCGTTTCGTCTGATGAGTGAGGTGCCGGAGGCCATATTTCAGTCCTCTTCCTCTTTCCACATAATATAGGATAGGATGGGAAAAGGAAGAGGATTGCACGGGGAGAGGGTTTATGGGGAAAAGGAGATATCCTTTTTCCTGTCTATGCCCTCCATTAAAGATAGGCAACGCATCTGCAACACATTTGCCTGTTACGGATGTCTATGGGCAGCGTTCACTTAACATCAGGTGATCCGCTTGCTCGTTTGCCACCAACTCACATAAAAAAACGATAAAAATACTACGACCTCACAGTAGGCAAGCATGACATAGAAATTTTCGGCGTTTGTCTGATGACTGAGGTGCCGGAAGCCTAATTCTATTCTTGTCCCTATCCCTTTCTTATAGCAACAAATGGAAAGGGGAGTTGATTTGTTAAGGGAAGGGACGGATAGGAAAAAGAAATATCTGTTTCTATGTTTATACAACTTCATAGGCTTGTTGCAAATGCCTATTGGTAGCAGTCTCTTGATAATACGTGCCTGCTTGTGGTGAACTGTTTGCTTGGTTTGCTACATTCTTCTATAAAAAAATCTAAATTTATTACTCTGTTTCTATAAATCATCTTTAGGATAGGACACATAAAATGAAAATCAAATATCTCTGCCTATCAAAAACTTTTTATAGATGAAATAGATTAATGATGAAACTCCTGAAGACATCTTCATGATAGCCGTTAGATTTGTTCTTCAGATATAGCAGTGGTTTATCTTTTTTAATTCAAATAAGCTTATTTAATTTTATTTTTAATGAAGTCCCAAATTATATATTCTTTGTATACTAATTCATCTTTTATATCGCTTAAGATAAGTCGTAAACGTGTAACAAATTTCCCAATAATATTACAGATTCGTCGTATTTTCCCGGCCGTTGCGCCGAAGTCGTACTTCGAGGTGAAGTGATAGGGAAGATCGGCGTCATCCACCCCAGTGTGTTGACGGCCTTCGACCTCACAAACCCTTGCTCAGCTGTTGAGATCAACATCGAGCCATTTGTGTAAAATATTTATGAATAAATTTATATCGTTGCTGTGGTTTATTTTATTACACAAAATTAACCCGTCCCAACATTGCTTAGATAAAAAAATAGACTAAGTTACTTGCAGATAAAAGAACTTACTATATGTGACTATATAAATCGGTAGATACCGATAGTAGATACTATACCTATATAGTTAAGTTTATAGTTTTGGTTTATCCATAACAAACAAAAACTAACATCTATTATTTTTATAACATAATAATCATCTTTCTAATTGACGATTCGATAACCTTTGCCGTAGCATAATGCCCTAACTCTTAAAGGTTGACAACAGAGGTGAACTTCCTCCCCAAAATAGTATCAAATAGTATGAGCATCGCTGAAATATAAAAAATAATACAAAAATCAGTAGAAGACAAGATTTTATGTTTGACCATTAAAATATAGATTGCGGTGATTATCTTTCAGGTGTTTATCTGAATAACATAAAAAAAGAAAATTATTAGATTTTTGAATTTTGACGAAACTCATAATTTGGGTTTAAAAGAAAACTACATAATAATCCAAACACAACAAGAACCAATGAATAAATCTACTGTTACTGTTAGTTTCTCTGTCACAAACTTGTCAGAAGTAACTATTTTTTAAGCATTTCGAATGAACACCAAAAATTTGAAAATATACGTAAAACAGTTGTTGGATAATTTTAATAGGTTAAATTGTAATATGTGGGTAGTAACAGTGGTAGAGGCCGCAACAACAATTGTTCCAAGAATGGGACGGCTCAACTAGTGAAATACCACGACCTCACAGAAAACAGGCGTGCAGTAGAAGTACTTTTCGGTTTCGTTTGATGAGTCCTCACTCATCAGACGAAAGGCAGAGTGAAATTGAAACTGAAATTAGGCCTCTGGTACCTCTTTGGAGGCCTAATTTAAGTCCTCTTCCCCTTCTCACCCTTTCCTCATAAAAGAAAGGGAAGAGAATTGGACGGGAAAGGAGTTAATGGGGATAAGGAAATATTATTTTTCCTGTCTATACACCCTCCTCTGTCCTTTAAAGGTAGGCAATCTGCAACACATTTGCCTGTTGCGGACGTCTATGGATAGCACTCACTTAACATCAGGTAATCTGCTTGCTTGTTTGCCAAAATGATATAATTTAAACAAAAAGCTCTCGAAAATATGTTTATTGTGTGTAGGATAATTAAACAGCACAAACAATATAAATAATAACTATAAAATCACATTGTAGACACAAATACAGAACATAGAAAACATCTTTATATTCACTTAGCCTAAAAATCTATAAATACATTGATCATTTCAAATGATTCAATATAAAAATGTATGCATATACTGTCCTAGTAAAGTTTCAAGTCCATTTTGTTTAGAAAAATATTGACATATGTAAATTTGTCTCCATAATTATTAACTCTAGAATAATAACTATGCAATTTACAATTAATTTTGTTGTGTAATACATAATTATTGTCAATAAATCTAACCATTGACTATATAAATTAATTATATTTGGAAATAAATAACTTTTTAAGGCACTTGTTGCCAGTGGCGGATCCAAGATTGTGGTTTGGGTGGGAGAGACTTGACCACACACTTACATTGCATAACATTTTATATAATTGAAATCAGGATAATGCTGGCTAAAATTAAATTTATCTAAATAATAATTATCACTTGTCATGGATTCCTTCCATTCTGATGATTTTGGGGAGTAGTAAACCCTTGAATCCGCCAATGCTTGCTGCAAACAACATTATAATGTATATGTGTATGTAACATAACATATATGTAAAAATAGTGGACATATAACAGATCTATTATGTATGACTAAACTTCCTACTTTCACATTCAAAATACTGTAAGCATACCTGAATCACAAGATAATCATATAAAATAATATAATTTAATGTGAACCTAATTTTATACAAAAACGAAGTCTGGGGACAAAATTTTATTTTACATCAGTTGAAAGATTTTAACAAATTTACTTTTTATTCTATAAACTACTACTATAACCCCGTACAAACTTTTGATCTTTTATAAAAAATACACAAATGTGATTAAAAGGATAAATCTTTCACTAATATTTGAATACAAATTTAAAATATTGGTGTATAATTATTTGGAAAATTTATTGCCCTTCTTTAAATAGCCCATATTTTATGTAATATAAATCAAACAAATTATCTAGGTTTAAAATTTC
Source organism: Papilio elwesi (assembly GCA_029849275.1). NCBI lineage: Eukaryota > Metazoa > Arthropoda > Insecta > Lepidoptera > Papilionidae > Papilio > Papilio elwesi. The sequence continues at coordinate 9,621,700 of CM056695.1, forward strand.
TTTTCAGAGGTTTAAGGAATATTGTCTAAATTATGGATTCATCATTTTGGTTGTGAGCGCTTCTTTTTAAATGTGTAAATGTAATAGGACCCTATCAATGAACTGGACGGATGTGTAAGCTGCTATCTATATGAATAACAACCTTATGAAATTAATCTAGCAACAATTGAATCTTAAACATTTTTTCTAATTCTGTTCGATTAAAATCTGGAGCAATTATAAATGGGCAGAGGTAGAATGATAGCTCCCTCAAATTGGGTGCACTTGTTTTGATTACTTTTGCTACTTGGATTGTTACATGTACACACCTTGAAAGACTGAGGTATGTAAGTTTTTGAAATATGTTGTTAGAAAAATATGCAAGAAGTGAAGTTGTTGAGAAATATCCATGACGTAATTTTAATGACTGTAAATGTTTAAGGCGGTACAGATGCACTAAACTTGAATCAAACAATGTTTTACATGTCATGATATGTAGAATGTGTAGACTTTTGCAATTTGCAATGTAGCATATTATATTGTCATTTAAGGTGTCACCATAAATATATAATGCTTGCAAGGTGGACTGTTTGGTTCTTAAAAGTGATTCCAAAAAGTCCGCTGGGATATTTTTCATTTTCTCCATGTTAATACTGACCAGGTTTACGCACTGGAGCATACTGTACAAACTGTTTTGTGTTAGAGCAAAATTTGAAAGAATAAGTGTTTCAAGGTACTTAAGTTTATCGAATGGTAAATGATAAACAAAATTTCCATTAGCATTTTCTGGACTCTGCACTATTAAGGAATTTCGAAAACTTAAAAATTTAAGGTTTGGCCAGTGTCCAAGATCTTCAAAAATGCAACTATCGACTTGTGATATGCTTATTTCTAAATGAGTCAAATTGGGGCAATAGCTTATTAAGGAGGCCCTCACCTGGGAATACAACTTAAAATACTGTAATTTTACATTTTTCAAATACTTAGCGACGAAAGGCACAATGTTTTCACTTATCTTTATATAGTTCTTCATGCATACTATGAGGCGTGTGTTGTCCCAGATGCATGGTGTCAGGCAAAGCTGCTGCCATCTCACACATACTTTAGCTACAGCCAACAATGATTCGAAATCAATCATAGAAAATATATATATGAGTAATTCGTTGGGCAGATCATTTATTGTTAATGACTGGCTACATGTTTCAACACCTGTCATTTCAAGGTGCACCATCCTGCGGAACAGTCACCTGCACTTTGGTAGTCCTGGAAATAAATGTATATGCTCTAAATTTATGAGCACAGGTATGTTCAAAAATTCATTTACTTTAAGCACTTACTATAATTACGAATCACAATAAACAACAGAAGTACACTGAGTAAGATACACACATTTAGTTTTAATTCTAATTAGTTATACAAACACACATAATTAGCATATTTAACATCATACCTGTGGATTACCTTGCTTCTTATTCGATTTATTTTTATGGTTCGCCTTTTAAAAATCATAATTTTAATACTTTGTTCACGTTATATTCACAACGAATGGTTATATTTCAAGTAATACTTTCGATTCACGTTTAATTCAATCATTGTAATAAGTACAATTATGTATAAAAAATAATTTTTAAGACATAATATTAAAAATAACTTTCATCTTTCATCCTATTTTTGTATGACGTTTTACGTCTTCTTTTGACATCAAACGTACGTTTCGTTCATATTGAATATTGTATAACTCAATACGAAAGAAAAAACCTTTATTTGTTTATAAATAAAAAGTAGGTCTTCGTAAGCCATTTGACCGGCATTATATTTTTAGCGTGTTATATCTAGTTAAATTAATTAAGTTACTATTATAGAAATAAAAGTTTTTTTTAGGGTAGAAGACAAGTAGAAGAGAAATGAGCAAGCGGGTCCCCCATCGGGGTTTCCTTACCATATTAAGTGACCGCCACCCATAGACATCCGCAACAAATAAATACGAAAATAAAGCGTCAGTTTTGAACGCTTAAATTGTGTGGGACGTTATTTGAGAGTCACAATTTGTTTGCGCTGTATGGACCATAGGCAATTGGCCTAGCTGAGTTGATGATTTACATTTTCCACAGATTTGATATTCCTTCTACAGTTATACATTATACAAAACAAACTCGTTAGTGTGGTAGGGTAGTACTATAAAACCTACCCTTCTTCAGTATGTATATGTTACCGACCGACTGTAGGGGCAAGCATTTTATAATCCGGCTACACAAATTTTTAACGGTCGGCACATTGTCAGTTTAACGAATTATTGAGAAATTGCCGTTTCTTTCCTAGGTACTCTACAAAGAGGCGACGTGAGGCCGGCGTATATTTATCCAATAGACATGAATGTCTACAAAACGGACTTTGAACGATAATTGGTCGAAACTTGAGACCCGCTATTTTGATTCGTTGCCAGTCATCCTTTAGTCAGTCACTATACGAAAACAAACAACGTTTCTTAGCATGGACAGTGAAAAGTAAGTACGTCACAAACAATATCACACATTTAAGCAAGCTTAAGTATTAAAAATTATTGAAGCAAAAAAAACATATCGTTGATTTCACTAATAATTCTTTTTCACTGTCTACAATTCTCACTCTTGTCTAAATCCTATTAGGAAGTCACTGGAAATGAAAATGATTCGTTCAACTGAGAATGTGCCGACCGTTTACAATTTACCTAGCCCAATAATTGAATAATAGTGTCTGCTCTGATAATCGATCGGTGACATATAATTTTTTAATAATTGATACCATAGACGTTCCAAACAGTTTTTATTACGTCTAAGATTGATTCACGTTCTAGTCGAACTTACTCCATTCGAAAAAATAAAGAAGAACTCACGCTTATGAACTAGAAGGACACAGAACGAAGAAGGAGATTTCCGTTTTAAGGTCTCGGTTTCCTGTTCAACATTCAAAAATTATTTTTTTCTTTTCCATTCTTTTATTTTTCTTGACTTTTACTTTCGTTATTTTTTTCTATATTTTATTGATTTTAGCATGAGACTTATAGAAATGCTACTATATCTCTTGAACACCAGGCGACACTATTCCTTTAGTAATATTAAAGATTATTACAGTGTATTTTATTATCTAAATCCCTTCCACCTAATAATGTAATTTTGGGCTAATGTCAAGCGCAGTACCTATATATCTTCGAATTAGTTATTTCGTACACTAACCTTATTTTATCTGGGACAATGCTCCCAATGACGTAATGATAAGCACACTATTATTTTAAATAAAATTTAATTGGTGGTCCCCGGCACAAATTAGAGACACGAAACTAAACTAACTAAAACAATCACGCAACAATGTGTAACTATCTATATTCTACTTAGAAATAATTCAACTCTATGGTAAGGAACATCATGGGTGGATTCAGTGGTTTCCCGCCAAGCTCCTCCGAATTCTTTCGTGAAGTTATGAGTCAAAATATTTATGTGATAATTTTGTATGACTTTTTTGTGTTTACTTGGTTAAAATCTACCCGCCCTGCTCAAGCTGAAACAACAATTCTGGATCCGCGACTGAGTAATGTTCATCACTGTTAAACATTTAAGAAACATATTTTTTATGAAGAAGGGGACAACCGAGTCACCTGATGTTAAATAACCGCTACCCATAGGTATCCGCAGCATATGCATCGCAGATGCGTTGCCAACCATTAATGGACAGAGGAAGTGATAGACAGAGTAATAGTGGTAGAGCCCGCAACAACAACATGTGTTGCACGAATTGGCCGGCTCGACCGGTGAAATACCACGACCTCAAAGAAGATAGGCGTGAAGTAGATTATTCTGGGTTTCATCTGATGAGTGAGGTACCGGAGGCCTAATTCTTCAGGGAACAGGAACAGAATTAGGGGAGGGTCCCATCCTTTGATAATAAGGAAAGGATGGGAAGGACTTGACGGTGGAGGGGGTGACTAGGAAAAGGGATATAACCATTTTCTGTTTATCCCTTCCTGTGTCCATTAAAGGCAGGCCATACGCATCTGCAACTCTTGTAGCGTATGCTTATGGGCAGCGACCAGCAGGTGATGTGTGATATCAGGTGAACCGCGTGCTCGTTTGCCACCTTGTATTATAAAATAAACCTTCATGTTGCTTGCTAATTATATTAAACTTACGGGTTCACTTTAATCCCAATAACTGCAAAAGTACCAAACTTTAAAGCGGAACGAGGCAAAGGGTTCTTCGAGAAGAGAGTGTATTTTCCGTTCACGTTATTATTATTATTATTATTTCCGTTCCTATGGTGTTATGGATGTTCAAGAGTGTCGGTGCTCATTTAATATTAAGCGATCCGCTTCAAGTTTTCCCCCTAATCCCATAAAAAAAGATCAACCTGATGTTAAATGTATACTTCTTTTCTCGTTAATAGATAACATGAATAGAAGTATGTTAATCTGTAACGATCAGAAGCATATCCTGCCATTTGCAGGTAATGGAGAGAGGGATGAGAAGGCGTCGGGGCGGCAGCTCATTAATTAGATGAAACGCAGACGCAGGTATAGAGATATCTTTTGTGTCTTTTATTCTCGATGTTAATTTTGAGACGTAACGTTACTTGTTCCCATTATTTGTTGATATACGGTACAACAATAATTTATAGGTACACTACAATTGCCGCCTAGTGTATGATCATATTTTAAATAGATATCAAATCATGTAGACAAAGATTCCACTAGCTTTTATCTGGTACTCGTGTTATGATATGAAGAATATTGTAGGCCATGCAAACAATTAAATATGAATCACAAACACTTCATTTAAACACGTCAGCGATGTACAATTAGAGACTACGACCCAAATATATGTCTAATTATAATCCTCTTGTAGATGGAATACCTACTGCGTGAGTGAAAGGCGTTCAAACGTGTCTGCGCAAGTTAACGGTCCACCATTCGCGTACCAAGTAGCAGTAGTCGCATGGCTTGTTCCACTCCGGCACACCACAACTTTGACATATTTACGACGTATTATTGAACAAACAATATAGTAATTGTGTCTTAAAATAAGAAACGATACAAAGTAAGTGCTTTGGCGATTTTAATACATTACATTAGTAATTTCACGCTAAATTCAAGAATAGTTTAAGATAATGGTTACAATAGAAAATATTTACAGTTTATTTCCCATGACGTAACTCTTTGCATGCATATTGCTAGTTAATTACTTTAGTAAAATCTTACAAAGCCATCTTTGTTAAGGTTTTTGAACAACAATATAATTCTTACCTGTTTTTTAAACGATATATGTTTTTAAATGTTTCGATTTAACAAATTCTATTACTCATCGGTCGTAAATATGATAAATATTCATACTTCTGTGTGTTATAACGTGTAGTTGTACTTCTGTGTAATTACCCGAGAAGTAATTCATAGGCGTGGAATAAATACATTGTAGATGTTGTATCAATAAATAAACCTTAGACTAGTTTGCTCATATAATTTTTTTATGCATATTTAATATATAAATGAAAGGCGATGTGTGTATATATATTCTCTATAACCAAGGAACGGATCGAACGATTTCGATGAAATTTTTTAGGAATTGTTTAGATTGACATAGCGGATAATCCTGTGAAGTTTGATCGAATCAACATAATTAGTGCTGCCCGGGCGAGGCCGAGGCGGATCTATGTATCTAGTTATCTTTTGGCGACTTATCAATGAATTTGAGTGGCAATAGTTTAGGATGAGGATTGGTAACAAGCCCCGTTCAAAATGAGGGTCTAGCCCTCCCCCCCGCAAATCACGATCCTGAATCCGTCACTGCATTGTCAGTACATGAGTCTGTACTTTGACGACTGATTAAAGCTAACCATAATAGATATACTGGTCTAGTGTTTAGCTGGACAGAACTAATATCTTGAAGGTCTAGTTTTAATTATAAGTTATAATCATTTTGCTATACCTTGTTTGTTTCACAGCAAAATTATTTTTGTAAACAAAGCATTTTACGTTAAAATTCGTAAATTTCAAAATATTTACGAAAAATAACTTTTTCTTATTACTTTATAACATTAACTGTCCGTATTACACATATTCAATTCACTTAATCTCACAATTTCCACAAAATTACAACATTTCCGGTGAAAGCATAAAAAGTGTAATAGTCGCCATGTATGGTAAATGACGTTTGTTTCTTTACAACAATCATATTATCTTTCAATGAAACAATGTATAGATAGCAATGCTTTTTTATCTTATTATAGACAATGGTCATGAAACTGTATGCCGTTTCGGATGGTCCACCGTCTTTGTCCGTGCGTCAGGCGCTTGCCAACTTGGAGCTGCCTTTTGAGCTGGTGAACGTTGACTTCGGCAAGGGAGAGCATATGACAGCGGAGTATGCTCTGGTATGTACCTATAGAATACGGAACTGAGTCGATAACTTCATACTACCGATTAATTTATGTGGCAGTAAATACTGACGACATAAGAATTATTCTGACGGCTATGGAATAAAAAAATCTGCATATCTAAATCACATCTTTTGTACAAAATCAATTTAGGCTTTGAAAACCGTTTGATCGCTAACTAAAAAAAATGAATTTATTTCTCATGATAACCACTTCATCTGATTTCCTCTTCTTCTACTAAGTCATTACCTAACGCAGACAGTTGTCAAAACTGGTCGGTAAAAATAACAGGTCCGTTTTGAATGTACGTAATCTAGAGTGACAATTCTATTTACGTAAAAGGAGTACTTAAGGGGCCAGTTGGAGTAGTCTGGTTAGTAAGATAATTTTTATTCGGCTTTCGGCTTTTCGCGCCGCAGGTAGTAGGTTCGATTCCCACCCAAGACAGACATTTGTGTGCATGAACATGTCTGTTTGTCCTGAGTCTAGGTGTAATTATCTACTTAAGTATGTATTTACAAAATAAAAGTAGTATATGTAGTATAACAGTTATCTCGTTTCCATAGCACAAGTTCTGCTTAGTTTGGGATCATATGGCCGTGTGTGAATAATGTAAACAAAATAACTTACACTCTATTCTTGTACAGTCGCATCAGATTGAAAATCTCCAACACCAAAGCAATTATGTGTGGCACAGGAAGTTACACTTACTTACATCTGCCAACTGCCGTGAAGATATGGATGGCAATCGACATTCTACATCCATCAAATAATTATCAGTAACGCTTACAAAACATAGCAACGGATACTTATTCAATAACAAGGAGTTTTTGTTTTTCAGTTAAATCCCCAAAAAGAAATTCCCGTTCTAGATGACGATGGATTCTATCTGAGCGAAAGCAATGCTATTCTACAATATGTATGCGACAAGTACGCCCCTGGTAATGATCTCTACCCGCAAGATCCTAAAACTAGGTAAGTATTTCGTAACCGGCTTCACGCATCCCGCCCAATTCCCTACCCTTTTTCATTCCCCCATCTCCTCACACCACTTCCACCTTCTATTACATTGGTTACCTCTATTCTAAATAAAAACTGGTAACTCATCTAGTTCGTGTTAATGTTTGTAATTAAAGGTGTTTGTGCTAAGCCAGTCACTTAACACAAATCTAAACCACTTGCTTGTTTTTCTCTTTATTCCATAATAATAAATAATAATAAATTAAATGCTTTATTGTACACATAAACATAATTAAGTAACTGTTACGTAAACGTAACGGAAAAAGACTAAGAAATTAATTAACAAGTCTAAATAATGACAATAGAAAGATACGATTTTCACAAACGATCGGTGACAGTAGGTATTGACTGAAAAGTACACATCATGGTAGTATAGAATTATCCAATTTACGATACTCGCATTATTCTTGCTAGATACATTATTTATACTTAGTTATACATTATTATTTACGTTAGGATACAGAATTATAAAATGAAGAAGAACGTGTAAAGAAGAATATTTCATATAATTCCAGGGCTCTTGTGAACCATCGGCTCTGCTTCAACTTGTCCACGTACTACGCGAACATTTCTGCATATACTGTAAGTTGGCTTATCAGTTTGATGAAATTTATTAAACATGCGGCAAATCGCAATTTCATCTGCATTAAATAATAACTTCGATTCATTGGTATTAAGTAGCCAAAATATAATTTTGGTGTCAATAACTGCAGCATTAATCGTATTTATATAAAATTTAAGCCTTCTACCTCTTTATGGGCAATTTTAATGAAACGATGTATAATTTGTTACTTATTATTTTAATTAAGCTATCCTCTACACCATTTGACATGTGGGAATGTTGCTTTCACTTGTCTTTGGAGCACTTTTGAACGGTGATGGTATATGCGTAAAACATAACTTTAGTATAAAATATTATTGGTTGCACACAGTAATTTATTCAACAGATGGCCCCAATATTCTTCGATTACAATCGGACAGAGCTCGGTCTGAAAAAAGTGCACATGGCGCTCGACGTGTTCGAAACATACCTACAGCGTTTGAACACTAAATACGCCGCAGCTGACCACCTCACCATCGCGGACTTCCAGCTTATCAACTCAACAATGACACTAGAAGCTATAGAATTTGACTTTTCAAAATATACGAAGGTATGTTATCTTCTTACTATACATTTTCTGTAATAAGGTTAAACTGATAGCAAATGGTCATTAAAATCTAGGTCGTACAGACACAGAAAAATACATTCTTTCTTTTAACAGGTTTTAATTATGTGGGTTAGGTATGTTATGTTTTCAATATGTTGCCTAAAGGCTGTTCGTCGAACATATACGTCACGTTCGATTCATATAATGTACAGTGGTAGTAACTGTACTCATTTATTGATAGACATGTTATTTCATGCATTTTAAATGAAATAAATGATCTCTTACTCTAGATTACCATCTTCTTTCTTTTATTTGAGTCATCGTTATTGTGACCATTCACCACCATCTACCACCGTTACAGATAGGAGAAACATTTTTAAATCTACAAATCATAACAAGCTGCGTTTGTTCTTTGAGGAATTATACATGCTACATGATTTTTATTTAAGATAATGGAATCTTAACTTAATTCGCATATTTATTAATGTGAAAATAACATAAATAAAACATAGTATATTACGTCATATGCTATATTTACAGATAAACAAATGGTACAACGATTTTAAAATCCAGTATCCAGAGCTTTGGAAGATATCAGAAGGTGCTATGAGAGAAATCCAACATTTTGCAGCGAATCCGCCAGACCTGACCCACCTTAACCATCCCATACACCCGATCCGTAAAATTAATAAGTAAAATAAATAAAGTGTTGAAGTTTACATTGTTTAATCTATCCGGAGCCGGAGACACACCTCTTCATGAAGCCGAGACAAGCAAAACTGCAGCAGTCAGAGTGGTTTACACACTAGAAACAAAATTAAAGTTCATGTTAATAAGATATAAGCGGCACTTACAGTGTCTTAGGTTCAAAAATCACTAGTTAAAAATATTAAATATTGGCATGTACAGCGATAGGAATAAATCGCGATGGATAAATGACTCCGCAATGACGTCATTGTCTCTTGTTTCAAAAAGTAGTCGTTGTTCTACAGACAAACTTTTTTTACCTGCACATATTGCGCGCGTATAACTTCACGTTTAGACACTACACACAAAGAAAAAGTTTTGTAATCAACATTTTGTTTTTGGTTTTTATTGGATCCGGGCTTGTCAACAGTTATATTTTATGCAGTTTTAACAGCTTTTTTTTTAAATAAGTAAACTATTTAAAAACAAAATAAATATAAAATATAACTGCGCAGTAATTCCGCAAAGATTGTATAACATATACTTGTATTTTAAATATATTTTTACTGGGAATTGATACAGTACAAAATTTTTAACAAAAACAAAACCGACTTCAAAAAAACTATTCAAAACAAATAACGCACTAAAAAGTATAAAATAATTTTACGCAAGTAAACATAAGAATCAATTCCTAATCATATTTATTTTTGCAGTCGGCGTCAGCTAAGTAAATACCAGTCTTGACTTGGTAAAGGATCGTTTACGAGTTGGAGGAGCAACGTGCCCACCGTATTCGCTTAATACAACGTCGTTTTAAAGTAAAACGAGAACACCGTCAATGTAAAGTCAATTTACTAAGCTTTACTAAGAACAACTGGTTAGATCTTGATCAAATTTATATGGGAATACATGATAACAACCAACTTTCAATCAAAGACAGATAAACAACCAAATTACATAGTAATAAACACATCGCTAAGCCCGGCCGTCTACTGCGCGGCTTTTGAAACCACTTGCGCGTAGTTTTTACTTACTTCGTAATTTAAACTTTGATATCTTCTAAACTATTGGTCAGAATGGTATAGTTTAAAGAGCAATTATAATCTACATTAATTTTTTTTAATTAATAGCACATTTAAATGGATAAGGATTCATACCGAACGCTAATAATAGCGCAGGAAGTTGCGTATGCGTTTTAATTAATGTTTCCTAAGAAAAAAGTTGTTATTGTGAGACAACCATAGAAGATAGATATATATCATCGCGTACTTTTATTTAGCTTATTTAAACAGCTACAATTATTTCATAAATCATTTTACTTTAAGTTCTATAGTTTAGCCTACGTAAGCCAAGAAAGTAAATTTCAACTTTTTCATATTACGCATTATTAAGAATTACTCAAAAACTACCGGTCGGATCTTGACTAAAAAAATGAGACCAATCGGGAAGCTCTCAAACAAAAAAAGAATTATCAAAATCGGTTCACCAGGAGCGGAGTTATGAGGTAACAAACATAAAAAAAATATACGTGTCGAATTGGTAACCTCCTCATTTTTGAAGTCGGTTAAAAAATACAGTGAAGCTCTTGTTTCCTTTTAGCATTTAAACGTCTCTGATTGTTTTCCCAAATATCCCTTTTCCTTACAAATTCGTCTTTAGAACGTATATAGGCAATTGCTTTAATTTTATGTAATTTATTTAAACAAGCCATACGTATACCAGGGTTTTTAATAGTGTGTTTTTACGTACGAAGTGCAATGTTATCGCCTTGTACAGCAAGAAGTTTTGAGTTGTGTAACATGTATTGTGCTACATATATTTATACATGTTCGTTTTATTCTATTACTAGATGGCCCACCAAACTTTTTTCCGCCTTCAACTTAATATATGTATTAATTGCTGGATTTATTGCAATCGGGGGACTCAAATTTGTCTTTCCCTTCTGTTGTATAAGCCTGGATGTATAAAATTCTTTGTGGTTATATCATTTGATCAGACGTAACGTCGCACATAAATAGTATTAGAAAACGAAATTTCATAACAAGTCCGTGAATATTTTCAATTTTTGAAGTTAAAACTTAGGCACGCTTGACTCGGGGAGTAAGCTGGTAAATGCACGGCGAGAGCGTTACGAAAATGTGATCGGGCGAGGCGATCGGAAGTTGTTTGAACAGTTTCGAAGAACTTTTTCCATGTATTTTTCTTGTATTCAATTTTGAATTTTATTGTTAAGATAAAAGGGGTTTTTTTGTTGATTATTTATCATTAAACTATTGTCGAGTCTGTCATGAGTTTTCACTAGCCTAGAGCCCGCAACAACAACATCTGTCGCAGGAATGGGCCGGCTCGACTGGTGAAATACCACGGCCTCGCAAAAGGCAGGCGTGAATTAGAGTATTCTGCGTTTCGTCTGATGAGTGAGATGCCGGCGGCCTAATTATAGTCTTCTTTCCCTTCCTATCCTTTGCTAATAAGGAAAAGACGGGAAGAGGAAGAGGACTGGACGGTGGGGGAGGGGGGAGTAGGAAAAGGATCCATAAAGGTTGACAACGCCTCTGCAACTATTTAGCATGTTGCAACCCAAAGATGAACCATATTCAATACGATTTATACGCTATTATCCTACATAATTCTGGACTGATGTACCACGCTCTAGTCTAGACATTTCTAGATTAATCTTAATTATTCCGGATCGATCTATAAGCTTAGACAATAATCTGGAAAGCAAAATAACTGTTAAATTCATTGAAAATGTTAAGATTGAATCTAGGATAGGTATGCTTTAGTCTAACGAAAAATAATTGATTTGACAACGATTAATAATGACATGTCTTAAATACTAATCAATAGTTGTATAATTAGTAAAAAAAAAACAAAAAACCCAGCAACGCGTGTTTTATCAACTAGTTTCACCATACAAACTTTCATCCCCCACTTTAAATCTTTAGGGGATAAATTAAGAAAAATCCTTTCTTAGCCCTCACCTACGTAATAATAAAAATGTCTCTGCAAAGCCTCTAGCTACAGTAGTTGCGTTGATGTATCAGCCAGTCAGTTCGTTTCTTCTTTAGGTACCACATACAAGATTTATATTTTTATGTATAGCTGTCCTCGTTCCAGCGGATAGTTGTCCACTGCTGGACGCAGGCCTCCACCATGAAGAGCCACGAAGATTGGTCCTCTGCCGCCATCATCCAGTGGACTCGCGAAACTTGAGATCATCCAGATCATCGGTCCATCTTCTGAGAGGCGGCCTACTTTTTACATTGCGTCGACCTGTACGTAACCACCATTATGTGATTCTTTCGGCCCTATCGGCCATCCGTTCTATAAGAATTGCCACTTAAGTTTTGCAATTCTTCGGACAAGCGTGTATGTAGATTACCGCTTATTATTTTTCAACTTGTGATATGTTGTTAAATTTGCTTATTAACTGATGCACGGAGTTTTATGGTGGAATAAAGCTAATACTATTATATTATGTAACTGAATCAATTTTAAGTTCTTACTTACTATTAAAATTATTAGTTTTCATTGCCTCATCTAAATTAAGTAACGAACTCAACTATAAAAAATAATTAAGTAATACATACAAAGTCTCCGATCTCGACGCATTTTATCGTCGTGCTCACTTGAGGGTCCGCAAGCTGCTCCGCCGGGATGCTCAGCTCGTTACCTTCGATATCATCCCAAGGAACTGGGACATCCTTGCTTGAGAAGACGCTTGCATCACTTTTTCCTCTTATTAAATTTCCGGTCGCGTATTCAGCGACGAGTAACGACGCAACGGACAATACGAGCCACGAAGGAGACATTCTGACGGGATGACCGATCGCGACGTACTATTGTCGCCTGATAAAGGGTGAATGTCGACATTTGGTTTCATGATATGCTATATATACCCGTCCACGCCCGCAAGTGATCAGTGAAACGTCTACCGATAAACGTATGCCGTTTGTTACGTACGGAACGAAAGTAAAATATTTATAATATTAATTACCTACAATTTTTTCCCGAGGAGGGTAAACATCAGACAGGCGGCCGACCGTAAAAACTATAGCCAAAACATATGCAGTATGGATTACAATCATACTGTGCCGACCCCACATGAGGGGGAAAAGGGCAGGGAAATGATGATTATTTTATTTACAATAAGTCTAACAGTTATTGTTCGTATGTGTTTATTCTTGTGTTCCTTTTGCTCCTGCTATCAGTGCTGGTTTTGCACTAAGGGCACTCGGGGCTGCCCAGGGCGACAGATTTTCAGGAGCGGCAAGTGCGGATGGTGAAAAAATAAATATATCCTTGCACTTTCATTTTCATAAAATTATACGCTGTATGAACATAATATTGCAATTTATGAATAATCTTTAGTACCGAAAAGAACAGTTGTGTTTTTTTCATGTAATTAAGCTATTTATTATTGATTTATCTAAAAATCGTAAATGGAAACTTCATTCGTTTAATGGAAAATTTCAATAATGGCGGCACGTCTTACATCGGCCAGGGGCGGAAGCAACAAGAATGCTTTTATCTGATTCAACACTTAATATACCTATTCAGCTATTTCATTTCGTTCGTACAGATAACATTCTATCTATATACAAAAAAGAGAAAACTGACAGACTGATTGACATATACATAAATCATTTAATTACCAAAACTACTGGGTTTAGAGACCTGAAATTTTGCACGATATTTCTGTTATTACCAATAAGAAAGAATCTTTCTAAATAACTCCCTAAACGTTTAATGTAGGGTGTATGATAGTTTGTATAGGGAAATAATAATATCCAATGTAAGTTGATCTCAGATCTCTATGATCAATCATAGTAAATAGGGTTCAGCTTAGGCTGGATATATGTTGAATTAAATTGCACGGTGAGTGTTACCGCAGGGCTCAGCTTGTCTGTTATATTATGTATAACTTTTTTCGCTCTTATCTACTATATATTTTTCTTATCAGACAGAACTCGCTGTACATAGTCGTTCAGCTAGTAACAATATGTCCCCGGCGGTTCTCGAAAAAATTTGCATCAATCAGACTACTTATTCTATCGTAAATAAAATTGTTATTTTCGGTTGGGTTAAAATTAAAATTAAAATTATATAATGTTAAAGAATATATATAAAAACAATAACAATCTATAGTTAATGTTCGGGCATGTTGAAAGGATGAATGAAGAAAGAGTAACAAAACAAATATATGTTGCACAAGTGTGTGGCAGTGTCTTAGAAGACGCCGTAGGAGAACTTATATCGACCAGATTAGTGACATACTAAAGAAAGGCGATATAAGGAGTACCCGTAACCGACGAGCATGTATGCGTAGATGTATGGATGTAGAAGAAGCGAGAGAGGTATGCCAGGATCGCGCCAAATGGAAATCCATTATCTCTGCCTCCCCTCTGGGTTACGGGCGTGAGTGCATATTTATTTATTTAATGTACAAAGTTACTAAGACGTCTATTGGGAAAAGGATTAATAGTTAATGCGACAAAATAGCTACTCAAACATCGTACAACTTTCAATTGTTTTTTTGTAGCTCTTTTGAGTCAACCCTAGGAGATAGAGACATGCCACAGAGGAGTTTTTTTTTCTAGAAATTTTGAAGAACTACAAACCTATTCTATATTAGTTTGCTACGCATATTGTCTATGGTTTTGCCCGTTTTAGCCACGAAAGTTAATTTTTGTACGACTTCTTAGGGCTTAGCTTTATTTATATGTGTTACATTTTTATTAGATTTATATACGTAGTCCTTGCTAGGTGTGATGACACACATAAACCTTGCAGAAAAAAATATCTACATGATAATGAAAACCGTTTCAAATTCCGTTTCGTGGTTTAGAAGGGGTTAGCTGATAAACAGCAAACGCGAAGGGCAATAATTATCGCACGCAAAGCACGTTTCTGTAGTTTTAACTTTAGACTCCATCAATAATACAGGGTTATGAACAGCATTTCAATATTTATTAATCATATAAGAACTTAAATTAAACAAAATATGTTATGCCATACGTTATACTTACAGATATACAATTGGTATAATGTCATACAACATAGTATAGCATCTTTGAAATATATCCGAAGGTGCGATGAAAGAAATTCAGGACTGAATGTTCGGGATTGACCCATCTAAACCATTCAATACATTCGATACGTAAAATTAATTATTAAAATAAATAATTTACTGAAGTTATACATTGTTTAATCTATCCGGAGCCCGAGACACACCTCTTCATGTAGCCGAGACAAGAGAATGTGCAGCAGTCAGAGTGGTAAATGCACTGGAAACAAAGTCAAAGTAATAATTAACTTCATCGTACTTAGAATTCATGCCTAATTAACGACGAAAGTTCCTCTCTTTAAAAATGTAAGTCTCTTTTATAAGTAACTTCATTTAAGTTTAGCAAAAATGACGGATAATTTTTTTACCAATTCTTTATTATCATAAACGTACACAATAAAAATGTCAGAAATCACGGTTTTGTTGCAAATATCAATGTAAAAAAAATATTATTACATTTGCATTTGCAAGTTGCAATTATTTTTGCACACAAAGCTTCTATAGCAACTAACTTCGCTCTTCCGCACTGTTTTATCAATTCGAAACGTTTAATAGGTACATCAGCAGGGATCGATGCGGCGAATAATGGGGGAGGCCTACGTCCAGCTGTAGACGGATATCGGCTGAAACGACCACGACGAAGGATGAATACGTATATAACAAACCCAAACACACTTCTAGGTAAAATACATATATGTAGCTGTTTGAGTAAATATTTATTTACAAAATTATAATAATTTTTGTGTATCAATACTGCTAACGATGCTTCATGTTATTGAAATTTAAAATAAGTATGACTTGAAGCAAGGGAAAGCGATCAACATCTTAACAGTAATTAAGGGCGGCTCCATCAGAACCCCTTGAAAGGATTGCTATTATGATTTTTATATCGGAATCAGAGTCCGTGCTCTTACGCAATATGCGCGAGCAACCTGATGCGAAGGACCGAAGCTCTTCATAGGCACTATCGTAGACGGTGGAACGAGGCAAATGAGCAGTGGATAATTTATGAAGCAAACTCCGTTCAAAATATACAAGAAAACATGTCTGTTGTTCTTTAATACTAAGTCTTGAGTACTTAAGATTGAATACTTCATCAGTCTTCAATACCTATCTAATTATTTTATTTTCATTAAAATTTATTAGGATTACTTATGGTTTTTATACATGTGACGATTGGTAATACAGATAAGTTTGATGTGATTTCCTTGTGCAGAAATAACCTATGGAAAGCATAAGAATCTTCATATTAATTCATGGTCCTTACTATTAAAATACGTTTTTTTTCATTCAACCATATAACTTTAAGTAGGAAGTAAAAATAATAGAAATATATTATACATACAAAGTCTCCTATCTCCCCGCATTTTTTCGTCGTTTGCTCTTGAGGGTCCAAAGGCGGTTCTGCTGGAATGCTCAGTTCGTTTCCTTCGATATCATCCCGGGGAACAGGGACATCCGTGCTTGTGAAGGCACTTGCGTCACTTTTACCTCTTATTAAATTTCCGGTCGCGTATTCAGCGACGAGTAACGACGCAACGGACAATACGAGCCACGAAGGAGACATTCTGACGGGATGACCGATCGCGACGTACTATTGTCGCCTGATAAAGGGTGAATGTCGACATTTGGTTTCATGATATGCTATATATACCCGTCCACGCCCGCATGAGTGATCAGTGAAACGTCTACCGATAAACGTATGCCGTTGTACGCGACAGGGGGACAATATTTAATTGTTTACAATAAGTCAGTATGGTTTATAACAACAACTTCTTGGAGTCGTTGTAAAACTGCTTTTAAATTATATCTACGTATGTAACAGTAGCGGAAAGCCAGCATGTGTGTATGAAGGATCGTCTGGCAATACATGATACAGCATCCTAGGCCTACTTTAATGTACGGAAGTGAGAGCAGGGTTTAGCAGGAAAATTATTGTTGTAGACAATGCCGTTGAGATGCAATCTTTAGGAAGTTGTTAGACATGACTTTGTTGTGTTGCGTGAAAATTGTTATAAGGTAAAAGAGACGTATGAAACTGGATGCTGTGACTATCAACGCGGTAGGTATTCTTCGGTGGTTCTAGCATGTTGAAAGGATGGATGATAGATGATGACTTTATGTTACAAAAGTGAGAGTCACTGTTGGCACGTGGACGTTCCAGAAGAACATATCGATCAGGTTACTACATACCTACGAAAAGCGATATAAGGAGTACAAGTATTAGGAGAGCATGTGCATAGATGTATGGATGTAGAAGAAGCGAGAGAGCTGTGCCAGGATCGCGTCAAATAGAAATCCGTAATGCCTACCCCTCTGTGTTACGGGCGTGAGCGCATTTTTTAAAACCTATTCATGCTTAGGTTTAATTTTGTTCCACTTGCCATCTTTTCCTCAATTTTAACACAGTGGGTGAGAAAACATTATTCGATCTATCTGGTACTTGCGAACATCTATGGTGTGGTGTGGTAGTGTTCACTTAACTCGAGGCTCACTCGTATAGAACGGATGAATATAACAAGGAAAAATGATGTCACAAAAATGTTACCTTAAGATGAATGTATTTTAACGGTAACATTAAAACAAGTTCGATATTAAGAGTTTGGGAAGATATGCAAATAATATAAGAAACAAGATAGATGTGCTATGATTGCGCAAAATGTAAACTGCCTGTCCGTCTTGACACACTATAGTTAACCTATAGTGATTGGTTTGTGTTTGATATACAATTTCGATTTTAAATCAAATTATACGTTCAGAAATAAAAATCAGCCTGTATGTTGATCTATTTGTTGTTAGCTAGTTAATAGAAAATTAGCAGCGAACAATGAAAAGTAGTCCTTGCTTCTAAATAGTATCTGATCGTTGTGCCGATCCTTGCGGGAGGCCTGCATACAGTAGCAGACGTCTTTGTGCTGGCGATGAGTTTCGCTCGGCGTTGTCATCTGTCATCGTAACAGGGTGTTTTTTGAAAGATATTTAGAATTTAATTAGTGACATCTAGCGTTTTATTACAGAAATATTGAGAGGATTTTGCGTTATTGTCAACCAATTTATCATTCATTGGTAGCGATGGCGCGAGAGTTTCATGTTTTTGTGAGAATTCGTGTCTCTAGGGACAAATTTAAAGGCGTATCTAAATACAAAATTATTATTAGACCCATTTCCGTGATAGCTGAAATATACAAGAATTGCTAACTTTATATAATAAGACTAATAAAATAGAACACAATTTTATAATAATTATGTATAAATGTGTATATATATTATTATATTTTTAAATCACTTAGAATCGGAATGGTAGAGGATTTTTCCATAATAAAGGATTTTTAGTAGAAGTTCTATCTTGGCCTCCCGATGAGCCACCGAGTATATTTAAGCCACCGGCCAGGGGGACCGGCAGTGCCACCGGCACTTCCAGCTTTGGTAAGTTCAGCAGCTGGCCGAGGACGTCCTTGCAGAAAGCTCCAGTGATCCTGTCTGCCATGTTACCCCACAATCCCATCTGGCAAAATCTGTAATTATCAAAAAAAAAAAACTATATGTCATTCCTATCGTATTACTACTACTATAGTATTTGTATACATATAAATAAGGCGAAAAAAGTGAGCTTAATGAGATATTTTATTTTTATGTTGAGTTCGAGACACTGTGTTACTGTTTAAGTTTACATATACATTTATATTATCGTTTACATTTAGCTACATATTCAGTATTATTAGTCGTTAGCAAGGCGAGGGCGTAGACAAAGAAGATTCGCTCTGAATTCGCTCCGCAAGCGATATTGCCAAAGTGTGCCACTTGTCAACCCATTTATATGGATTAACGTGCGTTAAATTGTCCATTCATATGATTAAATAGAGTAATATGTACGTTGACTAGCTTTTTTCGTTTTTCGCTTATTCGCTTACTATAGACCACGTGACATTTCGAAAGCGTATGCTAGTTCCATACATTTTGGACTTTTCGTAACGTAGCATTTTGATGTTTCGTGTTACGGTACATGTGAGAGCAGTAGAGCAGTAGCTTACTTAAGACTTTACTTGGACATTGAGAAACATTATTATAATACATTATGCCCTAAAAGGTTTACGTATAACGCGCGTGCAATAAGATGATCGCGTAGACTGCGACGTCCCCGGCCATTCACGGCTCGCCTCGCCTCGTTCCAATTTTTGTACAGTTAGGAAGGTATGTCAACTATGTGTTTAGATCTCGTTCAATTATTTCATGCCGCTCATCATCAGCAGATTCGCGTTTCGCAATATTGTGCATAAGGAGTATCTTCACTGCATTACACTCATAACACTCAGTCCAACCCGTTGTTTGTCATATTCTGTTACATTGTTTCTATCAATAATTGTTATTTTTGTTTCTTACCTGAAATTCGAGTCCACGGTGATCTTATCGGAGATTTTAAGGAATTGGTCGTTATCTTGCGAGAACGGCATGAAATCGAACTGTTTGGAGTCATTGCCAGCGCGAGAAGGGCCCAGGTTGTGCGCGAACTTGCTTATGAGGCCGACAAACGACTCCCTGACGCGGTGGTCGGTGTTGGAGACGTGTAAGCCGAGGGGCTTCCCCTCCGCGTCCAATGGTTCGAATATGTAAGCGAGTTCATCTCCATGAGACGGGCCTTTCTTTGGTGTCTTTACTTTGGAATCGCCATCCTCTGTAAGAAGAGATTTTCATTTATTTTATTTTTTTGAAGAGGGAATGTGAGTACATAACCTCTTCTTTAACCTTTAGTGAGTACTAAAGCCGTCGCGGATCGCCTTGTCGCGCTTGAGGATTAGCTACCTGAGACAGGATTCCGAGATCTCCAATTTATATAATCGGAACCATTGATAGCTATTGAATTACGTTGGTAGGCGTTGCGTATAAGACGGTCGCTGATATATACGTACGAGTGAGTGCGACAGCGGGCAGGAAGTGGTAGCCCTTGCTGAGGTTGCCGACGTGCTCGAAGCTGTAGAGGAAGGCGGGGCTGGCCGCGCCCCACGCGCGCACTGTCTGGTACGCCGGGAAATTGAACAATGCGTCGCCTGTAAGCAAAATCTAATAGCTGTGGGTAAGGGTTTAAGGAAGTTAAAAACTTTTACATGCGGCTTGGCTCGCGTTTTTGTCCTTAAATATACATGCCAAAGATTACCACAAATTAATTGTATTACTGTGTTCATAAGTCAGGAACATCAGAATAAAACTGGAATCTCTAATTTTTTCTGCGGATAATATATACCCTTTCTCCTTTTCTGCACAACGATGTGCATACAAAATCTTGATAGTGATCGGTTGTGCCGTTAAGACGTGATGGCGTGACAAGAAACACGTAACAACTACAGTCACAGTCTCATAAACCAGGTTGTTATCTCTCTCTTTTCCTCTGAAAAAAAGATTACACACGATACAGATAGGACGTCCCTGGAGAAACTATCCTTTTTGTAAACATGTGTAGGTAGCATTGTTACTACAGCAAAAAACTAAGCCCTCGGCCGTTTTTGAGGGGCGCGTAGTAGTATTATTAACTGAAACGTAACAATTAGGGTTGGACTGCAGCTACACTATGGATGAACATTTTGTGTGTCCCCTTTTTTGTTAAAAATTTAACTCTTATTGAAATTTGAATAGTAAACTAGCTTAGAAGCTATCGTCAACTAATGGTTGTACGAAATAAAATGACCAGGCTATGGTTAAAATTAAAAAGAAGGTAGAGCATTAAAATCTCAAAATTTTGTTATAACACATACTTGTGGCGTCAGCTATTTGTGACAACCCATCGAACGCCTTAGACGTGCTGTCGAACAACGCTTGGTAGTAGTCGGGTAAAGGTATGAGAGACTCCACTCCTAGCGCCTTGACTGGGATCAAACCTTCAACACCCTGGACCACGTCCCGAAGTCCACCTATCAGTTCGTTCTTAATAAAGTCCTTGACTTCTCCCAGTTGGTCAGTTAGGAACGTAGAAAATTTGCCTGCAATAATACCAAACGTAGCATTGAAATTTAGGTGTTACATAGTAAATATTTTATTCAAATTGGAACAAAATCATTTTTCATAAATTAAGGTGGCAAACGAGCAGTCGCCTTTAGTGATCAGCAACGCCCATCTACAACACCATAGAAGCTGCAGTTGCGTTGCTGGCTTATAAAACTACAAAATAAAAGTCCAAAACAAAAAACAAAGGTCCAAAACTTCAAAATAAAGTTTTAAGGACTTGAGATTTAGAGGCTGATTTTATTAATAATTTTCTCAACCGGATAATATATATATTTTAGTTAATCTATTATATGTCTAAAAACAGATGTGCGTGTCCCTATATATATCGTTGTAGGGGTTTATGCAAGTTAAGAACAAGCTGTTCTCTGTCTCGGAAAGTTATCTATGCTTACCGAACACTGCTTTCGAGGTCTCTGCGGAGACAACGCCGGTGAGGAGCGGGCAGTGTTGGCGGCGGCGCTGCAGCGACTGGGCCGGCTGCTCCGACACGAGCGGGGGGAGCGCGCGCCGGTCGTCCTCCTCCTCGACACGGGCACCGGTTCCTGATAGTACGCCACATGTTAGAACAAGCACAATGATAGAGCCCGACAGCACCAGCACTTGCTGCTTTGTGCGAATGTGCTGGCTCGAGTGGGCAAGTAAAGAATGCTGCGTTTGTCCGATGAGTAAGGTGCCGTAAGACTCGATTCCAACCTTCTTCTTTCGCTATCTTTAGCTACTCCCTTACTCGAAGCTGGTAAAGTATGTATGTAACGATGTCTATGATACTCGTCTAATAATAAAAAGCTGTTGTGTGAAAGAAGAAGAATAAAGAGGAATATTGCAAGACTGTAGACGTGGCTTCTCATTGTACATTGAGTTAATAAAATGAGACAACTTACCTGACCTGCCAGATATCTCATCAAGAAACCTCTTCGTATCGACCATGTCCATATTCATATCACTATCCGCCTGGAACAAGCCACACGTGCAATAGAATATAAAAAGATTTTGTACTATTCAGATTCTAGAACAATATCTTTAACTTCAGATTAAAGAGGCCGAGTGATATTATCGTATGAAAAATCTGCCATTATCAAATTTTTTGTAGCATATCCTTACTAGTCCTTACTAGTATTATAAATGTGAATGTAAGTTTGTTTGTTACGCTTTCACGCGAAAACTACTCAACCGATCATCATGAAACTTTGTACACATATTCTTGGAGGTATCAGAAGTAACATAGGATACTTTTTATGAAAAAAAATCTAGCTACTTCCACGCCATCTAGCAGTCCAGTAATGAAATTCCAACCCTGAGAACTGTAATACCGTTGCATTGTATTAGAGTTGGAGGTATTAGAAGTAACATAGGATAAAAAAATGAGAAAAAAATGTATATAAAAAGCGAAGTAAGTATGTTCCCTATAAGCCTATAGACTCCGAAATGGCAGGACCGGTTTCGATGAAATTTACAGGGATTGTCCAGATTGGCACATTCTTGTGTTTGGAAGCGATCGGATCAACATAATTAGTGGTACCCGGGCGAAGCCGGGTCGGGTCACTAGTAGTATATAATATCAACATGTATTACTCACCAATAATATCTGCTCCACTGGGAGCTTCTTCAGGCAGTTCATCAATCTTTCAGCGGGCTTGTGTGGACATCCCGTCCTCTCTGCTAACTCCTTAGCGTGGGCGTCAGGATCACTTTTAACCGCACCTGGAGATAGAGGAGTACCAGATAGTGCGGCCACACCTGCGGCACTTCGGCCTTCGGGTGAAAGGCCCATAATTGATGCCGCACTAGCGCCAGATCCTTGGCCCATCACCACAATGCGATTTTTGTCACCGCCGAAGAATTCAATGTATTCTTGTGTCTGAAAAGTTCCAAGACTGTACAAATCGATACTCGATAGTTTAATACATAGTGTAAAGTGAACGCAAGTAACGAAAAAAGACCTCATACATTGGGTGTCTTTATTTTATTTTTTTATATAGAAGCGTGGACAAACGAGCAATCGGATCACCTGATTTTAAGGGTCATCCAGTATTACTATAATTATTTTGTCTTAAGCCTTACCCATGTTAGAGCAGCCCTCAGATCGAACAAACCGGCATTGCCTGGAGCGTCTCTCTGTCCGGTACTCAAATAGCCCAAAGAGCCGAGCCGGTATTGCACAGTCACCAAAATTGTATCCTTCTGAGCGAGGTGTTGTCCCTGAAAACAAAGTGCCATACGAATGCTAAAGCTACTTTTGTTAAACTTGTGGGTTAACAGAAGTAGTAGCACGTAATACATACAATACATTATACGTGGAGGTTTATTATGCATGGAGGCATCATCATCAGGAGAAAGTTCTGTCAAAACTGTACAAAATAGAAATCCATGATCAAGCAGATTGTATATCATCTGGGTAAAGTCGTGAATGGGTTTTATTAACATTCCATATCTTTTATAAATAAAGAAATATAAATAAATATGCGCTCACGCCCGTAACCCGTGGATTTCCATTTATCGCGATTCTGGCACGCTTCTTCTACATTCATACATCTAAGCATACATGGTCGTTGGTTACGGGTGCTCCTTATATCGCCTTTTTTATTAAGCCACTAATCTAATCGATATAAGTTCCCAGGGTGTCCCCTACCAACATTGCCACTCATTTTTGCGACATAAATTCGTTTCGTTATTCTGTCTTCATTCATTCTTTCAATATGCCCGAACCGAAATTCTAACAGTGGTATAGTTCGCAACAACAACAACATCTGTTTGACCGGCTCGACCGGTGAAATACCACGACTCACAGAAAACAGGCGTGAAGTAGAAGTACTCTGCGTTCCGTCCGATGAGTGAGGTGCCGGAGGCATAATTTGAGTCCTCTTCCCCGTCGCACCCTTTCCTTATAAGGATAGGATGGAAATGATAGGAGGATTGGACAGGGAGGGGGTTAACGAGGAAAAGGAAATATTATTTTTCCTGTCTATGCCCTCAACGCATCTGCAACGCATTCGCTTGTTGTGGATGTCTATGGGTAGCGTTCACTTAACATCAAGTGATGCGCTTGCTTGTTTGCCACCTTATTCCATAAAAAAACCATCATAGCATACTTTTCTCAATTCTAGTCATAACATCCTATAATTCAATCTCAAACCTAACATACATGCTTTCCTGACAAACCCAGTCTTCTATATTTTAAAGGCCGGACTAGTACAGCATTGTGTATTGCTAGACGCCTTCATAGACACATTCGGACTCCCCACCTATACCTATTCATATTATTTCCCGCATTCTTAAATACTTCGTATATTCTTCTCTATTACGCCCTATTACGCTTCTTTAACATTCATTTCAATTATTGTCTTATTTTGTTCTCTTTCAAACACCATTACTTTTGTCTTATCTACCTTTATCTTCATGCCTTTACCGTCTAATGAATCATTCACTAAATTCGGTAAAGTTACAACAGTCCTCTGCCGATGACGGAAACACGACCTGGTCATCGGTGTACAAGAGACATTTTACAACTTGTTTACCCATTCTTAATCTACAATTCACGTCTTTCAAAGCTTTTAATCAATCAATAAATCATAAAGACTCACCCCATAGGGAGCAATTGACCCACTTCGGTAGTTTCCTCCGTGAATGTAAAATACTACAGGGCAACCT
The DNA here is from genome assembly GCA_029849275.1 of Papilio elwesi. NCBI lineage: Eukaryota > Metazoa > Arthropoda > Insecta > Lepidoptera > Papilionidae > Papilio > Papilio elwesi. The sequence goes on from CM056695.1 coordinate 9,646,648, forward strand.
GTAAAAAATAAATAGCAATTTTTTTTAACGTTATTTGTTTCTGTTTCTGTTTTAATTTATTAGGTACATTAAAGTACTAGTGAAGATGCTATAATTTAGATTAAAACCTCAAATTTATGTTCAAATAAGTAGAATTACTTCAAAACAGATGAGTAACCCGACAGAAGTTCGCAAAAGACTCTGTGATAACGATAAATAAGTCATAAGAGCTGATTTGTATATAAAGAAAATTATTGAGGCCGCACTCAACTAAAATAATAGAAATAACCCAAGGTGATGTTCATCACGAAAATCAATACTGACAAAGCTATATTATAGTGAGGCTGAGGTAGGAGATCATAAGGAATTTACTAAAATTGCCAGCGGCGAGTTACACAATAGTTTTTTTTAATGGAAGAAGGTGGCAAACGAGCAAGCGGTGACCGCTACCCATAGACATACGCAATACTAGCCCCAAATTAAGCTTAGTAATCCTCTTGTAATAGGCACAATAAAAATCAATGGACCGAAAAAAATAACATTCTTACAACCAATGAGGTAGCAGTGAGTTGTGCAACCGACGGGATAATAGTAACAAGTAATCAGTCATGTACCGATGTGCATCTCTGCGTGTTTTTGTTACCACTGTTCTTTGTTTTACGTTCTGAACCTTTACGACCTCTGCTATTCAGACGAAATCATTATTTCTAAATAATCTATTTTTACAAAAATGATGAACCTGCCCAATCTTTTTTTGTAAAAAAGCTGTATCCTATAGGTTATTGTTTTCGCATCGTCGTCTCAAGGCGAACAAAACGTTCGAACGGTAGCCGCTTTTAAGGTTACCGCTAACGGGCCCGATAGTACATATTATTTATCTAACTAATAGTCTAGTTCCTGTTCAAATAATAGATAAGGGTATAAATTCCGTATACCCTGTAGATCTTAGAATAGTATGTTTAGGTGAGACTAAAATATCTTATGTGAATTGGATAAACAACCTTCTTCCTCTCCGGGCATTTTTGGTGCATATATGTTAAGACATAAGCAGTCTTCATGTCCGACCGCTTTCCTGGGGTTGCGCGGGTCCAGCTGTGGGCACGGCGCGCATTGTTTCATCGCAGACAGTTCACCGCTGAGGAAACGACGGATGGGCCTCTGGAACCTTCTATTGCCAATTGGAGGTTCGGCATACCTAAACGACACAGGGAAATACAATTAAATAAAATAATTTACTAAGGCTGTTATTGCATAAAGGATCGACGGACAAATTACAGCAACATGAAATTAGAACGTAGTTTTCTGAGAAGCTCTCACTCTCAGAGAAGGACTCACTTATAGAGGCTATTCTTGACGTGGCACCTGCTAACACACCATTACGCCTACGGTATTGTAGAAGATATTTCTGTGCACGTGGCCCACGTCTAATTAGATTTTTTTAACAGTCATAGCATATAGCCCATTTTTCTTTTCATGAATACTTTGACATGGATAATTATTACGGGTTGACAGTATATCGACGGGAAATATATACGCTTTCTTGCAAGGCGCGTCTGAAATTTCACTAAAAAATAAATATAAATATACGCCCACGATCAAAATCTTTAAAGTGTCTACCATCTCTACTAAATATACATCCTAAATACACAAACCCTTCCACTTCTTTACCGTTAACATTTATATAAATTACTGTCTTACTTTTGCTCACCCGTCCTTAATCCAAAATCTTTAATGATGCTAAACCAGTCTGAGGCCCCGTTAATTCTAACACAAGCAGTAGGCTCTTCATAAAGATATTTTCACGCCTGTATTAGATAGCGCTTAATCCAAACGCAACCACAGTTGACCATAGATCATCTCTTTTAATTTTATCGCTTGGCTTTTCTAAATCTTTTTGGTATACAGCCAAAAACTTTTTCTGTAACCATACGTAAAGAAAAGATCTGATGCAGCCTATTCCTTTCCTAAAATCAGCATGCGCATCCCACATTCTTTCTTCTGTTTCTTTCATGACTCTTCTCTTCATGATTCCTTGGTAATTTCTACAAACATGCTGCGAACCTTTTCCTACCTACACTAACAGTAGGCGCCGCGGCCCTGCTGCCCAGTAGTCCCGGCATAAAATAGGGCTACCGATGTCTAGGGCGACGACGACAGCATGGGTTTCCTCGGGTTCCTCACGTGATTAGGGTGGGGGTCCTGAACACGTATCAAAGGAGCCCGGGACGACGGCAACTTAGCGTGGTCCTATAGTTGCCGTAAAAAATGTAGCATTTAAGGAAATTAGTTCCCGGGGTGGTGCTAAGGCATAGTGCAGAGAGGCACCGGTGCGTTCCGCTAGAGATCCCGGAGCCCCTGTTCTTGCACCCGAAGGTGATCACCGAGGGGGTTTTAGTGGGTCAAATCCCACATAATTCTGTCTTTCCCCCAGAGGACAGGATATCCTTAGAAGATTTCCCCCACGATACAAAAAAAAAAAGGCCATGTCTCCAACATATATTGAAAAAGACCCACAGCAGGCCTGCAAATTAGTATTGTAAACAATTTGTTTAATTTGTATTTACCAATTTCCATATATAATGTATATAATGTCCATACTATTGTTTGACTTATGAATTTTGGTAATCACATGCCGGGAGTTTTTTATCTATGCTTCCGTTGTAATTGCTGGAATTTACGCAGATAATGTACATTATTTAAATTAATTGATTAAAATATTATGTCGAATCTACATTTTAGTAAAAATTATGCATTGATTATAGTGGTGGATCCAGGATTATTGTTTGGAAGCAGGAGGTTAGGGCCCCTGATGGTAAGTTTTATTGAGTAAAAACTAAAAAGCGCACATACAGAGTTTCACGCATAACAAGCTAGTGCAATGTTGGATTTATAATATTTAGAATAATAATTAAGTTCACTTTCGAATTTCTCAAAGAATTTTGATGATTTTGGGGAAATTAAAGGTATCTTCAAGTGGATACGGCAAACAAGCAAGCGGTTAACCTGATATTATGCGACCCTTATATCGGCAACAAGCTAATGAATTGCCGATGCCTTCTCTCCCTTCAATTCCATTTTTATATTATCATATTAATGGAATGAATGAAAAGGATATGAAGGGGAGAGAACTAGGATTAACCCTCCAGCACATTACTCGTTAGACGAAACGCTGAATACTTCTACTTCACGCCTGTCTTCTGTGAGGTCGTGATATTTCAAACTAATAAATTAACAGAATTTAAGAATAAGGTTTGAAAATGAATAAATAACATTAAAAAAGGAGAAATATATAGGGGCATTAATAGCAAGAAACAAAACTACTCTAAAAATTCTATATCAGTGTTCAACGTTGTTCATGAGTTCGCACTGCCGACAAGACATAAAACGTATTGCTATCTCAGTTTATTTTTAGAGAGAAAGAGAGAGATAACATGTTTTCTGTGAATTAATTAATCGCACTCCCCTTTTATTCCTTTTCTTTCTTCTTTACCCTATCTGCCATCCTCCTTTGTCTAATATAAATAAAACACCTGCAACTCGTTTGGTTCTTGCGAAGGAATATAGGGAGCAGTGGTCACGCATCATCAGGTGAACCGCTGGCTTATTCACCACGTGCTTAAATATAAATAGATGTTAGGTTAGGTTTAGGTTAGTCGAAAGCTAATGAAATATCATTGAAAGTATAATGCCTCATATCCTTCTCATGCAAACATCACAGAATATTAGCCTTCTGGAAAAGGATTGAAATATCGTATGTGAGAAAATATTTTCAAATTTTATAGGAAAGTTAATTACAAGAAAACGTGTTAACCTGATGCCTAAGAAGGTATAATATCCACGTTCGTCGTTCTTGAAGCCCTCGAGTCGGGAACTTTGGCCATGTTTTTGGACAAAAACCACCGCTGAGTCGGGCTCTGGGGGCGAGGCGGGGCCTCCGCCGACCACCGCAGTAGCAGGCGCGCTTGCCAGCACCACCGAACCAACGACCACCCACAAACGTAGACCAGACATCACTAACAATATCCCCTGTTCACGCTTGTGGAGCCAACTTCCCACGATATCTGTAATCTCTGCCAACGACTTCACATATCTACTATGTATAAAATATATTTGTCTAAATACATTTTTAATTCCTCTGATAGCTTGAAATATGAAACTCGAACAATCGTTAAACTCTATACATACTTAGACCTCCCGGTGTCTATTTATGCAGAATAAGGTTCTTTCTGCAATCTTTTTAAAAGTCGGTTGCTATTCGAAACTCAAATAAAGTTATTATAGAATTTGCTAGTAACTGATAACAACACATTTCACAGTGGAAGAGCCAGCAATAACACTCTGTTGCACGAATGGGCCGGCGCGACCGGTGAAATACCACGATCTCGCAAAAAAAAAGACGTTTCGTCTGACGAGTAAGGAGCCGGAGACCTAATTTCAGTCTTCTTCCCCTTTCCACCCTTTCCTCATAAGGATGGGATGTGAACGGGAAGAGGATTGGACAGGGAGGGGGTTAACAGAGAAAAGGAAATATCCTTTTTCCTGTCTATGCGCTCTTATGTTCATTAAAGGTAGGCAACGCATCTGCAACACATTTGCTTGTTGCGAATGTTTATGGGTAGCGCTCACTTATTATCAGGTGAAGCTCGTTTGCCACCTTCTACCATAATAAAAAAAACAAATGCACGCATCCACGCTTCTTCAACTTTTGGATCCGCGATATCTATCATTTTCACTCATATGATATTCCATAGAATCTATGCCAGCTAAGATAGAACAACTATGGAATTCCGTCTTTCATTCTCTGAAACGGTGAGACAATTTATTTTTTATCCACTTTTTATGATAAAAATTACTGTTTACCAGAAAAATGCTAAAACGTAGAATGTTTGACTTTCCATGCTATTTCGTTTAAGATACGGACGGAGGTGTGAAGGTACAATACCCCTTTGCTGCCCGATATATTCCAAAGCTTCGTTACCTTGTCCAAACTCCATATTATTCGGGGATCGTTTTTATCTGCATAGGGAAATACACAGGTTCAGATCGCTCTTGGCTCACGATCTATCTATATCTATCTTGATCTAATATTATTTCAGACAAAATACGTTTTAACAGAACGAACGAAAGTTATTAAGTGTGACAATTAAATCGCAAGCGGACGACACAAACTTGTCAAGTTGTAAGATGGCGCTCGAGTTTGATAACTCCTAGATAAAGCTTACCGACATATGATTATAAGAAAAATGGCACGTATCAATTAAGCCAAATATTATTTTTTCTGTACATACATTTACATTCGTTTTTTCATGGGATTATACTACACAAACAAAATAAATGTAATTACCTTTTAAATATTCTTATTTTTTTGAGGATATCGAAACTTCAAACAATCTGTTTCAAATTAGTTTTTAGAAAAAAAGAGTATGATATAAACAAAAGTCGTTTTGTACAATTTATTTGAGGATCGAAGGATTAGGAGTCCTTATTTAGGTGCTTCATCAAAATATACTGATCAACATTATTATTTTAAAAAAAAACCTGTCACTGTATTATGTCCACGTCATGGCAGAATGTCAGCGTCATCAATAGAATCTGTAGTATTTTAAAAAAAAATCTCTCAGCGCCAGGGTTGGAATTCGTAGTATAATTATACTATTTGTACCATATTTTCACATTTTGTAGTATGCGGTATAGTAAAAGTCACGTAATAGTACCATAATTTTGCCGACCAAGACCTTATAATATAAGAATTTCTGTAAATACAGAAATACCAAATCCAGGAAAGACAAAGGGAGAGGGCATAGATATAACATTTTGATGACAATATGAATTATAGTGTTATGATCGCCGTAGATGGAATTTAGGCAGTTTAGGCGTTCATTTAAAATGGGATAAAAAACGTGTGGACCTCCCCCACTCGCCCCCGCAAAATATAAAAATTAAGCGTAGAATAATTTTGATGGTATAATTTTAGTTATCATTAACACTAGTTTTTGAGAGCTACTTCTGCTTGTGATACTTATAATTGATACTTAAACTAGTAGCGTAGGTATCAATAATAATACCACTGTTTCACATTAATTTTTATTTTGTTTGTTTAGCAACAGCTTGCCAGCAAAAGACAAGAAGTGGCGCAGAATACAATTAACGCGACGTTTCGTTTTGTCGAACGACATCTTTATCGTATTAACAATATGCCTACCGTACATCGCCCCATTAGAAAGTGGCTGGAAATGAAACCTCATATTGTCAATGTTAATGTCGTTAGGAGTTTTCTTATTAGCCCAATTATAAAGTGTCTGTTCTGACAATCGGTCGGCGACATATATATATATAACATTACAAATTTTAACCAATTTTTTTTAACATAAAATTATAAAACACATTTTAACATTTTTTTTTATCTATCGTCTCTGATATTTTGTTGTATTTTTAGCTTTACCTTAAATATAGTTTTGTAATGAAGTTGAAATCACTTATAAAATGTTATGGCGTTGCATTGTTGTTGTTAAAATTGAATATTCAGGATACATCATAAAATTAATTAATTACTTGTAAAATGTAATATACATACACTTATGTATCTTTCTTTGCGGTACAGTTTTTACACGATATCATAGCACATTTAATGACAAATACGGAAATTTTGTGTTCGTGTTACGGGAAACGAATGACTGACCGAACTATTACTAACAGAAGTCGCCAGTTGGCGAATTAAGGTGACTTCACTTTTGGGTCCCGGATGCTCCATCAGGAGCTACATAACATCTTTTTTTTTACTGGTCCATATGTGCATCATACAGATATTTATTTTTATTTTATTTATTTATTTCAACTATACCAAATTATACCAATAATAGGTCAAGCGTTGGTGCCTGTCATAGTATCAACTGTGTGACAGCGCCGGCGCCTTTCCTTAACAATGTACTGAGCTATTTTTACATAAATTTGGATAGTACGGTTCTAGGTGTTAACTGTTTCTTTTGTGTGTGTGTGCGTGGAACTGTTTCTTTTGTGTGTGTGTGCGAGTGTGTGTGTGCGTATGTGTGTGTGTGTTTGTTTTGTGTACGCGTATTTGCATGTATGTATGTCACAATATTATCTATCAGGCCCTAGTAAATTTTCAGTTTCGTCATAGCTTAATTTCAGTAAAAAATTCTTAGCAGTATATTTACACTTCATGGACGAAAGATGGTAGATATTGACAGTCTTGTTTATGGTGTTATAGAGACGAGAACCCAAGACAAAAAAGTGGTGATCAGCTAGTGCAGTTCTAATTTTTGAGAAATGCAGACAATGTCTTTTCAACGTTTACCACCGACATTGTCGTGTGGTACATAGGCTACTGTTTTGTGTTTACGCAAGACAAGGTTCTTTGGTAAAAGCATTGCTGGCTTATTGCTGTGCATTATGCAAAGCAAACCATAACTTACCTCACTGGTTATAACTTTTCTTCGTTTATCTTCCATACTAAGGTACATACATATAAGGTACCTTCTTGGTAATAATGTAAGTTGTTAACAAAAAACGCACAAGCAATCCGACGCGCAGCGTATGCTTAACTAGAAACAGTACAAAGTAACAATGGATCTTTAAAATGAGTAGTATATAGTAGTGAGTAGTAGTAATAGAGTAGATTAAGTAAATAAATAAATATAATTTTCATAATTTGCAACCAAAATATTAGTTTCTTACGATAATCCCACCTCCCCCAAGTGTCATAATGTTATATGAGTATTGAATTATTATCATCAAGAAATCAAGTAACAGATCATTAAGTAAAAAAAGCCATACAACCATATAACTATCATGGGTCAATCGATGTAAAGTAGATACCTACATTTTTAAATAATTCATAAATATTCATCTTCGTTTCTCTATTTTCCGCTTTGTCGTTTTTTAGCTTCTAACATCATCTTTTTTTATCAACAAGTTCCACAAAAATCAAGGAGACTTTGAATGCTGACAACACTCAACCAATGACAACACTATCTAATTTTCAACCTATGTTCTTTGAGATAAAGTCCAGATTACCTAACACGGTCAGATTCATTGATTGATGCAGTCTATCTCTCTCTAAAAGCGGTGGAACTATGCCGAGGTATTTAATATATTCCTTTCAGTTTTTTTTTCTTCACTACATACAAAATAAATCTTTAATATCCTGAAAAAGTTAAATGGATTTTAAGCCACTTATAAAAATACAGTGGAAGGAACATTCACACATCTCAAATGGAGGAAATAGTTAAAGTAAATAAAATAATGACATGCTGCAAATTAGCAACAACCATTGCTATGCAGATGATAGCACGTGTGATGCACTGAACACGGCCTGCGCTAACGTTTCTCGGGCTACTGCCGCTGAGAACCGGACCAAACTTGTGTCTGAAATGGAGATCCTATTAGGTATAGTCTCGTATTGGGGTCGACAAAATCTTGTTGATTGCAATCCCATAAAGACACAAGTCTGCGCCATTACCGCTAAAAAAGAACCCTTTGCGAATGTACGTTTTGACGGCACTCCTCTGGTTGCCACAGCCAGCATCGTTCAGTTTCGCGGTCACTTGGAAGACAAGGCCAAGTTGGCCTCTAAGAACATACAACGGAGAGCGACTCGAACCGTCAACGACCGAGCTCTTACCGATCGGCTTGATACACTGGCCTTGCGGAGGGTCGTCAGCTCCGTCTGCATTTTTTACCGTATGTACCATGGGGAGTGTTCCGAAGAACTGCTTGGAACGATTCCTGCCGCCGAGTTTCGTCATCGTACGACACGAGAGACCGCCAGGTACCATCCACACCATCTGGATGGCTGGCATTCCTCAACAGCGCGGTTCTCTCGACATTTCCTGCCATGCACAGCCGCGTTCTGGAATGGTCTGTCCTCGGCGGTATTTCCAAACCAGTACGACTTAGGGTCGTTCAAGAAGCGAGCCTATCTTTTTCTTAAAGGCTGGCAACGCATCTCTGGTGTTGCGGGTGTCCATGGGCGTCGTTCATCACCTGAGTGTTCGCGCGCTTCGTTTGCCCACTTTTCATATGAAAAATAATAATAAGAAAAAGCGTGTTTGCCACTTAAGCGTTAATGTAAACGACGATGACGTGAGACGAAAGCTATAAAAAAGCGTCACAATCTTTTTTGGGACCCTTTTTCTTGAGACGCTTGCGAATCTTCATTTTTCGTCCGCTAATGCCGTACCTATCTTTAACTTTTTATGATATTAGAGATATGTTATACTCATACAAAATCACCGGTCAAAAGTGTTCCAAAGCAGTGACCGTATAATTCACACATGTCAAATAATGTAAAAGGGATTGCGTAGTTAAATAACAAAAAAAAAATTAGCTAGTCTTAGTCTTAAGTGTAAATGTAAGCATATGAGTTAAGCTATAGAAAACTTGTACTATTTATCACACTTTTTGACCGCCAATGGAATATTTGCTGCTTTTTGTATTATAATATTGCTTAAGTGACAAACACTAGTTGTGTTTGAAATGTGCTTCTTTTTTTATTATTTTTTTGTTGGTTTGAATGTTGCCGTCACTGCCTTTAGAGCAATGTTGACCGATGATTTTGTATGAGTCTAAATCTAACGTTTACAACGAGTTTACAACACATGTGACATATTAGACTTAAGCTAAGTGACAAACATTAGCTGTAATATTTTTTCTTATTATTGTAATTAAATGATGTCACTGCTATCACTGTTCTTGGACCACTTTTGAGTGGTGATTTCGTATGAATATAACATATGTCATCCGTTGCTATCACTGATTTGAAACACTTTTGTCCAGCGATTTTGTATAACATTTATCTATAGTATGAAATACCATTCATCATGCAATAAGTATATAAAAGAAAAATTTATTAAAACACTTCGAAATATTTCGACACTGCTACGTCGCAATTTTGCGACGTAGGGAATTCGTTGCATTATATTTGCTAGAATGAAATATTTTAGCCCTCTATTAATTAAATTGGGTGTGGAATAAAATGACAATGTACGGTATTTCTAAAAAAGTATATATTTCGTCATATTTTTCTGATAAACATTTAAAAACATTATGGGGAAATTTTAAAATGAACATCAACACTGTGACGACACACGATACGTCGCGTTTGCGTCATCATATCGTGGACAGCGCTCAAACGGGGAGGACGTGGAATGTTTAGAAACATAACTTATTTTTTCTTTTAAATGTTTCTAATGTTGAAATTATAAAGTACAAAGTTTAGGATAGGTATGTTTAAATTATTTACATGTGAATTCTTTCAAGTTTTATTTGTGGCGATTTACACGGTGACATAATTTCTTGCTTTGTTGCAGGTTTTAAAAGAGGTCGCCGCCATCATGGCGTCGTCGGACGAACAATTTTCACTATGCTGGAACAATTTCCATGCAAATATGTCAGCAGGCTTTCATGGCCTGCTGTCACGTGGAGATTTAGTCGATGTAACCTTGGCTGCCGAAGGCAGAATTTTACAAGCACACAAATTAGTTTTATCTGTATGTTCTCCCTACTTTCAAGAAATGTTTAAAATGAATCCAAACCAGCATCCCATAGGTACGTTAAATATTTGTATTTTTTTTAGTTTATTTATTATATACATACTTATAGTTTTTGATGTTAATTGGTTTTCTTTGTTTCAGTATTTTTAAAAGATGTTAGTCATTCAGCGCTAAGAGACTTATTACAGTTTATGTATCAAGGTGAAGTTAATGTTAAGCAAGAAGAATTAGCGTCGTTTATTAGTACCGCGGAACAACTTCAAGTTAAAGGTTTAACCGGTAACCAAAATGAAGAAAGTTCCACGCCATCCAAACCAAAGCCGACCTCGAGGCCAGGCCCGAGGTCGTCACAACAACGGATATCTGCTAAGTTAGAGACTGAATTAGATACTAAGCCCTCCTTAACTCCAGTAGCAATTAAGAGACCAAATAGGCCATCAATAGCATCAAATAATTCGTCATCTTCTCAAAGTGGACCCGCGAAACGGAAATGTGTTGACCCATTAGAAGCTGGACCCTCTGGTTCTGCAAAAGAAGAATTTGTTACGATACCGGACGAAGATGAAAACAACGCTGTGGCACCGAAAATGGAACCTGAATTTGTTAACGAGAGTATGTGGGATGATGACGATGAAGGCGCTAACAATGACGAAACGAATTTTGGCGAAGACGACTCTAACATGGAAATGTCTGGTAAGATATTTGTATAACTTATATGCTTTGGTTGTTTTCTGTTCAATATTCTTATACAAATTGTACGTTTCAGGTTTTGATGGTTCTGCGACTGGAGATGGCAATATATCTGGAGGTGGGGAAGGTGGAGCTGTTGGGGATGCACAAGGTAGGTTTGCAAATTTGATCCTTGGTCAGTTTCTGCCTACGAAAGTAGTTGGAAGCTGCCCATGATAGTTAAACGTGTGAAATCAAAGCTGGATATTTATCATTTTATTTAATTAGGATTCCATAAATCTAGCTTTTATTCTATACGTCATTAGATTAGGAATGAAATTTGTAAGCTTAGTTTTAGGTAGTTTTAGTTATTGGTTAGTAATTTTTTTTACATGTTCCAGGGTTAAAATCCTGTTTTAGAAGGCTATGTTCAGAACATGAACATAGCCTTTTAAATGGTAATGTACAGGTGTTGACAAGGTATGGGTATAATCAGTTAAAAAAGGTAAACGGGTATCACGAGGTAAAAGTAAGGTAATTAAAATGTAAAGGACAATGCTGCGCATACAAGGTTACATTTAGTCAAAGGTACTCGGTTTCGAAACATCTTCCACAGGGTAAAGAAAATTGGTATGGTACGAGTTTGGTGCGGTACGGTTGGTAGGTATTGTATGGATAAGGTAAGACAAATAGTCGCTCAAACGTTGCAGGCTGGAATGGAATATTGCATTATGGACTAGTTTAGTTATTTGGCGTATAAAACCTGTCCATATTGCGGTATTTCGAAGCCACAATGAAATTTGAGATTCTACTAGTATTACGAATTTGTTCTAAAACAGCACTATACTCATTGGTATGGCGTTATTTGTGAGCGGATTAAGCGCACATGCTGGTTCATTGAAAAGTAGCATTAAAGCTCTTAACATGTAGGTTGTCTGGATGTCTGGTGTACTATTCAGATCTATGATTTTACTGTGGTACCTAAATTCTGCGGACATATAAGGTGGGTATTTCTTGAAAATAACTTACAATGGATGGTATAGAAAACTAGTACACCCGCCATCTTGATTTCCGAACCGAAAATGTACTGCTAACCAATGTGTATCTGCTGTATTAGACAATGCTGTGTCCAGATCTGACGAATGCAGATTGCAAGCCGATCGAAAATGCGTGCACTTACTGCAATTGCACTCCTGCAGCAACAATTCGTCAGATCCTGGACGTACCCTAAGACCTTTCTATGACTCGAAAGATATTCGTTCATTGAAATTATTAAGATTTACAAGCTTTGCATAATTGAAAGATATCTGATATAAGGCCAGGGTTAAAAAAGTACACAGTCTATTTGTTCACCAGGGACACTGTTGGTTAAATGGAACTTGTATTTTGATTCAAACGTATTGTACACTATGTTGCCCATTGTCATTAAGTAATAACGGAATCCAACTTCTAAGTGCTTAAGTTTTAAAAGCCACGACTTAAGGAATTAATTTGAAACGGACCTATTTAATTTTGAAGATTAGATGGTTTAAAGAAAAAAGGTACACGACATTTCTACTTTTAGCGGCGGTGATTTGATCTACGAATTTGGTCAGTTCGGCTTGTGGAAATCGCCAGATTATCTTATTTCGTTATCTTTAAAGCTTTAAAATAAATTGACCGCGCTCGAGGATGTCCACGTGACGGTTTTGTGTAACAAGTTTGGACCCCTTCAATCCATCATCGTCGTGCTCGAGTATGTTTGGTCATCGTTTTTTATAACTTTAATAACTACTCTAAGCGCGCGGATCTACATATATGACTAGTGTGTGGTGTAGGGTACTTATCAGGGTCTAAGACCCTCGGATGAGTAAATTTGGAGCTCGCGAGCCATTCGCAAGCGCGCAGTTGCTGCAATTGTTTGATGCTACTCGTACTAAGCTTTAAAAGCGCGCGTGCGGCATGCAGGCTGTGCGTGTGCGTGCTGCCCCACCCCCCGCTGAAATTATATTCATCCTTTTCATCGCACGCGTTATGAAGCGCGACGCCTCAATTGATGTTGGTACATTTATATCGGAAATGTGGTGGCTTCCGCACACCGGTGGCTGCCGCTCGCTTCTGACACTGTTACAAATGCGGCGCTAGTGCGCGACAGCCACCGGTATCCGTGGTCGATCGGTAGCTGTAGTTGTAGCGGTGCGCCAATCATTTGCAGCTACTGCGGGCGTGCGGCGCTCGCGCAATTCGGGAACGTCTGGCCAGCTGCACATTCGCGGCGTATGGTCGTATATGCGTTTCGTCTGACGAAGGAGGTACCGGTGACCCAATTTCTTGTAAGAATAGAATGGGTAGAGGATTGGACGTGTAGGGGACGAATAGGACGCTGCGACATGGATAGCGGTTGCTTAACAGTGAACCGCTTGGTTGTTTGCCACCTTCCACAAAAAAAAAACATTACGAAAGTCATTGTGCAGGACATTTAACACCTCGTTCACACGAGGTAAGTTTCGTCTGCTCTTATTTATGTCTGACATGAAAAAACAGAACGTTGTGTTCACATGGCGTTGTCGTGTCCGTCAGCCCTGGATCCGGGTGTCTTCGGTGCCCGTGTGAACGCGCGCATGGCGTTAGCCCTCTGCCGCTGCCCGTGAGCTCATTCGGTTGTTAGCTCTCTGCCGCTGCCCGTGAGCTCGTTCGGTTGTTAGCTCTAACAAAAAACCGAATCGACCGAACTTACAACGCGTGAACGCATGTATTGGAAATACTATATCGCTTAAACCGGATCTTACATTGTGGGTCCGGTTCAAGCCGTCAAAAACGGATGTCAACTTGAGCAGATTAGGTTTTTCTGTCGGAACTTAAAAACTATGTAAATAATATAATCATCATTCAATGTATATTTTAGATACGTAAACTATTTTTGTTGTTTTTGGCATCTCTATCTTATTTCCAATTTATCGCCTTTTTGAAGTTTGATGCCATAGTATCATTTGAGAATATAGACAGAATCAAAATCAAGTCATTTGGAGTTTATACTTTGGAAGATGACTTGCTCTTTATGGAGTGGGGTGAATAGACCCATAAGCAGCCTAGCCTAGTTTTTAAGTGATACAGTTGATTATAATGAAAAAACTTCAAAGCTACGATCAAAAACATTTTATTCGAATTTGTGGTTACCAAAGATTAAATAAAGATAGAACTAGAACTTTATGGTTTTATTGACTTGTCTATGACTCCACTGCATCTGACATTTGTTTGACACGTAAACTTAAGTTACCCTGATACTTTAAAATGCTTTTAAATTATGATTTGATTAAATGATGATATCATCTGTGTCAAAGTTGCCCATAAAGGGGTTTTAACTTTGACACACAAAATTACAAGCTTTTGATATAATTTATGATTTTTAGACACTAAAAAGTTTGAAAGTTTAAAAGCAACCTAAGAGCACAGTTTAAGTCAACTCCTTGATGTCATAATTATCATAGTAGATGATAGCATAGCAATAAAATATAGTGCGGATCTGTCAAAGATACCCCGATTGACTGTAGTGGCAGCAGGGATAGGCTCGATGACTACATGAGACACAGTACACTAGTACTCGATAGTTCTCTGAAAGATAGGACAATATCAGCATCAACGTTAACTAATTTATTGGCAAAATTGGAAAGATCTAGAAGTAAGGTTAGATCTGGTTACGAGGGAGTCTAATAGATAATTTAACCAAGATGGACTATTTCCAGCTGATGTTATGTGCGACCGCTTCTACAAAATGTAATAAGCAGTTTCGCAGCAAGATGTGATTTTTTGTAATCAAGGTTTTTACATTAAAATTTGTAAATTCCAAAATATTTTCAAAAAACAACTTTTTCTCATGTACATTATAACATAAGGTATCCCTATTACACAATTTCAGATCACTTTTTCACGTTATCCACAAAATTACACTTCCGATGAAAGTATAAAAATGGCCGCCATGTATGATAAATAAGTTTTTTTTTCTACAATAGTCATCTTGCGATGAAGCAAGGTTAATTGTGCGGGATTTAAAGATTTCGCCATACAACGGGTGGCGACGCGACATAGCGCTAGAACGATGAGGTGAAGTGAACTTTAGCAACAAACAACTATAGAAAGTTTCTCAGGGCCTGGGTTCGATTCCCAGTCGCGACAAATAAGTATTGTTGTTTTTACAAAGAAAAAACAACGTACAGTAGTAACATAAGATCTTAACATCTGTACATCTCTTCGTGTAAAGATTTGAAAAGATTTCAAAACCGTGGAATAATAATTTAAATATGATAGTTCTAACCACGTGGATACCATGTTGTCGAGTGGATTTCCACTGGCATAAAAACTTGTCGCAATACAAGGTTTCTCTATCTTTCTCTCTTGAAAAACCGAGATGACAATATGTATTTTGTGAATATTTTAAGCAGTAAGCCCACGGTTAATGGGACTTTTAATCAAGGTGAAACTTTAGTATAAAGTTTTTATAAATGTACTTCAGGAGTCAGCAATAGATGGCGTTAGTAGTACGAAATTCTTAAAAGCTGCAAAAGAACATTTAATAAAAACCCTTCATAGTAATATTTTGGTTGGATAGCTCACTCTTATTTGGGTTTCTTTACTTAAAAATTGATTAATCTATGTGTTGAACATTCTCATTAATACTAAGAAAATTACAAAAGTGTAATCTTTACAACTATTTGTTTTAATTACATATTTTTGTCTTTTTAAATTAAATATTTCTAGTTGCTATTAGTAATTATACTCGATGTTACTGTATATCATTTTACTGTCTTTAAATTCTTTAATATATATATATATATATATATATATATATATTCATTTCAACCATACAGTGAATTGCCTTGTAGTAAATTATTTACTTTGAAATTTAAAAAAGACAGACTAATTATATAATGAAATAATAAGTAAAATATATAATAAAATATACAAAGTAATATTTTGTACAACGAAATAACAAAGAGCACAAATAAAAATTTCGAATTTCAAAGTATGCGTAGGAACAAACGCAATTCCGTTATTTGTGGTTGTCGTATAAACGCCATGAGATCTATGGTTGCAATAGTGTCATTGAAGGATTGTTTACTATTTTGGGAATAAATCCTGAACTGTTTTAGTTTTGTGAATGATATTTAATAGTGTTTGTGATTACAATACCTGTTAAGTGAATTTTAATCATAGTTGTTTATAGACATGAAGAATTTAGGCCTAAAATATTGGTTTGTGTCTGAACGTGTTTACGTCAAATGTTTTATAATATTTTGTGTTCGGTGTTGTTCTATTGTGAGTAAGTTTACTAGTGGCAATTAAAATGGATATTCGCCTGGTATGTACATTTATTATTTGCTATTTAAAGTTGTGAAATGCATCGGTGGACATGAAAGCTAGTAACATGTCGCGTAAACGAATGTTGGATGTCAAGTCTAGTGCCAAGTTTTATATTTAATACTAAAAGAGTATTTGCGCGTTTTTTATTTATTAGATTCTGTGAATAGCCTAAATAAAAAAAATTACATATCTATCGTTGCATACATATGCGCAAACTAGTCGATTACAAAGTCGCTTGTAAACATAACCTACAAAACAAAAACATCAAAATACTTTATCCTATTCTGGGTTTTACTCTACGAAATAATTATTTATTTTAAAACATCAGTATTTAATTTGGTTTATAACTGGTAAATGTTTTAGTTTGATGAGTTTTCAATGTGAATTCTGTTATTTAATCTATACAACAATTATTTATCAGTACTCAAATAAAAATTTATATTTTATGAAATCTCACCCATACTGTTATTAATTTTTACTTTTGCCATTATGGTCGTGTTATTTCTTTGATTGCATTTTGCATCTTTTAACATATATTGGTATTATGTTAATGGCTAAATTTCTTTATCTCTGAATACTTCTGGTTTTTCTACCATCATTTGTATATAACAAAGTTCGAAATCAATATGTAATCATATTCTTTTACACTCTTGTTGAACAAGATGTATGGTAATAGCAGTGAATGCTAATAAAACATTCTTATCAACCCAAAATGCTATAACAAACAAAACTGTAATGATATAAGCTTATAAAGTGCAAAAAAAGTATATTATATATATAATAAATTCATGCAACAATAATGTTCACTACATACTGCTTAGCCAATTAGCAATGAGCATTAAAAGTAGAGCCCATTGCTTTGGCATGGTAATAGGAAACAAATGAGTTGTTTAAAGAAAACAAATGGTGTGTGCTGTTTATTGAAGTGATTTTTGTTTGACATTACTCTTTTATGTTTTTTCGTACACTGGGTAATAATTATTATGATTCAGTTGTTTCTGAAATTTCTTATTTCGAACAATGCAGTTATCTTTTACTTTAAGTTTCAAAAGCTAACAATTTTATTATCAAGTTATTGTTATCTATTATGTTATGTTGGTTATATGCCAAAATAGGCGCTAGTCATGTTGTGGACTAACTGAAATATGAAAATATGAAAATATTATAACAAGCATGCATGCATACAGGGCGTGAGCACATATATATTTAAATGGCAACTTCTAGTTCATATACAATAAACTGTCTTGTATCTTTAAGGATTATTTGAAGCGATAAATACATTTAAGCAAGTACATTTTTAGGGTGGTGGATTCAGAATGAATAGTTAGCAAATTTTTTTTGTCAGAACTAAGGGGTTCCATCTGAATTGTTTATGTCCCAGGAATTCATAGAATATTTCTGTAAATTTAAGGTAATTAAGGAAGTGTATGTAAAGATATAATTGCTTTCTCACTGTGAGTGTTGTATTGTTTTATTAATGAAGAAACTAGCACTCCAAAGATGGTATGCACTGGTTTAGTAACTCTTCTCTTGGAGGTACTATATCAAATATTGACCTAAAACACTGGTTGTGACAACTTGTTCCAAAACTTTGCGGTTTGTAAGTTGAGCAGAGATATGAAGTGTTTTGTTTGAATGTGTTGTGTGTCCGTTAACTACTTACTCCTATTCATTTGGCAGATTCACAGTGGATATGGGGTTAAGCCCCATAGCAAATCTTGACAAATTTGAAAGTGAAGGTGGTAATTAAAAACATATGTCTATGTATATCCGATGTTATTAATAGTGATGGTTTATCAACATTTTGTTGGTTTACCACCTTTCCCAAAAAATCATTGCCTACTCTTTAAGATGTAAATTGTTATGTTAAATTTCAAGTTCCTCAAAGCATAAGAACAAGCTATAAATATTAATCAGGCAAATATCAGGTTATGATAATCTAGTGAGCTCATTAAGCATTGCCCACTATGATTTCATACAACTTTTATAATATTTTTTACCCGTAACCGATGAGCATGTATGCATAGATGTATGGATGTAGACGAGGCGAGAGAGGTATGCCAGGATCGCGCCAAATGGAAATCCATTATCTCTACCTACCTCTCTGGGTTACGGGCGTGAGTGCATATTTATTTATTTTATAACATATTTGAAATCCTTGTAAATTGTACTTAAAATGAAATTTAAAATTCTTCTACATCTCCATAATTAAATTGATGCATGCAATCTTAATGGACTAATAGGTAATGTGGCTGACCTGAGAAAATACATAACTACTGAATCCATAATCAAATATATTGAGGCATAAATAAGTTTAATTAACTTTTTTCATTGCTTTGAAAACACCCACACATCTGATGTAACCACTGCTCACCCCCTGATATAAGAGACCTAGCAAGTGTCGCGAAGCATATAGCAAGATAATTATGTGTTTAGAAGTCATAAAATCTTAAAAGATAATAGATCACATATATCTCGCTATTTAAAAAAATCACTAGACAAGGCTTACAGTTTAATTTTTCAGTGGCAAACATTAATCTTTTTAAAAAGATGCTACAAAATCAACATCATCAATTACAACATTATATGTAAAATGAAATATTTTTACTGAGATAAAACACATTGTTATAAATGTTATGTTGCAAATTCCTTAATAATGTATCATGTTCAAAATGTATGTATGCATTCTCAAGTAATGCAATATTGCTGTGATGAGTGTCTCTTGAAAGTAATGTCTAATAACTTGTGCAACTTCACACAAAAACTCACAAAGAATTGTAAGGATAAATATTTTTTTATGTTTTAGGTCTGTCTAGGAGATAGGAGTAGACAGTTTTTGTTTTATTGAGTGAAAATCAACGGAATTCACAATGTTTTTTGAACATGTGCCTGAATTAATTTTATTAATATAGTATAGTATATATAGTATCTTAATATAATATAGTATATATAGTAACTGAATTATTTCCTGACAATGGAATCGAAGAATAATGACGCACATGTTCTAGAGAACGATAAAAAAAGAAAAGCGGCTATTTACGATCTTAGAAATTTCGGCACGACTTAAATTAAGTGGAAGTTTTTTATAGACCGATAACAAAAACTTATATTGATAATAAATATTTACTGGTGTATAATAACATATAACATAAAATATTGAATAAGTATAATCAATGTATGGGTAAGGTAAATCAACCAAATCTCTGTTCGTCAATATTTAAGTACGTTTTTTTGAGATGCCGTAAAATAACTGATTTACATATTATTTTAAAAATGGAACTGCACAATCCAAATTAAAATGTACAGAACATTACAAAAATAATAACTTTAACTCCGCTAGCAAAACAAGTATGTATTACCGCACGGCGTGACACAAGCTGCTGCGAATAGCGCGCTCAGGGCTCGGGCGTTCTCAGCCCGCGCGATCTTGGGGCGCTTTCGATACCGCAAAGCTTCGTTTCACTTTATTTCGTGAAATCTTGATTCTTTTGCTTAAATTAAATAAGAAAATCTCGTCGAAACCGGTTCAGTCGTTTCGGAAATTACCCGATGAAACAAACACAGTCAAAATTTAAAATTTGTATTCTTGTTATAAGTACCGTATATACATCATGGACATTGAATACGGATATTTTGTTTATATCCTAAATACAGACAGTTCAATTTTATTTATCTGTATGTATACCTTTGTTTGCTCCAATTAAAAGTAATTGTATTAAAAGTGATTACTGCAATGAAATTCCAACCTGGAATATTCCAAACGTAATTGCATTTATAGAAAATTATAAATTTAATGAAGTAACTAATGGTAGTTTGGCATGGGCCAGGTCAGGATTACATATTCATTCCTGACTTGTATATTTTTCTTGTAATAAAGCAATTAGATAGCGCGTGGGAGTTTACTGCGCTGGCGTTATACGACGGCAACGTACCGCAGTACGATGTGATTTATCAGAAAATACGATTACATATTATTTTGTTCACATAACGTACATTGGAAAGAGAGGTGTGCCGCATGACCTCACGGAGCTAATTTAGTAAGACACTAAAGTGTCTCTATGATTTAGTGGAATTTTTAAATGTTTTGTTGACCACAGATCTAGTTACAGGATATTTCCGTTGACTATTGTTATCGTATCGTAAAACTTCCATCCGTTTGAAGTTTCTAATAATAATAGAAATGTACTGTCTCTCTTTCGACGTAGGTATCTCCCATGCCGATGGCACGACTCTACTGATGATTCATCGTTGATGCTATGACTGAGAGGAGTGTGTAATCTTGGTATATTTTATCTCCCAGTCTTCCACAATATAGTATAGTATGCCCTATTGTTTGACGTCAAATAATATCCGATGGGCACCCTGTAACATTTGAATTTAAAAAGCCCAATGGAAATAAAGGAAGCTTGCTTTCTATTCTCAACTTAATCGAGATAACAGATGTGTGAGAATTTTTTTCACAAATTGAAACGAAAGATATTTAGCGAACTCATCAATATAATACATACAAGACACAGATTTCCGTTTTATTATCGCACCGAGTTCTTTTTTAATTAAGGATTTACTTCCAATTTTTTTACGTTTTCTATTTTTCTTATAAAGGTTGTTTTAATTACCCTCACTAATATAAATTGAATGATTGTATGTTTGCTACGCTTTAACCTTCCCTTATTCAACTGATCATAATGAACACACGTTGTCAAGGGCACAGGAAACGACATAAGGTACCTATTATCCCGAAAAAAATCGTAAGGGATAGAAAAATATAACCTAATATCGGTGGTTATACTAATGTCATATGATTATGTTTTAATAATAACACATTTTTGACATATGTTAACTATCACCCCAAGTGTACGCGCGATACGCGAAATGAAATTACGAAAAGGTCGTTATCACAAGTACATATGTACAGTAAAGCGACATCTCCATAATACCATAATCTTTCCGGAGTTTAATTTCCTTCCAATTTTTACACAAAATCCCATGATAGTGACGATACTACTCTGTGGGCTGAGATGGGCCTTATTTTACGTTTTTTTCAAATCCTTTTAGGTCAATATAAATAAAAATACTTATCGTATTTACAAAAAGAATATCACATTGGTCTATATGCTGCCCTGCCGCCCTCGTCTAGTGGGCTCCCGCAACCTTGATCAGATCATCAGTACATTGTGAGAGGTCTACCGGCGCTGCGTCGATCTGTACTTGGCTGCCATTCGGCCCCATCGGCTCATTCACTTAAGATTCTTTTTCCTTTCAATTGCAAGTTGAAATTCTTAGGGAAATGTCAGTTCTTGGTTCTACTGCGGATCACATTGTTCCTGTTGTGAACTCGCAGAGACTCCGAGCATTGCTCTCTCCATTGCTCTTTCAATGACTTTGTGCCGTCTTTAATTATTTTTAATGCGTGACATTATCGGTTACTTGGTATGGCAATTTATAATATGAAAATGGTACAATTGAATGAACTAAAAACGCTACTATTGTAGTGACTCAGATTGAATACAAAACATTTGAATTTATTTTTAAGAGATTTAAAAAAAATTAAAGATCAAATTGTTTGTGTTAGCGGCTTAGCGACGATTGTTTAGGGTTTTAATAATATCTATTACATGTTTATTTGTAGAGTACATGGTATTACGGGTTCTCATAAACGTTACAGTTACATTGATTAACATGTTTGGCCATTATGAACAGCATGCAAAATTTACTTTAATTTTTATTATTGATTTATTAACATTTGTCAATAATCTAGGATACTATAAACATTGCTGTTTGTAAACCATTCATGTAGCCTTATATTAAACAATCTAGTATTTAATAGTTTATGCGCATATATTTTTATACTCAGAATTATCATTAAGATTTAACATTTAATAATTAAATTAAAAAAAAAAACGTGCTACTGTATGTTTGTACTTGTAATTAAGTCGCTTAAAATCTATGTCATCATATTAATGGTGTGTTATCAAGGGACTAATAATATAACTATGTAGCGTATTTGATGGGTAATACAAAAGTATTGCGTTATGTTTATGAGTAATATTACTGTAGAGGCTGATGTATTACTGATAACATTACTTTTTGGGGCATTTTTTACGCATCTCTACTTTGAACGTTAAGTTATAAAGTAAAATCTGGAACATTGTGCCTACTTAATAGAAAATGTTAAAGCGTTTTTTCCAAAAAAGTGATACCACCAAAAGTTTAGATACAGACTACTCACATTAATCTAAATCTGTACGTTGGATTTATGTTTGGTCGTTTACAACCAGTGATTTTCGTATACTTTTACTTATACTGAATGTCTGTATGTGGCATGATTCCTTAATATTTGTATACAAAACTATGCTTTTTTAGTTGGGTATATGGAGTTTACCATGTAGTGAGGTATCTGCGCCCTATTATATACATTTACATCTACTCGTATATCCGATGAAGAAGTAAAGTACAAAAGAGTGGACTTTGGGTTTTATAAATTAGATTAATTACAAATTTAACTTCGTGATTACTTCTGTTTATGTTTATTATATTCCAGTTATCAGTATATAAGGTATATTATCTAATAGATAATTAAATAAATGAGCGAATAAATAGGAAAGTAATTAATATAATTTGATACGTATAGTGCCCAAGAAAGAAAGTTTTTACTTCTTTTGGAGCGATCAGCAATACCTGTCCACAACACTAGTATCGGAGTAGTTACGTAGCCACGTAGCTCCACCACAGTTGAACTAGTTTATTTCATAACTGGATGCGGTGAACCATATGAAATAGATTAATTTGATTATGACTCTTCCTTAGCCCTTAGTATTTAACAAAATACATCACTTGCCCATTCCCATGGTGTTTTGTGAAGAAATCAGTCCGAGGTTGAAATATTTTTTAACAACTCTTTCAGTGAAGTCATGTCTATTAATTGGAATGATTTCGAGCCAATGAGGGTTACAAATGAATGTTAGTCGTACTCGGACATACGGCGCGGTCTTCTCGTATAAAGTGATGGCAGAAGTTGTCAATCTTGTTGTTTCCATCGCTGTCACAATAACCACCCTATTGTCCAGTTTGGATTTGCTTTTGATACAATCGTATAATGACGAAATAGACGTAAGTACTTTTAGAAACTATCATTGGTTCTAGTTGGACCGATTGGGATAATTACGTTTTTCCAATCGCAAAACACAATTTAAGGGATTGATCGCAGAATTTCAACGACTCACGATTGTCACGATTTGTCAGCACCATAATAGATATCGCTATTTAAAAAAAATAAGAAATGTAACGTGATCCGCTTAAACTAAATTATTTACAAAACCGACTACCTTCCCTACGAAAAATGATTTTAAATGTAAACAATTAATTACACTTTCAAATAAATGTGCGAAATGAATAGTTGTGCGGCGCGCAGCTGTCAAACATGCAAAGTAAAGTTATGAAGTTACGTAAATGTGTTAAATTTTGGTATGATTAAATGCTATTACGTAGTAATTGTTTTATTTGAATTTTCCTTCTCTTATTACAGATAATTTATATATTTATCCTGTAAATGACGCATCATTTACGGAGATACTAAGTAAAAACTTTTATTTCAGTTTTTGGACCAGTGAATAGCACAGTGAAAGGCGAACTCCATTTTATCCAGACGAAAAGCGGTCATTTACAATTGATCTATGAACCGTACATTTTCGTGACGGATTGCGTTCGAAGTGGACGTACATTCTGGAGGTGCATGGACTACGGAAAACGCTGTAGAGCTCGAATAACGTCTAAAAACAATATACTCAGAATAACAAATCCAGTTCATAATCATGTGGAAAATCATTCACATAAAATTTCTCGGAAATACGAACAAGGTGAAGTAGTTACATGTCCGTGTGTCTAACTAGATCTCTCTAATTGTAACTGAATCGATTTATTAAAATCAACGTGTTTTTAATATAATTCAGCCCTGACATAAAAGAACTTGAAATCAATGAACTTGGATAAAATAAGTATGAATTTTTACATGTGTTAGTAGTTAATGAACTCATGAGACGTCTTTAGCTTTAAATAAAATGTTCGTTTAAATATTAACTTTGTTGAGTGCAGTGCGTACAATAATCTACGTGACCACCAATTTTGAATGTATTCAAAATGTTTGCAGGTTATTTAATCCGTTTAATCACACGGGCTTACAGTAATGAAGGTGAACGAATGTTACATCCTTGTACTTATAGAGTGTAGATTTATATGATTTTCGAGTATTCGCGAATAACTCGATAAGAATCAAGTGTTGATTAAATCGTCTGTAGCATTAAGTAATGTAATGTTAAATGAGAGAAAGTAATGTAATTGTAAAGCATAATAAAAGGGTTTTTCTAAAACGTTTTTCATTTTATTGTCACAATTAAACAAAATAATAATAATGTTGTTGTATTTTTACCATAGATATATTATTTATAGAGAGATAATACATTTCTAACCCTTCGATATAAAACACCTAGCTCTACTATTTCTCGATATCTGTGCGGGTGAGCAGGGGATGCTGTGTCGGTGCAGTACTCGGTGACACGTCGAGGCGGGCCATGTCTCCTTGTGGATGGATACGGATATGTTGTCCGCAAGAGAAGAGGCGAGCGAGTCTATTGGTCTTGTCGGAGTCGGACCTTGGGATGTCGAGCCCACGCCTTGACCACTGCTGGGCGCCTGGTCGCTCGTACAGCCGGTCATAACCACGCTCCGCATACGCCAGCACTGAACGATCATGCGCGTATTGAAAGTCTTATTGAAACTATCACGCCTGAGAAGTAATATAAATGTATTGTCATAATCATGTATTATTTACATCCACGCTCCTAATCCCGTTCTCTCATATCTTTGTCCTGTTCTTTCTGTTCTTTGATGACAAAAGTGTCATGACATTTCTTTTGATCAATTTATATTTCTTATTACTTTAAGCGAATTGCAGACGTTCGTTATAATTTATAATAAAATATGAAATTAAATTGATTGCTGGTGAGAGCAGTCAGCTTGAAATAGAAAGTTTTGAACAGAATAGATCGATGTCTGCCTCGGTTGTTTGTTTGCACAAACAAAATAGCAAGGGGGAAATTTCATGAAAAAAAAACGAACGGTAAGCAACTTGATATCCTGTCGTATATCGTACCAATACACTTGTCTCTCGTCGAATAATGCATTTCGGCTTGTATGTCCCAAAGAGTACGGAATACGCAAATTCCAGTACACATTTGCCAAAATTATCTTGTAAATACCAAATCTCGCTTACGGAAGTTGTCTTTAGTACTAAGGAAATTAAGAAAAAGATTAAAATAAAGGTTATATTTAAGTCGTTGGTCTTTTAGTCTATAATCTCTTGCATGCGATGAGCGCTTCATGTATATATGCTTACTAACACAATACTAATGGTTTATGGCGGACGAAGATCGCATGTGTTGACGGCTAGTGACGGGGTGGTGTTTTACAGTTGAGTTCGTGATATCGAACAGAGGACGGCGTCACATGCGGCTCGGTGGATTCTCCTTTTACGCTGAGAAAGTATTCCCGGAAAAGAACAAAGTGCGTTGGCGCTGCACCCGACGCACTTGCCGTGCGTACGCGCACACTCTCCACGACAGAATATTCGCACTCAGTAACGTCCACTCGCACGAGCCGCCAGCTACTTCGCATCGAACGTTCGTCCAGTCAATACCACCACCTAAAGTCTTGCTGGATGACTAACGGGGACACTATAATACTGGGCGTGACTGACTAACCGAGCATGATGTCCACAAACTAACATTCATATCGCTTCTTTAATTATTAACTGGTTAAGGTTTGTTACTTGCAAATCGATAATACTAATATAGCAATATCTGGTTAGTGCATAGTGTTTGTTTACAGTGAAGTATCAAATGTAGATTATAAACCTGGATCTGATTATGAATGATTTACTTATTAACTTTTTGCAGCAAGCAGGAAGTTACAGAAAACAGGATATGTTTGCTATTTCTGTTGCCACAGTTGAGTTAAATGGTAGCTAACTGTTTACATGTTATTATTCATTTATAGTATACTTTATACTGTCATAAAATTCTCAGTATGTATGGAACTGCGTCAGTAAACTCGATAGCAAAACTCAACTTGATAGTATTTTTATTATGCGGTGCGGTTTTCTGTTAGATTTCAATTCAACAATCGGTAAGAAATAATTGTCTGTGTAAATACTAGCAATAATTATCGAATTAACGTTTATGATTCAGTTATATTGGTGAGATTGTTGTCTAGGCAATTAATGTTGCCGACTTAACTCACATACTGTAGTTGTAGTTAGAATAATTGTGTATGTATATTGTCATGGTCAAGAATCTAGTCATTTCAACTGTTGTTAATAAAATATAAATGTGTAATGAATCTCTACCAACAGGAATCGATCGTTTTACTGTAGAAACACAGACTTGTGTAATTTTGAAACCTTGTAATTTATTTTTGCAATTCGGTAATTTGTTTGACATTTTTTATTCATGCATTAGCTAAAAGATTCGGCTTTAGAGGCTTCAATCCTAGCGTCAATAGCCTAATGGCTTAGGTACTGTCTGCGAAACACATAGACGTAGTTTCGAATCCGCCATTCGTTTATTGTCGTGAATTATCTTCGAACAAAAATTTTCCTCTAGCGTAATTGCAATGATTAACAACATTTGTTGGAAATTTTATTTCAGTAATTGTTTCCGAAATTTGCTAGCGATTAAAAAACTATGCTAATATAGGTATTGCACATGCACGCTTATATCGGGCATGTTAATATTACGAGATGTATAATGGTAGTATTAGTTGCAGCGGAGGAGGTGAGACTGTGCGTGGGGCCGGGCGGCAGGCCGAGGCTGTGGGTGCGGGGACGAAGCTTTTATGCGGCGCACACTATGAGATCTGGCATAGTGCGTTGGCGGTGTACAATGGGTGGTTGTGGGTGCAAGGCTTACACGCAGAAGGGGATGCTGCACAAGCTGGTGGGGGAGCACAACCACTCCGGGCGCTGCGGTCGCAGAGGTCCCCGAGCCCTTCCAATTGTACCCCCAGTACCCCCCTTAGAAACCCTTCTATTACCAAGAATGCCGAGACTCGATTTCGACAACTTCGATCCAACCGGTTGGCTTGTACGTTATTAATGCTATATAAAGTAATGGGCTCCACAAATTTCAGTGCAATATTTTATTTTATAAATTTTTGTATACATTTATAGTTTATTCTTGAATAGGTGTTGCGAGACAAGTAATTTGAGTATAAAGTACATTTATTTCCGTTCCGTTTCCTAAAAAGACGAGACTATGATAAATTAAAATACCGTAAAAATTACAGCAATAAATAATATTTTTGAAGATAAATTGGAACGTTTGGTAAGGGGAGGGATATCTAATTGCTTGCGTATTAAGTATTTATTGCTTGGATCGATAACGGTAATAAAACATCGCTACTACGTGCGCAATACTATTTTTGTTGTCACTGCTATTTTAGGTATCCAGAACAGTTTAAAGATAAAATAGCTTACCCTAGTCAAATTATTCCTCTCGTAGACGTTGAAACCTTTTGTCTTCTCATATATATATACCTTATTACTAATATTAAGTGCACTACGATTTGTTTTGTAGTTAGGAAAGGTTAGATGTGTTTCGTTTTTGATATAAACGTAATTAGGGTATAAAGTTTATTTACTAAATTCAGATGTTATATATTGTTTACTTTGCGTTGGACGATTTCATGTCATATTTTTGATTCTAGTCAAAGGTTTTCGTTATTCAATTGTTTTGTTTAGAGTGTATTGTGATAGCTAAATGGCCACACGATTTATGATCTCAATTTATTGTTAAGAATTAGGTGCCAAATATTGATCTTGTTCTTGTGAGTTACTTGTACATAACTTTCTTGTAAACCTACTAATTGATGTCTATGGAATTAGGTGTAGAGCATAGCCACCAAATAGTAGGTCAAAATTATTATAGTATACATTTTACTCTTTTTAAGGCTAGTCTTCCCGCAGTTTTTATTCCAAGCGAAAGGTAGATGTATGTTTAACACATATTGTGTTACTTAATTTTTATATATAGACTAGTTTTGAGATTAAAGCACTTTATTTGCTCACCTCTAAAGTCTTTGCTCAGTGTCAACAAATTCTTTGTGCCAAATGTTTTGCTCATTGAACAATGTTTACAAAAATATTTCTTCCTATTTAAAATTGATGTTCAAAACGCGAGTTGTGTTTGTGTACGTGCTGAATAAATAGATTCAATCTTTCCGTGTTTTATTTCATTGCCTTTTCGTGACAATCTTTAGTAAATGTTAGTTTGTTGTGTTAATCTTGTTTACCCTGTAAAATCAATAACTATCACTTTTCTAAGTGTCATTGATTGTACAGGGTAAGTGTTACCCGTTTGGTTGGGTAAGGTACGGGACGATGTACTAATTAGAATTTTTACTTCCACCAGCGCGTTTCATTCGTGCCGGCAAAGGGCGTCTGTTGCTGCACCGCGGATACACTTTCCGTCTGAAGAATAATCTGGCGCACGGCCGCAAGCAGTGGTATTGTTCGTCTCGTCTCACCTCGCGCTGCCTGGCCGACGTCAACACCGAGGGTCCGGAGGGCTTCGAGCGTATAGTGCGCTCGCGCTATGCTCACAACCACGCGCCGCCCAACGTGCGGCGCTTTGCCGACGGTCGCTATGTAGTGCGCACGCCGCACCAGAGCGGGCACCGCGCACCCGCGCCTCTCGACCCTCACCACCAGCTGCTGCAGCTGCAGCATGCCCTGGCGCTGTACGCTGCACACGCCGCCACCGCCAACGCCAACGCCAACGCCACCGCGGCGGCCTCCGCGACCACTGGCGCCGCCGCCCAGCAGTCGCCCAACTCCCTGCCCGCGACGCAGCACACGCCGGCCGCCAAGCCGCTGTTAGTCGATACCCCTTGTAACGAGGAAGACTAAACCACTTCTGATCTGTCGACTCCCAATCAAGCGTATGCACACGATTTATGTATGACAAATATCTTTGAAAAAACTTGACGACGATGATGTATCGACCAAACGATATATTTATCGAAGCCTTTTGGCAAATTTAGCATAATTTCTATTTAGATTAATTTTTAGTAGCTTAGTTTAATGGGGATAGGACGGCGTTAAGATCGAAGCGATGGTATTGTTGGAGTTATTTAATATCGGTATATGTATGTAATATCTAAGTCGGAAATAAATGTCGCGGCGTCGGGCGGAAGGTTTCGGACGTCAAGGCACCGGCTAACGGCCGGTAGGAAGAGATGTCGCGACATGTAGGTTAAGCGGTCTTTTCGAGCTCTATGAAGCTATGCGTATATAGGTGTGGGTTATTTATGGAAACGAATAGAGCAAGTAAGGATGTTTTATGTGTAAGAACTTTCTGAATGTTTATGTGAGGCGGCCTTTACACGTTTATTTCTTTGACGGCAACAACTCGAACTCGACGACTTTTCTAGTCTCTTCAGTTTGTGTTCAAAAAATGATTAGAATGGATTATACAAAATTTTTCCAGCTCTCAATAATTTTAACAGATGTTCCTGACCTAAAGTTAAAAAGACAACAGAAGCTTGAACAACGCAGCTTTAGTATTCGTGTAGGGGCCGCTGATCGTGTAAGGTGTGTCGAAATAAAGTATAGATGGTTATTATCCGGAACATGAATCACTTTAAGGTATGATTTGTCGTCTCTAGCCACCCGGGCAACATCAGAGTAAGGTAGCGACAAGCGAGCCGATAAGCACATCGGGTAGGATGAGGACTCGAGGACCGCAAGAGAGTCAGGCGATCGACGACGGAG
The DNA here is from genome assembly GCA_029849275.1 of Papilio elwesi. Classification (NCBI taxonomy): domain Eukaryota; kingdom Metazoa; phylum Arthropoda; class Insecta; order Lepidoptera; family Papilionidae; genus Papilio; species Papilio elwesi. The sequence continues at coordinate 9,676,966 of CM056695.1, forward strand.
TGTGCATGGTAAGGTATCAGCAGCCGTTCGGCTGCTGACGACGCGTCGGTGACTGATTTTGCGGAACAGAATTGATCGTAAGCAAGTTGAAATTGATCCCTGGACTGCACTTAGAAATATTTTATTTATTTTGAGAGTTTAAACTTTACATTTTCAAATATTGCAACTTAGGGACTAAACGTCCGCCTTTTTTATCTATAAGTAACATCACAGTTGTTGGATGGACTAGTTATCGGTAACACAAGTACCCTACCTTGGGTGTAAGCGTTCCGCTGTTGCGCTGCGTCGCGGCGTCTCGGCGGGCTACGGTTTACAGGCGATGGTTTGCCCTAAGAATTGATTTTAAGTACTTAAGCTCAATCAAACTACCTCTTTCACTTTTATACGGGTTTACAGATTAGTTTAATTATACAATTATGTATACACGAATGAATACTCAGAAGCTTTACTCTAGTAAGGTGTTGTAGCGTAAGGCTAGGCTAGGCTAGGATAGGCTCGCGCGTCGGGGCGGTTCGCCGCGCAGGGTCCGGCGCGCTCCATTTTATTACCTCTACTATTGAAACTCGACTACCTCTTTATAGTTATAACTCGTACTCGATAGTTCACTGTTGATGGCTTTAGTATAAATAGGCACTATACGAGACTGTTGTCTGAATATATTTTATTAATTGTTTTCGAAGAATAATTTGTTGCTCGTCATATTTTATTTTTCAATGACAACGTGGACCTGCTTATTTTATATAGACTTAAGACTTAATTTAAGTACAAATTTTAACTAATTGTAATTGTTGTTTAGATGACCTAGGTACGATTGGGTCAATGTGTGGTTTGTAAGAAGGAAGTGGCGGTATAGAAATAATTTGCGATGGATTTGTTATAGATCGTGTCAAAAATTTAATATTTTAAATGTAGATTAATGCTGAGTTGTAATTCTTGGGAAAGGCATCGTTACTAAATATATTTCGGATTAGACTCGTTCGTGGTTCGGTGTTATGTAAATCGATGTAACTTTGGAATAAATGTGCTTAGAAAAGTCGGAACAGCTTAATCTGAAATTCACTTTTATAGCTGTAGTAAGATGTTTTTAAAATTAAAATTTTGTCGTTTTGAAAAATATTTACAAGTCTACAATCATTTGACACGTTCTATTGCGTTTCTAACCCCACTAAGGCGTTGTAACTTGTTTGGCCGCGGCGATGAATCTGTATTATAATTAGAAGATTAATACGAGACATAATTCTAATTAAAATTAAGGGCTAAGACAATATACGTCAATTATATAATATACGATTGTACCGTACGAATTTGATCAACAATGTTAATAAATGAAATCAGCCTATATCGTGTTTTGTACTCTTGTAGTGTACAATCCGTTTTACGATTATCTTCTTGATTTCGCCGATCGGGTGTAGCACTTCCAAAGAATATGTGTGACCTATTATGTATGTAATTGTTTGTATTGTATTGCGAATCTCTTAGTGCGTTCTAGTTGGATAGTATGATAAATGATTCCGCCGCGGCTCGTCGCTTGACCAGTACTATTCTAGTTGTTCCTCTTAATTACTTAATCTATCTACCTCATTCACTGTTAACTACTTGATATATCTACAAGTCTTTAACGTAGCGTAATTTTGTATCTACCATTATATTGATAAGATTTTATGGGTTTATGTATGGGGTATGTTTTGTGAAATATTACATTGTACTTATAAATAACCGTGCGTTTTATTTTATCCCATTATTTTATATTTTTGGGTACGGTGGTGGGAGGTAATGGTCGGACAGTTTGTGTAAATATTAAAACTCTGACAAACGTTCTTGCCGTAGGAATCAAGTATTTGAAATCGCGACGCGGGAAGGTGATAATGATGGTGAACACATTTCCGTTCTGCGAGGAGTCCAAGTTGAGAGACAAAGTTATATGGAGGTGCACTTCCAAGAAGACGAATTGCAAGGCGCGGATCCACATGCTGGGCGCAAACGTAGTAGCCGTCAAGGGGATGCACAATCATCCCCCACGGGCACCTACCTCTTGATGCTTCTTTCCGTTCATCCACTATCAGAAGTTAACATTTATCGTTACTTTGGAACCATTCCTGCGAAATTGTGCTTCAAGTTTTATATATATTTCACCGACCTATTGTCAACTTTCTCAATTAATAATTGGACTACGCATCTGTCAGCAAATTGGATGAACTTGATTGATTGAAATCATTGACACAAACCTATTTTACTTTGATAAATATATTTTTGAGATATATTTATTGTATATAACTATCATGTCTATAATTTATAAACAATCTTCAATTCTAACATAAACATAAACGTAATAACAGCAAATTATCAGTTCACAATTAAACGATTTCACTTAGACAGTGTATAAACTTAAAATGAAACGTCATATTGTGACTCATTCGTTCAATTCACAATTTGCTGTAAGTTTACAACGTGCCTAGTCCGATTATAAACTGACGAACTACACAATCGGTCGGTGATATATTTTTTCTACCAGAATTGTACATTATGCATAAAATCTAAATGTATAAGATTCAAAAGATGCAGTATACCATAAGTAAAATTTTATCGGATGAAGGTAAAAAAACATATTGTCCAGTCAACTCGTGATTATATCAGATAAAAACAGATTTGTGTTGTGACAGTTTCCTGTCTAGCATCATATGCTTTATATTGTTCCAACAATAAGGCATGACCTCCTCGAGCGAGACACTCGTGAAGACTCGGCGTACTTATACTGTCGCCGCTGCAATATCGCCTAACATATATATTAGTGTATGTACCAATGGCGACAATATCTCCGCAATTCACTCGCTTGTGGAAGTGGCGCTTAAGGTTTCGTTTGTTGTATCCATTTCAACTGTTATAGACTGATCATGTTATGTTTTCACAAGCGGTTTCAATTCTCTAAAATTCTTTTATTGTATATACGATGTTTTGTACGATGTGTTACAAGTTTTGGTCGTATTAGTTAAGTCTCAATCACAAAACGAATTTTGCTCTATGAAAAAGCAAGCAATTTAGTTAGTCTAATTAGAAATTATATAAGCGTTAAGTTAGAAAAGGATTACCACCTAAATAAGTTAATGTTTTTTAAATCATTCCACATATTCTGGCGTGTTTGGATTCTCCGGTGCTTTTGATAAATTGTTTTATAGTTTATCATTGAAAGTTAACGACAGGATGTCGATGTTAAATTTGAAATATTGTTCAATATATTTATTAACGAAGTATTTGTGGGAGCGAATTTTGTTCCCATCGCGCTTTATGATTGAACATAAAGTGATACTGAATTATTGTCGCTGCATGAATATTTGATGTATTAGTTGAGCGACCAAGAAATTAATGTACTTATGATATTGTGTCAATTCGATATTAGGCTATTTATTTCATGTTGTCATTTATCGTCTTAAATTTAAGCCAATCGAGTGCCTTACGTCAATTCTGGGACCATTGTAAAATTAGATATAATCGATGTACTGAACATTCCTTTTTTGGTTATATATACATTTATACATGTAATTTAATACATTTTTTTCATATTTTCAAATAGTTAAGACTTCGTTGATTTATTAAGAGTATTACTCACTAAGACATAAATATTAAAACTATGTTTTCTATTCAAGACTTTTATTGGTTACCTAAGTTTGGTAAGTTAAACATATATTTATCTAGCGATTGATGCAAGTTTATTGTAGGTGCAATACGTACCTATGTTATGAACTCGATTTCAATGAAAAAGTATTAACATTACATTTATTTATAACAATAAATTATAAGTGATACATTTTCTTTGATGATTGAAAATGTTTATGAACCGTAACTGAGGAGCTTTATTCAAGGCATCAATATTTCTAGGCATAAAGGCAGCATATATCTCGACAAGAGGAGGAAAACGCCACTTGCTTATAAACGGATTCTCCTTTTTTCAATCTGCTCAACCCACATACTGGAGATGTTTCCGACGTAAGAATCTGGGTTGTAGAGCCACCGCGCGGACTAACAACAAGGGCGAAGTCATTTCACTTAAAAATAAACATAACCATAAGAAACCTTTTTCTTGTCAAATGACAAATGTAATGATGCGACAGCTACATTAGAATTTTGAGGATTTCTGGATGTTACACCATTCTCTTGTAATTTTCTTTTAATTATGAAATATATGTCTTCATAAGAAGTCTTTTATTTCTTTCTGACCAGCAGAATTTTTTATCGATTAGGATCTGCTGGTAATTACAATCTCCACCCGCAATCTAGAACGATGATATTTTCTATTTTATAGCAATTAAGCATTATGTATCTATACATTTTACACGTGTACAAGAGTAAATTTATTATGTGTTTGTTGTGTACAACTGTATGGCATGGTTTTGATTCTAATTAAAATATATACGTATTTTCCAGAGGCCTTCTTCCTACCGTCCAGGGCGGGTAAATCCATACTCATATTCCGACGTAATAAGTTCTGGATGAACAACCAATATCGAGACAAATTAAACTGGGCTTGCCGTGATAAGGACACTACGGGATGTCTCTGCAGGGTCCAAACTACAATGGACGGTCATTTCATTCGAGTGAAAGGGGACCACAATCATAACGCCAATTTCACACCTCAAAACTTCGATTCGTCCGCAGAAAGAATATTCAATGAGTGGAAGGCCAATCTCTTTATGAATAAGTTGGAGACAACTTAATTAAATAAAATTAATGTCTATTTAAATTATTTTAAGAGTATACTTCTGACCATCACAGTCATCTGACTGGGCTGTGATCTTTACTTGATTCCATTTTTATTTCCAAGTACATTCCACAATATTTTATTTGTTTGTAATAAAAATTGTAACGATGTTTTGATAAAATTATTTTCCTCGATTCATTAACTTATGCGGAAACAGGATGGGCAATTATTTTATTATCGATTGTTAGTGTGACGTTTTCCTTGTCAAGAGATATGTTATTTTTGTTTGCTAGTTTTTGACTACATTCCAAAACATCCATATTTCAGAATCAACCTATAGACATAATAAGGATAAAAATTCTCTAACTATTTTTGTAAATAAAAAAAATGATTTAAATAATTTAGACGGTAATTTAAATATTAATATTGTGAATGTGCGAATGAAAATTATGTTTCGAATTAAACTTTTTCACAAAAAAATTATGGTTTTTTTGAAAATTAAATTTGCGTGTAACTAGCTGATTTAATGAGATATTTTATTAATGATTGTAATTTTTTTAATTGATAGTTATTGTCATTTACTGTTTAGTCAAAATAACTGACCAAACGTATTAGTATAAAGTAGATATTAATTTGCACTAACAAAACATAAAGCTTTTTCTTAGTTTATTATTTCTTAATTTCTATTAGTTTCTTCCGAAAGCCGCATTAAAGGACTTCATTCCAAGAAAGTAGTTAAAGCAGATGGTTCTGTTAACGAAAGATATTAAGTTAGGTAGTTAACATATTTCCAGTGTACTGGGGTGAATCGAAGTATGGCAATCCAGTACTAGTGATGGATGGGCAGAGGTTCAGGCGCTCGGGCCCCCAACGCGGCAACCGTGCCACTTGGCTGTGCATCAAATCGGATACGGGTTGCAAATGCTATGCAGTAACCATGGACGGCAATCTTGTCGCCACTGGCCATAATCACGTGCACTACGTCAAACGAAGGAACCAAAAACGTGGCTGTAAAACCAAAACACAATCACGACAGGCTAAAAGTATCGAAGTATAAGTTTAGGTGTGCCATTTTTATGTTTTGTAATTATATATTTTGCATTTTTTTTCATGTACGTTGATTATATTTAGCAATCTGTTGATCAGTTCAAGAAGAGAACACATTGTTTTAATAATGTTGATATTTTGAAATAAAATATTTTTTTTATTCTATGCGAAGATTATTTTTGAAAAAACATTTATATTAATAGTGTAAAGAGTAAGTTTTTTGTTTCTACTGGGCTAAAGCTACATTCAGACACCATTCGACATCTACGTAATACAGAAGTCACATAAGCTTGATTTTTTTACGTGAAGTATTGAAATTCATCCCACGACGCCAAACGCGAAAAGCATAGACTAAAATTGGTAATATAACTTTTGGAATGAGATATTAATGAAATAGTTTTTAGTTGCAGGCACAGTCGTGACGCCAGAAGTTCCTCCAACCCTGGGACTGCCGTTCCCGTTCCCCTGCTTTCCCGGTCAATTTCGTTATTGCCTGAGTAAGAGGGGAAAACCCGCGATCGAGGTTGGCGCCCATCGTTTCTGCTTCAACGGTCGCGCCGCGAGCGGCAAGGTTTGGTGGCGTTGCTCCAGGAACCCTCGCTGCAGGGCCGCTGTCCACACTTTCGGGTTACGAGTCGTACAGATGAACAGCGCCCATACTTGCGGCGTGCGAGCTACGCCTCTCAGACCTATGTTCTAAGTCTGTCAAAAATCTATATTTACAGATATATGAAATATATTTTCATATGTCGAATTCATAACCACCGGCGATGTACATGTGTTATTGGCACGGAAAGTAATCTTCTTGCGTTACTAATAAGCTGGGGTAAACTATGTTGGAAGTTGGATTACGAGTATGAGTAGTAAGTAATTAGATTCAATGTTCGATCGAGGAACGTCTAAATTTTGCTTATGTGCCTTTTCGCCGGTGGTCATTTTGTTATTCGATGTCTTAATGATGTTTGACAAAAGATTAGGAAACCGTTGTTTCACTTTTTTCACACTACTAATAGCCCAAAGAGAGACACAGTATATTATTGACTTACTATTTACTGAACCATATAGTTACTTGCACTATGTTGAGGTATACGATTTTTTAAAATAATTATTTATTTACTAGATTGACCGTTTTCAGTCTTGTATTTTTGGGTATCGGATCTATTTTATCTGCAGCGAAATATTTTTGAAGTGATATACTCAAAGCCTTTTTATGGCAACTAAATACTTAAGTAGTTTTACTGAACATGAATTTTTGGGAAGTGGTAATGTAATGTCGGGGTTGTTTTAATCAGTCGGATCTCAGACTATTCGATCTTCCTCTCGATGACGGTTGTAGATTGTTGTACTAAGTGATAGTTGTCTTATGATACCCTAAGTATTTTTATATATTACTTTTACATATTTTTTTACGATTTTATTCGTGGATTGTACATAGATCGGTTATTGAAGTGAAGCTAAAAACTTCACTAGGTTGGATTTGGTTGCGTATTTGAGGAAGTGGGTTTCGTTGTGCAGCTGCCGTTGGATTCCATTCTAGTAATGAAATGTATACGATATTAGTGGACTAATGTGACGTTGTAAAGTATCTTTTTGCATTTATTTAATGTTCGACTTAATTATAATACTCACTGTATACGTTGTAGGTTGTAAGGTTTTTTTTTATATTTTATTTAGTGAGATGTTTATTTTTATACATTATTTAGCTCTGTACGGAGTTCTGATATGGTAATCTTCGATTGTACTTACGTAGATTTTTTATATTGCTTAGGATTATGTTTACCCAGTAAAACAGGTTTACCATGGTACGTTCATACCAGTATCTACCATATGAAATGTATACGATTTGTATTAAGTTAACCTCTCGAGTATTATTCTTGAAGTATTATTTTTGTGTATGTGATAAGATTATATTATTATTTTAGCATGAAAGTATATTACGAATAAAGGTAGCTTTAAGCGACTGTTGCTGAAAGGAATGTATACGCTGTGTAGTGTCGGTAGTTGGGGATATAATGTCCCGTGTATAGGTACAAAGAAACTATTACATTGATCTGGATTAATATTGACTTTTTATTTGCCGTATCGTCTTAATCTTCTCTCAATTTATTAATTCTTGGTCCCGCGTAAATATTTTTTTTTCAAAATACCAATGTTAAATTTGGTCTTAAGTATGGGGACTGCGTTTGATTTTTCTGGCTGAGGATCAACCAAAATAAAATGTGTAATTTGGGCGTTTTTTTCGAGATCGACTCGAAAAGCACTCGCAATCGATTAGACCGTTTGAGCTGCGTGAAGCAACTTGCCGAACTCCATTCAAGAATTCTTCGATTTCAACGCTTATTACATCTACTGTACATGTAGCAATGGTATCGAAAGGAAAGAATACTATTGCTTTACAGTTTTTCTTATGTCTATGTCTACGTATTCTATAAATACCATTTATTTTATAAACATCGAGTATATTATTGGAAACGTAATAAAGTGAGGCTTATGGAACGTAAATGATGTCTGTCTTAACAAAATTTACTCTTTTATAATTGTTTACAGAGTACAACATTTTTTTTTAATTTAAATGCTCCAGAACACTGTAATATCGTTCCTTTATTTAACCATCTAGAACTTCTTAAAATCTAGGATCAAAGCCAACTTGATTTATATAACACTGCTATGGAATTTTGCTAGAAATATCATTCGAATTTGAATCAATCGACGGAAACGCCAGATAATAAGGTATTAATAATTTTATTATTTTTATTTCTTTCAAGTTTTTTTCTTTTCTAGTCTAGTTTGTTAACGTCCAAGAATTTAGTAAATGTATTGCTGTAAAAATGTCTGTTAGCTGTGTACGTACATTATTCTCAGTTATACAATTTTTTGTTTGTTCCAGGTTGGTTTTACATACGTTCTCCACGGGGCGGATTACATCTGGTCGCAGGCGGTCACATTTTCTACGAGGACGGCGGCTCCCATCCTCGAAGGGTGACTTGGCGATGCGCCAGGTCCTATCAGAAGGCCGAGCGGTGTCAAGTCGCCCTATGCCTTAGGGACGGTCGCCTAGTGTATTTCAGAGGGTCACACAACCATCCGAAGACGTATAACCCGGCTAAGCACGAGTCCCGCCGCTTCGAAGTGGATCCCAGGGGCAAGTATAAGATCATGGTAAGCGCGGCGCCTAGGATCTTCGCGATGGCGGCCCCCCCTCCTCCCCCCGGGCCGCACGCCGTCATGCTCCTGTAGGCTTGGCGCGACCTCCTTGTGCGAGGTCTCCTTGATGGGACACACTGACCACATGGAGTGTCGCTTTGATCGCACTACCGTGCCCCCACGGAATATCATTTGTGCAAAGACTTTGAAAGTAACTTTTATGTTGTTATAGACACATTATTTTTTTCTTATATGTATTCATGTATTTCTTTAAACTACATTATACTTTAAACTATATTAGGATGCCAAAGAGTTAAACACATAACCTATATGTAATTGTTCTTGCATAATTTATAAATAATCGTGGAATCTTTTTAAGTTCAAATGTTTGTTAAGTTTTCTTTATACGATGTTAGAATAGCCCAATGGCTTTTGAGTTTATGGGTTGTATTTTTACCCACAACAACCCATGGGTTGGTAAAAATGGCGAACTTTCTGATTGCAATGTAATATATCTCCTTTTATGTTTTTTTTATACAACGCTAACATAATCGATATTGTAATGGGAATTCCAAAAAATGTATGAGTTTTGCTTACATACTAAGTTAAGGCTTGTCCTATTTTTGAAAAACTTTAATATTTTAATTGGCCCCTAATACCAAAGGATTGGTAATCCCGAGATTACTTGACACCATTTAACTATGTGTCAAATACGATAGTCGCCTTATACTAAATGCCGTAGCGGCTTTGAACTAATTGTAAGAATAAATTATGTCTAGGAGTAAAATTAAACATTCTTACGTGCAATATTCTCTGAAGAAAATGTTTAGATGTTATGTATACAAAATGTTTAGCTTTAATGATAGTGTAGCCGTCTTGTTGATGCTTTTTTTTAAAATAAAACTCTATTTATTGACCGCGCAGTAGTTTGCGGCACGACTGATAGGCGATGTTATAAAAATATTTCATATAAAACTCGTATTTAGCATTAGTTGTAGCATAGCTAAAGCTCTATTCACATTTAAAATGCGGATGCGATTTACTTACGCATTTATTGTGAATAGGGCTTAAAAATAAACAAGCTTATGAAGTAAATAAAACGATAGTTTTGTAATAGACTTACACTTGTATATCTAGACGATGTGATGATCTATGTAGACACGTGACTAAAACAGATGAACGTAAAACTTCTTTGTCACGTTGTAGAATTAATACTAGGTAGTGGTCGTACGATGAGAAATTTTCCGCAGCTTGATACTTTTATAGACACTGAATTTACTCTACGTGATAAGACGTTTTCATACAATCGTACTAAGCGGTTTTTTGTACTGCGTAAGTATTGTTTTTACATTGTTATTTACCGAAACTTTTGTATCGTTATATTTGCTAGTTAATTTCTTTTAGTCATGTTTTTTTTATAAATGCCCTGGCATCGCTTTAAGCTATAGGATTGTACCAAATATTTTTATGTTTATATTTCATAAAACATTCAAAAAACTCATAAGTATTTTTTATTGATATTTAACACAGTTAACTCTATTTCTTACACATTGCATTTGTTTGAAATGTTATTGTAATGGAATGTGTAAGGAAATAGTTTGTATTCATAAGTTTTTTATCGTTCGAACAGCTTTTTTCACGGGGGAGTTTTCGTGTCCGCTAGCGGAGGCGAAAGATGGACCACTTCTCAAGATGAGTGGGCACTGGTACCGACTGGACGGCTGCTATCGAGGCAAGAGACGGTGGAAATGTGCTCGAGGCTGCGCTGCAAGAATACATACCGTAGGAAAACGTTTGGTATTCTCTGACTTAAGACATCGCTGCAAGAATTTACCCAACCACAGCGTCTGATACAAAACATGTGCGCGGCACGTATTTCATCGCAGCTTATCGAACTTAAAAGACTATTGTGGACTGTTCTTAAGGTACAATTATTTCCAATACCACCAATCTGTGATAGTTTTAATGTGCTATAAAATAAATTCTAGGTAGTCGTTTTTTAGAAATTGTTTTACCGACTTAAGCAATAAGCACTTTTTTACTAGTAGTTATAATAAAACTTACTTTTTAAAGTTTTCGTTTCATTTAGACGGTCAGTTTTATAAGTTTGTTTTTGTACAGATTATTCTAATTCGATTGGTATGTTGCAGTGCAGGTGATTTATAACCAGAAGGGATATCCTAAGTTGGGCCTCAACGGATACTTCTATAGACCCCATAACGCGTATAGGAACCAACCAAAGGTTCTGTGGTATTGTGCTGCAAGAAATAAGTTCCAATGTCCTGCCACTTTACGAACAATCAACCGCGAGGTTGTGGCGGTGACCGGGACTCACAATCATGCCCGCTGACCGCTGCAAGGGCGTGAGTCCTGTCCGAGCATGACACGCCCTGAAAACATTTACCTGTCCACCCTCAATCTACATGAAGTGTTTCGTCTCTACGGCGAGAGACTTGCACGCCGCAATGCAAATACTAATTATAATATTATATGAGTAGAATCCGATGCTTAGAAGCCATATTGAAGTGTTATCTAGCTCTGAACAAAGTCAGACTTTTTATTTTGGTATCAGTCTATATAATTTGACAAGTAAATTATGTACGACTTTCGTGGATACTTCTGTGTTAAAGTATGTCTTTTCTTCCGCCAGTGATGGGTAGTTATTGTTATTAGTTAGTCGTTGTCCTCGTTTGTAAAGTTCCTACCTAACAATTATTATACCTGTATATTTATAGATTTACATATGAACATAGTTGTAGCGATGCAATAATCGTAATGGTAATGCAATATTAGTTTTAAATTAATTTATTGACACATAAGTCATTGTAAATAAAATCGATATAATAAACTGATATTTTAAAATCGATCGTATCATTCGGTGTGTAGTTTTTAATGATAAGTTTGATAGTGGTGCTTGAATGATGTTTATCAAATGCGGTCCAGACGCGGCGCCTGCGGTATACGTGCCGTCGAGGACGGGGAAGTCGCTGCTGCTTCACGACGGGTATACGTTCTACTTGAAGAATCTCCAAGCGCACGGCCGCAAGCAGTGGTACTGCTCGTCAAGAGATATGGCCGGCTGCAGGGCTGACGTCATCACTGCCCCCGCGATCACTGGCGACGGTGACATTCTCTTCCTAGTACGAGGCCGTCACATCCACGGCCCCCCCAGCTATTACTTCACCCCCGACGGCAAGTACGTTAGGAGAAAAGACGCGTATCACAGGTACAGGTAGCGGTATACCCATTTAATATCTGACGTCGATGTCGACGTCGGGATCGATATTTTTTTTTTATCTCGCCTATAGGACAGCTATGATTTTATTTTTATACATTTTTTTAATCACTCTTATAGTTTCAATTTTAAATGATTTTTGACATCGTAATTTTTTTTTGTCGTATCTTATTTTTATTTTTTTATGTTACATTATGTAATTTTGCATGCGGTTTGAATCATGTTTTTTTTTCTTTTTAATTTTTTTTAATGCCTTTATTTCATGTTAGTTGTGTTCAACTAAAATAATATACTCATACAGTACAAAATTATACCCTAGATTTCGCAGATCCTTTCTTCATCGAATTTACAACACGTGCGGTGTATTAACCTTTAAACATTTTATAACAAAAAAAATATTTGAATATCTTGTTAAAAGCTAAATATACAAGAAAAGTTATTTTATCAAAAGTAATGTTTGAGTTATGCAATGACATTTTTAATATTGTCTTTAAGCAAAGCAAGTTGCGAATATTATTTTAATACAACGTTAAATCGATAAATATATGTTTTAAAAATAGCGGTCGAATATTGAACAACTAGCTGTGCCCTGCGGTTTAACCCGCCGTGCGATTTACAATGTCCAGCCTAACCACAACCCTATTTAGTATGATTGATCATAAATATTTGATGTCAACCTACATGGGATTACAAATATTTCTCATACAAACTTTCATCCCTCTTTAGGGGGTGAATTTAGAAAATTCCTTTTTTTGGTGCTCGCCGGCGTGTGTCTGTGTACAATAATTTCAAGTCTTTAGGTTCAGTAGTTTGGACTGTGTATAATTGACTGACTCTGTGATATTTAATATATCAGTCAGTCAAAACATTTTAAAATATATGTATTGCTCAAATTGTGAATATGTAGTAACGTAACGTATATGCATAGATACACACACAAAGACCAAGCTAAAAAAAAGCGCGTTAAAAAGCTTTAGCTATGGTAAGTGAATTGTCACTTGAGTGAGATTTTGTGTAGCTGATAAATTAATATTTGGGAATAAAGAAATAAGCAGACATTGATAAATTTATGTGAAATCAGTATTTCGTGAATTGCCTGCGCATGCGCGAGCAAACGATTTGTTTGCTCGCGCATGCGAACCCCGAACATTATCCACCAAGTCACTGAAATTGCTTAATGTTGAAGCAATTTTTTCTTACATATTTCATTACAAATTTACTTTTTAATATGTATTAGGTTTAAGTTAGTATTAATGTGCTGAGGCGTTAGGTTTTATTTACATGAGCCTCAGTCACGGCCATGCACTTCAGTATTCGACCGTTGATCTACATACATTCGTCTATAATATTTCTTAAGAAAACAAAACATGAGCGTTACCGATATTTGTAAATTGTTTTATTTCGCTACAATGGTAAGCTCATTAAAAATTTTAATGGGAAGTTTTTAAATCTTGTTTTGTGTTAAGATAATTAATTTGTGCGTGTATGTTAGGAACGGTTATGCTGGCTCGTTTCTAATGTCTCACTGACGGCTCACTCACTAGTTTTAGTATGACTTTCATTCTGATTTCTCTTTTTTGCATTAGGTTTAACTTTATTACCCCGAATAAAATTTACTTGTTTACGTTTTCGATTTTCGCTAGTTCTTGTTGTTTAGCCTTATTTAGTTGCGGTCGTGATTGATAACGATCTATTTGTGTATTTTATAGTAAAACCAAATTAATAAAGACCTATTTAATTCATAATAAAATGCAGAGCAAAGATATTCAACGCCTGTAATGTAATTAAAAAAGGTTATACCTATAATTTCGTAGTGCAAATAGTGGTTGCTGTTGTAATTTTCTAGTACTGCAGATAGATAACTAAATATGAAGTCGATGAGGAGGATGTAAAGAATCGAAATAAATCTCTAATCTTTACGCTGATGATGAGCCCAGACTCAAATTATGCAATTATTTTTTTCACATGAAAGTCAGTTTAGAGAATAACTTTTTGCTTTAAGTGATACTGTTCATACCTTGACAGATTTGACACTGTTTTACTAAACCTTAACGAATGTACTAATTTAAAGTAGAAGTATCATCAAACGTATCATCTTGCGTAAATTCCAACCGCACACACGTATATGTATATCCGTCAAGCGCAATAATCTGTCGTCAGCGGTATTCCTCAGGCGATATGGATTTGGGATTTTTGAAGAAGCTCTTCCGTCGTTGATGTTTCATATATGTAGTATGGATTTTTGCATGTGATATTGTTATAGGTACAATAACATAACACACGTCAATTTCAATACGTTATGTACGACATAACTGATAAAAAGAGTTTCTTCATCTATGTCGCTCAGTTTCTGAAAGGTTTGTCAATTTTTTATTCAACTAACACTCCTGTCAAGTTAACCGTCATTACAAATCAATTTCAGTTTCGACAGAAATCTAAAATCAAATGATTCGATCCTACGCTTCAAATTTTCCCGCTGATCAGCCTTTGAGAAACGGGACGCATGTCGTCCAAAATGTATGTGTCTTGATTTAGACAATGCTTGTATATCACATTAATCAGTGTACATCATGAATCTATTAGATCGTTAGCCATCAATTATTTCAAAACAGCAATGTTGACAAGTTGCATTTAAATATTAAATGAACACAAGTGAAAGCATCTACTCGTCTTCTGACCTACACGTTGAAATAATTTTTAGAAAGCAATAAGTTAAGTTTATAACTATATGTTGGTACTGTATTAGGTTACTTCAGTTCTATTAAAGATATTTTAATTTTTACGTTATATTTCTTTAAATTCGTATTAAATATGGCCGTGTATATATTTGTATAATTCCCCATTTATTTCGCTTGTAGGTCGTGACCTATTTATGAATGAGTTAGAAAGTTACCTGTCTTCCAACTACATCGTAGCATCGTTGTGTTTTTGTGCTCTTATTTACAATTTACATCATTGCGCAGACAGCATTTTGTTTTCTGTCATTAATTGGGATATGTTATGATGTAGATGTCCCACTCAAACTTATTACGAGGGTTGTTTGATAAGTACACGTTTATGGAAAAAAAATTACATTTGTATAAAATATATAATAATAATCAGCCTTTTTTAATATGTTTCCCCACTGCAGAGACACAGGCCTCCTTCGAGAGAAGGAAAGGGCCGTAATCCATCACGTTGGTCCAGTGCGGGTTGGTGGTTGTCACATGTTCGAATTTGGTGGTTCTCAGACATGCCGGTTTTCTCACGATGTTTTCCTTGCGCGTTTTGGAGCAGTGGTGATGAAATAAATTACACAGAGTAAAGCGCTACTTGAGTTCGAACCGGCGACCTACAGAACGTAAGTCGGGGCACACCCCTGGGCCACGACTGCTAACGTATTTTTATATATGCATTTATTTTTCTACATAATCCCCTCATTAAAAATCCATACAATTCTTCCACCACAAAATATGATTTCGTCATTTGATCCAAATCGCTTACTGTGTTAATTCAGCCGCCGCAACTCTGGCCAATGAGCTTTAAGCAAATGAGAAAAACTCTCTAAACGGGGTCGTTTGTCCATCAACACAGCGTCAATTATAATAATTTGTACTATTCGTACTGCCCTGTCCCCTTTTCCCTACGTAGTTACGTATATGCCTTGCATTGCAAATCCAAAAAGTGGTTCCCATGACCTTTCCTGCCGATGGGACGCTCTTTGCTTGGAGCAGGTTCTCGAGCTTAATTCGGTGGTCGGCTAAAATTATATTTTCAATGTAGAAAATGGTTGCTTATCAAACAGCCCTCGTTTAATTAAAAAATGTGGTAGATATTTAGGATGTTTTTTTCTTTAGTGTACATGATGAACATATACGCTTGAGTGACAAACTCTAACTGTCCTCTTTTTGCCTATTATTTTAATTATGCTATCCTTTTTACACCATTAGAAATGTGTGAATGTCGCTGTGTTTGGAATACTTTTGTAGTGTGATTTTGTACGCATATAAAATATCATTAGTCCCGATCTGATTTAGAATCCTCTTTAGGAATATATCCATCTACAGAATCTTCCAGGAAGCTTTTTCTGTCCAATACTGGACGTTCTCTTGAACAATGATTTGGTCGAAAGAAATAAATTGTGTTATCTACGTTGATAAGATCATTGTCGAGCCAAAGCTAGGAAAAAGATATGTGTATGTGCGTACACCGACCGGGTTTCGAAATTAGGAGTTATCTGAGAGTAGTCATTTAGAAAACGAAGTCTTCGTTATCGCATAGTATGAGAACATTTTTGTGAGACATCTGATTTTTTTAATCAATAAGAATTTTCAAGTATCTGACGTTGATATAAATTGATTAATTTTCTATTTTAGTTAATATTTGATTCTATTATTAACTGAATAAAACAAGTAAATTATTTTAAATGTGATAGGAGATTGGGATACGCACGCCATACACCATCAAAGATTTAGGATGTGATTTCTTTGTGCAAATAATCGATGAAACGAAAATGCAAAGCATGAGTCCGACATCCCAAAAAATATGAAGCTTTAAGTGTGTCAAGAATGAGTGTGTTTCCGTACATCGAACAAAAATTTGCACAGACGCAACACACGTACACCCCAAACCTCCAATTCGTAAGTTGGAGTTTGCGTTCAATATCCATTTTATTAAATATCAATACTACATTAGGTACATTAAACCAAACGTGGTATCTACATTCCATTCCATAATCGTTTCTCTGATTTCAAAATTGTTATAGTCGTCGAAGTTGTTATTCATAGAAAATGTCTGAAAATTATAAGGAGCTGATTTACGATCGAGTAGGTACGATACCGCGTTGCAATATTACTTGTATTCGTGAGCTATGAATCGCGCAGTTGTGATGGATCAATACGGCCTACGAAGTTATGAAAGAAGGAACTTCGGCAGGGCACGGGGATCGTATGGGCGTGCCTGTCTCCCGAGCTACAACCTAGTTACGCCTCGTATGCCCTAATTTTGACGTAGCTCCATTTCTTCGCAATGTTACGCTTGTGTGCGTGTATGGGGCGCGTTTCCCTGTTTGCGTGTGCGTAATTTATATAATTCATGTTTTAGTTAGGGGAGACTTTACCGTATTTTTCATTGTTATTGTCTGTCATCAATTCAAGAGTAGTTGCCGCTCCTTCTATATTTTAACGGTTTCAAAATGTATTCACGAAAATATTAACTAATATTTAAAGTATGTAACATATCTATTAGAAGTCCATCTGGAGTAAATTATTTTGTCGAGTATATAATGAACACAATGACGATTATATGAGAATAATAACCTCAAATTATGCCAATTTCAATTATTATCTAACTTATTTGACTTCTTCTTTTGTTTAATAATACCATGCTTTTAAATATACCTTATGAGATCCATTTTTTATTCTTTAGTTATATTAATAAATCATTTGGAAGTTTTGAACGACAATCAGTTTTTTATATCGTTTATGTAACTTGAGTTGTCCATACCTCATTAAAGCTTTGAAAGAAATTAATTTACTCATCATAAGGCTAGAATCGAATAAAGTTATGAAAATATATATGGCGGACGAGTGCACGCCGTGATACCGCCACGTGATCGCGCCAGCCTCGCGCCCCGCGTGACATGCGCCCGCACGCCGTCTGGCGATGGGGCAATCGATAGCCCAGCATCCCACACCCAAACCCAACACCCTACAAGCCATGGACCCCTACACCCGCACCCCAACGCGGCTAAATATAACATATTAGTCTGTTCATGTGTATAGCAGTTGCCGCTTCAATACATATAAACAGACTGATGTCTTATGGGAATGATGGATTCGAAATAAATCTATGTCATACGTAATACGAAATTAAAAGTTTTTATTCCTTATCTGTGGCTCTCTTAGAGAAGGTTGAGTCAAACATCAAACAGATTTGTAAGTGTATAATATTTTTTTTATAATTACTATTATATAAAAGATATTATTATTAAATAGATTATTCTAATGATGTCCACTGTTGTCTATTAAAGTGTCTGCGTACAGAAAATAATATAAATTGCGTTTTTTTTTTAAGTTAGCACTATGATAAATGTGGGCACAAGATTAAACAGCTGTTGGTGATTGTAGCGGCCGGTGGTCTGGGAAAGTTGACGGAGTCGTGGGTGCAGCGGACGCAGTGGCTGGTGTGGCGGTGGCGTAATACCCTGGCAGTGCACGCGCCCACATGCGGCATCGCCATCTTGTCTAGACTGGGATGCAATTGTTTCTTACGGAGATTCCCTATACGAAATTAAGTTTACTATATATAACCGTCGCTATATTTGGGTTCCTTAATCGCCAAGTCGATTATCTCCTTTTTTACGCAACTATTACAGTAGTACATATAATAATAATCAACTTACCGTGACAAGACCAAAGAAATGTTTATTAACTCAAAACGCCGTCAAAGTATAATATTAAATCGCACTGAGATTTGTCAGAACGGACATTTTATTTTGTAGCGAGTCCAGATTCCAAATCATTGTTTACCAATGTAAGGGAGTTAAAAGTAAAAAGCAAAAAGAAACTTTTTTTTCAACTGTCATATTTGAACATTGATGTTGGTGAAAGTGACGTACATATTTAATTTAAAAATATTTCGTTATAATGTACTATAGGTTGTGACTACATATACACGAGGAAGTCCCGCCTACGCCTGTATTCTGCATATTATATCTATATCATTATTTTAATCATATGAGTATGTATAGAGTACGTGCCTTTGTAGTCTTTAGAATTTCATGCAATTTATGAATAAAAAAATATGATTACTACATATTACATAAAATCTTTTACGGGAATCCGCCGAGAGTCTGGTCCATCAACTTAAAGTTCACTATTAGCTTTAGGATAATTCAACTTTATTATATTCTATTAGATATCCTAAGGAACACCAATGTTGTTTATTGCTTAACTCTTTTTGATTCTCTTCGGCGAGACTTCTATAAAAGCGGTCGACTATTAGAAGATTAATTATTGTCTTAGTTAATTAATATTACTAAAAAGGTTGTTAAAAGATATCGAGATTTAGTGAACGGACAAAAAGTTTCAATGCTCTCGCTTTTAAAGCACGCTTTGCGCTCCAGAAACAAAAGCAATTCGATGACTTATATTTTGAGAATAGAGTAGAATTAAATTTAAAAAGTATTATAACTCCACCGATAATGTTATAAAATGTTTAATGAGTCCGTAATAAATGTTCTATGCATAATCGAATGTATTTCATTCAATCAGTTGTCCCATAAGCTATCGGTAAGTTTAATATTTATTTCGGAAATTGTATGCAATGAAAGGAAATAACACTGATTAACGGTTTCCCTGTGCTCAAGGTACAGCGCGCTACCTGATGACGGCCAGGGGCGGCAGACTGCTGTATTACGATGGCAACACCTTCTTTATCAACTCTCGCAACCGTCAGGACAAAGCACGACTTCTTTGGTATTGTTCATCTCGGAAATCCCGTAACTGCCCCGCCTCAGTTCTGACACTACACGACCGAGTGCTCGGCCAAGCACCGATTCACACACACCCGCCGAAAGTCTCCAGCTCATATACCAATTGCATCGAAATCGATTATTAAATATTGTAATCGATTTTGTTCTTAGTGTCATACTTATATCTAGTCTATGGTACCGTACAGGACCGCTTAGATTTAATTGTACGGACGAGTCATTAACGTTAATATTAAAAATGTCTTTAAATTGATTTAAATTCACAGTGATATAGATATTTATATGTGAATGATAAAGCAATAAAACGTTTTAGTTTTATACAGTTATGACATTAGGTGTTAGAATTTTGTTGCCAAATTCTTAGTATATAGTTATACAAAGTAAATTCTCGCAATTTAATCGATACACTTTTTTATCGATGTAAGATTTATTAAGCCTCGAATTGAGTATCGTGGAATGTGAATGTTATTTAACTTTATTGTTATAAAATAGTACAAAGTGACATGGTTCTTTTGAAATCGTCTTAATGAACCTATCCCTAAGATATAACAATTTATATGCTTTAATTTATAGTCAACTTGTCGCCGAAGTAACGATGTGCCAAAATTGTTCATCCTATTGAATAAAATATACGGACGAATCCGTGGTTTTTAGTTTCTCAGTCACTATACCCTCGCCTGATAAATAGTAAAGCTATTATACCAAAATTTTACCTGCTCCTTCTGGGAACTTAAAAAAAATACGTCTAGACGTCCTGCCTGTTGATGCATTTCTATTCGAAAAAAAGATTTTATGGAATACTTTAATCGCTTACAAAGTTCTAGGGCCGGGTGCAGGTAGGCATCGTGCCTGAGCACTTGGTAATCAAATACTAACTTTATTTTGTACAGTCTAAGATCCTGTTTACTATATTAGACCATTTGAAAGATAGGGATTGGTACCTTTTCTGTTAGTTCTTTGTTAAAATTTGAACAGTTTGAAAGTCTCAAGTATTCAACTCCTATTCAAATGCCTAATACTTCTATTGTTGATTAACGTTTGTTACCTGGCGTGTTTTTTTTTGTCCAAGCTTGTATTAAAACATGCGAATACACTCAGATTTTTAAAACTTCTGTGATTCTCGACTGCGGCACTACAAGTCATCGCAACACTTTCACAAATATTTCTACACCGTTATAATTCCTGCCCACGGTTAGTTATCGGTTTGTTGGTATTAAAAACTTGTTCATTGGTCGACAAGGGCCTACCAAAAAATATTTCTTATTATCTATTGCATGCGTGTAATGAAGAAAACTGTGTTACTGTGTTCTATCAAAGTACAGTTTTAACTATCACATTTAAATCTTATGTATATCCTCCTTGATTTCTTTGTGTTAAATACATGTGTTGATTCTTTTATGTAGTAAATATGATCTTTATTGAAGATTCCTGCATTTGTACGTCAATTCGTTCATTTCATTAATAAATAAATGTATAGGCATCATTATTTTTGTTACATTTAAATTTTGTATGTATTTTAATTGAAATCGTTTAAAGTCGAAGTTTCAAAGAAACAGTTAAAGTCATTCAAGTCTTAATGTTTGAATGGGAGTAGATATTTTAAAAACCGAATACGAGAAAGCGAATTTTGGTTTCTAAACGACATAAAAAGGTGCAGTGAATTGCAAATGAGCTTTTTAAAAACGCTTCAAATTTCACCTTCATTTGCATAAAGAAGAAAATAAATTTGATTTACTTTCTTAGCATTGTATTTATTTTACAATAGTTCTTATGTTATTCCTTTCTTTACAGTTACGTAGAGTAGTGGTGACACCGCTTAGAGCTTGTATTTTGGTTAACGCACAAGAACTACCGATGTTAGAGTTGACTCACCTTTTTTAAACAATATTGGCTTAGTTTGACATTACAAGTGATATATATATATATATAGTATGAATATCTCCTTTAAGGTTAACCCGCGACAAGAAATGTATAATAATTTTGTTTGTTTGTACGTAATGATTTGGTAAATTTGTTAGCTACTTTTAATAATTTAATATAATTATTAATACATAATATCAGGAAAATATGAGGCAATTTTGTAAATTAATATTTTATATTATTCTTATGATTCATTACAACTGAGTTTTATCCTTAAAAATAGTCGTCCTATGGTGTATTTAAACCCAAGTTTTTATACCACTTCGCAGTCCGTAACTTAAACCACACATTTAAATATTATCTTTCTTTTTTACAATATAACAGTTTAGGTGAGTAGACAGAAGAAAAAAATTCAAAGCACCAATTATCTTTCTAGCAGCATCATAAATTACTTACAGAAAATCTATGAATTTACAAATCTAAATACTTGTACAAAATAATGATCTAAAATTAATTTCCTCAGCCTGTTCATCAAACTACTAAAAGTTTGACACTATTAGAAACATAAACGACTGTACACAAAGTTGATATTGGATTGCTTAAAATGTCCACCGATTTAATTATTTTTATAAAAACGTATTCAAACTTGCGGACTTTTATTCTGAAGACTGGTGGGAGATGGCGCAAGATCGAGGAAAATGATACTTGGTCTAATGTTCCACGTAGCACTTTGTCAAAATGCCTAATTTTGATTAGGAATATTACGAAACTTGTAGAGGCAATTAAATAAGATGTTTCCAGAACGCATGCATTAGTTTCCTCAATAAATGCTGTTAATTAGCGTTTGTTATGAAATTGTAATTTTTATCAGTATACAGTCCCGGCGCTGAGATAAGTCCGTCACATTTAATGAAGCAACTTTCTCACCGGGTATCACTTGATCTGCATTCTACAGACGACAGCGTACAAGTTCCTACTTTGAAATTTATTATGATTCAATATTATATTTTTTTATCACAACGTTGACAGCATTAGTGTTAAGCGGGCCTACGACGTATTTTGGTCAATATTGTTTATATTTGATACTACTTGGCACTTCAAATTACAGGAAAAGGTGGAACCAAATTACATCTGATAACAGCTTGGTATATTTTTGTGTCTAGCTACTGTACTACGTAAAAAAAACACGGGCAGTCTAAGGACTACCGACAGAAGTGAAAACTCAAAACAGGCTCGACATTACTTTATAAATAAATCAATCAAGAAAAATAAACTCATGGATCTTAAAAATAAAATTCAAAATTGTAAAGAAATATAAGAATACAAGAAAAATAAACGAAAAAAAGTTCGTCGAAACATGTTGCATGTTGTTCACGCGAACCTATAAGATTTTTCTCTACCAAATATCGTCTAACGCGGATAAAGAGGTTTGCACTTCGAAATCAAACTATTTAATTTACTTGTTGAAATGGTATGTTGAACTTAAATAATAACACATATTTCTGACATGTACGTACCGGCTTTCATTTTAAAATAAGCCCGTATTAAATCTTTGATAACATTGAGATAATATCTCGTGCTTTGTGAAAAAAATTGTATAGAAATTGCTGAGACGTGTGTATCGTTCCGTGAGAATGCCGGCGAGCTATCACCTGTTGTAGCGCATTCACGTCAAGAAATCCGTTACATGCTGTTCCACTTACATGCATACCTGTCTACCTAATTAGAGGTTTTTGTGGGCAGAAATTTATAAACTTAAAGTCGAATAAAAAATAACCGAAATTGGTTTATAACTTTTGTTAACTTTGTGTTTAGTTATATATTTAATTTAGTTATTTTTAATCCGCGTTTACTTATATTCCTTATTCATATTATGATATCACAATATCTTGAAAAATCTGCTATAATTCTATAATTTGTACTACAAATCGTTTTGCAGTTAGTGTAGTATATTTCGAGTTAAGTTTAAATCTGACTTAAAATAGAAATACGAAATCAGCGCCACCATTGAGTAAACACCATGCGGTTTTCAGAAATAACGCGACGAAACTCGTTGCAGTGGGATATCTCATTCATTGGATAGATGGCGTTGCCTGTCTATTATGTTCGTTATATGTATGTATTTGGCGCGTAAAATTATTTAGTATTTTTGAGTAAGTTATTCCGTTTTTAAGTACAGTAGAATACTGTTGTGGGAATTTATTCAGGAATTTGACATGTGTCTTGAATTGAATTTTAGTACGGATCCAAAATACTACGTGAAAAAAATTGCAGGTCTTCATTACGTAACATCACGTCGCGGGAATCCTATGATTATCTTCGAAGGTGTTAACTTCATAAGGGAGAGGAGCAGAGGTCTGGTCACGCGGTGGGTGTGCGGAAGGAAGCGGCGGTGGCAGTGCATAGCATCTCTGACGACGGTAGACGGAGTCGTCATTAAGACCTACGGCCACCATAACCATAGCTAGCACGGAAGGATTTTCTCAATTGCGCTTATTTCTGTTAATATTTAAAGAGTTAAAGCGCGATTGGGATGAGCTTTGCTTGGAGAGTAAGAAATAAGACGCCATAGAATGGCAATGTACGTATACCGTTTAATTTTAGTAATTATTGTAGAGTTTAAAGTAATGCAAAATAGTCTATAAAGGCGACAGGGTAATGTCAATTTTGTCTTGTCGTTTCATCTGTCCTGATGTTACCCCATTTAATTATATATAGAGTATTATTGGGTACGTATTACTCATTTCTATAAGACTGTTGATAAAATTTCGAACTTGTATTATTGTTGGTTTATTTTACCTTCATACAAGAGTTCAACAGAGATTTTGTTTAAATTACATTCGATCAGTTTTTTATTTCCAAATGAAACGAAGTCAAAATTAGTTAAATACATTTTTTTTAAAGATAAATAAATATCCAAATGTTTGAAATGGTAAACAAGCTTAAGTTACGTGTTTGTGGCAACACTGTTTTTATTAAGGATTCCATTGTTTTTTTATTCCAGTCGAGCTTGGGAAATTGTGCCTATTATTTATTAAGGGACCATTCCACAAATACATGTGGGTTATGCTTTTAATAAAATTAAGGATGTCTTTAGGATACTTGTTGGTTCGAAGGCAATATTTTGTACAGTAACTAGGTCGTTGATATCAATCATAAGATAAAAAGAAAGTTCATTTTGTTGTTCTTTTTTAAATTATATTGAAAAGCGCTTGATGAGTGTTAGCACTAACAACATTAGCGCTAATTAGGTATACAGGTCTGGTCAGGTTCTGGATAGCAATTATCATTGTTTCCTTGTTGGATAATGGAAACAGAATATGAAGCTTGATTTTAAGAAATCATCTACAATTACATCTATGCTAGACAAGTATCAGATGCGATGAAGGCTAGGGATTTGCAAGTCTAATTTTTTTGTTTAAGCTTGTAGGGTTTAAATCCAATAAAACAGAGTCCAAGGTTAATATAACATAGTTAAGGTAGGAAATCAAAATTAATCTATAATTTTATAGTGAATATATCAATGAAAATGTTATTTATTTTATGAAATTGTATGAGTACAATCTTTGCTTCGTTGCGAGAAGTTCCGGGTATTGCTAGATGGAGAATAGTATTGGACGTGAATACTGATTGCGTAATTACAAATGCAGAAATATACATCAAGCAAAAACATTCCGTACGCAAAATTATTACTGAGTCAAAGTAAGGTTAGCACCGCAAATAAAGAGGTTGAATGTAGGGTACATTTTACATTACATAAATACTTAAGCTTGGCTCAAATAATAAACACATTTTTATAATGTTTCAAGTCATGAACAAGTATAATATCAAATTTTTGTAACTGTTGTTAATAAAATAAAGACATATTATTTGTTTCATTTTATAGACCAACCGAGGTTATAAATTTACAAAGAAGAATTGAATAAAGGAGTTAGAATTACTTTATTTTATTTATTTTTAATTAAGTTTGTTGTTCACATTTATGTCCTTTTACAGTATAAAGTTGGTGTTGGTTAAAGAATTACAGGATGGTTGGTTCCGGATCTACTCTAATAATAATATTCTAACGATTCTATCGGCTTCTACCTTGTTCCATTGCAAGATATGATTGTTGTAAACAAAAAAAAGTCATTTACCATACATGGCGGCCATTGTCCTATCACTTTCGAAATCTAGATAAAGTGAAGTGGTGTTTAATAATGGATAGCTGATGTTATCAGGTAATATGAGAAAATGTTGTTTTTTGAAATATTTTGGAATTTACGGATTTAAGGGTTAACCTTTGTTTACAAAAATCGCAGCTGTGAAAGAAGGTATGGGAGGGTATGGCTGTTCGGAGTGGGCACAATTCAACGAGGTTTACGTCTTCTAGCAGCTAAACTACTCTCGAATTATAGTTGTTTTCAATGTGCTCAACAATGTCGTAGAAAAAGATCACAATACGTTACTAGGGCTGTCGTGTTATTACGGAAAACTGCATGGTAGAAAGGTATGACATAAAATTGATATTGAACAAACCCGGCTTGATCAAATCTTAAAAGTACATCGATTCTATGTACTATAACAGAAAAATGAGGTTAGGTCAAACCTATTTCGTCGGTAGATAGACACTGCTTACTGCACAACGGTTCAGCACGTCCAAGTCGATCAATTTGAACTTTCAATTTAACATTAGTATGTGTTAGTTACTAATAGACTTGTTATTTTCAGATGATATGCAGGAC
This sequence comes from Papilio elwesi, assembly GCA_029849275.1. Lineage (NCBI taxonomy): Eukaryota > Metazoa > Arthropoda > Insecta > Lepidoptera > Papilionidae > Papilio > Papilio elwesi. The sequence continues at coordinate 9,703,140 of CM056695.1, forward strand.
ATCCGAGGGACACGAACCCGGTTGTTTTCGTTCTACGATTTGGATGTTGCACTCCATCACTGCTCCAACGATTGACATCAAGCTAATAACAATCTAGTGAAATAGGAAGATATCTTGCCATATTGCTTTACACCGCCCGCCTAGATATTTTATTGAATTCATTCCTCGAACTCCCTGCGTTTGTTCTTCGCCACGGATGATCAAACTATAAACAACATTGACATGAGCCTTATCTTAGTCTAGCTCTAGATCCTTCTTGGACTTTTTAAAATCTTATTTATTTTGAGGAAAATTTATTTAGAATACTCGAGGGATGGGTTCCGTTTGGACGATACAAAATTTTTTGGTTTTCAAATGTTTAAAGTGAAGAAAAAACTTTGATGAAATTATTGTCTAACATTATAAATTCTGTACATCTATCCCATGACAGCGATTTGGTCTTAGCATCTTGTTTGGTCTAGATTTTGTTATTTTAATGACAAAAGGTTTAAAATTTAATTTTCTATTTTATTTTTAACTTTATACATTCTTTGTCATTATTTTTTTTTAATGTTACACTTTAAAGTTGTATATTTTTAACCGACTTCAAAAAGGAGGATCATTTAATTTAACAATTACAATTATATCAAAACACTGCAAAAATAAATATGATTAGGAATTGATTCTTATGTGTACTTGCGTAACATTATTTTATACGTTTTAGTGCATGATTTGTTATTGGATATATATTTTTTGAAGTCGGTTTTGTTTTTGTTAAAATTTTTGTTTTTTTAGAATTATCAATTCGCTTTAAATGATGGGAATTAATTAGGTAATGTAAGGATTATGTACACGTATGAATTTGAAGTTTAAAATAAAATCTAACTGAATTGGCGTATTACCGATTGGATCGATATTTTATAACATGAAAGATTTGCGAATAAAGAATAGATAGAATAGAGATTATTGTAATGAGAAAGCAGTGTGTACATTGATTTAGTTTGCTTTATGTCTACCTATAGTCTACCTGTTACACATATTTACCTTCACATTAAGTTCCTTTTCGTGTTCTAAGTCAAAGCATTATAAATGTTAACTGTAACATACGTAGTACAACAAATTGTACTCACAAGTAAGTTCTATAGACAATAAAAGTGCTTTTATAATTAGCTTTAAGTTTAGTTTAGTTTATTCGTAGTTTCTATGTGTTTATGCAAACCTCACAACTGAAGTAGAAGTATTCTGCGTTTCGTCTGATAAAACGCAGAATACTTCTACTTCACGCCTGTTTTCTTTGTGGTCGTGGTAATTTACCTGTCGAGTCGACCCATCCGTGCTGATGTTGTTGCGGGCTCTGCCACTGTTAATCCAAAATTTTATTACAAATGTACTCGTAGTTAGTTATATATCTTAATCATGTGTTCAAAAGACGTCAATGGAGAAAAAGGTGTTATTTGTTTACCGTATGCCATAATTAAATATACTTTTCGAAAAGATATAATAGAAATGACAGTATCTGTAAACGTAAAATATTAATATTGCATTAATTAGGGGTATTCAAAAATACGACTATTATATATTTATAATCATTTCGTTTACAAGATTTTATAAGTAGGCACTTACTAAATAATTATTATTAATAACTGGCTGACCCGACAAACTTTGTTTTCCCTTAGAATTAATTTATGTCGTGTTACCATATTAGATGTATTAAGGGATGAAAGCTCATTGACGACAATGGCAGCAAGAAGCGCGGTGCGGCGACGTGACCCGCGCTTGATTTTATTTTGGCGAGCGTATATTTTATTTTGCGGTAATAATTAAGATAATTATTTAATGTAAGGAATTATCATAATGTGCATTAAATGCTTAAAATAACTTACGTACGTATAAAGGTAGGAATGGTAATTTTTTATTGGTTTCGATCCTAGTTGTAACAGGAGAGGAGTTTATTGGTATCTGAATCAGTTCGGAAATATCGTTCTACTAATAAATGAAAGTCGACTTTTTTATGTATTGGAATAATTTTGCAATGCTTAGATAATTTTAGGGGCTCCTTTGAATATTTTTGTTTTATTTTGTCTGGCGTTATTAAGTTCAGTATTCTGTATTGTATGTTATATATTTAATTGAGATATGTTTTATAGGTACGTCTATAGATACATAGTCCATATGATATAATATTTTCTACTAACGCCTTGTACATGAGAAGTAGCACATCGTAAGGGACTCTGCCTTTAATTGCGTAAAATTTTGCCATGATTGCCCTTAGCTTATCGCATGTTTTATTTATGTGCCGCGATCAGCTGAACCTGTCGTTGATGATTAAGCCAAGATATGTTTGTTCGCGGACCTGCTCGAGCGGCACACAATTGTGTGTACATTTACAAAATTTTGATGCTTTCATTCAGAGAGCATCGGTTGTGGCAAGAACGCACGTAGATAAATTTAGTTTTGTCAGCATTGAGTACTAAACCTGCATCATGAGACCACTTACAAAGTGCAACAAAGTCTAATTGTATATGACGTTGAGCCACGGAGATGTCTCTGTCGGCAGCCATTAGACATGTATAATCCGCGAACTGATGTACAGCGCAACGTTTCATAACATTGTTTATGTCATTAACATACAGTATCTGGTAGGGTTAGCCAGCGCTTGCCATGGAAGCTCGCAAAAAGTCTTTTACGCAAATCTTTAAAATTCTCTGCTTTTCTCAGCTGTAATATGCAAATTTTGGACATATTAACCTTCCTCTTGAATCACTCTGGCCATTGATGAAAAGCACGTTTAACCCGTTTCGTAGTTCGAAAGATCTAAGGGAACACACAGCGGAAGCGAATTGTTAAATATTATGTATGGATATGCTAAAATCATGTTAAAAACAATAAACGTCACTGTAGATTTTTTATTAATTTTCGCATTCTGTCAATCGCGCCAATTATCAAACGCCTGACAGTTATGTCAAAAGCTATATTTCCTCTAGTGCCATCGCCCGGCGGGGGTTACATTAGAAAAGTTATTATGGTCTTTACGTTTTCTTAAATTTTCGGCACAACTTTCTTATTTTTTATTTAATAAGAACCTTCTCCTGACATTAACAAACACAAAAAAAGAATTAGCAATGAATTTCGTGGGAATTGTAATGTAATGACAAAGGGAAATAGGGATTCATTTTCATTTATACAAATACACAAATAAATATCACAAATGTAAATGATAAATGAAATAAAGCTGGTTTGTAAATTAAAACAATTTAGTTCATTTAACGCATAACTATCCAGTGTCGATGGTCATCAGTTTACAGGACAAACATGCTATTCTACTTCAGGATGACTTTGTTGCTAAAACTACACTTTTTGATTATCAATCTGCCTTTTAGTCTGCACGCGACTACGTTCGTGACACGTTGTTAGTGATGCAACCATGACAAGCAGCTGGTGGCCTCTGCTTAATCTTAAATCCTCAGTCGACCTAACAGTTCGGGAACTCCTACTCAAGGTATACCAACTACTAGCAGAACCGCAACTCCTACAAGTTACAACGAACCTCCAGTACCAGACCCAAAAAAAACAAGGAAAGGTCCCCCAAGAGTTCAGGATCTGCCTTTGAATTCACTGCGATCAGACAGAACTGACCATTTCCCAATTCACGAAAGCAACCGACAACTGTGTCAGAATAATTGTCTATTTCGATCGTACATTAAATGTGAAAAAAGTCAAGCTTTCTTATGTCTAAATGATATAAGAAATTGTTTCAAAGACTTTCACAACACCTAATCCTTTATTAATTGTAGTGCATGGGAAGCCATAAATGGGATAGTGATACGAAGTGCCTATGCATAGGAAGCCATTTACGGTCTATAAAATTATTTAGTAAAGTAAAGTAACAGTTTTATTTTGTAATATAGTTTTTAATTTGGCTTATTAAAAATATATTCCAGTAAATTTATTCATTGCTTCATGATTCATGCAGTACAGGGTTGAGCAACTTTTTATAATTTAGGATCGTTATCCTAAGATTAGATTATATCCAAATTTACCGTAAAAATATTCTTCGCGTCTAACATAACGTAACCACACGGTACCCAGCGAAAGAAACTGATTGAAATGACACAAGACCGCCAGTAACTGTATTAAAATATCTGGGTGCGCTTGTTTTAGGAGTTGTTGATCATGACTACTGCACGCGTCAGCACGGTAAGCCTGTGCTGGTGGTGAATTGCTACAGGCTTAAATTCATATAGGAAATAGGCTCCGAGTCGCGTTGGGCATGCATCAAAACTAATAACCGATGCAATACTTTTGTTGTCGTCGAGGGCGATAGTATCCGTAAATTCTCAGTTTATGATACACAATAAACTGTTGAATATCTTAGCATTTATTCTGATGTGTTTGATTTTTCAAATAAAGAGCTTAATTTATCATATGGTTATTTTGTATTGTGCAAATTGCATTGAAAATAGTCAATAAAAAATATTCATGTCATTTAAGCAAATATCTTATCATAAAAGTTCTACTGATGAAGGTAAGTTTCCCTCTAGGAACGCCCCAAAGGACGCACCTGTCAAATGGATTCCCATACTTTGACCAGATAGTCGGTCCATCTCGGAGGTGTGATAATAATGTAAAAATATAGGTATATATATATATATATATATATATATATATATATATATATATTTATATAAATTTATATATACCTTTCATTTTTGATTAATATAAATTCAATTTAATTTAGTTATGCTTTTTTTGTTTTTGTATCCTTTGACTGATATTGACGGTAAACTAAATGTCTAAATGTATTTTCGTTTTCAGCCGTGGCAAGTACTCTGAAATTTGAACTAACAAGATTTGGGAATCCTGCGATATCGTGGGGCAGATACCGATTTATAAAGAAATATATGCGCCGCAAGCAAACTTGGTGGGAGTGTACTGCCAGGAGGAGATACAGATGCCGATGTGTTGCCATCACCCTAGACAAGCGTCTCGTGAAACTTAACGGGTGGCATAATCATTAAGTCTCATCAGAGTTTGTGAAAAATATACGTAAAAATTAATAAACATAAAGAAAACAATGTGGCAATGAGTCGCAGGAAGATGTCCCTGAAGGAAAGATACTAAGATAAGATAAAAAGAGTATATGAGGAATATAAAAGAGTTCTCGGATCATGTATGTATGTTTGTGTGGAAAAGTGTGAACGAAGATTTATTGTAAGGATTTGTGAGAAGCTTTACTGTATAATTATATTTAATGATGTGGTTGTTTTAAAGTTTGGAAGGAATTTGGATGTTCACCGATACTAGCTTGAAACTATCTTGTGGTACCAAAAAGCTCAGAACTGATTTATAATTTGTTGCAATAACATTCAACTTTGAAGTAATTTTTACAACAAACAGTAATTATAAACATAAAGTATTATTATTACATTAATCAAAAGTATTCAAAAATACTACTAATATGTATATTTCGCCGTTTTTAAAAATTGCAATTATTAAATTGCAATAAATAATAATTGTTGATAATAAGCAAATATTCATCGTAAATGTACACGATGAATGAAATAAATTTGGTTTCTAGGTTAAAACAGTGAAGTTTTATTTAACGCCAAACTATCCAGCATCGATCCTCGTCAGTTTACAAACAGGTTATCCTGCCTCAAGTTGCTCTTAGCTTACTAACACTTAATTTTATGATTAAAATTATCTGTTTATTAGTTTCTCTTATTAATTATAACGATTATGTACAAACCAAGAAAGCCATAGCTCATACGCATTACTAGGGTATCAGCGACTCGGTCAGGCGCAGTCAAAAATGTGTAAGATAAAACGACGGCGGCGGATGCGGCAGGTATCGATCGGCGCGGTTGCTCCACTGTTTCTGGTCGCGTGTTTGCTTGTACGTGTCGCGGTTGCGTTAACGGTGCAACCATGGCAAGCAGCTGGCGGCATTCGGCTTAGTGATGTATTATTAAAATGTTTATTTCAACATTGAAATGCAGTTGTGTAACAGTCTGTGTTTTGTAAAGAAATACTTTTTAACATTAATCACTGATTATTTACAGAGGACGAAGTTATTATGATTCCGACAAGAAGTGGCAAGAAATTTCTTCTAATACTAAACGGATATACCTATTCCCAAGTACATTATAGCAGTTTTTGGCTGTGCTCTTCGAGAGCACAGGGTTGCCCTGCCAAGGTGCGGAAGTTACCAGACGAAACCATCGTGAAGATCAATGTCAAGCACATACATCCTGCTCCGAAGTATGTCTTCATAAATGGCTTTTATGTCAAAGTGTAAATGTTTGTTAAAAATGTATACGCATTTTTACCTGTGTCATCGAATTACTAGACATTTTATATATCACCGAAAATAACGCTAGATTTCCTGGTATAAAATAGTAAATCAAAAACTATTTTGGGTGATTTGGTTGCACTAAGGATTTGATGATGTTTTGCATTGGTTCCTTGGGATGTGTCTTAATGTTAACGAAACTTGTATACTTCCTAGTAGAGTAAATTAATATTATTGAGTTATTATACATGTAAGATGAACAATAACGCTTGTCACCGTGATGTGTAGGCAGATATAAGAGTCTAATGCGACCCACCGATCACCAATGTTCATTAGAGAATTCGTTCTACGCACATTTTTCTTACAAGTACTTGTGATTTGCTTTTTATCAGTAAATCGTCAGCCTCGTCGCTGTCTTTGTCTACCTTTACAGTGTATAAATTACCACTAATTTCCACAACCATATAAAATATAACTGATGTATAATAATTTAATTAAAATTGCAAAATAATTTACTAACTTAACTCGAATTTTTATCATTTCAAGTGTTGACCGGTTACTCCGAAGTAAGCTATAGTTCATTGGTTCATCCTTAAGCAATAAATAGGTATATGTTTACGTATCTTTCAAAATAAAATAAATGTTTTTTGCTTATTTACCACGTTTTATTAAAATTCATACAAATTATTATAACATACAAATTCTATAACATTCTCACTTTAATAAAAAAAAATGTCCGAACCGGTTTTAAGTCTCGTATACCAGCCATAAAGTTTTTGAATAGCGGACATTTATCGATGCTGCGTAGGTAGGCCTCCCACAAGATGGTACGCTGATCTAGCGAATATACGTGTGTCCAGTGGATGAGGACGGCAGGGGCAGATCTTTGTTGCAATTCGTGGGGGAGGCTTACTTCCAGCAATGAAAATTAATACTCTTACAATTTATTAGACCCATATATTATGAAATGATCCTAATCTATTTGATTTATTACAGATGACGAAGCTATTATGATACCGACACGCAGTGGAAAGAAGTTCCTCTTGATGATTAACAAGTACACGTATTCCCAAATCAACTACAGCGCCCATTGGCTATGCTCATCTAAGGCACTGGGCTGTCCGGCACGCATCAAGAGATCTTCCGATGGCAAAATCTTTAAAGTCAATACGCAGCATACACACCCACCACCTAAATATGTCTGCAGAAATGGCACCTTCTTTAAATTATAAGTAGTCTTCAGTTATTGAATTCGCATCTGCTTTAGGTTAGGTTAGGCTACGATGTTAGGAGTAGTATTATTTTTCACTTTTGGTTTTATTATATTTTTATTATATTTTATTCAATGAATAAACTAATGCTTGAACACACAGAAACATTCGTCATCATAGGGCCAGATGAAGATTATTCTATAACGACACATAAATAGTGCTCTCTCGGGAAGTTCTCAATCAGTCTAGGGGATAAGTAGTAGTAATGTTATAGGCTAGTAGCTAGGTATGTTTCCTTATTGGGCTGCCTTGCCAGACCCTGCAAGTGCTTCCAGATATCGACGGAGACAGCGATTGATTAAGTGAGTGGCGTACACTAAAAGGTCCAGTATACTGGTTTCAGCGAAATCCGTATCGTCGATCGCTGAGGAGATAGCTTTGTTCTAGCTAGGCGTGAGTCCAGTGTACGTTCTTTAGTCTTTTAGAGTATAGACGCTATTGAGACGGGTCGGTAATTTGCAGGATCGGCACGACTGCCTTTTTAGGCACGGGCTGCACATTATCCAACTGTTTGGGCACTTTTCTAGCTTCAAGCGAGTAGCGATACGCTAATCGGCACAGGGCCGTGATATCCCGTTGTTTTAAGAATAATAGCTGGTATCCCATCCGGCCCATTGGCTTTGTTCATGATCACTGACTTACTGATATTACTTACGCTTATTTTTTATGTTGCTAATTTTGCGATTTTTAAATTTTTTTGCTTGTATTGAATATACGCTTTTATTATTAAAAGTTTTTTTTTGTTCTTTGCCTTATACCTCTCTCATTTTCTCCTTTACTGAGTATTGGGTTAGTAAGAACAGCCAGCTATATCGAGACCCTTGATGGACACACCCGCATCCCGCACGGCGCGTACTAATAGCGTCTTTTCTAGTTATGTACGATAAAATGTAGTTAGCACGATGACGACGACGGTTCCATCATAGTATGTTAGATCTGGTATTTTGTTGACATTAAAACGTTCGGGAACATGTATCTCTTGTTTTTTTTGTATCTCTCTTGCACCAATGAGTCACCGTTGGCCGAATTTTGGTTTAAACTTTTTATTTGTACTCATTAAAATGTTGGACCTTGTATGGCGATGATGTTAGACATCCAATAAATTTATATAGAAAGTACCTCTTAGTGTTCATATAAAATCTAACGGGATCATCACATGAAAATCATTTGACATTTTCGAATGATAATTAAGTCATCGTCGTCCATGTGAATTATGTTTCAACGTACATAACTAACTAAAAGTTATTAGTACCTAGCATGTTTGGTGTCTCCTAATTTTGACTTCTCCCAACCCCGATGTAAATATCGATGCTATAAATGTACTATTATTATAATTTCTGTTAATTATTTATTACATAAGATCAATTAAAATTTGTTATATAAATGTACAATATTATATTAACTTGGTACGGCGTTACAGATGTGCAATTCATCCCGACGGAGAAAGGAAAATACATCTTAGTGTTGCGTGGCTATACATACTCACAAGTTGGAGGGCGATTCTTCTACTGCTCTTCGAAGCACATGGGCTGCAAAGCGAGGGTGCGGTTGATGGGGGGAAAGCTGTTGCCGTCAGGCGACGAGCATAACCACGCGCCACCGTCGCACGCCCGCTGTGGCAACGGCGCCTTCGTTCAACTTCGACCGCCCAACAGCCCCCTTCCTGTGCTCCCCTCTCCAGTATCATCCCCTCGTGCCGCTTTACTTGCCCTTCACGCGCTCAATTTCCCTAGAATTATGCCCAAAACAGATCTCTGGCTTCGCCTACCTACGACCGACGCGAAAAAAGATCCCTAGTTTTAAGAATTGTGCCTATAAATTGTTGATGTTAAATATAGTTTAATAGCCTCGAAGGATAGTTACAGTTTTCATGCTTTCTGATCTCCACATATTTTTTATAAGATTGAAAATCGAGTGGCGTTAGTTGGTTATCGGATATAAGCGACCGCCGCATATGAAATTTGTCCAACTGGTGTTGCAACTTCCCTTGCTAGCGATAAAAAATAATCTAGTAGAGACTCCCGAGAATGTTCCGCTGTCGCTAAAGTCACTTAGAATCATTTTACCCTTGTTTACCATGAAGTAATTTAGGTCAAGTCTTAATCATCTACCCCTAATCATGAGTCACAGCGTCACTCTATCGCTGTCATCTTCTACCCGATTATTATTATTAGATGTAATTCATGTAATGGAGCCATGTTGTTAGTTATTGCTATTAAGGAGAGGCTCCATCCAACAAAATTATCCTTGTAAATATAAGGGAGCGGCACTAATTAAGTCTAGGCATAGCTTTCAGTGATATTTTCAACACGATACGTAATTCGGTGATATTTATAAAAATTATGAGCCTTATTATATTTGTTATTTAAGCTGAATCTTCTACTTATATACGTTATATTAAATATTGTTTGTAAATATTTACTTATTGTTTATAATAAACAGCAATATATTATTAATACCAATCCGCTTAAAGTGAAAGAAACCTTATTTTATTTACCCTTCATCAACACTCTCTTAGTCATTCTTATACAATATTATATCCGCAGAGGATTAACAAGACTTAAACATCAATATGTGTTTCTCTTGGCAATTTAATTGCACGACAAATTCACGTGGAACACTAAACACATTGCAACAGAATTTTTCAACTTTTTGTAAGTAAATAGTGTAAACAAATATGCTCTTCGCTTTATTGACTGGATACTGCTTTATACACTGCAGTAACATGAGAAAGTTGTAAGACATCATTTTTATTAAGCGTTTTTTTTTCAGATATACCTCGGTTTAGCACCTCACGATTGGGTAAACCACAATTGTGTATCGGCATTCACCGCTATTGCCAGAGCGCCCGCACCGGACCGAAGGTAAACTGGCGATGCACCCGACAGCCGCGGGGATGTCGTGCACGAGTCAGCACAATCGAGGACTGTGTCGTTCGCGTTTACAATAATCATAACCATTGATGAATTATTGACACTGTACGTCCACTCCGGTTCTAAAATTTTATTTATGCATATATTTCACCGTCTTCATCATCCTTTGGTCTCATTTTTTCATAATTGTACTAAATGTCCTGATACCTCGGAACCTGATTTGTTTTATTTAATAATAAATGTAACTGTGTTTTCCCCCCTATTTTTTTCAATTTCTATGAATGTCTGATCATATTTATATTTAAAGGGTATTAAAACGACTGTTTGCATGTTTCAGTTCCAAGGTTCGTCTATACACGTAAAGGTACGATCATTCTTTTACACGGCGGTATGAGATTCTCGAGGAACTATCAGAATGGGGCCAGGATCTCCTGGAAGTGCAACAAAGCGGCCTGCATCGCGCGAGTCAACACCATTGGGAACAAAATACTCTATACCCGTAATGTGCATAATCACACTGATTAATAATCTCTTCATATATCTACATATATTATGTAAATTCTCCTGTCACAGTGTTAGTTGCCATATTCCTCCGAAACGGCTTAACCGATTTCAATGACATTTTGTATATACATTCGGTAGGTCTGAGAACAGATTTATATCTATCTATCTATCTATATCTATATAGTATTATAAATGTGAATGTAAGTTTGTTTGTTACGCTTTCAAGCGAAAACTACTCAATCGATCATCATGAAACTTTGTACACATATTCTTGGAGGTACTAGAAATAACATAGGATACTTTTAAAAAATATAAATATATAAGAAGTGAAGAATTAATGACTTACTAAAAAAGGGCGATATAAGGAGCACCCATAACCGACGAGCATGCATGCGTAGATGTATGAATGTGGAAGAAGCGAGAGAGGTGTGCCAGGATCGCGCCAAATGGAAATCCATGATCTCCGCCTACCCGTTACGGGCGTGAGCGCATATTTATTTATTTATTTATTTTAGGAAGCGAAGTATGTATGTTCCCTATAGACCATAGACTATCGATTTCGATGATGATTACAGGGATTGTCCAGATTGGCACACTCCTGTGTTTGGTAGCGATCGGATCAACATAATTAGTGGTACCCGGACGCAGCCGGGGCGGGTCATTAGTATATATATATTACGCGGAGTGTTTGTCCGTGTAAAATGCCACTCTTATCTCTTCACCAAATGTCCAAGACGTCCCCCCCCCCCCTTATAGATACTATAAAATTCGTAAATTATGCTTAAGATTTATTTCATTCGCTCTGTATGTTTAGGTAATATGTTCAACACTTATTGATAATCTTATAAAATAAGTAATTTATTGTAACTGTAAGTTAACTAATTATTTAAATGTAATTAAATCATATTTCAACTTGAAACAGTTTTTTTTTAATGAAATATAAGAAGGTCATGCAAGCAGCTCACAAAATGTTGAGTGATCATTGCTATACTGAGCTAAGCTACTGCTAAGAGCTGAAAAGCTAGCTTTATAGAGAATGAGGGCTAAACGAGAGCACATCATGCAAAAGGAGGGGATTTTGAAGATGAAAGGAACATGAGACTGTCTAGGCATCTCAGACATAAGATGAAACTCAAATGTTCTGTCAATATTTCTAATTAATGCTGTTATTCTGTGAGGTCGTGGCGTTTTTCATCATCACCCTAAGGAGATATTTTCTTGAAATCGTCGTGTTTTATGAAGTCGTGCAAATTACCTACAAACCAATATTGTTTGTATCTAAGATATATATGTAACAACACGGTACCCAGCAAAAGAAACTGATTGAAATAACACAAGACCAGTAACTGTATTAAAATATCTGGGTGCGCTTGTTTTAGGAGTTGTTGATCATTACTACTGCACGAGTAGGCACGGTAACCCTGTACTCGTGGTGAACGGCTACAGGTTCAAATTCATGAAGAAAACAGGCTCTAAGTCGCGATGGACTTGCATCAAAACTAATAACGGATGCAATACTTTTGTTGTCGTCGAGGGCGACAGTATCGTTAAATTCTCAGATAATCACAATCACTAAATATATTTTATAATCTGTTTTTATGTTTAGTGTTGATTTTAAATGAGGAGCTCAATTTGTCATATGGTTGTTTACTTTTGTACAAATTAAATTGGACAAATTCTATTAAATGTTTTACTTTATTTCAAAACTATGTTCAGTCAACAGTGACAGAGCCCGCAACATCTATTGCACGTATGGGCCGACTAGACCGGTGACTTTACAGAAGACTGGCGTAGTGGTGAAGTGAAGTAGCGAATTCTGAGTTTCGTTTGTTGAGTGAGTTGCCGGAGGCCTTGACGGTGCAGGGGATGAATAGGAAAAGATATAAGCATCTTCTGCTTATCCCCTACTCTTTTCGTTAATATGGTAGGCACCGCATCTGCAAATCATTAGCTATTGCAGATGCCTATGGGTACCAATCATTTGATATCGGATGAACTGCTTGCTGAAAGTGGCAAACAGCCACTTTCAGCTATAAAAGAAAAAAACTTCCTTCTAGGAACCCCAAATGTATACCTTGATCGACGGTCCGTCTTAGATCCCTACCAACGCTGCGGTTTAGGTTTTTTTTACCTTTGAATACTATAAATTCAATGCAATTTACTTTAACCTTTGTTATTGTTGAATAATGTTAGATCGATATGCACGGTAGACTAAATTTCTAAAAATTGTATCTAATTTTCAGCCTTGGCAGGTCCTCTAAAATTTGAACTTACAAAATTTGGAAACCCTACGATATCGTGGGGCAACTACCGATTTATAAAGAAATTGTCCCGCCGTGTGAAAACTTGGTGGGAGTGTACTGCTAGGAAGAGATTCAGCTGCCGATGTGTTGCTGTCACTATAGGCGACCGTCTTGTCAAACTTAACGGATGGCATAATCATTAATTCTCAGAATACATTTTGAAACATATATGTAAAGATAAATAATTAGAAAGATAAGAAACTGGCAAGTGGTGTCGCTGAAAGATGAAGATGCTAAAGTGAAGGTACAAATGAAGTTTAAAAAAGGCACATGACTGATCTAAAAGGGTACTCAAAATGTATGTATATACGTTTCTGTGTAAAAGTTAGTTAATAAATTGTAGTATAAAAATCCACGAAATTTCCTTATTTCTGGAGATTTTAGGCAAAAATGTATAGTTTGTACAATTTATTGAAAGAAGGATTTGTGAGTAGCTGTCACTGTAGTGTAAATTTACACTTGTTGATGTGTTTGTTGTAAAGTCTGGCAGGAATTTAGGTTTTTAGTGAATAGGAACCATTAAAGGTTGAAACTGTGTTTATCTTAATGGTACCAAAAAGTTCAATGGACCTGAGTTATAATGTGTTACAATTATATTCAACTATAAAGTCATTTTAAGGTTATTAATTATAAATAAATACAAATGATTATGAAGTAGAAATAAATAAATTACATTCTTGTGTATATTTACACCTAAAAAGTAGTAAATCAATTAGGATTAACTTTGGTAGCAACGAATTTTTGATTTTATATGGCAATTATTACCACTGTAAATAATTTTAACACCTTTTAAATAATTGTATTGCAAACATACATTGTATGTATATTATATTTGTATGAGCGCAATATGTACATATTATAATCTGTACAAATTGATTTATTATTCATTCCTTACTGTGTTAATAGTGTGTGATGATTTGTTATTATGGGTTTTGAGGAATATTTTCGTCTATTTGGTTACTTACATTGTGTTAATTGTTCCCATTCAACAGTGTTATAATAAAATCGATTTTAATGTGTTTTAATAAAAACTGTATTACTGTTTTTATTCTGTACTTTAACAAAACGCCGAGTTAATAGATAATAATAGAAATTTATAAGAATAAAAAATAACATGATGTCTCGTTTCCCAAGATTGTTGTCATATTACACCTTTGCAATGCTTTACGTTTACGGTTTTATTAATGGGGTCGGTAAGTAAAATATTTTTGGCTTTTAGTTTTCGACTTCTAAGCAGAGTTTTAGTAATTTTTATTATCTACAGGCAATGTTTTGATAGGATTACGTGATGTTGTCTTTTATAAATAGCACGTTTGTCGTATAAGTCATTTGTCTCGAGTAATGTGATAGAATGCAGTAGCTAAAAGGATTTGTACGTGTTAGGCCGGGAATATAATTTGTTGATGGTTTCAGAGCCAAAGTTCGGGCTGTCACAGCGCGGAAATCTGGTCGTGCAAATCGGTGAATGGCGTTTTAACAAGCACGCGTGCTGGGGCTCGAAGGTGCGTTGGACGTGCATTAAGAAGAAGTACGGCTGCACCGCTGCCATCACTACTGTTGATAATGTCATAGTGAAAACCCTAGGAAAGCATAATCATTAAAAACGCGCTTTTAAAACTTCCAACTTCAGAAAACAGATCAATATGATATAAATGATGAACACTCAATAATATGTTTTTCTCCTGCTTATTGATTTATGCTTTTTAAAATCTACCTTGTACTGTAAACTCATGTCAGCAAATGCATCTATTTTTAAGGTCTTAAATAGTAACACCGTTTGACTTACTCAACTATGGTATGTCACTTTACGGTAAGAACGACTGTGAGTGAAACCGGTGGAAGAGTTTGTGTACTTGGGATGTATTTTTTAGTAATTATAGTATCTTGGGCATGTTTTAGTTTTCAACGACGAGTGAATGCGGGAAGCATTTGGGGCTATAGGTACAAAAGTGAGGCATTAGAGTATGCCTATGGCTCGTCTGACAACTGATGTTGAATTATAGGATTTAAAATAACGTTGAAAGGGAAAAGTGGGGCATGAAAGTGGATGTTGTGATTGGAACTGATTAAGATATGCTTGAGTGGTTCGATGATGTTGCAAATTTATGAAGATAGAGTAATAAGTCAAATTTATGTTGCAAAAGTGAGTGGCAGTGTGGGCAGGGAATGTCTCGGAAAATTTTGTACCGATCGATCAGATTAGTGACATACTAAAGAAGGGCGATTTAAAGAGTGCATGTATCCGATGAGTATGAAGCGTAGATGTATGGATGTAGAAAAAGCGAGAGAGGTATGTCAGGATCGCGCCTAAAGGAAATTCGTCTATATTTTTATTTTTTTATAAGTGCTACGTTTTTAAAGGGCTTTTAAGTTTTAAGTCTTTAGTACCCAAAGACTCAACTATCGGAAATCGTTATGAATCTCGCGATTGTGTGGCGCTACACCGAAGCTCGCCACAGTCGATGTCGGCATTAGTTTACCGACCTCTTATTTTGGCGGTAACTCCTTGTAGTACAATGGTGTAATGTAACAATCAATTTTCTCAGTTCATTCGGTTTATTTAATATGTTTTGTTTTCTCTCTGTGTTTGCATGTAAAATAAGTCTAGTAACGTCTATTTTGAAATGTTCTGTTTTTTATGACATAAGGTTAGTTTAAGTTATAATTGCAAGTAGTGATGCAAATTTCTTTACATAATTCGTAAGAATTCCACGATTTTTACAATAATATAAACTACTATTGGGGATAATTAAACGTTAAGATTACGAGTGCGACATGTTTTCTAACACCAAGTTAGAAAACATGTCGCTGTATACAAGAAGTCAATAATTCATTTGTAGTTTCTTAAAATGCTAGATATTTTCACTATATTACTATCTTAATTGTATTTCTTTGTGGTGTCCTAAGTAGACAGACGCTTATGTAACAATGTCTTAGATTTATCACAGATAATTAAATTACATGAACGATAGATTGTTGGATTGTAGAATAATGTGATTTTTAATGATAAATAAATTCTTCGCATTACTATGGTGTTGTCATATCTAACAGTGTACATAGCAACCCGAAATTTCCAAGATACTACACACACGGTACTAACAGATAGTTTATCATTTCAGATCTGTTACCGATCTTCGCTCAGTCTCAGCGCGGCAATCCTGTGATCATGATAGGCCAGTACCGTTTCAATAGAGTCAACAAATACGGGAGTCGTATCAGATGGGTCTGCGTCAAGGCCAAAGCCGGCTGTAGAGCTTCTTTGCACACCATGGACAACGCAATAGTGCGCGTTTGGGGCTTCCACGACCCAATGGCGCATACCAGTGCTAACAGATTCTAACTAAGATCTTACCACAGCTTATTCATGAGCTCTACGTATATTACATTACATCACATTACATACAATTCATTGATTTACCACGATGCGATTGTATACGTAGTTAGAAAAAATCCGTATTTCATGGTTAGTTCAATAATCAACTTTAACATAATATATTAGGCTAAACATACATTGATAGGCCTCTATTAACATTTTAAGTCTTTAAATATTAAATCGTTCACTGCTGATAAATCTTTACAGATACTAAGCACTGACAAACAAAATAGATAAATGTTTTAGGGGCCTATCTTTGCAATGAAATTTTGAATTAGACAGATTATTAATAACAAATCAAACTGTGGATTTATGAGGAAAATCTGATGGTTTTTAATAATTGTTGTTTATAATTGTAATGTAAATAACAAATTATAAATTCTTGAATGAATTAATAGTGAAATCTAATAGTGAAATCCCAATGGGCTTGATTTTATGACAAATTTTATTAATAAATAAAGTTAAGCAAATTTGAATTAGAAAAACAAACGAAATAGGAATCTGTGAATCTTCGGTAGTTCAATCTACAATAGATAAGATAATATAAGCATATCGGGGATTGAAAATAAAATATTTTTATATATTTAACTCATTTTGCGTTTCTTATATTAGATTTTAGCAAATGCTATGTCTCAAGGAAGTTTTCTATTTGATAATGAAACGGTGCTTTACTATAGGCGTCCCTTTTTTAAAACTGCCAATTGCACTAGCAAATGCACTCGAGGCTTGGACCGGCGGACTATGGCCGGGGATGTTTCGCAAACAATAATGATAAGCAATTTTTTCAGTTTTTAGGGTGGGTAGATATAAGTGTTATAATGTTATCAGTACCTATGTAGTATTAGTTCGGTAGTGTCAGTTTACTAACTTCGTTTTATGCATATGAGGTAAAGTGCACTAAGTTACTAACTTAAATATTACTTAGGTTCGGTGGTGGATAAATAATACTTTTGTTCAGTATTTAATCGTAAGTAATGTTTATCTTGACTAATATTTTAATACTTTACATACATAAGATATGAACATGTATTTATGATTTTTACGAGTTTTGTTTCATTTTTAACTACCCCATTGGCTCTTGTTTTATAATATACCCTTACCTTGAGGAGGATGTACTTATTCGTCAAATTCCTGTAGTCTATGTCGCAGCAGTTGCAGTGCTACCTGATGTCGAAAGATTCGCCTCCCAGTTAGATCATATAGTTGGTAATTCTATACATAATACCTATCCAATCTCTAGTTGAAAGCGGATACATTCTGTTAAGCGTTACACTTTGATTTTAACTATACATGTTGTTCATTGTAATATAGCAGTTGTTTGTTTATATAAAAATAAATACCATTAAAAATTTAAAATTTCAAAATGAAAGACAAGGAAGAAAATATGGAATCGGACTTTTTGGATTGGTTAACATGAATTTGATTTAATTTTCTCTTTCAGTTACTTTGATCGATACGTCCAGAGGCACTCAAATACTTTTAGACGGCCCGTTTCGGTTCGCCAAGTCGAGAGAGGGTAAAGTGACCACGAGATGGCAGTGTACCACCAGAACCCGCACCAAATGCAGGGCTTCCATTGTGACTTTTAATGGTGTTCCGGTAAAATCTAACATGTACCATAATCATAATTAGAATTTAGACATTTATTTCTTATTTATTTGATTTTTTGTTGTATTTAAAAGTATGTTTAAAAATCATTAATTTCGATTGTTCAAAATCTAAAAATCTAGCTACTTTAACGCCATAAAATTATAAATGCGAATGCTTATATGTGTGGATGTATGGATGTTTGTCAGTCATTCACTCAAAAACGGCTGAACGGACTGGATGAAATTTGGTACAGGGATAGATTATAATCTGGAATAGCAATATAGAATAGCACATAGGCTATTTTTTATCCGGGATAATTGAACGATTCCCGTGGGACACGTTTTGTTTTTTACGGGTGCATATCTACATATATAAAAGACGATGTTCCGTATAGATTCCGAAACGGCTACCCGGGCGAAGCCGGGGCGGATCACTAGTATATTATAAATGTGATAGTTTGTAAGTACGGATGTATGGATGTTTGTTACTTTTTCACGCAAAAACTACTCAATGGATTTTAATGAAACTTTACAATATTATAACTGCAACATCAAAATAACATATAGGCTATGATTTATAAATATATTGTGTGAATTTTCCCAAATATAACGATAAGTTTCAACTAAGGAGGAAAAAATTCCGCCATATGTGAGCTATTCTGGTTTGCTCTGCAAAAACCGTTAGGGATACACGTATATAACGCATAATGGAAATGTTTACCGTAAATGATCTTTGAATTTAACTGAAGTTTACCTGGCCAGCTAGTTTATGATATATGTGTGATATGAAAAATAAATTCAATAGAAGAAGTCTACTAAAAGTTGAACTTTTTCAACACTTATTGTATGGACGAGTGCTTTTTCAAACTTAGTAAACATAGTTATGTTTAAAGAGCTTTATTTTCTCAAATTATGATACAAAAATGCAATTCAGAGAATATCAAAAGTCATACAATACATCTATGTACAATTTTTAACACCTTGATTGATTCTTATTTTTAAGGGCGGGGCCGCACTGGTACGGCGACAACAAAGCGGCCACACATTATCGTTGCTTCTAGTTGAATTTATTAGTTTTTTTAGGAGCAGTGGTGGCTTTGCGGTTTAGGCCCCGACTTACGTACCGTAAGTTGCGGGTTCGAATCCAGGCATTACTTTGTGTAATTTATTTCATCACCACTGCTCCAAAAACGGTGAAGGAAGACATCGTGAGGAAACCGGCATGTTCTTAGAACCATCAAATTCGAAGACATGTGACATCCACCAACCCGCACTGGGCCAGCGTGGTGGATTACGGCTCATTCCCTCTCTCGGACAGGAGGCCTGTGTCCCTGCAGTGGGAAACATTCTAGAAAAGGCCGATTTATAATACTATTATTATTATTATTAGTTTTAAGAAAAATATAGTAGTTGATAAAAGGAATTGTTATCGAAATAATATTTTTTTTAGTTTGTTTCGTGTTGTATGACCTAAGGTTGCTTTTCGGACAGAAACCCGTACCACATACATGATAAGTCGGTTAAGAGTTAAAAAATCGAATACTTTTATGTTATGTTTCCAGTTTGTTGGACGGCAAGAGGTAATCCGGTGTATCTGGTCGATAAATTCAAATTCACCAAGGATCGAAACCTGCACCAAAACAAGGTGCGGTGGCAGTGCTCGACGCGCTGGCGCACTAAATGCAAAGCCTTCCTGACCACTTTACAAGATAAAATTATAAAATCATCCTTTGAGCATAATCATTTTTGAAATGAATGCTGAATGACAGAAATCGATTTAGGCATATGAACATATGTATATATATATATATACATATATATATATATATATATAATAAAATAATAGCTATTTATAGGGGGAAAAAAGAAAGAGATATTAGTTTGTAATAAAATTCACTTCAAGTATTATACACGTATATATACATGTACAACTTCCTAATTAGTTCCCCTCAAATATTCCGCTTCAAGAATCACAAATATATTTTACGAATTACTTAATCTAAAAGCTTTATTAAAGTGAGCACTGAACACTACTAAATCTTTTTACGTTTTGTGTGATGCGTAAAGAAGCTAGCTTTTTGTTTTCTGCGCCTTTTGAACTTGACTTTTTAAATGTATCGTTTGTTATTGCTAATTCCTATTCTGTTAATTTCCTCTTAAAATATTAAAAGGTGATTTAACTTTATCCGTTTCCCTTAGATTAGAGCCAGCGTCAAGTTTTAGTTCTTGAACTGCGCATCATAAAATGTGATATAATTGATAATCATAAATGGCATGCAT
Organism: Papilio elwesi; assembly: GCA_029849275.1. Lineage (NCBI taxonomy): Eukaryota > Metazoa > Arthropoda > Insecta > Lepidoptera > Papilionidae > Papilio > Papilio elwesi. The sequence goes on from CM056695.1 coordinate 9,723,604, forward strand.
TTATACTGCATATTGCATTAATATTTTATGCATATAAATAGCATTTAATCGAATATTAATTAGTCATTTAGCTAGTAATGTCTCATGAAAGATTTGATAATTTTATGTATGTATGGAATATTGTGAGAAGAACAATGAAATAGTTACAATGATTATCCATCAATAAATTTGCTAATAATATTTTTTTTACGATGATTTAAGATCGACAATGTCACAATCAATTTTAGAATCAGTAGCGTCTATTATGAAAAAAAACTAAACAAAATGCATTTTTATAAATAAAGATATAATTTTATTTCAGATGATTTCAATCCCTTAATATTCAGTGTCAACACAAACTGTTAAGGGTACTACACTACATTTTTAACTTGATTTTCGTTACAGTGCCAATATTCGGTACGACAAAGGCGGGTAATCCGGTGCTCGTTGTTGGTAAGCATCGTTTTAACCGAGTGAACCGGTGCAAGGGGCCCAGGGTGCGGTGGACGTGCGTCAAGACCCCGGCCGGGTGCAAAGCCGTGATTATCACCATCGATGACTTCATCGTCCGCACACAGAATGAACATAATCATTAAACTAAACATCGTCTACGACGGTCGCATCCGTCCACCTTTATTCTCTCATCGGACCTTTACACAAACTACAAGTCATTGACACTTTTCCGTTGCTTGTTCGTTGTAGATATGTACATAGCTCGTAAAAAGAACGTTTTTATAACTTTGTTAAACCTCAATAGGTATTTTAAACAAAGTGTAACCTTTATTTTCCACACAAAATCTATTAATTCTGAAAGTATTTAGTGGAATAATCCATTACAACATAAAGTAATAACAATTTTTAATACAATAAAGAGGTTTGTCTTATTACTTTTCTTCGAATAGATACTGATGAAAATGTAATGTTTGGCTTATACATTATACCTGAAGGAATACCGCTAATTTCTCTTTAATTTTAATCAAGTATACGAATGTCGTGTAAAGACGAAATGTTTGTATGTAATCGAGTTATTATTAAAAGTTATACTTCCATTGCACAACATATGTTCATTTTATAGCAGTTACTTTGAAGTTATTATACATACTCAATGTAAAGATATAGTTTAGTCGCTGTCTGCTTTGTGTAGACGTAATAGAATAGAATTAAGGTACATAAAAAATTAAAATAACTAAATAATTTAAAAGCCCCTAGGCACTGTTTGTGCGGTTGTCTGTGCGGTCATCCGCAGTTCACTACAAGCGGCTTTCGTGTGCGCATCCGATCAGCGCGTCCGGGCTCTAAAAGTAGCAATTTATGATGTGTAATAAATTTTTAAATGAAATAGTCGATGAATTTTGAACAATCATTTTTACATGTATATAATGTATAATGGAAATGTTTCCCTTTAATAGCCCTACAAAAAGTTTTTTATTTAAAGTTTAATATAGTTTTTAGTGAATCGGGTAGAAAATTAAGAAAAGACTTCATATCTACGAAATCTATCTTTTTTCTCTACGAAAAGAAGGTTGTATTGTAGTGTTCTGTATTTCAGTGGCCTTTACTTTTCAAAAATATTATGACTGTGTGCTTAACTAAATTAAAATAAAAAATGTTTGTTAATTACGCAATTTGTCCTGGCAATCTAGTTCACAGATGAAAATTCAGCAATGAAAAATCGATTATTCCGGAGGTGTGTTGATTTGTACAGTTAGTTTCGTTTTCAATTCGTATTTTTTATTGGCCTACAGGAGCAGTACGAAATTCATTACAACACATTAATCAGCAGATTTGTAAGCATATTGCGTTGTATGAATGTCTTGTGGTTATATATAATTGGGTAAACTTTGTGTGTCGGCCAAGACGTCACGCTAAACAAAAGATGTCACTTATAAAACTTTTGCGTAGCGTAACGTCCCGTCGTCCCTTGTCACATGAGGTATTAGGTTTAAAAGTGACGGATTATAGAACGCATTTGGGCGAGGACATAGTGCCATATGGTACGTATATTTAGTATTCATAGTGTGAATTTTAAGATTAATCGTATGATGCTTTGTAATAATTTTTAAAATTATATTAGCCCAGAATCTTTAAAGCTTTTAATTTTGTTTTCAGCGCACTTTGTATCAACGACAAGTGGTTCACCTGTTGTCATTTACAACGGCTTCAGATATCATTTGCACAGGAGAACCGGTCCAAAGATGACCTTTAGGTGCTCGTTCAAACATCATGGTTGTCGTTCAAGTTTAGTTACTTTGGGCACCGACATTATTAAAAGTTTCGATGACCACAAGCACAATAAGTGAACGAAAAAGGCATTTCTATGCGAGCAATATTGTGTAAATAATAAAATAATTAATTTCTTTAATAAATCATTGTGATGAATTTGTGTTATTTTGTGATGTTGTGATGTGTGTTTGTGTCATGTACTATTAACAATTAATAACCAACAAAACGATTTGGATGTTTATCTGAAGGTGCCACCTTACCTCGAGACTATAGTCAATGATGCCGTTGACGTTGGTGATAAGCAAGCAAGAGAACACTTTTTTTAGCAGACATCTGCATTACCTACGGTTCATTTACAAACTTGAAGGATTTGACATAATATAAGGCAACCTCATATGTGTCTTGTTACAATTGGTGTACTTTTTAGCTATGTTAGTGGCCTCTTTTATCTGATCGCCCTAAGCCCGGGCCTATTGAACCTTAGGATAAACCCGCCACTGAGCCTAAGGAAGGACCTACGACAAGTCCGAAACTAGTCGGTACCTGCACAGTTTTGTCGTTTTTAACACGCTTCTATGACCTTGGTCTGTGCGTGTTTTTTTAGACGCAGTTTAATCAATGATTAATTAGTTTTTAATGTATTGTTTAGTTAGTAATGTCTCATGAAAAATTCAATAATTTCATTTATGTATGGAATATTGTGAGAAGAACAATGAAATGTGTGTTTTAACGAAGATTTAGAATGAAAAAAAAAATGTGTCACGATCAATGATAGAACAATGTAATTTTAGTAAGATAAATACTATATTTTTAACTTTTTTTTTCGTGACAGTGCCAACATTCGCTGCGACAAAAGCCGGTAATCGGGTGCTCGTAGTTGGAAAGCATCGTTTTAACCGGGTAAATCAGTGCAAGGGTCCCAAGGTGCGGTGGAGATGCGTCAAGACCCCGGCCGGGTGCAAAGCCGTATTTATCACCGTCGATGACGTTATCATTCGCACAAAGAACGGGCATAATCATTAAATTAAACATCGTCTATTATGCCCGCATTCCTTCCTTCTCTCATCGGATTATTTTTTTCTTTGAATTGAAATAAAGAAGAAAAGGGAAACTAGAGGTTGATTGGTCACTTCATGCGACGCATGTCTTCGCTACATGGCTTTACTATTGTCATGGTATACGTAATATATAAGGTTACAAATCTTGTTATATTGCATATTATTTTGCCAAGCTGTTGCCCGCGACTGCGCACGCATTCGTTTCTCATTTTCCTCGCTTAATTTTGTTGTAATTTGATTCCGCGTGTAATAACTTCAAATTATAGGTGAAATGTGTGAAAAAGTTGTTATTGTCAACACATAACGTTACCATGACAACTCTTAATGTAAATGAAGGTTGTAAGTATTTTCCTTTCCCGTTGATATTTTCTTTACCCCTGACTATGTGTATTTCAGGATGATCGGTTGAGTGTTTAAGGGGTAAAAGCGTAACAAACAAACAACTCTTATAAGCTTTTATAATATTAGGTAGGATAAAGAACTAGTATGAATTAAACAATTCTAACCTTTTAACCTAATATTAATCAATAATTAATTAAATGAAATGTAAAAAATCTGTGTGATTGTGTTCAGTTTTATTTAAGGTGCAATATTTTTCAGTCTATTTTGAAATGTCTAAATATGGTAAGCAGATTCTGTGCATAGGCGGCTATCGGTACGGTGTGCATAGTCAGCAGAAGGACCAAAAAAAGAAACGTTGGATTTGCACTAAGAAATCAAACGGCTGTCGAGCGACAGTTGTCACCATAGAAGATATTATTATCAAGGAACTTAATGAACATACGCACTGAAGTTAGAAATGACAAATAATAATGTTAGTTACGTTAGATACTTTTGGTAATTAATGATCTAATAAAGTTTGAAATCTCTGTACTGATACTAAAGATGTGTTAGGGGAAACGAAAGGCAAAGGAATGATAGATAAACAAACATGGTGGTGGAATAAAAAAGTGCAAAAGGCTATAAAAGAAAAGAAGAATGCGTTTAAAGAATGGAAGAATGCTGAAATATGAATGCAGATATAACAGAGAGTAAAAAGAGAATGTATCTAGAGTGTAAGAAAATTGCTAGAAGAGCTGCCGCGGTGGCAAGGGCTGAAGTACATGAAAACCTGTACTAGGCTTTGGAAAATCCCCACGGACAGAAGGATCTCTACAACTGGCAAAAGAAAGAGAGAGAAATACAAGGGATATATATATATACACATATATATTATATATATATATATATATATATATATATATATATATATATATATATATATATATTATACTAGTAAGGAATAGAAATCCATGTTAGCAGAGTTAACGCTGTTGAGATGCGATCCTTCAAAAGTATGTTAGGCGTGACGTTGAATAATGGGATGAAAAATAGCGTTACAAGGGAAAGGTGAGCTTAAAAGTGGATGTTGTGACTAGAATTGAGAAAGGCATGCTTCGGTGGTTCAGGCATGTTGAAAGGATGAATGAGAGGAGAGTAACGAAACATTCATGTTGCAAACGTGAGTGGCAGCGTTGGTAGTGGACGTCCAAAGATAACGTATATCGATCAGATTAGTGAAATACTAAAGAAGAGCGATATAAGGAGTACCCGTAACCGACGAGCATATATGCGAAGATGTACCGACGAAGAATAAACGAGAGTTGTGTGCCATGATAGTACCAAATGGATATATATATCTCTGCCTACCCGTCTGGGTTACCGGCGTGAGCCCTTATTTATTTATTTCGAGCGCGGCAGAAGCATTCAGGGTTCCGTTAAAATAAATCGCATAACGTTCAGGTGTCTATCAAATAAACAATAATACATTTTCTTTTATTGTTGTAAGTAAATATATTTGGCTAACACAACTTGCTTTTTCTTATTGCACGAATGACGGCGTACCTTATTATACCAACATTTCCTTCAAGACACCGCGTAAACTTTTGATAAATGGCAGATGAAATAAGAACAACTGAACCTACACCATTGGGACAAAACTTCGGGTAATTGAATAGTTATGACTGGAATATTTTTATACTTATATGTTGTTTTACTTGGCAATGGGTTCTAAACTTCATCGCATGTCAAATATAATATGCGCGTTGAAACAAAATAACATTTTGACACGCTAGAGCCACCAAGAGCAGCTCTTGCATGAATGTGTCGCCGCGTTCGAATAAAAACGATGGTAATAATTATACGTTTTATGAACGGTGCTAGGCTTTTATAGGATGTCAATTTTAACGTGATTTTACATTTTCAGGTAAATGTGTTCCTTATTTTGAAATATCTAGCCGAGGGTTCCGATATCTTCACTTTGAAGGTCACAAATTCATTCGGCACAGCTCGAGCAAAGGTCCCAAGACTAGGTGGGTTTGTGCACAAGCCAGATATAGTTGCACGGCCAATGTCATCACCTTCGACGATATAATAATTAAAGCCAAACGAGTTCATAACCATTGAATTACAAACGAGAACTAAATAAAAAAATGTACAATATACGTATTATAATCATGAAGTTATAATTTTATAATGATTTTTTAAAATAAAAGTTTTTATGGTCGTAGATAATAAACCTGTAGTAAGACTATTTACAAAGAGCTTGTTCTGCCTTCCATGTGCACTAGTCGCAGTCAAAAGTATGTAAATGGAATGGAAAAAATAATGTGTAATAATATTTTTCAAAGAATGACAAAAAAGAAGAAAGGATCCGTCCTAATTAACCCCAGCGAGTTGAAGGTACGTTAAGTTTTTATGTAGGCTTGAGGGCGGGGAGATGGAGTGAGAGGAGAAGTTTGGCGAGGAAAAGGGAAGGGAATTGGACTTTACACTTCACTCGGCAAGCCAAGCGTTGCAGTAAATTATACTTCTAATTCACGACCAAATTCTGTGAATTCGTGGCACATTAACGACCGTGGTAGTCTGTCGATGCAACGTTTGTCACGGTTCTGTGTTCTGTAAGCTAAGTCAATAAATTTATAATAATAGTGATTGACGTGAGTTACTGTGACTTAATGACATAGGAACTTAGGTTCACGTAAGGCAGAATAACGTCCCAGGATATTATTATATTATTATTATTATTCTTTGTTATCCTTATTCCACGTACAAGCTATTCAAATCCCTGAGGCGCAATGCCCATCTGCAATAACAGCACAGTTATCAAGAAAGGGAAATCTATTTGCTCCTCTCCTTAATTCAAATGGTCAAGTGAAAAATGTTCTTTAGACATAGTACATAATAGATACATGTAGTTAATTATTTCAGTACCAGAGGAAGACGAGCCTGTTTTCACTAAATCAAAGAAAGGGAGGCCAGTCGTAAAATATGGAAGATACCGTTTTAAATTTACGGGACCCAGAAGCGGTTGGACTTGTATTAAAGCAAGGAATGGATGTCCAGCAACACTGATCACTGTCCTTGACGAGATTGGCAAAGCTAATAACGGTCATAATCATTGAATTGCAATTTTTATTGTAAACAACAACTATTATACCACACCACATAATGTAACGATTTCATAACGCATCGTATTTAGTGCTGCGCGCCTTAAATCGCTATGCTGCAACCAGTGCAGTTTGCAGACACTCAGGGTAATAGTGACGTTAATACCTCTGTATTTTCATATGCATAAACGGCACTCAAATGTATGTTACGTGCGACAAGATTACCATTATTATACTAGCATTAAAATTTATTAAGAACCAGGTTTTTCATTACTAAGTATTTTTCTCTGCTTAACTTTTACTTTTATTTTGTCTTGTTGAATTGAAGCATGTTTTTATGTGTTCGAATGTTTATGTGTGTGTACATCCCTTTCATTGCGACTTCCTGTAGCCTAACAGATTTAAAGAGTAAGACTAGATTAGATAAGTATTCTTTCTCGGAGTGACCTAACGATACCTTCAGATTTTGATTTTTAAATTAACTATTGGGTATCTATTGAGTAGTAAAATTTTATTGAGTGATGTTGACATTACAGTGAATCCTACATGGACTGATTGTTTATGTTAAAACTTTTGCAAATTTAATTTATATTTTCAGGAATACCAGAAGGGATCGTGTTCAGTAAATCTCGGTTCGGCAAGCCGGTGATACAGTGGGGCATGTACCGCTATAATAAGCGCAGCAATAGCAAAGGCCAGCGCTGCGCTTGGAGCTGCGTCAAAATCGCTAACGGTTGCAAAGCGACGCTCGTCACCTATAACGATGAAATTATTAAAGCTAGGAACGTTCATAATCATTAAGAATATTCCTATTATGCACAATCAATAATCATGGCTTGCTTATCCACGGTGAAGCCACACGCCAGGGCGTGGCTTAGAATAGAACAACCAAAGTATGTACACAGCGCAATTCCTGGATAAGAGTGTAGCGATGGTATTTCCTTTGATTTGTGCATAGTTGTGGTGCTCATTAAAGCATATATGTCAAGCAAGTAAAGCTTATGGCTGCTTTACCAATACTGGCTGGCGTTCTTTTCGCCATGGATACTTTAGAAAGATGCTGCACGATGTGAGACTACTTCAATCGCGTATGTGTCGACTGGAGGCGGGACCGATATCGCCTTGATCTTTTTGGGTGCGAGGTGGCCTACAGAAATGCCTCTCACAGGTGGTAGCAAAGGAGGCATTAGCAGGTCGCTAGAGTGAATGCCTGGCTATGAATATGTTATCGACATTCCACTATACAATACCAGATCAGTGACGTGGATTACTGCAAATGCGTAGAGCTAAGATTGTCTTGTGTCATTTTTAATAATAAAATTATGAGTGCTTAAACCTTTTATAATTCACTCAGCAATTCTACCTCTCAGCTGATAGGAATTTCACTTATATTCCGTACTCTGAAATAAGTTCTAGGAACCTAGTCTAGTATTAAAATGCTTTGTTAATACCTAACTTTATGTAGTAAATTATGTCGTTATTGTACTAAAAGATTTGTTTTAAGTTTGGTATACATATAAATTTGTTATTCGTTTTTAGCTGTGTGTGTTAAATTCGAGAAGACTCGCTTCGGTAATCCGGTGATGGTGCTCGGCAACTACCGCTACAACCGCTGGAGCTACAGCAAGGGCCACCACACGCGCTGGACCTGCATCAAAAACCAGAACGGATGCCGCGCCACTGTCACCACGTACAACAACGTCATCGTCAAAACTAGAAATACTCATACGCATTTTTGATTTCTCATCACTTTACATTACTCGATCTATTGAGTTTGTCCATCTACTATCCACACACATATATATGACTTAAGATATTAAACAGTTATTAAATATAAAATACCAAATAGTATTCCGCCGACTGCTTAGTCATGGCTCTAACAATTAATGGTGAAAATTACAAAGAGACCGCGTTATAATGAGTGCATTATCTAAGATCAGTTTTTTTGTATCTAATTCTGACCACCACAAGTCTGAACAAAATCTATCAAGTATCAACCGTAGTTTTAAAACTTACTTACCAGTAAAAAAGCTTAAAATAAGGGAGAAGGTGGATATAACAGGGAGGGAGTGAAAAATCTAAATAGGGCAAGTTTAGGACAGAATGCTTTATTAGTACAATTTTGCTTTATTATGATAAAGCTTCGTTTAGGTCTAGGAACCTACCGCAATATTTCCCTTAAGTTTCTTTTCTTTATGTAGCTAAACTTATAGCGCCGGTGATTCGTAATAAAGTTGCCATCTCTTGAAAAATAGAGAAATTTCCAAAAATGCCATATTATATTTTTATCCTTATTAATTATGTTTAAGATTTTATTTAACAAATTTATTTAGTTTATCCATAACTTTATTGGTAGTTGTATGATTACATTTTAAAATTTTACTATGTAAAGTCATATTTAAATTCAGTATTACTATTGTATTTTTTTAGAGTTAACATGATTACTGCTCATTATTTTAGTGCCGCATTGATTTTATTTTTGGTGTCAAATGTGTTGCAGATGCTTTTACAACCTTTAATGGACAGAGGAAGGAATAGACAGTAAAAATGATATTTCCTTTTCCCGTTAACCCCCAGACTTACAATCCTGTTCCCGTTCCCATTCTATCCTTGTGAGGAAAGGGTGGGGAGGGTAAGAGGATTGAAATTAGGCCTCCGACACCTTACTCATCGAAAGAAATGCAGAGTACTTCTACTTCACGCCTTTCTATGAGGTCGTGGTATTTCACCGGCCGAGCCGGCCCCGCAATGCAACAGATGTTGCTGGGCTACCACTGTTGAGTACCACTTCCTTGCTTTCTAACCGCTTCATTACTTTTTTTGCTTTTAATCAAGACAAATTACGATCACATAAACTTAAGTTATCTGTAGAAATGTGAATACAGGTTAAATTCGCCATATTCAAGACATCATTCGAGGAATATAAACTTTTTTATTAGCACACGAGAGTGAATCATACGGAAACTCTTTGATAATTTATATAGTATTAATCTTCATTCGCCGAACTAATTTCAATATACAATATGGGTTGGTTAGTCAATGAAGTACATAATATATAAGTGTACGGATTATGCCAGTATTTTGGAGTAGAAAATGACTCTTTTCTTTTACTGATCTGACTTTAAAAAAACCAAGTAGATAATGTAAGTCTGCTTACTGTGGTTACTCTAAAATGTCGTTACTACTAAAGTAAATAAGTACAAAGGTACACACTTATGGATATGTAAGGATGAAAATAATTATTTCCTATTGATGATTTTTTTAAACTGAGACTACTGTTTTCTTGATGTAAAGTAAAGTATATCAGGAGAGATTTCTGGAGACGATGCCCGGCGGCACTGATGGAACATAATGTGGAACTTTTTTACTTGACCTCATAATATTTTTGTACAAATTGATTTACTTTAATAAGAAGAGAGAAAATTAAATTATGAGGTTTGTTCAACGTATGAACATGAGCGCGGTGCTTTATGTTTTTTTTTAAATTGAGATACAAATGAAAGCTTCTTTAAGCATGTACTAAACCAATGAATTTGATTCATAAATTCGAATAAATATTTATTCACGTAGATGAATTCAATTGTAAAAACGATGTTTTATTTCTTAATTCAAATTACATAGAATGATTAACGACTTCAAATATGGCGCTAATAGTTGTAGAAGGAACTATTTGAAAAATTGCTTCTAAAATGAATAATTTAAAAATATATTAGTACATACGATCTCTTGATGTCTGTGATAACGATCGATATAACAGTAAATTCGTATTTTTCTAGGGATGCCGATGTTTACCATATCTCGGCAAGGCCGGCCCGTGATGCTGCTGGGCTCCTACCGGTATAACAAGTGGGCCGGCAGCAAGGGAAGACGTATCCGGTGGGTGTGCAGCCAAAAGACAAATGGTTGCAAGGCCAAGATCTTCACATTTGACGATACAATTATTACTTATTATCTTGATCATAGCCATTAAATTTTACTGTTTTTTTACTTTGTTTATTGTAGAATATTTTGACATTTACTTTGTTTATTATAGAACTTTAATTGATATTTTTTTATTCTTAATTAACCCTGGCCCGTGTGTGTCTCATAGTCTCACAATGTTCCTTCGGGTTCTATGTGGGGAGTAGAGTTACGTCTTCTTTGAGATTCTGGTAGTTTCGCGAGATTCGTCCATTTCAGGTATTATTATTTTATTCTAAGGAGTGGCTGCGACATCCGTTTGAAGTATTTATTTAGTAAGTTTTTTTAATAAATAAAATTATTTTACTCGGTTTTGTAATGGTAATCTTATCAAACAACTTTCGTTTTATCGGCTTATTAAATAAAAATACATACATAACGTTTTTTTATATTATTTCAGAGCTCGAGTTTACTGTGTCGCGTTTTGGTAAGCCTGTCATTATAATGGGCAAGTACAGGTACAATAAGTGTTCAGGTCAAAACGGACCGCGTGTGCGCTGGGTCTGCGGTAAAATAAACTCGCACAAGTGCACTGCCACTCTAACTACGTACAATGATACTGTTATACACCAAAAGCCTCATAATCATTAGTCTCCGATTAAGGAAACAGAAGAAAACCTAGCGGCAAAAGACTTCACACAACGTGGACTCACAAATTGTATTTTACTTTTACCTGTGCAAATATCAAAGCGAACTCAAAATCTAAGGACACATAGTATTTTTTTATAAAGTGACTCAGGGTAGTATTAGCATAAGTATTAAGTATACTTTTATTTAAATCTATCATCACCATAAAGATACCGCCGAGATTGCTTGTTGTGATCACAGTTTCCTGTCAATGTATCAAACTAACATTTTTATTTAACTAGTTGTCACATATAATAACAAATGCGCATGAGCAAGATTCAAAACAAGTTAAAACAATCTTTAATACTTGTTGTGCCTTGTACGTGTTACAAAGATGTATTGTGTAGACTTAACGTCACACGTCAAACACGTCCATGTTGTCCACGCGGCTCCGTAAAACACATTTTAAACATAACATACATCAATGCCAATAGAGATAGAATTAAGGTTTTACCACTGTAATTTTATTCTCCGAATAATACATTGTACCAGTATTTATAGCTTATCGTCTTTTATTTTAATCCAACCAAGTTATCCAAGGATCGGTATGTATGACCGAATGGTGGGTGAATACCCACGGATGAACCTTACCAAGATTTTTGGAAATTAGTCAGGTTCGCAGTTGACGGATATGTCAAGGAGGAAGCCATCATATCTTAATTTATTTTTATCAAATTGTTTTCAGATCCGATATTTTTGAAGTCACAAAGAGGTGTGTTATACAAATAGGTCGGTATAGGCTCAATAAATGGAGCGGCTGTAGGGGTTCTCGTGTTAGATCGATCTGTGGGAAGGTTCACTCCGGCTGTCCGTCAACACTCGTCATCGTAGACGATGTGATTATAAAATAGAAACCTCACAATCACTAAAGTTATGGTGTAATTGAGGCCAAGTTAACATTTGTTCTGGATCAACTAAACTAAGTGAGCTTTATGTCATTTTCAATAGTTGAGAAGAGTAGCCAGACATTGTATGTGTAAATGAAACAATTTACACATAAATATTTTCGTGCGAAGTGTTGTTTATTCAAATTTATGCGATTCGCGTAACCAACACGCTTGTAGAAGAACAGTTTTACAAAAAAAAATATCTATATTGAGGTAGAATCGTTAGAAAAATTGGCAAACCTAATGTTTGCCGACATTTTTCTGTAATTTATTTATTTTCAATATCAATGACTCTTAAATTATTGTATGTTTTTTTCTTTATTCAATCTGCATCAAATTATTCAGAAATCATATAAGTTGGCTTTATGCCTGTGTAGTCGTCACAATATGATAAACGTCACAAATTTGACAACGCTGTACGTAACAAAGTGTGTGTCTCAATAAATTAGAAAACGAATTCACTGATTATTTACAATTAAGAATGATTCAAATTACATTATTGTCAGCTTCCTACGTTCAATAGCGTCTTATGTGTAGTTTAGACCGTAGACCGGACCGTTGTTATATAGTGGCAACTTTCGAGTAGCCACTATTAAGAATGTTTGTTTTAAAGGAAAATGCTTGAAACTTGTGTACCAAATATTAACGTCTTATTTGTGGTGGCAAGTTACTATTTATTTACAAACTACCTTCGCGCCTGTCTTCTGTGAGGTTGTGGAGTTTTAACGGTCGCTCTCCCAATTGCGGTGATACTGCTGCGTGCTCTTCCACTGTTAAAATAGTGTTGACTGTCTCACATAGTTGATAATCGATTGAAATTTGGTGTACCTAAACCCTGTGCGCACATCAATTGTCCGTTTGTAGACATCCGTCCTCGTTCGTGACTGACCCGACTGACACACCCACTAGCCAAGCGCTCGAGTCATCGTCATAGAACAAACACGGATATACTATACTTAAAAATATCTTGTGTCAGTACGTACATCTTTAATTCAGTTTATTTTTATTTCTATAAAAATAATGTATGACTTAAATTGAAATGTTTGTTTTACTAGAACCGATATTCGTAACTTCGAATAGAGGGAACACGATGATTCAGATGGATGGATACAACTTCAGCCTGCACAAGGGCGGCAAGGGACCAAAGCGGCGCTGGGTGTGCGGCAAGTGGGGCAGCACCGGTTGTCGAGCCGCCATCACTACATTTGACAACGTTATACTTAAATGCAATCTTAATCACACGCATTAATTGCTTCCATAACCACACATGCATACACATGTATTTGTAATTGAAATGTGAATTAACATACGATTAAACATATTCATTCATCATGACGGTTACACGTTTTCTTACCCATAAAAATGTATTTCTGTATTAGTTATGACTAATATGTTAAGTATAGGTGTGAATACAGAATTTCATCAAGCTATGGTTTGTTTCTCCTTTTTGCCGCCCAATCATCTTACTATCCCCGATCCGTCTTTCCTTTTACTCCCCCCCCCACTTTCCTACATTAGGATTGAAGATCTGTGGTCTTTGTGGTTATTGCGGATATTGATGGGTAACCGTGTTCCAACCTTTATTTACTCTTGTTTTATTATTATATTTGATTTTGTTGTATAATAATTATTGTTTACTATTTAAAATATTTGTCCTTTTCAGGGTTAAGATATGTTATGTCTCAACGAGGTAAACCGTTAATAGAACACGCCGGGAATAGATACAGTTTAAAGGATCCGAAATCAATAAAAAAGCAATGGCGCTGCATCAAATGGGGAAGCGGTTGTCGCGCCTGTATTGTTACTATAGAAAACCGAGTTATTCATTTTAGGGATAGTCATCGCCATATTTAATTACGACACAATAATAATAAGCAATAGTTAGTTTATCGGATAAGTAAGAGTGTCATTCCATTCGTATTATCCCAGTCGGGCAAAAAGTAGTGACATGTTAAGGACACAAGTATAAATGGAGAGAGGTGTACCAATAAGAAACCCGTAAACGATGTCTAACCCTAAAGTTGCGGGAGTGCTTTTTAATATTTATTTACTAGTGATTCGCCCCGGATTTGCGTTAATAGAATTAATCATGTTGGTCCGATTTTTATCAAACTTCACAGGGACAACTGCTGGGCTAATCTGAACATTCCCTGTATATATCATCAAAATAAGTTGGACCATTTGGATGTATATAGGGAACATACGTAAACACATTTATTATTTCATATAATCTTTAAATCCAGATATAGAAGATTATGTTAAAAGGATGAATAAACAGTGTATGTAGTAAGTTCCAAATAAAGATGGACATTTTGTAAACAAAGGGTTCTTACATTATACGCAAAAATTCGTGAATGCAAAATGTTTTCGACAAGCAACTTTTTATATATCATCGTATTCCACAAAATTGCAACATTGAACCAATAACACCTAAAAAAATGGTGAAAGTATAAAAAGTGGGCCGAAAGGTCTAGAAAGGTGGCCACGTACATGTCGACGCAGCGTTTGTAGGCCTCCCACATGATGGACCGATGATCTGGTTAAAGTTGCTGGAACCCACTGTTAGAGGATGGCAGAGAATCGATCTTTGTGGCGATCAGGGGAGGCATACGTCCAGCAGTGTACAAATATCGACTAAAACGACGACGTGATAAGTGTATAATACGTTTGTTTGTTCACAAATATACCTCGATATGGAACAAAGTATAAACATATTCATGTTTTGAAAGACGTCCGACACGAACTTATATCGCTATATAAGTAAGAGACGACGAGTTTTTTTAAAGAGCAACCTTTTATCGCGACACTATTTTACGCCAGTGGAAGTCCACGGTAAAACTAGATTGAAATCTAGACTTATCCAGAAGGATTCTTATAGCGTCGTGGAATTTTTAAATTGAATTTTTTGACGTTTTAATTTTTTTGTTAAATATTTAAAAGTTTATTTAAGGTACTTAGTTTTTGTTGTTAAAGGCTTTTTATTAACATTCATTTGGGTTATTAATTCCGTGTAGCTTGAATAAGATTTTGTGACCTTTTTTAATTTGTAATGTCTTTGTTAACCATGACCTGTAATTATTTAATTACATTATTAAATCTGTATATCTGAGGCTTACCGTCTACTAAAAATTACTTTAAACTGTTTTGTTAGTGTTAATACTAAAGTGTAAGCAATCATGTATGTTGCATGTAATAAAAAGTGAATCGCTTGATATTATCTATTATCGTTCGTTATTTTAAACATTAAGCCTGTGTACTAATAAAAAAGGGACCTTTCCTTTTAACATTAGGTGGAATCATTTCGATATAAGGGATAGTTTTTTTGCTATATAAAATTAAGTTATGTGATGGTGGTCTGCCTAAACAATTCGTGCGAAAGGAAACCTTTTTTTTGGTAGGGTTTGGGAGGGGGGATCTTCGAAAGATATCCTGTCTCTGTCTTTACGTATGTTTCTGCGATTCGTCTGATGTGGAAGGGTGCCGGGGGCACAATTTTAGTTCTGCTTTTTTCCCAGCGTTTCCTAACAAAGATAGGCTGGGAAGGGGAAGAGGATTGGACGAGGAGGAGATGGATAGGAAAAGGAAACATTATTTGTTCTGTCTATTCCCTCCTCTTCTGTCCATTAAAGATAGGAAACGCATCATACACACACAAATTATCGTTGAAATTAGAAGCGACCTAGTGTCCTAGGTACTTAAATTTCCCTACCGCTTTAAAGGGAGTGTCGGTCAGTTATACTGGTTCCATATCCTGGAAACCATTCGTACCAGCTGTAAAAATCATAAACCCATTGCTAATAGATGTTTTTCTTCAGATGAATAAACGGTTGAGTGTCTGCGATCACCTGCGGATAAAAATTTCGGTTAATTTGTTATATCGGTTGTTGCAGGTGTATGGTTTTCAATGTCGCGCCGTGGCAATCGACTACTGAACTACAAGGGATACGTGTTCAGCTTAAACACTCCTAACCAGCTGCGGCAGAGGTGGCTCTGCTGCAAGTGGGCGCGGCCTTGCCGCTGTCGAGCTTACATCATCACTGTCGAAGATACCATACTCAAAGTCAGGGATGATCACACACACTGATATGAAACTAAAATAAAATCGCAAAATGAACACGGCCAGTCATAAGGACTGTCGGCAGAAGTGAAAACTCATAACAGGTGGGAAGGCGCGACAATATTACCAAAATAAATAAATAATTAACAAAAATAAGCCCTAGGTTTGTTGTAAATAAACCCTTGGTTTATTATTGTTATTTTTTTATTTATTTTATGTTGTTTTTATTATATCTTAGCAATTAAATTCAAAATTGTAAGACAAGACAAAGAAATGATAAAAAGTTCGTCGAAACTGTTCCAAATTTAAAATAATGCATTGGTTTTTTTCATCAATTGCATGTTGTTTACGAGAACCTTATAACCTGTTTGTAATACGATTTTCTCCTACCAAATATCGTCTCACTCGGCTTAAGTTTTCACTTTAATAAATGATTTATTATACCTATTTAAAAATTGCATTGTATTTTATTTTGCATAAATCCATAAATTTATTTATGAACCTGGTGTTTGGTAAATTGGGTAATTGTATGTCTTGGAACCTAAATCAAATTAGGACAAATTATAAGGAACATGTACATTGTTATACCTACAGAGAATCGGTTTAGCTGATCTTTTATCAGGAGCTTTTAAATTTATTATGTTAAATGAATAATTAAAGGCTTTATATAAATGGGTCACCAGTTTATGGAAGGAACGTCTGGTTGTGTCTGTGATAGCTGGAGGTATAGTGGAGTGGCTGATGACTATTTGTGTCTTTTATCGTCTTTTTATTTAG
Organism: Papilio elwesi; assembly: GCA_029849275.1. Taxonomy (NCBI): domain Eukaryota; kingdom Metazoa; phylum Arthropoda; class Insecta; order Lepidoptera; family Papilionidae; genus Papilio; species Papilio elwesi. Next base: position 9,740,600 of record CM056695.1, read on the forward strand.
AAGAAATTAGCTTTAAGCCCTAACAGCCAATGTTGTTGTAACAGCCAACAGCATTGACGTCCCTGGAGAACTTATACTGATCAGATTAGTGGCATACGAAAGAAAGATATAAGGGGTACAAGATTATAAGGCGATGTAAGGAGTAAGAGATAGGATCTCGAAGAAGCAAAAGAAGTATACCAGGATGAAGCCAAAAGGAATCTGCCTACTCCTCTGCTTTATGGGCGTGAGCGCATAATTACTTAAATTTCTATTTAACCTCGATATGTTTTATGTTTACAGTCACAATCACCTACTCTTCACGCGGCTACCCAACCTTACACTACCAAGGACACAAGTTCACTTTCAACAGTCAGCGAGGCAACAAGAAGAGATGGTTGTGCACCAAATGGTCCTCACGGATGAGCTGCAGAACTGCCCTGTACACTTGCGACAGTCAACTTATCAAAGTTACTAATATGCATAATCATTAAAGTATTTAATTTTTTAATATTTTGTTTCTATTTTCATGAACCATGTGGCAAGGAAGTTCCGCCACAATCGGAAGATTTATGCAAGCGTAATGGTTAATTAAAAAAACAAAAGCGACAGACTATGATTACCATCATTCATCACATCACCATATCATCTGTGGAACTACGTAATACGAATCTAATGAGACCCCAGTCGACAAAATTTGTCAAGCCGTTTAGGCTAATGGAGGTCATAATGGAACGGACATAAATACATACACACATACATAAAATATATAGGAAAAAGATTTCACTCGAAATTGGGAAAGGCTTAATATACATGCCTACTTAAGGCACTCGACATTCAGTAAGCTCAAAATACTAAGTGCTAATAATAAGTGGCCGCTATCCGTAGGCATCCGCATCAAGCACTCACTAGTTCACGATGCGTTGCCTACCTTTAATTGACAGACAAGGGATAGACATGAAAACGGGTATTTCTTTTTCCCCCTTCCCATCCTATCATCTGGCGGAAAGGTTGAGACGGAGAAGAGAGCTGACATTGGGGCTTCGGTACCAGAAGCATAAAATACTCCTACTAGCTACCGCCTGTCTTCTGTTGCACGCCTGGGCGTGTTGTTACAACAATGATAGACACCGTTAAAATGTTTGGTAACCTAACACTAAACAGTTCTTTTTGTATTAAGCTATTCTTACTGCTCCATAACCCTCAGTCTAATATGAATAACCGCGTTTTGCTACGCAAAATCTTAAGGGATTTTGTATAGTTCAGATAGCATGTTAGAGGATCCCTTTGATTCTTATATTTGTATTCATCGCTTATAAGCCAGCTCTCTGTATTTTAATTGTCTACTATTTTGCACCTACATTGTACCTCTACGATCCCCATCCTTTATATCAAACGGTTTAAAAATTATAATTTCATCTTACATTTCAGGACTGATTTGTACTACGTCGAGGTTCGGAAATCCTGTGCTGTTATTCGAAGGGCATCGTTTCAACCAGCACAGTAGTTCGAAAGGTGAAAGGGCATTCTTTGTTTGTGGGCGATGGCCCAAGGGTTGCCGAGCCTGTATTCGGACCTACAAAGGAGAGGTTGTTGACATCAAAAATGAACACTGTCATAATACAAAAAAAGAATTTTAGACTTCGGGAAAAAATTTATGTTCAATTAGGAATTTTTTTTCTTTATTATTTTTTAAGTTGTTTATATCTTTTGAAATTAATATATCAGTTCAATTGTGACTTTTCATTCTTTACGATTTAATTCCTTTTGGTATGGGAGACGAATAGAAGATTTCTGTACATCCTCGAGCGCGTCTGATTTACAAATTGGGAGTACTTTGTACCACTACACCTTACACCACCAATCAGTTGTCTGTATCGAGACCCAAAGGATGGAGTAGGGGAAGCTATGCCAAGAGTATGGGGATTACAAATGCGCGGTCATTTTTTTCCATTTTGAAGAAAATAGTTCAAGGACAACGTGATAAGGTGATCTGACGATTTCAACAAGTCGTAGTAACAAAAATCGTCAAACAACCTTTTTTTCTTACCATGTAATCTTCAAAATCCAATAGTTCCCCATGACTCTCGAGGATGTAAAAGTTTGGAATCGTCGGCTGCCCTGCAATTTCTTTGTCGGAAAGTTTTAGTAGAAGAAGTAATTTACCTGAATTAGCTGTAATGTAAGTTAATTTGGTGCTGTAAATAATACTCGGTAAAGAGCTTAATTTTAATTGTACTTTAATTTCAGATCAACCCGTGTTTTCTCTGACAAGGAACGGAAGACCTGTGATAATACTGAATGGATATCGTTTCAATCAACACAGCAACTCTAAAGGTCCCAAAGGTTTCTTCGTGTGCGGGAAGTGGCAAGCGGGCTGTAGAGCGTGCATACGGACCATTGACGATCGAATTATTTATGTCAAAAATGAACATATCCATCTTTGAAGTGCATAAGTTCTCGTGTCTTTTTGTTATGTGCTTACTTCGTTTATTTTATGCGAAATATATATTTATTTTATTAATAGAATTAGAAACTAACGGAAGCAAAAGATACATTATAAGAAAAGCCCGGAAAGTAGCTTCGAAAGAAGCGCTTTATGCTTTATGTCAAAGTAATTCGCTACGTCCAAACTAACCACCGCCTTCCCTTTCTTCTCGATTGGCTCAGTCCATCGATGAATAAGATATTCTAGAAGCCAGCTGAGCGGAGGAAACCGTACTGGCGATCACTAAATGCTTCCATAGACACTTGCTAAAAAAGTTGGTTCTTTGACTGAGATCCAACAACTTTCTGTTGCGGAAGAATTGCCATAAAATTTACAAGTGTAAACATGAATTTCTCATTTGGTAATGGTTAAAAATAAACGAATTCTGATTTTTTAAAATTTTGTTGTCGCTGTGTATTCCTTCAATATTTTTTTGTTTTTTTAGTTCCTAAATTTGTATCGAAAAATAACCCACTGCTGTCCATCACCTGAAAAACTGGAATTACATTTAGATATCGGAAAGTTACTTGCGCCTAAATTTGATCAGCAGTGCAACGTTTATCAGATAGGAGCATTTCTTCGCTTGACCAATTAAAAGGTGTGAGGTAACGGACCACCCAAGCGGCTCGTAATAACATCGGCTCCCATGACTATATAATAAGAATAGATGATTACTACTTCACAACCAGAACCGGCAACGCCGTCGATACTTTTGATAGCTTACTATTGTAATTAAAAAGTTCATTAAAGGGGCGGCAGGATTACGAGTCGAGAGAGAGGAGTACGAGTTACAGTCACGAAACAAAACGATGAATTCATTAGCAGAATATGTTCCTTGAGTTGCTCAAAAAGGGCGGCGCATCAGACAGGGCCTAGGGCAACAGCAAGCCTACATCGGCCACTGCTTACGACTCCGAATCGGCAAGACAGATTTTCATTGAATTTTCAAAAAATGTTTGGTAGCGATCGGATCACCATAATCAGTGCTACCCGGGCGATGCCGGGACAGATCACTAGTTTTATATAAAAATTAACGCTTAGAAACTTTACACCTTCGTTCTTGTTAACCATATCTTATTGTTACAGTTGGTGCAGTATTTGAAACTTCTAGATCGGGGAAGCCGATTGTGTTATTGAACAACCAAAAATACAATTTATATACGTCGACGAATTCCAAGTCCGTTTGGAGATGCGCCCGATGGCGATGGGGATATTGCCGTTCTTCAATTGTGACAATAGATGGCTATGTCACTCGTATCCGGAATTACCATAATCATGAATGAATTTCTCAAGTAGTTTATTTTTTTCGTCTACTTAAACCAATATTTCTTTAGTTTTACTTGTATACTATATTAATGTTTATCCAAATAGTGTAAGATTTAACATTGTTTCAATTTATAATATTATAATATAATCTTTAATTAAAGTTAGACTTTATCGATCAGGTGCACTAGCTGTACCCTGCGGTTTCACTCGCCGTTCCGTCTAGTTTCAAAGGTAGCTGTTTAATTGGTTTTAAGGGATACTATATACTACTATAGAATAGGACTATCCATAGGCATCCACAACAAGCACATGAGTTGCAGATGTGTTGCCTACCTACCTACTTTAAACCTTTGGGGGATGAATTTAGACAAATCCTTTTTAATGCTCGCCTACGTAATAGCAGAAATCTCTATGCAAAATTTTAGGTCTCTAGGCCCAGTAGTTTAAGCTGTGGTTTGCTGTATTTTATTTAATTAAAATAAGGTTTCATATTCCACGTAATTATTCATTAATCCTTTAGAATGTAGCTGGTCATAGGCATATCACAATTTGTGTAAAAACAGTCATGTGTCCTATACGATAAAGCCATCATATTGATGCTCGATTCAATACTGATATAATTGTGCCTAATTCAATACGAGAATTTAAATTTAGCAAACCCTCTATGGCGGCTTTATTATAAATAAAAATCAGAGTGAATTCTCGCAAAATAAACCACCAAAAGTTGTCTTTGCGGTGAAGATGTATTAAAATTTCAGATCCAACATTCAGCGTATCAAGATTTGGAAGGCCAGTTATAGTAGTGGACGGACATAGGTTCAACTTGTACAACGAAAACGGGTTAAAGCGTCTGTGGAGATGCGTTAAGTGGACGAGCAAAGCATGTCGCGCCTGCACTATAACTTTCGAAGATCAAATCATCAGTAAAAGGGCACATAATCATAGTTAGTTTAATAAATATTTTACGTCTTTCTTACCCTGGGCAGACAGACGGACCATGTAGACATAGATAGGCTTTGGTCTTTGCCTATAGGCAGAGTTAGCATATGGACAAAGAAAGCATATACTTTTATGCAGAGACAGTTATATAAATAATACATAAATGCTTTATTATATAAAATTTAAAGGTTTGCGTGCGCTTATATGAACGTGGGACAGTTTCAACACCTTTTGATTATGTATTTCTTTTCTTGTATACAATGTTGATTTTTATTTTTAAGATAAAAGAATAAAAACGTAAAATAAACGCGATAACATCCGTAAAATTAGTTTTATTCTAAGATAAAAGAGGTAATTCTTATTGATTATTTATTTATTTTTCAACGATTGTCGCACCTTCCCATCTGTTTTGAGTTTGTTTTGTTAATGTTGGTGGTGGTCGAATTTGATTTGTTAATCTACATAAAATAAACAAAAAATAAAAATATTTTTCCTCAACAAATATGACGGCGCGTAGGAAATTGTGTCGATAAAAATTGGATTTAATTGGATTGTAATTTCTGAACGTAACAGGGTTGCCACTCTGACGTAACGCGGAACACAACAAAGAGGTGATATTTTATTAAAATTACCTTCTCCTCGCCCGATAAACCACGCCATTTGTTCAATTGCTCGTATATGGGAAGTTACTCTAATGAGGCCCAAGTCCCTTTAAATATAATAATCTTGTTTACGGGTATATATGTAAATTAATATAATTTAAAAAAAAATAATACTTGGTCACGCTCGTAAACCAGTATGTATATTAGATTAAGTTTCATTTTCATGTGCAGGTGATTATTTGTTGAATGGGGTCTCGTTGCTCTGAGAAATTTATTCGGGTTGACTTACGTTAAAACGTTAACAACTAACAATATGAAGGAAGGTATGTACACCCAGCCAGAGACCCCTCTGCAGAGGTAGAGATTGTGGATTTTCATTTGGCGCGCTCCAGGCACTTTTCTCGCTTCATTTACTCCGCTTCGCCCGCGCACCGCGATAGGACGTGTCTGTACGATAATAAGAAGTAAAAAAGAATAACTAATCTTTTCATCATGGTACAGTGTCAAAAGTGCAAACAATTTGTTTCTACAAGTAAAGATGTTGTTCCATAAGAAATGTGTTAAAAATATTACTCAGTTTTTACAAAATGAGATGTGCGAATCTTGCATGTCAGAATGCGCTTCCGGGTCAGAATACGATAAAACCAGTGGTAGTCCGGTATCAACCGAGCAACTTGTAACGGAGGTAAACAAGAAGCTGGAAGTCGTGTTTAGAATAGAAAGGAGCCTGGAGGAGATAAAGACAACGGTAGATTTTTATGCTGAAAAATACCAAGAATTATTTGAGTTTAAGAAAAGGACCGAAAGTAAATTAAAATATCTTGAACAACAAATTGAATATTTAGAAAAACGAAATAAGGCACTGGAAGAGAGGATAGTCGATATGGAACAAAAGGAGAAAGAAAGAAACATAGAAATAGTTGGTGTAGAAAAGAAGTGTAACGAAGATCTAAAAAGTGTGATAACCACCTTATCAAAAAAAGTTGGTGTGTCAGTGGAAGATATTGAGGAAGTGAAGAGGGTAGGGCAAGAAAAACAAGACAAACAATCTCGACCGCTGCCGATTATCATTACGCTACGCACAAAAACAGCGCGCGAACAGTGGCTCAAGCAACGTAAACAAGCCATAACCAACAACGACATATACGGCGACCGTAATGACAATAGGATATATATCAATGAGGACTTGAGTAAACACTTACGACAAATTCTTTGGGTTGCGAAAAAGGAACTTAAACCAATGTATAAGTATATATGGGTACAAAATTCAAGAATTCTCGTAAAAGCCAGTGAAGTAAATAAAAAAATCTATGCTATTAGATCGCAGGAGGATATAAGTCGATTAAAAAAATGTGCTACCCGCAACGACAACGTAAATAGCGACACAACATGATGCACCTACGCGCCGAGCCACACTACGTGATACTCAATAAATAAAATTCGATTTATTAGAAATATGTGATGAAGAAATTAAATTCGTAGAATACGAAAATATTCTAAACTGGAGTAACTATATACTTAGTAAGCCCGAGAACCATGAAATTGATATAATTCATTTAAATATTCGATCGTTGAGAAAAAACTTTAATAAATTAATGATATTAGTTGAAAAATGTCAGTACAAAATTGATGTCATTATCCTAACTGAGATAAATATTCAGCAAAATGAATGTACTTTGTATACAATAAATAATTACGATAGTTATGTATACACAAGGGAGAATAAAAGAGGAGGAGGAATTCTTATATACGTGTTAAAAAAATTAAACATTGACGTTAAAACCATTATAACGGACTCGGCGGAAGTTATACACAGTAAACTTAAGATTGGACACCACTCGCAGCATATAATTGCTATCTATAGACCACCCAATAAAAACAAGTTGCGCTTCAACCAACAACTAAATGCAATCCTGGCCAGCATCCCCAAGTCCGAAGCCGTAGTAGTCATCGGAGATATGAATTTGGACCTGCTGTGTGAACATCTATGTGCTACAACGAATGACTTTAAAACAACCCTGTGTGGCAATGGACTGCAATGCGTCATACCGGCCACGGCGACGACGCGTGCGGCGATCGCGGACGGCCGACTGCAAACGTCGTGCATTGACCACATCTGGGTACGGATAAGTTGCGATGTTAAATACGAGGGTGCGCACACGTTCTCCTGTGATATATCGGATCATTATTTAATTAGCATAAGACTAAAAAGCATGTCGAGCCTGTGTAAAACTAACAGTAAGATCAAGAAACGTGTTTTAGATAATATTACGATTAAGAAAAAATTAGCTGACGTAGATTGGGAAGCGATGCATTCTATTGACTGTCCTTTGTTACTGTATAGTGCAATATTTAAGACTTTCAGTTCTATTTATTCTGAGTGTTCGGTGTCGTCAAGCGTTAAACGGGACAGACCTAGGCAGCCATGGGTAAGTGACAACTTAATTAAAAAAATATCGAGAAAAAATCGGCTGTTCAGAGAATGGAAAGATGACCCGACTTCTATGTCGTTAAGGCTAGAGTATACTAGATATAGAAACATGGTCAATAAGGCAATTAATACGGCAAAAAATATATACAGAAAGCAACAGTTGGCTAATTGCAAGGGAGATTGTAAGAAAGTTTGGGCACATATTAACACTTGGTTAGGTAGGGAAAAGGTAACTTTAGATGACACAATAATAAAATATTTAGGGAAGACTGATAATTTATATAATATATGTACCACATTTTCTAAAACATTTACAGAAGAAATAGTAAAAATAAAACATGATTGTGATTATAAATTTTTGGATAGAAGTAGTTATGTTAGAAAAAGTAACGTCATCATTTAGATTTAATAGTGTCAGCCCTGATCAAGTGGCAAAAATTATTGAACATTTAGATTGTCATAAGTCGCCGGGATGGGACCAAATTAGAGTCCAGGATTTAAAAACTGTAAAGAAGGAGATCAGTGCTGTATTATGTAAACTTATAAATATGTCTGTTGTGAGGGGGACCTACCCTAGTGGTTTAAAAAAGGCGATAATAAGGCCAATATTCAAACAAGGCAATCATTTAGAATATACTTACTATAGACCTATTGCTATTCTCCCGGTAATAAATAAGATTGCTGAAAAAACTATTATTCAGCAGGTTAGCGCATTTTTAGAAAAGCATCATATCATAAGCGACAGCCAGCACGGCTTTAGAAAGGGTAGAAGCACTGACACGGCTCTCAGACAGTTCACCGACTATGTCAATAATGAATTGAGTGAGGGCAATCAACTCATAGCACTTTTTGTTGACTTCAAAAAGGCTTTTGACACCTTAGAACATAACCAACTATTAGAAGCCATGGAGGAGTGTGGTATCGGAGGTCCCATTAATAGATTTTTTGATTCTTACCTTAAAGAAAGATCAATATGTACGGCTGTTAACGGGATACGGGGTGCCGAGGCAGGTGTAGTGCTTGGAGTGCCGACCGGCTCAGTATTCGGCCCGGTTGGGTACATTATGCATGTAAACAGTGTGGTTAACGTGGTCGAGAACTGTAGGGTGTATATGTATGCAGACGACATGTGCTTGTTGGTGGCTGGCAAAGACTTGAATAAGATGGAAAGGTTGATGCAAGATGATTTTGATCGAGTTGTTCAATGGGCACATGATAATGGTATACTACTAAATATAGAGAAAACAAAGTCTATGCATATATATTCACCCTATAATAGGAATGCAAAGCAGGCTGCAGCACACGGGATTCATGTCATTGGCCACTCATTTGACTGCTTTCACTGTGGCAACCAGACTGTGTGCAAATGTTCAACAGTAGATTGTGTTACTAGTTTTCGATATTTAGGCTTGACTTTAGATAGCTGTTGTAACTGGCGCCCGCATATAAATGCTGTATGCAATAGATTAAGATCTGTGTTGGCTAAATTATATCAGCTCCAAAGAGTTGTAACAAGCACATTATGTTTATGGTATACTATGCGTTAGCGGACTCTGTCATTTGCTATGGGTTAAGTTCATACGGATTAACATTTAGAACATACACTGATCAAATTAAAAAAATACAGTTACGTTTATTAAAGTTAATAGTCGATGAGAAAATTAATATATAAATATAAAAATGATTATTATAAACTTTTTAAAGAATGTCAGATATTACCTGTAGATAAAAAAACACAATACCTCATTACGTTACAATTCTATCAAGATGAGACACTTACAGATGTAGATGTTAACAGTTATAACACTAGGGCTGCCGCTGCAGGGAAGCTACGAGAAGTCAAAGCTAATAAATATTATGGGGAACGGACAAAAAATTTTTTAGCTCCTAAATTTATAAACAAATTCCTTCAACCATTGAGTAACACAGCGGCGATCAGCAGGGTCGCCCTGAAGAAGAAACTGAAAATTTTTTTGTTGTAGCAATAAGTGATTAAAGATAAGCTTCTTAAGCGTTGTGATTTTTGTTTTTTTTTTGTTAATAGTTAGAGTATGTCAGTTAAGGTTTTTTTTATTTACTCCTTGTATTTTTGGTGCCATAGTATTTTCTTTATTTGATTTGTTATGTATGTACTGTTTATTTTTTTATTTCATTAAAAGGTGCGACGGCTATAAACCACGTAAGTGGTTTGGCGGGAAAGTTATTGTAACCCTATTGTTAAATTTTTGTTTTAAATAATAAAAAAAAAATCAGGTATGCTTGGAGACTGTCTGTTGTGAGTATGGGGTCGCGCGCTGTCGTGTAGGAGCAGCGGGGACGACCGATTGACCAAAGTTGGTAGCAGATATGTGCACACATATCTGCTACCTACTACATATCTCCTTCATTGTCTTCAGTTCTTTACAGTACACAACTGTAGTTACGCTTATGCCGTTTGGTAAAAAACTGTGATGAAACACACCGCCTTAAGACCATCAAACAGCGACCATCAACTTTCTAGTGGTAATTTTTCGTTTAAGGCATTGCTTTCGTGCTGATCCTGGATCTAACCAACTTGCTGAGCGCTTTCGATTGTCAAACAGAATTCACTTTTCATCGCACGGAACAATTCGGTTCAAAATTTAAATTAATTTAATTTCTGTGTCTGTTGAGCAGCGCGAAGCAGGTCTCAACGTGTACGTTGCACTGGCGATCTTTAAGTTCGTAGGGGGGTGCCCTTCATCTCTATCAAGATTTTTTACCTTGTCAATTTGTCTCAAAAGGACCAACATTGGTTTGATGTTAACATCAAAGCTGCAGGTAGCTCGGCTGTAGATTGAGTATCATCTTCCACTAATTTCCGGATATCTTTCATGTGTTTTTTTTTCATATTTTAGAAGTAAGATTAACAGTATCAAGAAAAGGAAAGCCAATCCTGGAAATAGGGCAGTACCGATACTATCAGCACAGCAGCAATAAAAAGGACAGCTACAGGGTGCTGTGGGTTTGCTGCAGGTGGAGCTTGGGATGCCGAGGAACTCTCACATCAGTTGGAGACGCAATCGTCAAGATGACCGATAATCATAACCACTAGCCACTAGTCATATACTGAATCGCAATGGAAGATGTTACATACCTCTTGAAGGATGGATATGGGTGACAAAGTGGAACCACCTTAAGTCGCAATTGGAGACTTCGCAAAATCCCGCTCAATTCTCCGAGTTTGTAATTTAAAACAATGACTCGTAAAAATAACTCGTGTAAACGCTGCACCACAAAGAAAGATAAGTATACATCACATTTATCAACAACAATTTTATCATGTAACCTAAATATTTGACATAACGATAAAAATAAATGATAAAATAGGAATAGATTAAAAAGGAATTGTTAAATTATGTTCGTAGTTTCATTTAATTTTGACAAACATTTGTGTTTTAGTTTATTACATTTTTAAAGCTTTAAGTTAGGTTAGTTATTTGTAATTTAAAATATTGAATATTATTTGCTATGTGATTTTTTTTCAATATTTTGGTATTTTTTTAAATACCGATTATATGGTCATAAAAATAAATATTATTTTCAAAACTCCTAAGTATTTTTTTAATCTATTGAGTTATTCACCAACCAAGAATATTAAAATATACAGGTTGTCCCAAAAGGTTACGTACATAGGAAGGGGGATGATAGGGGTGGTCACAAGGGTCACCAGAAAAATAAAATAAAAATTCCCCTCTGGGTATTAAAAAAAATAAAGGGCATTTTTTAAAAACTTAAAATTTTTACACCTTCTGGGGCAATTTTGTAACCAATGACCTACAAATATTGCTACATTTTAAAAAAAAGCTATTATGTTATCGTCAATAACCCTTTATCAATATGAAATAAAAAAACAATACAACTAACAAAGATTTTAAAGAAAATTAAGTTCTTGTCCAGTCAAGAACTAAGTAATTACGATTTCAATAAACTTCCTCCAAGTGTACTAAAAAAAAAGTACTATGCAACTCCGGCGAGTAACTTAAAAAGATAGGTAATTTTATTACAATTCCAAAATGGTATAATACTTGCTTAAAAAAATCATACTAGATATATACATTTAAAAATATTTTTTGCGAACAATACCCCTTCAAAACAAAACGTACCAATAAAACAACAGTCTCAAATTCGTACGCAAAAAATTTTGGTGGTGAGTGAGAGAGACAGGGCGATACACTAAGAAAGAGACAAAAGTAGGTGTGCTATCTTGGGTTAGTCAAATAGTTGGTCAGTACATTAAGCTCTCTCGTTTACCGCGCATCCTTTGTATTCGTTTGTGTTCATTTTGTACTAACAACTTTGCATCGCTTTCTGGACTTGATTATTATGTTTGTTTGTGATTTCTTCCAACGACCCGGCTTTTTAAGGACTAAAGTGTGTGACACAGTACCACCATGCCACCTACGTACACTCCACAAGAATATGCGAACATGCATCTCATTTACGGCGAATGTAGATGTAATGCCCGTGCTGCAGCAAGACTCTACCGAGAACGATATCCGAACGCCGCTCGTCACCCGGATAGCCGTGTTTTCGTCAATGTCCACCGACTATTGTCTGAGGGTCGATTTCCTCACCTAGCGGTTAATGAAGGCAGACCTCGGTTCGATGTCGAAGATGAAGTGCTTCAAGCCGTCGCAGATGATCCGAGTACATCAGTTAGGGCAATTGAAGCAGGTACAGGTGTACCGAAAAGTACTGCTCATCGCATATTACAAGCTGAGAAGTTTCACCCGTACCACGTGCAACGCGTACTGGCTCTGTTACCACGCGATTATCCTGCGAGACTTGCATTTTGTCGTAGGATGTTGCGCATGCATAGGGAGGACCCTCAATTTTTCAATAAAATATTGTGGTCTGACGAGTCCACTTTTAAAAAGGACGGATACACGAACCTACACAATTTACACGAGTGGCACGTAGAAAATCCTCATCTACTTAGAGAAGATCGGTCCCAATATCGTTTTAAAGTGAACATGTGGACCGGAATACTGAATGGTATAATAATTGGACCCTTTGAGCTACCTGAGGCACTGTCTGGCAAAGCGAAGTTACACTTCTTACGAAACGAACTACCAAATCTGTTGGAAGATGTGCCGCTAGAAACAGTCAGGAATATGTGGTTCCAGCATGATGGGTGCCCAGCACATTATGCACGGGCTGTACGGGATTTCCTAGACGAAGAATACCCTGGTAGGTGGATGGGAAGGGCCGGTGCTATAGCGTGGCCAGCTCGTTCACCCGATTTAAACCCGTTAGACATCTTTTACTGGGGTGCTATAAAAGAAAAAGTTTATGGAAAACCCATCAGGGACTTGGCTGACTTGAGGGCGAGGATCACAGAGGCAGCGGAATCAATTAATAATAGAAGATTTGCTCGCCATATCTCCCGTTCATTTTTGAAACGATGCAGGGCGTGTATTTATGTTGGTGGTAGACATTTCGAACATTTTATTTGAATAAATAATTGCAATATTGTTTATTTTTTAGTTACATTTAAAACGATTGCAATACAATTACCTGTCTTTTTAGGTTTTAAGGAAGAGAATAGACATTTAAAAATGTATTTGCGTACGAATTTGAGACTATTGTTTTATTAGTATGTTTTGTTTTGAAGGGGTATTGTTCGCAAAAAATATTTTTAAATGTCCTAGTATGATTTTTTTAAAGCAAGTATTATACCATTTTGGAATTGTAATAAAATTACCTATCTTTTTAAGTTACTCGCCGGAGTTGCATAGTACTTTTTTTTTCAGTACACTTGTATTTCATATTGATAAAGGGTTATTGACGATAACATAATAGCTTTTTTTTAAATGTAGCAATATTTGTAGGTCATTGGTTACAAAATTTCCCCAGAAGGTGTAAAATTTTTAAGTTTTTAAAAAATGCCCTTTATTTTTTTTAATACCCAGAGGGGAATTTTTATTTTATTTTTCTGGTGACCCTTGTGACCACCCCTATCATCCCCCTTCCTATGTACGTAACCTTTTGGGACACCCTGTATAACCTAATGTTAAATTAAAAGAAAAAGTTACTTAAATACTTCAAGGTTAGGTTAACAAAATTTCCGTAAATTGAACAAGTTTGTTTATTTTTAAAACTTAACTTCGATAAATTAAAGATCATCATAGCTTGACTAAAATTTTGATTGTACGAGAAAGGCAATCGTGTCTAAATAGATTTTTTCCCGTAACTTGTGCGGTGATATGGTACATAAAATAATTCACTATCATATATATAATCAGTGCGTCTCCTGAAAGTGGAAAATATTCGGCTTAAGATGGACGGACGGTCTATTGTATGTATAGTTATTGAAAGGCAATTTAAGCCTGATGACCTGATTTACTGCGAAGTCTTGAAATTAATAAGGCGGAAAAACAACAACTCTGCTATGTTAGCACTGTAATCCAATGGCACTGTATATTATAAAATGGACTTCAAAAGACTGCAGAGCCTCGGTGACTACTTTTCGAGATGTTGTAAAGATTCTGAACACACGTAACAATTATTGATTTGTAAATTAAATATCTAGTAAATTTTGTTTGTATTAAAATAATAGTTTAAGTTTGATGTGGTTCTAGTGCTAGTAGTTACAAGAAAAATTGTTCGTTTGTGTGTCATTTATTTTTGCCATTTCTTTCAGAACCAGTGTACACGCTGTCTAAATACGGTAGGCCGGTGATAATGTTGGGCACATACCGCTTCAACCGGCACAGTCGCTGTAGAGGCTCTAAGGCTCGTTGGATTTGCGTCAGATGGAGTAGTGGCTGCCGCGCTTCCGTCACGACTGTCGATGATACCATTGTAAAGGTTTCTAATGCACACAGTCATTAATATTAAACACGATAAGCTATTCATCACAATGTCTTTTGTCTCGTGATCCTTTACTTCGTGTAGTGAAAAGGCTATCCGTTTATCTCTCTCTACAAATACTATAAAGAGAAAAGGTTTGATCATTTGTTTGTTCAAATTAACTTATAAACCACTTAAAAAAAATTCTTAACTAACAGAAGCCCCATAGTTCAGCGAGTATATAGGCTTGATTTTATTTTTTTTGTTTCTCCAGCTACCCGACCAAAACTGGGGTTTGTTTCTAGTTACATATAATTAAGGGGCGCATGTAAAATAGGTATGCAGTATTGGTTACGGATTGTAATGGGTAGCGGTAGACATCAGTTGACAATTTTTTTTATTATATTATATATATTTAAGTACCTTCACTTTTCTAAATTTGAAACGAATAAAAAGACATGTTTATGAGCAAAACCATTCTTTTTCAATTTGAAACCTTTTTTGCGCACTTTTCATATAAAAATCGTCAGTTACTATCCCTACCTTAATTAGGTAGTAAAATTTTATAGCCAAAAGAGACATATGTAAGTCTATAAATTGCCTTTTCGATTGCGAATAGTCCAAAATCTTAGTTACTCGTTCGTCATTGACATTATTATTGATAGCAGAATAATTAAGCACGCCAGTAACCTAGATTCCTCATTGTGATACCCTACAAACACAGCCACTCATTTTTGCAACATAAGCTTGTCTTGTCACTCAGGCCGCCCCATCCACCATCGAAACTTTCGCAACATCAGGTACTATTTTTAAGTGTCTCAAATTCTATCTTGTTTTTTATTATGTAATAATTTGCTAACTTTGTCTAAAACTTAAAATGTTTTAAGGTTCAACATTACAATATGAGGTAAACAGATTGGGAAAAGCGATAGCAACAATCGGTAGGTACCGGTACTTCTTCAACAACACCTGCAAGGACAAGAGGAGCAACTGGCGCTGCACCAGATGGACGTCTCGACGCTGTCGAGCTACAATCATCACTTACGACAACACCATTCTGTATACTAAAAATAAACACACTCACTGATAGAATTATTACTTCGTATGTCGAAATAACATTATTACTATCTGTATGCAAGACTTTGGTATTATTCATGCGGGTACCATTATGAAATAAGAGCGTCGAAAGGTGCCCAGCGATTTGATAATTGCAGAATCTAGAACAATATTGCAAGAACGCGTCACGTCACAGCCAGTTTATTGATATTATACTACTTAGTGGTTTAATATTTTTGGGTTGTTTTTCGAAGATTATAAATGTTTGATGTCGAACTCGGTCATTTGCAATCTGTCCAACTTTGCCGAGTTTAAAAGATTCGAAATCAATGAATGAGAAACACCAACAACAAGAACCACTGTAATCGTGATCCCCGTTACATCAATTGCTATGAATATTTATAGAACAGCTAACTAATTTGATAATGTTTCCAGGCATACCCTTTCAATATAAGATGTCTAGAACAGGAAGACCTGTCATTGAAATGGGAAATTACAGGTACTACCGGCACAGTCGATGCAAGGGTCCAAACATCCAATGGCACTGTATAAAATGGACTTCAAAAGACTGCAGAGCCTCGGTGACCACTTTTCAGGATGTTATTATAAAGATTCTGAACACACATAATCATTATTGATATGTAAATTAAATTTCTAGTAAACTTTGTAGGTGTTTAAAAATATCTTTTATTACGTTTGATAAATGTTCTCGTGCTTAATAAGTACTAGTGCTAAATAAAAAATAAGCACCGATAGTCCAATGGTTAAGTGTACGAAACATGAACAACATGGTCGTGGGCTCGTATCTGTCATTCGACTATTGTTGTTCTCGTTAAAAAGAGATATCAGTAAATTATTTCGTGAATCTCTAATCAATTGATAATCGGTCGAACTATGCTGAGCCCACATAAAGAAAGTGGGAAAAAGGCAGGGAATAAGAAGAAGTGGTTCTAGTGTTACTTCCAAGCAAAATCGTCGTTTGGAAAATAACATGAAACCGAATGTTCAGTCATGTGTCATGTCATGTCATGTTTATTTTTTCATTTGTCCATCTACCCGAGCGAAATTCGGAGTTTTCCTAGTCACATATAATTTAGGAGCGCATGTAAAATTGGTATCCTGTATTGGTTAGGCATGGTGATAGGTCGCGCTAGACATCAGTTGAATCGCTTGCTCGTTAGACTCTTCCATAAAAACAAGCTGTAAAGATGAAAGTGGTTATAAATAATTGGATTTCCTTACTTCTAGAACCGGTGTACACGGTCTCTAGATACGGTAAGCCGGTGCTCCTCCTGGGCCTGTACCGTTACAACAAGCACAGTTCCTGCAAAGGCGCGAGAGTGCGATGGCTCTGTTCTAGGTGGCCGAGAGGATGTCGATCTTCTGTCATTACTTTTGAAGATTCCGTTATCAAGGTCACTGATGAACACAATCATTAAGAAACATTATGTACAATAAACTATTTGAACAATGTGTTTCATTTGTTGATTCTTTGTTGTATGTTTGTCTGAGTAGAAGTCGTAGATTGTGCGAATGAAACTTATCCTCTGAATTGTTATCAAAAAGAGAAAAAGACGAAATCGGGGACAATTTTCCAAATTAGAAAACCCGCAGGCACATCTCGCGGCTGATCAATCAATATTTATATATCGATGTATATTTAAATAATTTTTTTCTTCCATTGATTTTAGAACTGGTGTACTCGGTGTCTAAATTCGGTAAGCCAGTAATACTGTTGGGCCCGTACCGCTATAACCGGCACAGTTGCTACAAAGGCCCGAAGGTGCGATGGGTCTGCTGTAAGTGGCAAAAAGGATGTCGCGCTTCTATCGTTACTTTCCAAGATTCCATCGTAAAGTTTGTTAAACACACGCTATTTGATTGTAAAAACATATGAATGTAAGGGGCTATCGATTTCCGTTAGCTACCTGTTACTCTTAAAAATCCGAGTTCGGTCATTTGTGTTTACGGAATTTATAGAATTTCGTCCAGCGGCCTCCTCGGCAGTTTCTTTCACCACATCACACTTAATACACACTACCTTAATAAACATCTACACGGAAAATCGGAAGTGAATTAGGAAAAAAAAATTTGCATTGTAATCAAAGAATACCTATTATAACCTAATCACATTGCCACTCTTTCACCCTTTTCATCATTAAGAAAAAAAAAGTCCACTTTAATGTAGGAAAATGAGGACATGTTCAGTCAAATTCTAACAGCGGAACCGAATTCGGATTTTCTACGGCATTGTGCCACAGATGTAATTCATTTTTCGCTAACCGCGGGACGGAACTTGTCTCGCATCCGCGTCAAAGAAGTGTATATATAATAAATTATTTCGATAGATTGCTGGTTTTTTTTTCTGGATTCTGAAACGAATAAAAGACATGTGATGGATTCAGGTGGAACTAGTAAAAGCCCAACGTGCTATACTCAAAACAGCCTAATTCCACCAATGAGTTATGTAAGAAAAGTGGAGTTAAAACCGTACGGCAACTTTACATCCTCAACACGGTAACTAGAAAACACTCAGAACTATTTATCTATACAAGTGTGCTATCAAAAAAAAGGCTCAAATTTGCCGTGTCTCATAATTTTTAAGCATAGTTTGGTTTCGCGCAAAAGTCCTACACCATTCTAGGTAATCTTATTTGTAATAATCTAAATAAAATTTTAAATATAGTTCTATTAACTAAAATTTTGTGTAAAATGTCACATAGGGTCAGCCCTAGCTTGGACA
The DNA here is from genome assembly GCA_029849275.1 of Papilio elwesi. Lineage (NCBI taxonomy): Eukaryota > Metazoa > Arthropoda > Insecta > Lepidoptera > Papilionidae > Papilio > Papilio elwesi. Next base: position 9,758,917 of record CM056695.1, read on the forward strand.
CCCAGTGCCCTGCTCATTAGTAAGAATAAATTGTGTGCAAAACGATTGATCGTGGGACAACAATACACGAGAGAGAATAGATATTAGAGATAGATATTTATTTAATATTTATATGTATGAGTTGAGGCATGCAGAAGGAAAACTGTGATTTTTCAAAGCTATAACTTTTAAATTCAGTTCTAAATAAAAGGTAACGAAGATTCTGTTACTTATCTAGTTGATGCACATATCCGTCGTTACCTTCTCACAAATAAATACTTTATTATTATAGCTTCTCATATTAAAACATTGAAAGAAGAATATCTCACAGTGCGCTGCTAAAAACATCCGTAGTATTTTGTCGTGACGTATGACGACCAGCGTGCCTAGGAAGCAATCATCATGAGCGACTACGTTCGTGATTATTTCTTGTTACCTCGCATGATGATAAAGCGCGACTAAATAATCTTAATCATTAACAGTTATATATGAACGTTAAAATGCGCATGTATATTACATACAAAAAATAAATAAACGCGGACATCTGTTAATCAGTATTTTTATTTAATGTTATTCTAACAAATGTAATAAATGATTAGATATATGTTTTGAAATATTAAACCAAAAATTATTTTATTTTTATAGTTCCCTTATACACGACGTCGCGGTGGGGTAAACCTGTGCTAATTCACGGTAATTATCGCTATAACCGCCTTGTTAGCATCGGCAGTCAGCAGAAGGTGACTTGGCGCTGCGTGAAGTGGGCCAGCTCGCTCAACTGCCGTGCCTCGATCATCACCGTCGATGACGACATCGTGACGCAGCGAAACGACCACAAACACAATTAAATGGAAATTGACACCCTTGGCGTTCATCCATCATATTCTTTCAATATTTTTTTAGACTCTTTAGGTAATAAAACATGAAGAAATGTTTTTTCACTGAAGAACTTACAACGTAACGGAAGAGCTATGTTCACGTTGACTAAGTTAAGATACGCATGCAAAATAAAAACACTCGCGTGGATCGGTCCCGCCCACTCGAGTCTTTCGTACCTGTTTTGAACGCTGTACAAGAATACTGTGATGGCATTGGACTCCGGTCCTCTCTTCTCAATCCGGCATATGAATTGAGGATTTGATCCCAATTCTGGTCTACAGACCAGAATTCCGTACTGTGCCGACCCGATGTAGTTGCGAAAAGGGGAGGCGATACGAACAATCGGTATTGTGTCTGAGAGGAACACCTGATTAGTTTCTGCTGTTGCCGGTTGGCATACGCTAATCGATTAACACGTCACTAACGAACGTACAGATACGTACGTACAGTAATAATCCGTTCCGATATGAGTTTTAAGAGTGTTTGAGATATATATATTTTTTAATAAATTATCCTTGTGTACTACGAGTTTTTTTAATATTCGCTTATATTTATAACTAAAATGAAGTATAACGTGACGCTGCAGAAAATTGCGACAATTTTTTAGTATATTCTACATATTCTTTGGATACCGAAGTGGTCCTACACTTAAACGTCCTCGTTTAGATGTGTGTCAAGTGAGACAACGTAACATATTGGAATAAAACGAATTGTACGGATTTCATCGCGTTTATTTCACGTTTTTTTGATTCCCGACATTTCGAGTACTTTAAATAGCTCACGGTCACGGGGGGGGGGCATTGTCAATCATCACTAATGACATGACATAATAGTGATTATGGGGAACAAATTTGATCGTAACTAAATTTAAATGAAGCATCTTGCGCTATAAGCTGATTTATCGCAGTTTTTTTGATAATTGTAGATCTTTTGTGCTGTGTTGAACTGCTCAGCATTACTTATATATATATTGAAATCTTACCTTACTTTTTTATTTACTAAAATCTAAAACTGTAACTTTATTCTCATAGATTCTCAGTACCCAATGTCACGATCTAGCAAGCCTGTGCTGATCTATCGCAACTTTGCAATTACCGCTATAATGGCAATTTTGAGAAATCTTCGTGGCGATGTGTGAAATGGACCATTATAACCCTCGATTACGTCACCTTTGATGTGTTTAGTACAACGCTGATCGAGCGAGCGAACGTTTATCAAAACAATATATAAATATTTCTTCGGGATTGTACACGATTGATAATGTAAGTCGACAACTAGGCACTAATTGCTTAGTAAAAACCGACGAAGTGCTCTCCATGTATAATTTCCATCTGCCTGCCACTAAATTCAGCGAGTCTGAGGCGAGCTTCAGACGTGAAGTAGATGGAGCTTCCGGATCAATTAATATACTTACCTTCTGATATATGGCAGTATTATACGATTATGAGGTCCCACTCTTAAAACTGTTGCTTCGTAGCTGTAATGTTACGTATAGTTTATATATCTTTTCTACATTTTACGATGTTTCTTTTATAGAGGGGAGGTTCTCGCAATCAAGATATGGCACTGTGGTCCTAGATATCGGAGGGTATCGTTATTATAAAAACAACCGTAGCGCCGGACTGAAAGCCACATGGTTCTGCGGTCAGCGACGGAAGGGCTGTCGCGCCTCGATTGTCACCTATGAATCTGCAATTGTGGACTCGAGTAACGCAAGTCAGCACTCTCATTGAACTAGGGAGAATTTTAACAAGCCCTTTATCCAGAAGGGTAAGCAGAATGGAATCTTTTTGGGATTGATTATTTTATCAATCTTAACTGTCTAAAACTGGTTACTAACTACTTCGTTATTATTATGATATAAATGTTTCATCTCAGGTTTTTTTTGTTCTCGAATAATAATATCTCAATTTCAACCAATCACCCTAATTTTGCAATTTTTAATAAATTATTTTGTAAAATAGTTCAAATTAAATAAAGATTTATTAGTTTAGTATTTGATGTAGGGTAGCATTAGGATCTAAGCGACCCGCAACCATTTGCCTCCGCGACCTTGGTCTCCTGTCGCGGGGCGACCACTAGCTTGTTAGTGTTAGTGTGTTAGCACCGATGTTAGCGACTGCGACCTGCGACCGCGACTTGCGACCCGCGACCGCGACTTGCGACTCTCGACCGCGACCTGCGACCCGCGACATTCCCAATGCCAATATTTTTACAGTTTTTATGTGTGACGGTTGTTTTCTATTGCAGTACAATATGTCGGAAAATTTATTTGCAGCTCGTAAAAAAAATATTCAGCAGCTATATCAGGGGAAGAAGATGATAATTTCTTGTTTTAATGTCTGCCTTCGGTAAAAAGTATGAAGATCGACTCATTTTCACAACGCAAGAAAAAGAGGGTTGCTTTCAAACAGTTATAAGACGACATTAAAATTATAAATAAGAAAAGTTTAGAAAATATTCTGGGTGTATTAGACATATACAGTTTGATTTTGTGCTTAGTTCAATAAAAATAAACATCAAACCAAGAACAAATTGCACATCCAACACGAAAGTCGCGTGACTGCACTGCCTCCGGTGCGACACGGTCGCTCTGCCCACGCCCATCGGTCGTGGGTCGCGGTCGCGGGATTTGATTAGTGCTCCAAATAAATTCTTGCAAAGCAGTGGATCGCGCAACCAGATTTGGGTCGCGGTTTGCGATCGCGCGTCGCGGTCGCTAGTCCGAATGCTACCTTAATTGACTATCGGTAACCTAAAAATGTTATGTGGTCGTTTAACAGACAAAACAGGATACAGAAAAGCGAATTCCGCCTCATTAGAATTGGCAAAATTTTCGATTTTCTAAGGAGATGTAGGCAGAGATTGGGAATTTCCGCTTTATCTTGTTACAGCTCTTTCGCTTCCTTTTATGATATAAAACTATTTTTTTAATCAATACACACATTTGATTCGCCGCTCTGGTAGCGCGAAGTGTCTTTTTTATTTTTTAACGCCATATTAATTTTTTTATTTATAAATTAAATTCCTTTTATTTAAAAGAATAGTTAACTTAATTTCAATCTACCTTTCTATTTCTTTTTTTCTATCATTTTCTCTTTTTTTGTTTTCTTTCAATTTTGTTTGTGTGCACAACAATATACTATTGACATTTGTTTTTGTTTCAGACATAAGATTCTCAACAACCGTCACCGGGCGGCCGGTGCTCGAGATCGGAATGTACCGCTACTACCGCAACAATCGTAGCCGAGGCCCAAAGGCGACGTGGTTCTGCACCAGAAACAGCAGGAAGCCCAGTTGCCGCGCCTCCGTCACTGTCGTTGACGATATCGTCGTATACGTCAAGCATAATCACAATCATTAGATTTTAAGACGCTGGAATATTATGGCCTATCAAATTGATTAGACATTATTAGAAAATACTACACGACATCGTAGAGCAATGGTATCATTAAGAAGTACGTGACAGATTGCTCATATTATTTATTTCCTAGATTTTATTGATCTAGCAAAGTGAATTTGTTATTGAATGTATGTAATCATCATAGGTTTTATGTGTATATCAGCGCATTTTAGTCAAAGTGTCCGCAATTGATTTGTATAAACGTTTGAAATAATTTATTTTTCTACATGGTTTTATAGACACTGTGGATGCTTCTTTAAATCAAGCAAACATAAAATGAGTTGGGATCAGCGCAATTGAAATTAGTTGCCTGTAGGATAGAGACCTGGCCATTTTGCATGGGCTTATTTAAAATTCACGCAAATATTTGTGAGTTCGAAAGCGAGCAGTTTTTTAGTTTGGTTTGTGTGTGTATGTTACGGCTCTCATCTCCTTTCCCAAATTCCACCGTTACATATCCCGATTAGTTAGAAAACTGTCCACGTCTCTTAAAGCCAATTGTCATTTCCTGTATGTTGTTCAACATAAGAATATTGAAGACCAATTTGTAGTCAAAGATAAAATATTCTTGAACACTTAGGAATTGCGGTTTTCTGTCCATCTCGTTGAATCGATTGGGATCTGTAAATTGGGTGTGCAGAGGGACACTGGGAGCCTATGCTTTGCAGGTTTTTATGATTTATTCAATCACAAAATTTCTTTTTATATCGGAATATGATATTGTATGCTTTTTTTTTCTTATTTACATTTTTCAGACTTTGTTTTATGTTAATCGAGGCATGGCAACACCGTACTTCGTAACGGAAGTTATAGATACAGAAAAAAATATGTATACAGTGATGGCCGTAGGATAAAATGGGAGTGCATAAAGGTCGGGAAATCCCGGGGTTCCTGTGAAGCCAAGATTGTCACCCTAGATGGATTTATTGTCAAAATGAGTGGTCACAATCATTGACCATAGTAACGTATTGTACAAAAACAATGTGCTAGAAACATATTTTTTAATTGTGTTTTATATTGCAAAGTTTTTGTGCATATTATTGTCATCGTTTGAAATAAAAAAAATTACGACTGTAAATAAATACTTATTTCTACTTTGATATTTCTAAAATAAATGATATTTCTAATAGTAACAAATTGTCCAAAAAAATAAATTCTCAATAACACTAATATGTCATATATACGCGAGGTCGTATGGAGGGTCCGGGTCAAGTCCAAGCCCTATGAAGCACTGGATTGTACTAAAATCTGTACTCTCTGTACCGGACGAAGGAAACCTAAGGAAGTTCGTATCAAATGTTAATGAAAACACTATTAAAACTATTGTTGTATTTTTGAACTTTTTTTGTTATAAACTACCGATAGGAACGATTAAATGTAGTTTTATAGTACAACAGGAGTACCCCAGTGTACATTGCGTGACAATGTTTACCTCATCCAATATTTGTTTATTGATATGGCATCAACTAGCTGATATGAACACAAATGTAATTTACATGCAATAAACGCATGTAAAATAAAACATTATTCCATCTATTCAATCGTCCGCCCATTACCCATGTTACGTCTCCCATATACTGGGCTATTTTTTGTTAATGTTAAAATAATCTTCATTTCGCTACATTTTTAACAAAACTGGTCTATTAAATTGCTAATTTTTAGGATTTTATTATTGGGTTTTAAAATTGTATGTTGGATATTACAGTCTTGCAGAGTTAGTAAGCAAATCCCACCAATGAGCCACCAATCGACGTTGACGGTCCATTTGGATACGCGTTGTAACAATAATGAACAGGCTTGTGTTTTTGCAAATTTTAAACATTACATAAATATTGCAGTGGCAACACAGCTCATGTTCACAACTTCGCGGTTCGGTAAGCCCGTGCTCCAGCTGGGGAAGTACCGATACAACAGGAACAATCGTAGCTCGGGCCTGCGGGCGCTGTGGGTGTGCTGTAGGGCCAGCTCCGGGTGCCGCGCCTCTATCACCACCGTCGATGATATCGTCGTCAAAGAGAAGTCTATGCATAACCATTGATGTATAAATAAGCAACCACGTTATTTAGACTAATAGGAGCATATAGAGAGATTTCTACTTTCTTCGTTATCGTACAACTTTTTTGTTATCTAAGCAGATATGCTACGGTTAGAGAACGTACCCATACTAACCGTTGCCGTGGGTAACGTTTAGCGCTTTTTAAACTTACACCGTATTAATAAAGACAAAATTAAAGTCAAATTATTATTTTTACTTTCTAATTGCAAAAAATGATTTAAAATTATAGTGTGGTTCAGAATGTGCTACACGTAATACAAGAGGGTGCCCATAACGAATGTTTTAGGGATCATTTTCTTTATAAGAGTTCGTGTGAAGTTGGCCAAAAACACTATTCTGGCCGCTCATGTTCGGACATGGCCAGGGTAGTGAAGCTGGCTGACATACATACATGTTTTAAAACAAATATTTTTTAAAAATAATGTTATGAATTAAGGGGCGATCTAGTCTCACCTTTCTTTAAAAAAATCTTGTTTTCACCTTCGATAGTTTAGTACGTTTAACATGTGCTTAATTAAATCTTATTAAAACCTTATATTCAAATAGTTGTATGTATCATTTTGAATTTTTCTACACATTTTTAATTCTACACCATTACCGACCATCCATTGTGTTGAGTTTTCGAAAACTAAATCCTATGTAAAGCAATAAAATATTTGGTAAAAAGCTAAAGAATGTAAAGAAATAATTTAGTAAAGGCTTAAATAGATATGTTTTCATCAATTTTGTCTCGATATCTTCAGTTACCTATGACCACCATGTCATAAAGGAAGCAGATGCGAAATAATTGTTAACCATGTCGATTATTTATTTCGTTCAGTTACAAATAAAAACATATTTTTATATTCATAGATTGTATAATGACGACTTCGCGTTTTGGCAACCCGGTTATAATCAAGGGACATAACCGTTACAACAAAAACAACAGATCTAAGGGCCCCAAAGGCCTGTGGTTCTGCAGCAAGAGGTCCTGCGGGGCCCATATCACCACGGTTGAAAACGTCGTAGTGAAGTTCAGAGATGTACATAACCATAAAACTAAATAAGCAAGTATATTGTACTGGTTTAAGTTTTAACTCTGAGGGGTTTGCTTAACTTTAATTAATATTTACATAATAAATTGACATTTATGTTTCCAAAGTGACATGTCCATGCTTTTCGCGGGTAGGAAAGCATACGCCAACATTCATACGTATTTGTATCATATGTTTCAGATTATTATGTCTTTTGTAGCAGTCGTCATCATAATACAGTCGATTTAAATAATAAATATGATTTTTTATTATTAGTCCGTCGTTTGTCAAAATGTTTATATAAAATGTATTTTTTAAAAAATATTTGGACTATACTGGACCCACACAAAATTCTTCGAATTTAGTGGTTCTAAGACATGCAATGAGAAATGTGGGTGTATATGACTAATGGAGTATATATTTATAACAATGTGTTTCAGAGATAATATTTTTGACATCACGGTATGGGAGGCCGGTGCTGCAACTGGGACGGTACCGGTACAACCGCGTCAGTTCCGCTACAGCGCCCAAACAGACGTGGATCTGCGTCAAGAAGAGTTCCGGGTGCAGAGCCAGAGTGGTCACCATCGAAGATGTTATAGTGAAATGTCTTAATGATCATACCCATGGCTGAAATAAATATTTGTATTTAATTATCATATTGTTTAAGTAATCAATTATTAGAGTAGCAATAGAGCGATGTAAAAATTCCCTTTGTATATTTTTTAATGCTTATTATTTATTATACATAATGTATCAATAAGTAATGACTATGAGGTAGTGTGAGAATAAGCTAAAGGCTTATGTTATAATGGAGCTTTATATAAAATTAAGATCCGACTGTGAAGAAAACTACTCAACGGATCATCATGAAACTTTGTACACATACTCTTGGAGGTACTAGAAATAACATTTTTATGATAAAAATATATATGAAAAGCGAAGTATGTATGTTCCCTATTGACTCTGAAACAGCTGGACCGATTTCGATGAAATTTACAGGGATTGTCCAGATGTGCACATTCCTGTGTTTGGTAGCGATCAACATAATTAGTGGTACCCTGGCGAAGCCGGGGCGGGTCACTAGTTTTAATATATATTTTACATTTCTTGATTAACGAGAGATACCTAGCTAAAATATTCCGCTTTTTTCTCAGAGCCGGTCCTATTAAGGACGAAACGCGGAAGACCTTTACTGCAAGTGGCCGGGCACAGGTTCAACTGTAAGCACATTTGCGGCCTCCGTACGTACTGGATCTGTAACAAGGCACCGCAAGGCTGCAAGGTTTCCATCGTCACCTTCGACAACGTCATCGTACGGACTAAGAATTATCACAGTCATGATTAGATGAGGGAAATATTAGATGGGGCATAGAATTCCTATCGCATATCAAGTTATTGAATGAATGCAATATTGATGGATATTTTATTTTAAGTAAGGTTATAAAATTATTAAAACTACCGTGAGACATTATCAATAAACTTTTTATGAAACGGCTTTACTGGTGTTTTTGTACCGACAAGTTTCGGACCTGTCGGAGGTCCTTCTTCAGGGTAAGTGGTATTAATTCGCGGTCGCGGCCCGCCTCGCACTGCGCGCCTGTGCTCGTAACGCGCGACTTGACAGGGCACACCGTAAAAACGCGAACGTGAGTAAAGCCGTTTCATAAAATTTTTATTAAGTAAGGTTAGATTTAAATGTACTTATAGATTGTTTTCATTCCTCTCAATGTATATCTCTTTTGTTTGGTATATGTTGACGTACCATTTTCAGGAATTAGTAACACTACTTTTGTTGAAAAAATGTTGTTTAGTGTATTACATATTCATATATTGCAAATAAAGTTACGTTTTTTGGAATCATTTTATATTGACAACATAATGAATTTATTTTTACTCTACGAAGCCTAAAACAGATGGAGATATCTTGTTAGGTATCCGAAGTAATACCTTTCGGGGGTATTTACCAAATATAAATTTTATCAATTTCGTGTTCTATGAATAACAAGTGATCCGTCCTGACTTCACCCGGGTAGCTTTAATTATTTTGATCCTAAAGCTACCATAATTCACAGGATCACCCCCTGGGCCAATCTGAACGTTTCATGAAAATTTCATAGAAATCGGTTCAGCCGCTTCGAGAAACAGTTGGATGTTGGGTCCGGGTACGAAAGGCTAATAGGATACAATAAAAGGATATACTGTTAATTGTATCCACCAGGATACATAATATATCTGTAATTGGAAGCTCATGCTTATCTTCATAAAACTAAAGTATACAATCGGTAACCTTTCTGAAGTAATCGATTATTTTTTCAGTAGTGTTCACGGTTTCACAAAAAGGGAAGACATTGATCTTGCTGAACGGCCAACGGTTCAATCAGAGCACAAGGCACGGAGACAAGAGTTGGTGGAATTGCGTCAAGAGATACACCAACGGATGCTGCGCCCGTTTGACCCTTGACAAAGGCGTTATCGTTGACATGAGCGACGTACACACGCATTGTTGATTAATCTAAACATTTACTTAGTGTGTTAGATGTACATATATTTTATTTATGGGGCAAACGAGCAGCGGGTAATGTATTGTCAAGTGACATCTTTGATTAAAAATTAATGACTTTGACCAGGGTCTTAAAAAGGCACGCAGGCCCTGAATACTACATAAACCTTATACAGGACATGTATAAAGCCGATACCACGCAAGTCGTAAGCCCCACAGGTTAAAGTTGTAGTGTACCATGTCTCAGTCCGCTACTTTTCAACACTACATGAGATTACTTAACAAAACCGTTCCAAAGACCACAGCCTTGCCACATCCTGTATGCAGATGTTGTTGTGATCTCAAAAGAAGAAGACTTTGACCGGGGTTTTGAATAATTTGTAATGGATTTTATAGCATTGTAAGTCTACAAAATAAGAAGTAATTTTATTTTGTTTTTCTGTTCGTGTCTTTATTGCGGTAATTTACAACAGTATTTTTGATTCGGGGCCTCCCCGATTGTCTAAAATTTATGAATAATTTATTTTAATTTATATTATTTATGATTATAGAATAATGTTAAAAAGAAAAAATGAAGTTATATAAAAACTATAGTGCAAACATTTGTGAAGTGTAGTTTATTTTATACATATTAATCCACCAGTACATTCAGAATGTTATTTTTATCACCTTACTTGTATTATGGTTTGGATTAATTATTAAAATCATTAATTAAGGCATTCTCTTGTAGGGATAAAGATGGTTTTTGGTGTGTCTCAACGCGGTTGTCCTGTGATACTGATGGGAGGGTACAGGTACACGAAGGCTGACGTGTATGGTCTCAAACGGAGGTGGACGTGCGACAAAAAGCAACGGTTGCGGTGTTCTGCCGCGCTTTACACGATAAAAGACGTACTGATCAAAACTTTTGGTACCCACAACCATTAAATCTGACTAAAATAATGAGATGTTATTACTACTACTATACATTGAAATCAGACTATATACATTAACATTAAACAACGGCACAGTCAGTCTTCGATTACCGGCGTCGCTCGAAATGGATTTCAATAAGCAAAATATAATTTAGGTGGAACTTCTTTCTTATGACGAAAGTACCACTAAAACCAGTTCTCTTTACTACTACTATGTAAAATTATTTAACTTTGGCGATTTTTTCAAATAAATAACGGCTTAACTCACGTGTAGTCCTGTGTGTGTACCGACTAGTAACGAGTCCGTCACACACATTTGACTTAAACCGTAATTTAATTAGTTTAACGCTATCTTGTGCTCAACATGTCAAAACATAGTATCGTATCGTACTATATATTATGTTGTAATATATTTAATTACGATGGAAACCAAAATGGGAAATTTATATATTCATATAACATTTTATTTTAATTTCCAAAAGTGTATTATTTATTCAATTCAATATGTATTTAAAATGTTTTGATTTTTTTTAACACGAGAAGGTGGCAAAGGTGAAAAAAAACTCCCCGGATATAAAGTGAATGCTACCCATACGCATCTGCAACAAGTTAACGCGTTGTACCCGGAGACTCTCAATAGACCCGCATTAGAACCACGGTAACCAGCATTGCCCGAATAAATTGAAAACCTCAACTGGCAATCGGCCATAAGCATGGGACGATATCCGGCGATCAATGGGGGAAGCATACGTCCAGTAGCGGACTATTGGTATGTCAGCTAAAACTACCACGATTATAATACAGTAATTCAGTTACGATCAAGTCAAGTAAATTCAAATACGGGTTGTACTTGAATTATGTGACAGTAATATTTTTAGTATTAATTAGAAAGCTTTTAGATTGAAATTGGCTGTCTTAAGAAAATGAAGCTCAATGCAGAAAATGTTTTGAGTAATAATTTCTTGTTACCACAGGTCATCCAGAACCGATATTCCTGACGACTCGGTTTGGTAACCCACTGTTGTTGATCGACGACTACCGCTTTAACAAACGCAGCGACAGCAAAGGGCCGCTCTTCAGCTGGGTGTGCGTCAAGAAGGACCGCCAGTGCCGAGCCACCGTCAGCACGTTGCGTAACACAATAGTCAGATACAAAAACAATCATAATCATTGACAAAGTAATCATTTCCTTAGCGCCAATTATCATCGACACCAAGTTATCTGTAGCATGTGTATTAGCTTATTGTAGTTAGTCGATTAGGTTTTTATTTTGGGTGTGTGTGTGTGTAATTTGTATTATGTATTCATGTCAATATGTAGCAAATATGTTAACATATTAAATAAGTACATGGATGAACTGTTATTAGCTGTCTGATTATTTGTTATTATAATACTTATTATGTAAAATTTGCTGTTGGTCTTACCAAAATAAATAAATAAAATTGTCCATTTTTTTACTTGTATATACACAACATAATGAAATCAAATCGTAATAAAAAGCCAAACGCAATGAACTGTTCTTATTCCAGGTTTTAACGAGAGCGCGATATTTACAACATCAAAGTATGGGAATCCGGTGATACAGATAGGAAGCTATCGGTTTTGCAAGAGGAGGAATTGCAAGTGGCCCAGGATCAGATGGAAGTGCGTTAAAGAGCGCAAGGGATGTCGTGCTGCCATCTATACTATTGACGATGTTATTGTCAAAACGAGTAATAGTCACAATCATTCGTAAAGAAACCATTCTTATACGTGAATAAGAAGGTACATGTGAGAGTAATAGCCTCACGTACCACCCGGTGCAGGAAGCGGTGTTTTTTGCGAGGACTTGTGGCTTATCAAATCTTATATAATAGACGAGGATATTAAAATTTTAAAAAATCCTTATTTCAATAGGGAAATGGGTATGGTAATACCATCTACTTGGGATCCCATGATTAATAGAATTAAATCCCAGCCGAAGCATACAAATGCAAGATTATGCTGCTTAGATCGGAGCAGAAATAAAATTCCAAAATAGCAGTGTACTTCGACATTAAGCGCTCTAAAGTACTCGAAACGTCGAGGCCAAAAACTTAAAATAAACGCCATAATATTCGTAAAATTACTTTTATACCAATGTCGTATTTTTGTAATATAAGATATCATTACGGTATACGGGTACCGTCTCAAGCGCCGACAATTATCATCTGTTATTGGTTTGTTATTAAATAAGAGTGCCATCTATTGTAAAGTCAATGACACATATTTTCAGTTGTAAACGGCAGCAAGCGAGTTATATCATAATATAAGTTTTACCAGAGAAAACTTTCAATGGAAATATCGTAAAGCTTGATTATTACAATTGGTGGTACAATCGATGTCTGGTTCAACATGGGTACATGTAAATAATGTTTAAATATTGTTGAGAATTATATTGTTATCTTTATATTATTTTTAAACGTTATGTTGTTTAGCAATATTGTAAAGCGTAGTGGTACTGGAGCCTAAGCGACGATTTCTGTACATCCTCTCGCGTCAGACTTTCAAATCGCGGGTATCTTGGCCCTGTTACATATCCTACACTACAAATCACTCATCCATGTAAAGCCGCGCGCTTAGGGACGCCCAAAAATTTAAAAAATGCATCATCGGATTAACAGTTGCTTACATGTTAATTAGTGTCTATATCAATTATCAGACGATTTAAACCCGATGCAAAAGATTGCAGGGATCACAAAATTATTATACAAAACCGTCACCTGAACGTCCTCGAGCGCTGTCATTTTTTTAAGGTATTTCCTTTAAAAAAATGAGTGACAAACAGTTCAAGGACCACGTGATAAGATAATCTGCCGATTTCAACAAGCCTTTTTAACAAAAATCGTATATGAAAGCTGCAGACCCTTTCCCCATTGCTGAAAATAAAAATTTCATATAACGTTCTCCTTTTCACCATCTTATCTTCAAAATCCAATATAGGTCCTCGTGGCGCTCGAGGATGTACTAATGTAGCATCGTCGGCTCCCGTCCTATGCTGTTATGATGGACTGAAGACTAATGTATATAGCCAATTGTCATTTCTTCTGTCAATTCGTAAGTAACTGTCATAAAGAAGAAATACTGCCGAACGAGTCTTAAAAATGGTTCAATTTTGAGTTTAGACTCCAACATTTACTTGGTGTCGCTGTAGGAGTACAATCGGATTTGTATGGAATTGTTTACCATGTTCTAACATGTAATAAACTTTGCTGCTAAGTAAATTTTCATTCGCATATTTAAGTTATTTAACTGTGGTGGATTTTCGTTCGCTGCTATTTTGTTTAGCGTACGTCACTATTTATTTTTATGGCTATTGTCCTGGTCGTCCGATATACCAGAAGACCTTTGTGTAGAGTGTGGGGCAAAGGTTTTGTTCTTCTTGGTTCCTTGAGTTCTTTGGTCTGATCGAGACAGAAAATTATAGTCCATATAATTTGAAAGGCTTGTTGACTTGCTGCCTGGAGGGTATTAACATTGTGTTTATTTATATATTAGTTGGTCATATTTAATTATTGCCGTTCTATTTATATTTGTGCCTGTAATGTTTTCCTTTTTTTAATATTAGTTGTGGGTAGTCTTCTTGAACGTAATACGGAGTGTCCTTGAATGCTGTCTTGTGTTTGAGGATGTGTTGTGACAGGTCTGGGTTAATCGTTTCTTTCCGTATTCTTATCGTCTGCGTGTCTCTGCTGTCACGTTTAGCTCAAAGGTATTAATGTATATAACTTATGATTTTTTCTCCATTTATAAATATGATGTTTCTTGTTTGTCCAGCCCAAAAACACAAAGTCCCGTTGTCCGTACCCCGGTGCGGGTGATTGTGGTTCCTACAGAATGAGATAAGTTTATCATTATTATTTGTATTAACTGTGCTAGTATTTAAATAGTAATACTTAAAAATTGCACTATTGTTTAAAAATTATATAATAATAATAACAATACACATTTAAACGTGTACTTTTTTAAAGCCCTTAGATTATAATATTCGTTTTATTTTTCTAATTTATATTCTCATGTAACTGTGGAATCCCAATCTTCCAAATGCCATCTATTTACTTGTCATCTATATCCTAAGACAACAGGACAATTCAAGTAATGTTTTCTTCACTTCCAGCATTTTTCGGTTTTACCAAAGGAGGCAAACGATGTCTCGATATCGGCGACCAGAGATTCACAGTGCATCAGAACGAAGGTGTCAAAATTAGATGGAGATGTGTAAAGAAGACGATGGGATGTACGGCTTTCGTCACCACCATAAACAATGTCATAATACGATTGAGACAACAACATAGCCATACGTAACATTGTAGTCTCCTTTAGAATATGCGACTGTACTGCGTACAACTGTTTTTATTGCTAAGGGAAAGTTGATTGTATCCACAGGTGACGTAGTAGGTAGAAAAGGAATATATGGACATTTATTATTGTGTATTTCTGGTATTATGCCAACATTATAGTTTTTCGGTTGTATGAGCTATCTATTCTATCTTATTAATGTTATATTTAAAAGAATAAACTGAACGACTGATATATCAACGCACAGCCCAAAGTAACTGGGCATAGAGACTTATGTTTAGTTTATGCGATATTTTTCTAAATTCATCCCATAAAGATCTAAAGTACGAAATGAAAGTATTTATTAGAAACTATCCGTACGAATCCGGGGCGTGTAGCTAGTATCTAATAAAACAGCTGGGCTTATGGGGGGCACTTAGGATGCCTTAAGGGAGTGGAATGTTGCACTAGGAATAATATAATCATATCAGCCTAACAATTAACAATGTAATCGGCGTCAAGAATGTATTTTAATTTTATTTACTACTCTTTGTCGTGAAATTTGATACACAACAACCAAAAATTCCTGTGTAGAATAAGTAATTAACTAACGACAGTGACGCAGTGACCCAAAGTGGGCTTTGGCCTCCGACAATAAGATAGTCACGATTAGACATTCCCTAAGTTTGGGTCTCGTCCCACCAGTGGGTTGCGAGCCAATATTGATTTGGCTCTTGTAGGACGTGACTTACCGAGCCAACGGCCAGACGGTCACTGCCCTGACTGATGACTGGGCGTCAGTGTTGCTAGGACATCCTTGGTTTGTGGATGTAAATATAGATCTACCTTCACCCATTCTTCAGACAGTCAAGAGGTGGGCCCCAAGCTTGGATATTTGTACGATGGGTCGGAGTCCAGTCAACTTTAGGAACCACTGGTCTAGAGAATGTAGATAGTAAAAATAATTTATGATTATGTTAATAAAAATCTATATTGCAATAAAAAATTTACAAGTCAAAATAATATTGAGATATTCCGTTATTACTATTTTAAATTATAATGCTACCCTTACGGATATACGGGTACTATGAGGGTACTAATTTAAACAGTAAATACAACGGTAAATTCATCGCAAGGTCCTCCAGTGCGGAATACCTACCTTGCTTAAAATAAAGTTGTCCAAAGCTTTAGGTATAAATCTACATAAATAATAAAATAAAAATAATAAGCTAATATTAGTTATTGTAAAAAAGTGATTTTATTAGCAGTTCCGAATAGAGTTGTCGAGGGCGTTTAAATATGTGTTATTTAACTAATGTTATTTTGTATTAATGTTATTTATAAATATTTAGTTTACGATCCAAACCAGAATCTTTGGTTTAACTTACAAAATGAAACAACAGGTTATTTAATGAGTTAAAAATATCGGCTGGAGAACTTGTAAAAAAACATCTACGAGTTATAGAACGATCATAGATTTCTGTTCCTGTGAGCTATTAAATTATAAGATAGTTTATGACAAATACCAGGTATTTTTGTAAAGTATTCGGCATGTTATTTTGTTTTGTGACTATTTTAAAGGGACATGAAGCGAAGTAGACCCATTTTATAATTTTACAGCATTTAACTCTCGTACATGATAAATGAATATATCTGTTTACATCTTAAATATATCCTGTTTTTGAGTTCATTATTTTAATACTACAAGATAATTGTTTTTCAGACGATGTTTGCCCCGTTATCTCTTGTAACCCCGTATTATCCTTTAGGACACGTCTTACAAGGATTT
This sequence comes from Papilio elwesi, assembly GCA_029849275.1. NCBI lineage: Eukaryota > Metazoa > Arthropoda > Insecta > Lepidoptera > Papilionidae > Papilio > Papilio elwesi. The sequence continues at coordinate 9,775,749 of CM056695.1, forward strand.
GTTAAGAACTTTGATTTGAACTTACATTACGTACGTCCTTTATCATAAAGAATATTAATTTTTACATGATAACGTTTTAGCTTACTTGGATACAAATCGCCACGGCAATCAAGTGTTGGTTCTCGACGGGAAAAGGTTTAGCAAGGAGAGGCAAAATAATCAAAAAATTCGATGGCGCTGCGTAAGGCGAAATACAGGATGCAAAGCGTCCGTAATATCCTATAAATCTGAAGTTATAAGTTATACGCAACATAATCATTAATTAGCTCGGAATATGTCAACAATAATTTACTTAACTACCGACGAGTCAACCACAAACGCGAACTTTTGCATTCAAGATGAGAAAATCTTATCTCGTGCTTTGGCATGAGAGATATGAATTCCTTAATGTCGATGGGAAAAGTTGCTGGGTATATCAGCTGAACTGGCTGCGCAATATCAGAGAGTGGACCCGCATTGCGATTGCGGCCCTGCTATTCCACTTCGCAAAGGACAGAAGAAAAAATGGTGAACTGACTGCCAGCGTACTACCTACGTACATTTGTTTTATTAATGATACTGTTGGCTGTTATGTTGTGTATTACTTAAATATGTTATGTATACTTTGGTCTCAATTGTATATTCGGTTGAAATTAACATCGGCTGGTTAGTACTGAGTGTAAACTCAGTACTTTAGAGGCGTGATTCGAAGGATCAAATGGTTCCGAATTCTATTGCCAGAGAAGCAATGGATTTGTTTTTTTTTTGTGAATGTCATTCGTTTTTTATCTATTTTTTTAACCGAAGAAAGTTACAAACGATACAAATTTTGTTTCAGTCGTGTTCTATAGATATTTTCATACCAACACTTTGCATAGAATATATATTTTTGTTATAAAGCATTTGTTAAATTTTAATTAATATAAATCATTGTTTGTAAATGTGATGGGGAATGGGAATTAGACAGAATTGAACATTAAAATATTATACACAAAAATAATTACCGTTTGTTATTTTTTTAAACTTCACTTTCAGATTTCGAGTTTTCGAGAGACTCCTAGATTGGAATAAAACTTATTGTACAATTTTTTTTTGAGTAGGACTTTAGGGCTCACGGCCACGGGGCGGGGGGGAGGGGGGGCTGAGATGTTTGACGTCCAAATGTTGCTAACGTCAAAAACTTAAAATAAAGGCGATAAAATCCGTTAAAATTGTTTCATTCCAATGTACTACACATTTGCGTAAGAATAAGAAACCAACTGTTAGTAATGTTACAAATATTACTCGCATATACAATAAACATTCGAATTTTTGTAAGAGTATTTAAAGCATGTGATTGTTTGTGTGGCCTGTCCGTTTGCCTGAATGTTCGCTTTCCCGTTAATTTCGGCACACAGGAGCCATTTATTAATTAAAACCATTGTTTCAGCATTCTTCATAACTAATCGCTTAGGAAATAAAGCGCTAATTCATAATGGCTTAAAGTTTAGCAAACAGCAAGAAAACGGAAGCAAAATTCGTTGGCGTTGCTCAAGAAGGAATAAAGGCTGCAAAGCTTTTATTGTAACATATGAATCTAAAATAATACATTGTACACAACATAATCATGGAATGTACTACTGAACTGCGTAGATTGGGTCCAATTGTTGTTGATATGGTACATGTTCTGTGTAATCGGTTGAAGTTGAAATCTCTGTTTAGTTAGCACAGAGTACTCTAGCATTTTCGAGGGCTTAAAAATTATAGTGGTTCATATTTTTTTTCGATAATGACAAGAGTTTGTAGACGCGCCTTGATTGGTGTTGTTGTCATATTCCAGACCTAAGCAGACCTTAAAGCAAAAATAATAAGATGATTAAATCGATTCGGTTAAAACGTAAGAGACAATTGCTTCTAAGCGAAGCCATCCGTCAGTGGTTGACTTTGTAAGTTCCATAATTCTTAGTAATTCATTCGTAATATTTCAAAGATTTCAATAAAATGTCCATGCTAAAGAAACGTATTCTAGACTGTCCATTGTATTTGTGGTGATATCTTAAAGCCCCTTGCGTAATTGTCGTTTTAATTATTTCATTTTAGGGTTAGAGGAAACAGGGAGTCTCTTCTAGGTGAAGGTTACATTAGAAAAGGTAATACAGTCGTTAAGTTTTCTGAAATTTTCCAATTTTTAGATTAATTTTCTCGTTTTTCTTTCATAGGGCCCATAGGAAAAACACAAAAAAAGATAGAATTTGCGAAATTGGAATTTTTAATAAATAAATATAAAACAGATAAATTAATAAAAATTAAATTAACCGTAAGATATCTAAATAAATAAATCAATGCCAACCTAACTAAATGCCCTCTTCAGGGCGAGACAAGGCGTCCGAGGGTTAGGGGAAAAGGGAAGGAAACGAGCGGACAATTTTGGCGGTGTCCAGAAACACCGCTTTTTGCATTTGAGTTCGGAGCGCACCATCCCAGAGTGCCGGCTAGCTATTGTTAACATTATTCTGTAGCGATAGCGATCAACTCCTGTGTACCAGAGAATTGTTACGATGATTGCCTTCTTTGTTTATAGGTGTACTCATAACGCGGAATTCCTTTGGGAACCCAGTGCTACTGATTGACGGTCACAGATTCAACAAGGAGTATGAAAGAAACTCGAAGGCTAGATGGCGCTGTGTGAAACGCAACAACGGCTGCAAAGCGTACGCGGTAACCTACGCCGGAAAGATCCTTCATTCAACTTGGCATAATCACACTTAAATTGTTCGAAATTTGACAAGTTATCTGAACCATTATTTTTATAGTTAGATTTGTATTATTTGGTGTAGTCTTATTTTTTTCTTTCAGTTCTTAGTGCTTAAAGCGTAATTCAAACTCAATGTTATCAACATGGAAGCGAATAGATTTAATCCTAGTTTTTCTCAGTGAGATAAGCTTTTTTTGTAACGAATAAACATAATAGAATAATAACCACAATCCCACCTGATGTGGTGTGTGGTGACGTGGTCTAAACATGGTACGCACTAGGAAACACGGACGGACGAAGTGAGAAGAGGAAATGACAATACACTATATAATATTATAAATGCTAAAGTTTGTATGTATGGATGTTTGTATAGAAATTTGGCACAGCGATAGATTATAGTATGGAATAGCTCATGGGTTGCTTTTTATACGGAAAAATATACGATTTCTGTAGGATATTTTTTAGTTTTTGCAATTGCATATCAACGTATGTAAAAGGCGATGTTCCCTATAGATTCCGGGCGAAGGAGGAGCGGATCAATAGTACATAATAATAATAAACTTTATATCTGTAACGAGTGAATTAATGGCGAATACAAGTCATTATAATATGTTAACTCTATCGACATTTTACACGTTGTTTTACACAAATATCTTACTCCAAATATCTAATATTTTTGGAAATCCATGACCTCTGCCTACCCCTCTGGGGTACGGGCGTGTGAGCGTGTATTTCATTTTATTAAATATTATCTTTTTTATTTTAAAGTTGCTATTGTTTCATTTCATTATTTTTTCATTGATTGAAATACAAATTTATTAAGGCTTAGAAGTTTTCACTTTAAACACCGAAAAACTTAGAAATTCTCTTATATGCTTTCCTGGATGTAGTATTGTATATAGTATAGCTGCTTGACGGTACAAGACATTTTTGTCAATTCATTCAATCAACATATGGTCAAGCGTATGCATACTGTATGTATTTGCTTATTAAATTAATATTTATAATGTATTTTCAGTGTTCTACGATACAACAAAAGTGGGTAGTCGCGTGTTAG